>OZ026496.1:16301788-16901788 GCA_964019985.1 Aurelia sp. 4 Dawson et al 2005 | reverse complement strand
CTTAGATTTGTGTGAGTCTGAAATTCCAATGCTTATGTTGCTGCAGTATAAGAATATAGGCAAAATCATTACTTTATATATGGTTTCAGCAGTTGCAGGGCTGATATTCATACGGACTCTTGCAAGCAACTTGATTCTTGAAGATACTTTTTTGTACATTTTTTCAAATTGGCCCAACAGATTTAGGTTTTTATCAAGTGTTATCCCAAGGTATTCGTATCTGTCTGATTCGACAATCTTTTGACCGATCATATTGATCTCGATTGCATCGGTTTTTTCTAACTTCTGATGGCTTCCGAAGAGCACAAATTCTGTTTTCGATTTTTTAAGGTTTACCACTAGGTTATTTTCGACAAAGAAACTTCCAAGATTTTGTAGATCATCATTCAGCTTCTCGGCAACCTCTTTGCTGTTCTTGTCCGATGTGAATATTACAGTGTCATCTGCATAGAGGATTATATTGCTCTTTTTCAACTGCGAATCAATGTCATTGATCAATATGCTAAATAGCAGTGGGCCTAATATTGACCCCTGCGGCACGCCACACGTAACAGATTCCTCTTCAGACTTTACACCGTCAAATACGACAAAGTGTTTTCGGTTAAAGAGGTAACTTTCAAACCAATGTAGTTCTCTTCCGGTTATTCCGTATGCCGGTAGCTTTGAGAGTAATCGGGCGTGATCCACCGTATCAAACGCTTTCCTCAAGTCAACGAACACGGCTCCAGTCAGAAGTCCTTTATCCATCCACATCCTTATTTGATCAGTAAAATAAGTAACAGCGTGTTCAGTCGATGAACCACGCCTAAATCCAAACTGATTATCTGACAAGAGATGGTTTTTGCAAAGATACTCATAGACCTGTCTGTATACAACGCGCTCCATAACTTTAGAAAGAACGGGGAGAACTGAGATTGGTCGATAATTGTCCATTGCAGATCTCTCTTCCGATTTATAAACAGGCGAAATTTTTGCACACTTTTCAGCAGTTGGGAAGATGGAGTTACGTAGAGAACAGTTTATCAGGAGCGACAAAGGTTCACATAGTACGCCAGCACCATCAATGATGAGAGAGGTGGGAATCTCGTCATAACCAGAGCTCTTTTTTCTCTTTAGTGACTTCAGACTTTCATACATATCTCTTGCAGATGTTTCCTTAAACTTAAATTGACAGTTTTTTGGATTCACTTTTTCTTTTAAGCTTGAATTTACGTGGTTTTTCCAAACTGGATTTGAAATTGAGGGGAGAGCAGCTTGTATTCTTTTTCCAATTTCTGCAAAAAACTTGCAGAAACCATTGGCTATGATTTTCTTATCGGGTGTTAAACTATCATTGACGCTAAGTAGTTTGGCTGGAACTTCCTTTTGCTGCTTAACGGGGTAGCACCTTTTGATTTGATTCCAAAATTGCTTTGGGCGTGAGATATTTTCTCTAAATAAAGATCTTGTATACGCCGATTTGCTATAACGAATTTTTCTGGTTACATCATTTCTTAGTCGCCTGTAAGTAGACCAGTCCAGCTCTCTTCCAGTTTTACGAGCCTTTCTTAGATGATAGTCCCTTTCAATCATTGCCTCTTTAATCTCTGGGGTGAGCCATGGACATTCCCGACCCCGAGCGGTTTTCTCAAGAAGAGGGGCATGCTTGTTTATTACAGATAGCAACATTTCTTTGAATTTATCCCAAGCTTTATTCATATCTTTCTCGTTTTTTACGCATTCCCAAGGTAAATCCCCAAGGTCTCTCATGTATGCTTTCTCATTATACTTTGCAAAATTTCGCATGAAGATTTTCCTTGGATTGTATTTTTGGCAGTTCTTTTTAATTGAAGCTCCGGTGAGGTCATGGTCGCTGAGGGAGTTAGGGCACGTGATGTACTTATTAATGTTATGTTCATGAGACGTTGCTATGACATCAATAAGAGTAGATGTTTCTCTTGTTATTCTTGTTGGCTTTTTAACTATTTGTTTTAACCCATGTCTTGTAAACACACTTTTTATTCCTGGATGGCTACTTCTTTTCAAGTAATCACAATTGATATCCCCGAGAACTATAGTTTCTTTATTTTCATTTACACTAGTAGAAATCATACCATCAAATTTCTCTTCAAAGCTCTCGTCCAGGTACTTTGAGGTGTCCGGTGGCCGGTAAAGAAAACAAACAAGGATGGAGCGTGAGTTTTTTTGGAAAATTTCAATCCACAAACTTTCCACACCTTCCATTTCTAGGTCCCTTCGTCTATGATAACTAATATCATCTCTCACATAGCACCCTACCCCACCACCTGTTCCATTCTTACGGTCGCTTCTTTCAAATTTATAGCCATCTATGTTTACCTCGGAACTATTTATGTCTTTGTGTAAATGCGTCTCACTCAAGCCAAAAATACCAATTTTATGATGAACCGCTTTTAGCAATATACCAACGCCATCCATCTTTCGCAGAAGGCCATTTATATTTTGGTGAAAAATTTTTATACCCTTTGCATTTAAAAAGGTGTCCAGATCTTCATATAACTGATGCGTGTCTTGAGGATCCTCATCGCGTTGCGGCGTATTTTGAAAACATGTCCGGCAGTACAATCTTTCAGTGCCATCCTCCAGCTTGTCAACAAGGCAGCGAATATGACTCTTTCCAGAACAAGCAAAACAACTTCCGTGAGATTGATTTTTTCGAATAACTTTCTTGCATATATTGCATCTGGGACATGGGCCTGGGCACTGCTCTATATCCCCAGCTAAAAGCAGGAGAATGGTGACCGCTGAGTGCGAACGTTGGCCTAAGAAAATTCCTTTTTCCTGCTGGAAAACCCATAACGATGGAATGGTACTTGCAGAATTTATGTCATCCTCTGCCAGATTGTTTCGACAATAACACACTGAGTCTGAGCCAATGACAGATGGTTTCTTCGCGTGACACAAGGCGATTAATGCAAGAGCAATGGACAGTGCAGCCGCCATGTTGATGATTGGTTTTTCTTCCTGCCATAATGTAGCAAAATCCCGAACTTTGATGTCCAGGAATTTATTTCACATCGATTACACCATTGTAGAATCCCCAAGGGGGGTACATAACATGTTGAGGGTACGGGTATGTGCCGCCCATATGGATGGGTTTGTAGGCCGAAATTCTCTAAGCAGGGGTCCCTTTTTCGGCAGATTTTTCATAAACATGGGTGGGTTGTCCAGAAATTGGCGAAAAATAGCCAAAAAGGGTCGTTTTCCACCAAAATTCATCATAAAAGTGGGTATGACAGCAAGTTTCGGTAATTAGAAGAGGGTACCTTTCTGAAAACCGGGCGGCAGACCCCGTCCATCCGCAAGTCATGTACCCCCCCCCCCGGGGTAGAATCCTGTGTTATTTTGCATGGGCATTACCTTTTAAAAGACTTCAAAGAGAAATGCAAATGTCAATCATATTATCCAAAATTTCAGCTTTAAAGAATGAAAGCGGGTATAATGATCCAACCTCCCAAGACGAAAGTGTTTTATTGTTTGCGAGCAGACAGCGAAAACCACTCAAAGTTTCAACAAAAATGCAGATCTGTGCAATACTTTATATTGAGCTGTCTAACTATAACTACATGAAAAAGTTAAGAAACGAAAAAAATACAGTGTTCAGATGATGTTGCTACATAATATTACATCGTACAGTGGGGGTCGTAGGGGGTCAATGAAAACCGTAAACCGCCAAAATATTTCAGAAAAACCGTAAAACCGCCTCAAAATTCAGCTAAAACCGTTTTCACATTTTTCCGTGCTTTGCACGTACCTCCTTGATTCTCTGCTGCAGACTTCCTCGTTATCATTTTTATGACTTCCAATGCCTGAAATTCGCTGGTAAAGGTGAAAATTAGTAGCATTGACACAAAATTATATCGTACAGGATAATGATTCGTAGCTTTAATTGTCAATTTTGTGATAATTTCACTCCTCGAGTCATATTTAGTAAGGAAATCTGGAAACCGTTGAGAAGAGAGGAGCCGTAAAACCGTCATTTTTACGGCCAAAAACCGTTAAACCGTTCCAAAAACGGCTAGAAACCGCAAACCGTCAGCCCCTACGACCCCCACCGTACACCATAGTAGTAACCGGAGAGTCCACAATTTATATATTTCTCCTTACTGTATACAGTACATGCATGATCCATTTCCTCGATGTTTTTTCAGTTCAGTACAACTGATAAGCTCTTTATTAACCAAATATACGAGTGCCAGCTTTTACAATATCCTTTATCGTTTTGCACAACTTTACAGGCTTTATCCAAAACTGCTAACATTGCAAGTTCAGGTAGTGGCCCTGGGTAGTACCCTTTCATTTTGTTGGTAAAAAGCGTCATGAATAGGCCTTTTCAAGGAAAGAAAAGCATGCTGGGAAAAAGGGAAAATTTCAAGATTTTGACACCACGCAGCTTCGAAGTAGAAGATGAGGACATAATGCCCAAAATATATCACAGAACAGAATATCATTGGTGGGCGCTTCGGTTTTATAGCTTAGTCCAGGAACAGTCAAAGGCCTAAGCCTGAATTGGATTTACGAGCTAAAATAAGTTTCTGAAGAGACGATACTTCAAAGATGGTAGTTACTATAAATATCAATGAAATGTTAGAAAAAACATCTATCAACAATATTTGGATGACAAAATCAGCAGTAAAAGGGTTTCATTTGCTTTGTACGAGAATTGAGCTCAGTTTCTGTGAAGATACTTTAGTCGAAAGTTTTTATTGGGAAGGACGACACGTGATCTGAGCTGTCTGACCTCCCTGCATTCATATACTTTTAGGCAACAGCCTAAAGATTCATATCCGACTTCACACATAAACGTGCTTTCATTTTGAATTTCAGTTGATTTCCTTATTTGACAGCAGAGTTATGCGCCTAAGTACGGCGTTTGGTCGTAAGGGCCTAAGCATGATTCTGCGATTTTTGAAAGTTCCTTGGGTTTCTTTCGGGTCACATAAAAGGATTTCGAAAAAGCAGATCGAAAAACATATTGCCATTTCGTAATCTCTGAAGTCCAAGGATTTTATCGATATGCACTAAAGATATCTAAAATCTTTGTTCTTGCGCAGGAGAGAGGTCTTATTGCGAAAAAACCTCAATAAAACCTGGCGTTATTCGAAGCTGCGTGGTGTCGAAATTTTGAAATTTTCCCTTTTTCCCAGCATGCTTTTCTTTCCGTGAAAACGTCTATTCATCAGCACATTGAGTTTTTGTCTTATACACCAAGTGAAATATCTGATGAAGTTTTGCATTAGACAGTGCTTCCTGTTTTAGATAGTCATCAAAATGTATTGAAATAGATGCAAACTTTCTATCAATTTGCCAGTTTTTGTGCTATATCATTTCTATGAAGGGGAATTTTCTCCGTGCCAAATGAAGTTTATTCATCAATATCAATGATCCCTTTCAGAAAATAAACCACTTTCCTGGAATGGGTGAAATTTCTAGAAAGGACACGTTGGCAAGGAACATGTCCAAGTAAGCATTTGTGGAAACTTTTTACAGTGTATGTCTATATATTATAGGCGCCTCCTTATGAAAAGATGTGTGCATTTAAAATTCTTTGTCGGGGTTTCTAAGTTTTGCAAGGATCTGTTGAATTTAGAAAAATCTTGGTTTTATGCTACATAATTTGTAACATCAAGAGTTGTTCTAGAAGTACTCCCATTTGAAAAATCGCCAAGATTTGGTTATCAAATATGTCATACAAATTTCTTTTTGATCTCTTTTGTCAATGATCAAATATATTTAAATATTATAATTTTTTTCACTGCTAAAGGGTATGACAAACGCATTGAAAATCCTCATCCCGAGCGATACTTCTTAAGCAGCATCATTTACTTTTCCAAAGACCCATTATACTGAGATTTTTCATTATCCATCAAATCTGCGATTATAGTCTGCGTTTCTTTGTAACATTTATGACCAAACTAAAAGCTGAACACACAAAGAGAAGTCAGTCTGGTAATAATGCCTTTGCAATATGTTTCAAAACCAGGCAGCTAAAAAAGAGCTAGATTTAATAGTTCTAAAACCAATCACAAGATCAGCCATGCTTTAAAGATAAACGTTTTTTACAAGAAACTTGGATCAGGTCATAGTACTAAAAGTTCTTAATTAAATATGAAAATTAGAAGAAGCTAGGATCAGGTCATAGAACTTGAAGTTTCATAATTAAAGATGAAAATTTTGCATCTTAGTACTAAATATTTCTTTATGTGGATATGTGAATATTAACTAACCATTTGTGTTATGTTGATAACACAAATGGTTAGTTAATATTGCTCAAGAAGATAGGCTCAACGAAATATTTGCTATATAATGCTACTCAGACATAGTACTCTAGTTTCTCAACATTTTGGCCATCTTGGTACTCATCATCCAGTACCAGGTCTAGCCCAGTATCATCATCCAGTACCAGGTACCAGGTCCAGTACCAATACCAGTACCAGTACCAGTACCATCGTCCAGGTCTTGGTTTCTCATCATCCAGCTTCCTATAAAAGCGTGCAAATTTTGTCTGTGATCTACATCCTACGAAAAGAAATTTCAACATTGGTCGTCTATTAAGATTTTTGTAGTATTTTGTCATTTGTTTCCTTGTTACTTTGTTTCGTTCACCTGGTAGGACTTCCGTCAAATTTTTCTTTGTCTCGCAATACTTTTGTCACTCTAAATGCTTTCCTTGTTTTTTCAGGGTCCAGAAAGAGTGTCCTGAAGAGTTCAACTTTGTCCCGCAAACATGGAACTTTCCTGGAGAGTATCCTTGCGCATCTCCTTTTCATTTTATACATAAGAATGTAAGATGAAATAATTTTTTTTTTATACTCAATATAAGAGTTTCAATAACAAAATTACCTACTACACTACCTACGAACTACTATACAACACTAAAAAAACGATGCCAAGAGGAGCAATAGATCCTGACTACCCCCTGGCATTTAAATTGAATTATATCGAAACAGAGTCTAATCCGTTTGACTTTGCCAATTACAGACACATTTTCACAGTTAAATCAAATCTATTATTCGTAATCACTATATCAATCTACCAGTAATCAAATGACCTTAAGGTGACTGTGTAACATTAGAAGTAGCCTGCGATTAGGCCCTCTTTGAAGAAAGAAAACAACAGTTAGGAGAGAAGAAGTTGAAGATGCGATGAATGATAACCATTTCCCGAGAAACCTCATATTGATTTCATGTTACAAGCGGTGATTGGTTACTACTGATTATTCACTTACTCTTTTCATTAAGACATTAAAAGCAACAAGATTGATAAAGGATTTGGCATACATAGCGGTGAAGGGCTTAGTGTCAGCGAGTTTCGACTATGTATGAAATTTATAATTCAACGAAAAACTGTTCGAACTGTTGTGATAACAGAGAGCAGAGACGTCCTGTAAACAAACAAGTGGCCTTTTTCTGCGATTTTCCGCGCTAATTTATTCAAGTAGTAGCTATCGTTTCTACGTGTAGTTCTTTGGATACAATTTGAAATATTAATTTATTCGTAGCAGATACTTGTATAGTCCTTGATTCCAGCCCAGATACACAGCTTTTCAGTCATATTTGCGAGATTTAAAGAAGAGGAAGAAACACAGAACTTTTATTATCAAACCTGCCAGTGGTGCAATGGGAAATGGGTATGTTACATGCACGTTACCGCAAAGTATCTTGGTAGTCTACTTTTTGTAATCAGCACTCTTTGCAAAAATTAATTCTAAACAATCAACGCCCTCCTATTTTTTGAAGTGAAAGAGTCTAGGCAGTGATCGTAATGTGATATCTGCTGGTAAACTTTGCTAGTCGGCCTATGAACACAGCTGCTCAGGGTTTCACCTACAACATAGACATTGAAAGTTTTTTGTCTTAAATCAATGTTAAATTGTAGAAACTAGAACGATAAGGCCATAAAGTGAAAGCCGTTCCTTCATTTTTATCACCCATGACCTCTAGAAAAATTTACTTGCAGGTTCTAAATCTTAAAATTGGTGTAAAAAGGCGGGTGTAAATTCAATGACCCTTTTCTTTAGACTGAATGACTTAAAAGAAACTTTAGCCATTGTTGTATGATTCTACTGTTGGAATTTTCGGAAATCTTGAATAATTGTCGAAATTACAGCCTATTTTATTTTTGAGCTTGTTTTATAATGGACGTCATTAAATTTCTAAATCACAAAGCAAAAGATTGAAAGAGTTTTGCTTGATGCCATATTGTAGGCATCTATAAACTATGGTTTTCTTGAAAATTATTTTATCTTTCTTCAATAGGTTTAGAAATTGCGATAGTTTCGAGTTATTTTCGAAAATCTCTTTAAAATTCTCAAAAAAGAAGAAAAACACAGTAATTATAGAAATACTGAAGCTTTTGGAAAAGTCCAACGGCAGATTTACTGTAAAATAGTTTAAGTTTTTTTGAAGCTGTTCAGTTCAAAAAGATAGGTCATTGAATTTTACACCCAGGTTTCCAAAGATGTGACACCTGTACTACAAAAAGGTTGACTCACTTGCAAGTCTCTCTATCTTTTTAGTCCAAATTTCAGTTTGCGTATTTTCCGGAAAATTCAGACTCAAAAGAGAGAGAGACTTTGATGATACTTTGATCAACATCTCGACAACATAAGGTGATGTTGACACCTTGATGCTGACGTGATACCTTAGCTTTGGCCCTAACTCTCTCACAATGACTAAGTTAGACTTTCTTCGAAAGATGGAAGAATGAATCTTTGAAAGCAGCCTATCTGATAAGCATCCGCATTTTTGGAAAATTATTAGGGCCGTCCGGTATTCTAACGCTTCCTTTCCTCCTCGGTAGCCATTTTTAAACCTCTAATGGGACTTCCCCTAAGAATAAGCCAGACGAACCTTGCACATCCCGTAAAGCATAAATTTTTTGAGTCAGTGCCCCAAAGATGACCAAAAGCTGACCATGTCTCTTCAAGTTCACCTCTGAATTACATTCCTCTCCTTCCCCTTTCTCTGCTTGGGCATGAGCAGATGATTCTTAGCTGATACCCAAGATGTAATGCATCAAAAAATTATTCCTTTCTAGGATAAGATTGACTAGAAGTGCAGATAAGCTGTTACCTCATACCCACGACAACATCATTGTTCAAGAATATATCGAAAAGGTATGTTTTTCCAAATGGTTTCGTTGCAGCTTCATCGATGTGTTTTAGGCACTCGTATTTTTACCACTAATAAAAACAACTAACCACAATTACATATTAGTGATAGCTGTCGCTAATCAATGCCCATGCTTGGAAAAGCGACTTTATTTTTATGTGACTTATTTCTTTGTGAAGTTTTCAGTTGGATACATTTAACTAATCTGATTAACCTGTATCCAACTGAAAACTCCACAAAGAAATAACTCACGTAATGAGTAGATACTTGATAGTGGTTCCAAGGACCAAGAAACAACTTAGGGTTCGCGCAGGCTTGAATGCCTCGTTTCCTCTTCAGGACATATCTGACAAAATGTGGCCAATCTAACATTAGAGTCTCTTTGCATACAAAGGGGGCTATTGTATTTATCTCGGTCTGTTACTGGCAGTTCGGACCCAAGCTTAGTAGCTCTAAAGTTTCTCAAACTTCGTGGACACTTTTAGTCCCTCCTCGACATCTGCATAAAACGAGATCACCTGCCCCTTTCCTAATTGTTTACAAGAAACTGACTTGCAGTAAACTCTGAATTCTTTAGCCTATCCATGCACACTAAATAAATTGCTTTTGTAAAGTTATCAAAGACAACGGAAGTAAAAGATTTTTGTCAACTTCAAATATGAACAAAAACCTTTTTAATTTCAGCACCACCAATCTTCATTGAGGGCTGATGCAGTCTAACCACCCAGAACTCCAAATAGGTAGCCATCTTGTTTACAGTGAGATTGGTTGTTGCCGAATCTTGCTTACTCAGGCTATGAAAATCAAAACCAACCTGCTGCAAGAGCAATCACGTGCATGTAGCCGATTAGAAGCTGTTGCTTCGCACGATCTCCGGCGCTCAGCTGCGGCCAATGAATAGTCTATGGCTGCCATGCCATAGCCGGAAAGGAAATGATGCTACTAAGTTCCAACTACAGCATCCAGTTACACCAATGAAGATATACAAATCAAATTTGAGAAAAGCCCAACTCAACCGGGCGCAGGGACCCACATTAGGGGGGTGTAGGGGGTGAGACACCCCCCCCCCCAATATTTTCAGAGTCGGTCCAAAATTAAATGGAAAGTCGGTCCACGATAACGGTTTGATAGTGTGAATCCAAGTTGGTCCGACTTCTGAATGTTTAGGGCAAAGGTCGGCCCATGACGACAGTTAGCAATTTCGCAAGAAATGCTTGACACGTGATCGGGAGAGTCGTTCTAAGCCAAAGAGGAGGACGGAACCTAAAAAATTTTCCCAGACATGCTGTTTTCCCAGCTGTTGCAAATACTCAAAGTTTCCAGACTAGTGTTTGGGTGTCGGTAAAATGGCTGAGAGGGGAGCAGTTTGCAATTTGCCCATAGGGCCGCAGGTTCTAGTGGGCCTCGTATTTTAAGACTTGTTATCATTTTAACTGTAGGAAATGTTCTGCAAGCTAATCTAAGAAGCATGATGGCAAAAATTTATTGTTCGCTTCGCTCGCAGGGAGCCTCCTTTTCACAGGTGTGTTCTGGGCCTCCAAAACTTCTCGGCGGCCCTTGTTTCGGCGGTGGTATAGGAAATCGGGCACTTCTGAATGAATCCCAAAAATTGGAGGAAAAGTCGGTTATGAATTTTATCCATCAAACGTTGTTTCTGTTTCAAATAAACGCTAGCATTGAAGATAATAAAAATCACGAGAGAATGCTTTCTTAAAGGAAAAAACATGCTAAAACCAGCGCTTTTGCTGTGCTTTGCAGCGAAGAAGTCGTTTCATTGAAGATCACGCCGTTATTTGAAACTCCAAATCCATGATCAAATGAGGCAAAAATCTCAACCAAAGAGATTTGATGTGTGACGAAAGATTGTGCTTAATACAAAAAATTTAAGTGAAATCTCCAAAAAAGCATAACAAGGACTGCTATGCGGCACAAAATAGTCAGTAAGATGGAGCAAAAGGGTCTGTGAACGGAACACATTACACCTTGCAAGTATACATACTGTCCGAAAAGCACCGTCTGGCCTGACAGGAAAAACGTCTACTGCAAGAGCAAAACAGGCAAAGTCAAATCAAAAAATTTTGAGAATATATGTAAGAAGCTCCTCTTTCACCCATAAGCGATTTTAGCTTTGTTTGCGATTAACCTTCTCGCGAAAAACTCTGCTTATCTGAGCAAAAGAGAGTGGTGTTTACTTGAAATTTATCCGGAAGATGCCAATTTATGAAAAAAACCTGTTACAAAACGACAAAAATTCTCTCTTAGAACGGGCAAATATCTGATCACTAAAGGTGTTCTAAGCCAAAGTAGAGGGCGTGTCCTCAAAAAATTTCTTTTGGGCTTTGCCCCCAGACCCCCTTCTTTTAGATCCGTCGTTAATCTCCATTGCTTGTATCAAAGTTCCCAATAAGTACGAACAACCCATATACGTTCAGTCGGTCCAAAACAATCTAGTCTGTCCAAAAGACATGGTGACACTCCCTAAATAAAATTTGAATGTGCGCCCCTGACCGGGCGTCTCAGAAAGAAAACCTTACTCTACCTTGCAGCAGATAACTGACATTGACAAAATACTCAGGCACCCTTAGGCAAGCTTCACTGTCGCTACCACTTTTATTACAAGTATTATGTATACTGTGAATAGGACTGCATTACTATGAACAAGCTCTTTGTCTGCAAGGAAACGTTGCCCTCTTCGAATAGCCAGCCAAAGATTTCAAAGAAATTGTTATGCTTCTATTCTATCCTAGCCTCTACTAATGGACAATTTCAAGTTTGATTTGAGAATATATGTTTTGGTGACGTCATGTGATCCACTGAAATTATTCATCTATAATGATGGGCTGGTAAGTTGGTATCTTCCATAATTCCCCTGTCAATGATAAATCCTTGAAATCGTTTTACGAATTTCTATGAAATCCAAGAAACGATTCTCCAGTATATGTCAGTAGCCATTTGTTATTCTATGCGTAGCTTAGCATTTGACAGTTTATAGTACAGTAAAAATCCGGGAATATCCATGTATCATCATCATCAACCCATAATCTCACGACCGTAGGGGCATATAGATGCTTTCCGAACAATCAGCCTCCACTGTTCTCTGTCTCTGTCTCCTCCACTATCCACGTATAAGATCTTTAAAACCTGCCACAAATAAAGACATAGGGCTTTGGGCAATAATCACTGTCATTTAGAGGGAATGTACACCGAAGCATCCTTGGTGATAGTGTCAAAAATGAGCCAACACTTTCGGCTTTGAAAATGAGGATCAAAGACTGGGGTTGGTGAAAAGGGCACCTGCAAATATGCCGCTAATTTTTTGTTTAATGTATTTTTTTTGTAAATAGTTGGTTTGATTGGTTGTTTTTATTACTATTGTAAATACCAGCTTTAAACATGCATTAAGTAACAAAATCAAATTCAAGAGAGTACTGTGGAGAGTATCAAGAGCCTACAACGACTTCGCCTGGCTAGGCTCTTATATATTGCGTATTTAGTGGGAGATGAGGCTTTTCAGGTTCCTAGGTTGGTTCTTATTTTAGTCAAGGCTATCAGGACTCTGTTTTGTTCAGTTGCGAACTTCAACCCTATTATTTGTTGTCAGTTTACAGCACTGGAGCTCCTGAGGTATTATTCTTGAGGTCTTATTCACAACAGAACTTTGTGGAAGGCTCAGGAATTTATATAATCCAATGAAAGGATTTCATTAAGACACTTGGAACAGACGTACTTGAAATACTGAACAGGAGATTGAATTCTACATTTACAGAGTTTTTTTTGAAATATGCACGTATCGTATTATCAGTTTGTGTAGTTTAATGACTGGCGTTTTGATTCAATTTGATGATCTCTACAAATGAGAACCTATTTCAGTTTTCAAGCTGATTTGGTTCTGATAGGATGGAAGTCTAATTTCAATGTTTCAGCCTTTAGGCTCTTAATCGCTACTTTCTATACGCAGGTTTTTACTGCACCGAGAGTTCTGCATAGATCTGAATGAATCAAGTTCTACGTGGTAGCCAAACGAATTAAGTACCGCGTGACTCTTTTACGAAAATTTTACGCGTTTGGCGGGTTGCGGAATAGAAAGTATGTAATTGCACATTCTACGCTAGTAAATGTATGTAGTTTAACGCTTAGGCTCCAGTTTTAGGTGTTGAAGCAAGGGATTATGATACCTAGTCCAATCTAGGCTCGTCCCAGGCCCTCTACCTATTCTGTGCACAGTACGATCAAATTACCAACTCCACGAGTGTCTCGCCTCACCATTCGTTCTCAAAAGTACTAGAAGAGTGATGCTATTAATTTTGTAGTTCAATTAGCGTTTTGTAGATTTGCTCACCCAATGGTGGCTCTAGCAATAATGTCTTATATCTTAACTCATATATATATATACATTTAAATATCGTAGTTGCATATTAGATATGTTATGTAAATGGTGTTTAAGGGCGGTCAAGATTGTTCCGCTGGACCGCCCCCGTCTCCCAGTCAATATCCGGTGTCTTTCCTACAGAAGTCATCCCTGGGCACTGCGCAGCAGGACAATCCACTGCCAAGGAGCAACGCTAGTACCTGTTGTGTTTGTCCAGGGAGGAAAGCTCAATATAGTACTACAGGAAAGTTTGAATTTATGTACTGTATCATTCAGCCAGATACGACCCCATGATCTGCCAAAGAAAGTACGTTGTTGTTTATTGTCTTCAATCTATAGTAGGTGGATTTGGTGCCGAGGGGCATTAACCGATATACAAAACTGAAATGTTAATCTATCAGTAAAAAGCTAGCTTTCATGGGAAACTTTTGTTTCGTAAAATCTCACATCTTTAAGGCCCAAGAATTAGAAAAAATGCCTGTAAGGAGTTTGTATGAGAATTGATGATTCCACGTTCCATTCTGTTCCATGATTTATGTGTTATTAAAGTTTACATTGTTAGTTTAAGCAATAGTATTTTGATCTCAATAACAAGTAAATCATGGACCAGAACCGAATGTAGAATCCTCATTCCCAAAAATGCCCCGTACCAGCATTTTCCAAATTTCTGGGTCTAGCTGATGAGTGATCTACTAAACAAAATTTTCACATCTCAGTTAGCCTTTGGCTGATAGATAAATATTCCAGTTTTGAATATCGGCGTCATACTTTTTATTTCACAGCCCACCAAACACGTAGAATTGTATTTGACTCACGCAGTATTTCTTGCAGTTTTGCACTTATTTTTTTGAGCACTGAAAATATGAAGGAGTTCGACTTCTTCTTAAGTCTTCGGTTGCAAGATGTGCAGGTGGGGCCTATCAAATTTTTTCAGGACCTTATCTCACGGAACAGTATCTTATTTTCTTCAAGAATTAGAATGTCAAATTCCGAAAAAGCCATCGTATACTCTACTACTTTCTTTAAAGACTGATTTGTTGACTCTCAAGCCAGTTGAAGTGTGCTCTGATACAACACTTCACTGAAGCGGTTCCATTTTGGAAATTTCGTACTTATTCTTCATTGTTGATACGAAAATTTTGAGCCCAGATTCAGACTTCGCATCCAAACTTTAGTCTCGCTACGCGTTTTAAACTGCTGGCGATGTTGATGGCGCAGTTTCCAAACGAGGCTGTTAATTGAAAACCTGCATATGGTTCAGTGTCAGATGATTCTTCATGATTTGATAAATGTTCTTCCTTGGCTATATTTTTTATCTTCTTTGTCTGATAGGTTAGAATGGGCACTGTTGAATATTCTGCACCATCTGATGCCAACATTGTGAGTATACTTTTGTTAAGCTAACAAAGCGCAGTCCAATACTCTGTCAAGGTATTATCAAATAATGTAATCATTGCAAAATGTTTTTTCATATACTCATGAAACGATTAAATTGACAAATATACAGTCAAGTTCGAAATTATTCATACTCATGCCCACTGGGCGTGTTTGAATCGTTATTTCTGCTTAGTGATTTGTTATTCATTCAAATGTCTCTCCTTTGGCTTATTTTCAGTCTTTATCATATTCTTACAAACGTTTTCAGTCATAGTAAAACTAGTCCTCAAAGAGACCGATGCAAAATACTCAGAATTTGGTATGGGTATGAATTATTTTGAGCTCATTATTCCACCCAAAAGATACTGAAGGGAGCAAATGGAATTACATGACAACCCTGTGGCATTCAACAACTAACTTGAGTCGATCTGAAATAGATGTCAAGCAAATTCTTTCTATCTGACTGCCGGTAGTACAAGTTCGTCACATTGCCCTGAAGTGAAAAATGAGGAGGTTAAAACATGCCTCGCAGCACCTTTTTCGGAATTCCCTCTTTTAAGTCAATCACTTTCGAAAATAGCCTTAAATAAAGAGCTTATTATACTAAACCCATAAACATTACAAAGCTCCATAATCTGTAGAAAGAAGACTGTGAACTCCTGTAGAGAACATAAAAGAACAGAAACCAAAATGAACCTATAACTAGAGAGAAAACTGGTGAATCCTACCAGAGAAAAGCGAAGTGATTTTAAAACCTGAAAGGAGAGAAATAAGTCAGTAACTCACCAGTAACTCACCAGTAACTACTATAAAGTACAACACTGAATAACCAAATGCGTTTCATCACATACTCGTCAGTTTGGTTTATGCGAAGAGCTCTCTTTAACCACTCAATCATTTTTGTTGGAAGAATACAAGCAACTTGAGACTTTGTTCTTAAGAAGTCCAGATTCAGAAATGTGATCGTTAAAATAATTGTGAGGTAAGTACAGAAGATACTATAGTTTTCGACTCTCGTAAACTTTAAAACTGTTGCAGTATTACGACGATCTGTATAATTTTTCAGTTATTTCTTTTCCATTTTTCTACAGACTTGCCAGTACATGCACCTGACAAATTATTCCGTGAACAAATACAATGATGCCTTTGTCAAGACTTCTGAAGCTGAGCAGGGCTCGAAAAGGTGAGTGTCACAGCTTTGATTCACACGTAAGCGTTTATACTCTATCCGATCAGAAGGGAATGTGCGCCAGTTTGGAGTGGTTTTGGCACGAAAATTCTGGCAATGGGACATATATTGTTAGGAATGATTGTGGAACTGGGGTCTAATTTCTGCTAGAAATTCTGGGAATCTTCAGGTTTGGGATAATTAGCGTTATTCCTATTGTGTTTTAGTGCAAACACTGGTCAGAAACTATATCGATATTCTGGGATTTGGTCTCAAAACCCAACCAACCAAAATTCTGGGATTGGGTCATAACAGAAATTCTAGGAGAACGAAGGCCCAAATGACCCAATTGTGAAGTGCCCCCCCTCTGGGTCCGTACTTTTCTAAGAAATTTAAGAGTTCGACCTTGTTTTCGAAGTTATCCCACATTTGAGTACCAAATGATTTTCAACAATAGACCTTTTAACTGTTCTGAAAAAGAATGTGGATCGAACGATACTTCATTACATTTTGTAGAATAATCGAATGTGCACAATACTGACAGAACCTCTAACGCCATTCAATCGAACCTCATGTATACAAATGTATAAAAATGTCCCTCGATGCAGACTCTTTTGTTGAATAGCTAAAAGGTCTATTACTTGATATGACAATTTATGCTCGTTTCTTCTTGAAAATTTCTCAGAGTCCCATTTTCAAGTGGCAATTCATAGTTTGTCCTTTCGTGGTTTACCTTCGTTTGCAACTTGCTTTATTAATGTCTTTTAGGACTTTGAAATATTTGTTCGAGTGGCTGAAATCTCAAGGCAAAAATCCAGATATTGTTTGGGCAAATATTCAGGTGAATATCTTTACGTTCAAATCATGTTAAAGTTTGTTGTGATATCACATTGTCACTCTTGGAGATACAGCATGTTTCAGTTGCAGAGGTCGCAAACTTTGTTTTTACGTAATCCGTCGTTGCTGCTCGATGAAACGGTGAATGTAGCGTGAATAGTATTACATTCGCCCGTTGATTAAAGAATGCTGTCTTTCATTAGACTGATGACGATGAGTCTCTTGTTGCCCTGTGCTCTTTGACTTGATGATGTCGCTTCAAGAAATAGAGACTCATAGTATTACTATGAAAAACTTGGCCCTATTTAGGCCCAAACTTCGCAATTCCTAACGTACCAATCAGATTGCGAGATTTCGCAGAGAATAATGATGTCGAATTCTCGATTCGAATGATGCAGTTGACTAGATTTTGAACAAAGTTGCTACGGCAGGTGGCTGAAGTTTTCTCTGGTTTGTTTTGGTCTTAAAAATATGGAAAATGTTGCGTTGAAAGACTCATTTTGGACTTACCAGGTAAAGTGAAGTTCCTTCTTCAGATTTATACCAAGTTTCTTTGATGAAACGCCTGCTTAATGTGGTTTTATCGCATTTTCTTTCCGAGGAGTGACCGTTGAACAGAGCTACGGCAGTCATTCGATCCTGATTCGATCGATCGAATCATGATCGAATGCATGAGATAGGGCCGGGTTTTTCATTGTTTCATGATGAGTCCCTCTTGAGCAAGTTTACCGCAGGGATACAAGGGACTCATCGTCATAAGTCTAGTCTTTCATAAACATTTCTTCATTTTCATTTCATTTCCTAAAAAGTACAATACAATTTTACATTGTCTACGGCCTAAACAGACATTATTTAAAAGAGATGCAATGTTAAAGTTCCTAAAAAGTACAATACAATTTTACATTGTCTACGGCCTAAACAGACATTATTTAAAAGAGATGCAATGTTAAAAAACTATGATAGAATGAATGTTACAGCGAAAAGCAGTAACGGTGTACTCTCAAGTACGGAATAAACGGGGGGGGGGGGTGGGAATAATCGGGGGGGCTGGAAATGGTTCGACATAACAATAATCGGGGGGTTGGAATAATCGGGGGGGGGCTACTTGGAGAAATAGAAAACAGCCCTTTTCTTAGGTAAACACCTATCTGTTATATATTTATGTGAACAGTGATGTTACTGATACATTTACTTTTGAACTCTGGTTCTGTTGAATGCACTTCTTGATAATTTTTCTTGCGTTTATTCAGAAATTACGTCTAATATCATTTCATTTTTCCAAAAATTAATAAAAGGGGGGTTGGAATAAGAGCGGGGGGGGGTTGGAAAATTTTTCAAAAATTAATTAGCCGGGGGGTGACGATTATTTGGTACTCGAGAGTATATGTAATAAAGAAGTATAATAACTAAAAACGAATTCTTTTTTGGATTATGGAAACATACTCTTGGGAACATTCGCATACTCTGTTTGGAGTATTCTCACGGGCAAACATTATCTAGTTGCAAACGTCAGGCTTTTGTTCTAAGTTCTGCTGCTTGCTGCAGAAATTGTGCAAATTTTTCTGTATGTTGATATCTTGGGATGTCAATATCTCAATGAATATACACACTCCTTGTAATTTAAATCAGATACAAGAAATGTCTGCATTAGATCACGATATACCAAGTATTCAATCAGAAAGTGATTTTCGTTTTCTACTTTGCCAGACTTACACATATGGCAAGTTCTTTGTGATGCCTCTAGCTTTTGTTTAGAAAGACCAACCGTTTTAAAAGGCTTAACTTCTAACCCATTCACATAGGCAAGTTACATTACCTTAAACTAAACCAGAATCAAATGGGACCTTTTTTAATTGGTCAATCAAACAAATAAAATACAATTGGTTGGTCGAATTCAACCGTGTTTAGATAAAGCTGGTTTGACTGTGTCATTGAGATTTGGTATTAGTTTATCAATGAAGGCAAACTAAATGTCAGAGATACTGATCTGCATAGTATCGTGGAGAATGTTCAGTACAGCGAGAAATGTTCAGCATTTTAGGGGAAAATTTTCTGTGCTACATACAGAGGGTGTTGTACTGCAGAGCAATAAAAACAATGCTGTACAGGTTTTGCTTCACAACTGCAATTTCTCTGCAGTATTGTAAGATGTTCTCTGGGGTGAGACCTCTCATGAAGCATCCAGACAGTTTTGAAACCGACATCATAACTGAATTGTTTCAAGACACTTTACTGCCTGACTGAAGTTTCAAAACGGGGCAATACAAGAATCCCGGCACTCTCATTGCTTAATCGCACATGAAATTTTCAGCAGTTGCCCTATAGTCTTGTATGATATAATACAAGGACACGTTTCTGTCACCACAGCAACTGCTTTGGGCCTATAAGATTTACAATATAGCTCATCAAGTTTGCAGTAACGAAATGCGTTTGATATGGCTTTGTATGGGAACTAGAATTCCATGTTTGATTTCATTCCATGCACTTCTTTCGATTGATGATAAATCCTACTCCTGAAACGTCAGTTGTATTTAATTCATGTCTCAGTTGTAAGTAAATAATGGACTAGAATCGAATGCGCATTTCTTGTTCACACATAAACCCCTTACTTATGTCTTCCTTATTCTTGGAAACAAGGACAGATTTTGTAAGACAATAGCAGCAGTTGCTTTTATTGACACCTAAATTCAAAGAGATTTGCAATTGCAGACAAAGGAGATTCTCTCAAGCAGAAATTAAAAACAAACAAAGCCGCGAAGTTTCTCTGAAACCCAGGTAGCTACTTATTATATTATCTCGCGTTTTGTGCATTCCACAAATGGTTTTTAAGAGCTAACATGAGCGTATATTGAAAGAAGGAACATATATCTAAACATCTACTGCGGGCATTTTATTTTTGCTGTTCAGGAGCTGAGAAGTAAGTGCTTTGATTGCACCCAAAAAATAAGAGAATTGAATCGCCTCCAAATCGGTTCCTATACCAAAGAAGTAAAATGCCCGTGGTAGATATCTAGATATATCCTTCTTCTTTCAATATATGCTCATGTTTGCTCGAAAAACCATTTCTGGAATGCACAACAAGCGAGATAGCTACCTGTGTTTCAGAGAAGCTTTGCGGTTTCGTTTGTTTTGAATTTCTGCTTGAAGGAATTTCCTTTGTCTACAATCACAAATCTCTTTGAATTTAGGTGTCAATAAAAGCAACTGATGCTATTGTCTTACAAAATCTGTCCTTTTTATTCTTGGGTCTACAAGATGAGCGATTTTACGAAGGAAAGTTTCACATCTAAGTTAGCCTTTGACAGATAAGCGTTCTCACGTGACTTCTCCGTGACGTAGACCAATTACGTAGTAGAAGCAGACATTTAGCTTTGAATGTCAACCTTGTACCCTTTATTTCATAGCCCACCAAAAGTTTGACATTTTTTGACTCAACAAATGCAAATGGGTTCTTAAAGGCGCACTGTCGTGGTTGTGATTGGCTACTTGTGATATTGAAATCAAAAGCAAAGCTCTGGCCTTTGAGTAATTACCAAGCCTTTATACTCTCGATCATACTTTGTTTCGAGAATAAAGGGAATCAGATCATTATCATCTTCGTGAATTTCACTGTACAGTGAAATTACTGAGCCTTACCTTATTCTTGTCGTCTTGATTGTCTTGTTTGTCCAATCAGTACCACGGCAGTGTGCCTTTAAATCCTTTTTTGTCTTCAACAGGATGTTGTAGTGAAGACTCTACTAGTTGCCCAACCGCACGTCTATCGCGCGTATCATGTTTGCAGACCGAGTGATCCCGCGGGAAGTGAAAGCGTTTGTTTTGAAGTTCTTGGATTTGATATTCTACTGGACAGAAAGCTGAAGGCATGGGTCTTGGAGGTATTCTTTTTTGCTGATTTTGATTAAATTTTTTAGACACTCGTAAGCATAGCTAGAGATCACATTCTTCTCAACGAAAAGGTAGAGAGGATTTCCTTCAGATTGTTATCTTTGATCCACATAATTCATCAGTACCCCTAAAGAATAAAGAGATGATTCCTGCTTGATCTCAAATCATGGTAAACAGCCATCTGATCATTTTATTATCGATTTATTTGTCGTTGGAATATAAAATACGATAGCTAAAATAAAACATAGCTAATTGATTCCAACGTCATTGAAATCTGCAATTTAAAATGGATATCCAAAACAATAAGAAATGAAGTTAGGGAGATATCTTTTCAATAAAGAGGATTTTATTGAAGTCGTACAAGACATTCTGGAAATCATTCCTAAACAGATCTTTTGGTAATCCATCAGCTTCGAAGCCATCGTAGTGGCTAATTACAAAGCTAACAAACTATGCAGCAACTCGTATTGAGTCCAAATTCCAAAGACTTAAAAAGAATTTCTTCAATGAGATGAGCAACGTCTGGTATATTTAAATTTTTTGAGGCTGTCAAGTTGCATTAGGAGTTCACTGTATATTTCATTTCTTTATTTTATATAACTTACTAAAGGGATACTAGCCTTTCAGCACAAGTATTAGTTTTCAAGGGGCCCTGACTGAAACTAAATTGCAAAATAGTTACTCTAAAAGCTAATGCCGCGCGCTGTTTGCGATCTAAAATCTCATGGATAAGTAAAAAATTTACAATTAAGATAGAAAGTGAACACTAAATCATTTGTTTAGATTTATTTATGGAGGAAGCCCGGTTTGACTCAAGGGAGTCGCTATTCAACAACTTGGCTCCCCTGAAAGAAAAACATTTCTGTCCAATTGCTGTTTTGTTCATAGGTAGCCTTAGGTCCGTTTGGTGTTGCGGCGGCTACGGTAGCTGCACTGTGATTTTTTTGTGAAAAAGTTGCACAAGTATGGTGGAACCAACCCATTTTAGAAGTTTGAAGACCATAGATTGGATTCAAACTGAATGAGCTCGTGAAAAGTCTGCCAAGCGGGACCTTCAATAAGGGGCCTGCCTGGAGTGTTAAGGCTGCTGCTTGCTACAGCATATTTATGAACTTTTTGGAGCTGATCAATTTCTGTTGAGTCTGCGCAGTCTCAAACAGAGTAACCATACTGAAAGTTGGGCTCCACAATACTCATGCATAGATTTTTCAAACATTCTCTTTGGGAGAATAATTTGGCATTCTTTAAAAGGCCAAACGTGATTCAGATCAGTTGGTTTTCATATGCTTCGTTGTTAGTTCTGTTTGTATCTGTTTTAGGATCTATGTTGTGTGTAATAGCCAAAGGGTTGCTATGTCTCTCCATGCTCCCCGTCGTATCATTTTGATATGCTTTTTGATTGTTTGTAAATTATGCATTTTAGGAAAATATATAAAAAGAACCTACGTACTTCTGCGGAGGGTCAGAGTGCAATCTTCTCGTTGCAATTTTATAGGCAAGCCCATTAGGTCATTGCCCTTTCTGATTGTTGGTCTGCCCGTCCTTAATCCATATTGATTCTGTTAATTCTATTTCATTTGGTGCCGTTATCATTGATACTGGCCGCATTTTTCATTATCTTACTTTTGTTTTTGTTTGCAATAGGTCAACAGGGCTCCTAGTTTTGGCACAGATCAAGCCCTGGACTACACGATAAAAAAGGGCATGTTGAGAGATGCTTTCAAACTGGTCAATATCAGGTATGAAACTGATCGAACATGTAATCCGATTGTTTAAATCCTGAAGACGTCTTATGAAGATACTGCCTGATCCAAAAAAGTAAATCTATCTGAAAGTGGAAAGTGTTTTCATGAGCATTTATATCAATGGCAAAATTAATGTAAAAGTGTTAAATTTTCGGTAATTTATGCCTTTACAGATTGCGTTCTTTGAAAAGCATACTCAGAAATTACAAGAAATGATTGCAAAGTTAAATCCTCCCCAGTGCCACTTAGATTAGTATTTTGACCTCAAAGAAACTTTTATATCATATGAAATTCGAATTCCTATCTGAAATAGACATATCTTTTTTGCCAAATATTCAATATTTTGTGAAATGCTGTTTATCAGACACGTTTTTTTCACATGGTAAATTAATAGTATTTCCTGCCAACAAATGAAACAACAATCATGCATTGGGAGTATTTGATTTTTGAAACAAACACACACACACACAAAAGTTGAAAGATAAGAGTTTCTCGTTTTATTGGTTCACCTGATATTTCTGCTATGGACAGCACAGAATCTGTATTTTGCTGTTCTTTTCAAATTTTAGCTGTGATAGATGACTGCAAATTCTTGAAATGCTTGAGAGTTATTTTATGCTGTTAGTTGAGATCATTTTGACTTTCTCGGGCGGCAAAATTCTTATGAAGCAGAAGGAATGGACTGCAAAGTTTGATTATTGACTTTGAGGAAGGAATTTATCACAAAAGTTGAGCTTGCTGTTATTTCGCAGTTATTCTATTTATTTCATTTTGTTATATCTTTAATTTTTACTGTGAATAAATTCCTCGGCTTTTGTACTTCTAGATTAAGTGATAAACGAAATGGAATTGCACAAGAGAAACGAGAAGCACGTAAAAGATTGCTCAAACCTGTGAAGAGAAGTGATGAAGTTTTTGTGAGTTGTCTTTGTCGTCTTTACAATTTTGAAATGGAATTCTAGTTGAATGCATTTTATCGCAAGATATACTTTCCTATATATTTATATATTTATATTTATATTTATATTTATGTTTATATTTAATTCTTTTAAGGAGGGTTGCCCTTCAACAAGTTGATTTTCAAGGGGCCCTCCGATAAAAACATTAATTACAATATATAATAGAAAAGGAAAAAAGCTATTAATTAAATTAAACTATAAAACCTTATTTACAATATCTAAAACTTATATACAATAATGTTCAAAATTTACAATAAGAGTGAAAGGAAGAAGTGTCTAATAGCATCTGTTTCTAAATAGTTTTTTTGAAACTATACAGAGAGGTTGCCTGCTTTGACTCGGCTGAAAGGCTATTCCATAGCTTAGCATCTCTATAAGAGAAACATTTCTGGCCGTTTGTTGACCTTTTCATCGGTAACCTCAAGTCGGTCCCCGTATTACGAAGACTATATGCTGAGTAGAGCGATTTTCGGGTGAACAGCTCACATAGATATTGTGGAGCCAGCTCCTAGAATGATGAAATCAACGTGTAATTAAACAGTGGGACGGTCCAAACTGTAAATGTATTGGCTGCCAAAAAAATCATATCAATAATGAATCTTCCAAATAACTTTCATCTTTATGATGTATTTGAAAGTTTTACTCACAATCGATGTTGATTGCAGCTCCTCCTCATTAACGGCCCCGCCAGACATAAAAAACAGCGGTGAAACTTTTTAAATGGTATAATTTCAATGAGGACAGGGACAGTGCCAGCCCTGAAAAATTAAAGTGGGCAAGATATGGAATTGATTCCAGAAGGTGTAACTAGTGAAGGTGAAGGTCAAGTTTCGGTTTTCAGCGCCAGCGCTGGGATCGCAGAAATAGCTAAGTGCTAATTGAGTCAGCGACCACTTGTCATGACCCTCAAAGGTGCTGGTGGGATTTGAACCCCGTCCGCCTGACTGTTCTGGCTGCCATGTCAGTGGATTACAACACGGGGGCACAACACCTTCATGGAAGAACTAATGTTTTTCAAATCATTTTACTGAAGAATGAAGACCCACCCCAGTCCACGCTGTGGCGCCTCCCTTGAACGGGTTTACAGTCATCATGACGGGAAACGAAGCAATTTCAGTAATCATCTTTGACGAGACTTCTATAAACTTGACGGTGAAACAACACGGAGAACATTGTAAACTCAAATTGAGCGAGGAAATGATTTTCTTGACGGGTCATCCTTTTACCTTGGCCGGGCGTCGTTTCAGTGGTGTTACTGGGGATGTTTTATTACTCATTTTTACACATTTATGTAGTTATCTAGACTTAAATAGAATTAAATAAAATGACAATTAAGATTCGCTAGTGCGAGTATCTCTGTTAATTTCATTACAGACACAAGATAAACGAAAACAAGTTTTGGAGCAAAAGCGAAGTGAATTGGTATGCTCTCGTATTCCGTTATTCACTCTTTATTCTTTGAACATTATCCGATGTCTTAATGCATGGTGGCTTGAATACTTCCTATCGTAGATTGGATAATTGAACAGGCCCGTCGAAACGAAATTCATACTGGGGGTGGGGGGCTGGAACGAGGTGCGAGCGAAGTGAGTAAAGACGGGGGTCCGGTGGCTTGCCCCCGGGAAAGTATTTCATGGCCATGCCCTTTAGATGGTTGGAAAACGCCTCATTTGTGGAAAATGTTCCATTGACGGAAGCACAGGATCACGACTAATGAGAGTCTTTCCAAAAAAACTTGAAATCTTAGACTTATATTTTTTTCTATCAAGTTTAAAAACTACAGTAGATATGTTATATTACACTGTGCCATCCATAGTGAAGAAAGACATGAAGTCACCGGGGCTCCATATGGATGGCACTTACAAATGAAATTAATTTTCTATACAAGAAACAAAGAAGAAAACCGCACAACCAAGACACAATACGCACAAACAACAACGAAACAACTGAGCCATGGCAGATTACTGGTCACAGAAATTTGAAATTAGAGCTATTCAACTCGTAGCTGTAAAACGAGCGAAAACTATTTCAGTGCTTCGTTTATCCCAGTAATCCATCTCAGCAAAGTGGAACAAAACAAGAGAAACAGAAAAGGGCACAAACACGATGATGGGGAACTAGGAATATGACACTGCTACTGCTTGTTTGATATTGTTGTATTAATCAAAACGGCCAGAATTTTTTATGAATGAGATCGTCGCTTCCAGTACTACTCGGTTTTCAATTGTGCCTAGAGATAGATCTCCAAACGAGACTCCTTGACAAAGAGGTATCATCATCCAAATTACTGATACTGGCGATTTCTAGACCTGGGACATCAGAGAGCTGGTCAAAGAGATCTCTACGAAGTGCACTGTATAGGGGGCAATGCAGGAGAAATGCTTGTTATTTTCATTGTCTTTACCTTTACCACAGAAAAAAAGTGGGCTGAGGCAGTCAAAAGCATGTTTTAAACGATGTTCATTACTTACTTACTTTTTTACTTATAAAATCAATAAACTTCAGCAAATTATTGGGGGGGGGGGCTGAAGCCCCTCCAGCCTCCCCGCTTTGGACGAGCCTGATTTGTGCTCATGCTATTATTTCATGTTTCCCTTCGTATGATTCTTCACCCCACAAATAACTGCAATCCTTGGATTACAATTGCTCTGTGTTAGTTTAATGAATTGCAGGATTTTTTCATGTCATGTTTGTTATGGTAGGTTATGACAATTGCCCTTACTCCCTATTACGTCATTGTTGCGAACGCGCACAATGCATGGTGGGATTTGTAGTCACGCTCGTTTGTTTTGTTGCTGTTTTGAACGGGAAGTTGAATGCGAAGACGTACATAGCTCAGTAACGCCAGCCAAAACATCAAAATAATATCGAAAATGAACAGGAAAATCAAACGAATTCAATAAAAGACCAATGCCCTAGTTTTTTTCAAAACTGCAGCACGGGCATTGGTTTCTCTGAAGCAGCTGCGAGTACAGAGCTTCAACAAATAGCGGTGGGTCTAGTAGTCACCTAAAGTGCAGAAAATAGGCCTGAGACGAGCCGAGGAGGAAGAGGAGGGTTCACTTGCTGTATTCCAAAATGCTTTGATAATAGTAAGAAGCACATTACACCTTGCACTTTATGCTTTTCCAAATAGGAACAGCAAAGAAAAGAAATATCTCAGGAAACGCTGGATCCATTTGATCCACAGGAAGAACTTTAACTCAACCAATGGACACAGAGTATGTTCCGAACACTTCAAAGGAGGGAGGAGAACGTATACGAACAATGTTCCTACTATCACACCTAAAACTGAAAACATTGTGAAACCGGAGCCTAGGCCTACTGTCAGAGCCAGGAACCGTGATGTTCTTAGTGAAACTAATGTAAATAGTGACACTTCTGCTACAAGCACTGAAATAATGGAGGTGGACAATGAATATTTCCCAAGCGATGACGAAACAGCTCGGGAGGATTTTGTACTCCAAAGTAAGAAAAGTCATAAAACCCCCTTGCAGTTACATTTGCATTCTTGACATCACTAGTAGTCTGATCAAGATGGGAGTACACATTGTAAAATGTGTTTTTCAGACAAGCGCGCACGCGTGACTTCAATAAAAAGAGTAGACACTGTCCCTAACATTTGGCCTAACTAGGATGGAGCGGACAAACCCTTCCTTCTATAAACAATATCCTAGGCGTTTATTGTGAAATGCTTGTGGTGCTGAAATCCTTTTTAGCAAATTTGAGCCACCAATAAGCTTTCGTCGATCTGCTCACTGGTAACATTGGGTTGGAACTCAAGCGACTTCACCCAGCCATCGTTGCGGCTTGATCTGTCCTGGCTGAGGAGGTCCAAGTGCATCTGGAGTTGCTCGTGACACTCAGCTGCTTCAGAAAAACCTATGCCCGTGTTGGAGTTTTGAAAAAAAACTAGGGCATTGGTTTTCGGTTGAATTCGTTTGATCTTCTTGTTCATTCTCCATATTATTTCGATGTTTTTACTGACATTACTGAACTGTGTACGTCTTCGCATTCAACTTCCCGTTCAAAACCACAACAAACCAAACGAGCGTGACTACAAATCCCACCATGCTTTGCGCGCGTTCGCAACAATGACGTAATAGGGAGTAAGGGCAATTACACTAAAGCCAAAAGTTTCCGACGTTGATATCTTTGGACATTTCATGCGTCCGAAAGTTTTAATGTCCGAAGTTTGTTGCAGTCCGAAATATTAAGCGTACGAAGTTCTAGCAATACACGATATTTATGAGAAACTATGATCAAGCCATAGTGCTAAAAGTTTCTTAATCTAACATTAAATTTTACCCGTTTTAGAGCTAAAAGTTTCTTAATTGGTTTCTTATCTTTGAATGCATGATTCGTCAATGTGGTCGCTAACACTGCTGAAGATATGGTTCTTGACATTTAAAGCATCATATAGGAACAAACAGTGTTCTGTCGTGATGAAAATGCACATGATTAGTTAATATTGCAAAACAATAAAGGTTCAACGATACATTTGCGAATGCTGTTAACTTTGAAAGGTTTCTTAATACTTCTCATATATAGAAATAGAGTTTCTTAAAATTTCGGCCATCTCAGCACTAGTTTCTTGTGAATCAATTTCTTATAAAAACGTGTATGGAAATATCACAGCTTAACATTTCCACCGTTTGACAACGTAATGTCTTCCTCATGAAACGGTTTGCATTGAAAAGAAATGTGTTGAAAGCGTCAATCAGTACAATGTATTTTATTTTCTTAAACTAAGTCCATCTTAGCAATCGTTCGCGTCATCTTCAAAATTAACCATTTGTGCAAATTTCTGACTAAGAGCTCCGAAATGAAGCACATTATATCGATGCAAGATATTTTTCAGCATCAAACGAGCAAAACTAAACTGTAAATGTTTATTTCTTTAGTCACCCAGAATTTCTGTTAAAACGTCCGAAGTTTCGCGAAGCGACGTCCGAAAAAGTTTTTGTCCGAGAATGTGTTTTGTCCGAAATTCATTCTCCCGAAATTTTCCGCTTTTACAGTAATGTAATCAAAATCGGGTTAAAAAAATTGTCATAATTGTGACATTCTTCTCTTTAGTCATGTTTTCGCTCAAGGAAACAGGTTCATTATTTGACTCTAGGGTGTCTTATAACCCATCCACTCATTATCATCATCATAACTTTATCCACAGTTGGTAAATACATAGTTACTAAGAAATGATTCAAGCCAACTATTTGCAGTATACACAGTTTTTCTATATCAAACATTTTAGTCCTTTGCCATCCCATTCTCTGATCCCCCTTTTAAAACTTCTCACGGTATCAGCTCTCATTAATTCATCATCTACTGTTTTCTTTATTTCAGAAAGTCCGTCTTGCAGAGCTACGAAGAGATTCTGCTAAAGAAGAATATGAAAATAAACACATGGTAAGCAATAGTGTATCCCAAAACAATATATTGTGTCGGCGTTTATCTTAACTTACAAGCATCAATTATGCCATGATCACATTGAAATACGATCACTTTAGGGCAGCACAAAATTTATAATATTACATGGCCAGTCGTTGGAGAAGAAATTTTGTTGCAAAGAACCTGCTCGCCCTGTATGAAATCATTGTAGAAAATACAACTGCCTTGTCATCTTTTCCTTACAAATGCATCTGCATGTTGTATGGCACTATAGTACCACCAATGAATTAGTCAAAGACCATAATAAAGGCTGATCATCTCTGTATAAGAGTCTTCTATCAATGACTGATGAATCCTTCTTACAAGAAACTAACAAGGAAATTTGACATCATTTATACACATCTCTGCATGCATTTCACGCCTTGCATGATTCACAATTTTGTCCTCAAGGGTGAGCCATTTTATATTTAAAGATCAACCTACCTTGAGCTCATAACAGTTACGCCCCCGTTCAAGTCCATTCATATTTGCTTAATAAAAAATGTTGACCCATTTGTGGTCAAGCTCAAAAGAGTAGTTGCCCCGTTATCTTTTGCACCGGCCATGTTATAAAATAAACTTTGCGCTGTCCTTTACGGTAAAAGGACTAGCTTACCTCTTGAGATTCATTTCAATGAAATCAGGCATTCTGTTCTAGAGTTAAGACAGATTTTGCCTTAAAGCTGTAATGTTTTCGTTTCAGACGTTGCTATCACATCTCCATCTTTTTTCAGCTTTATAGTGTGACGACACCACGAAATTTTATCAAATGATTCCTTGGTTATTCGGTGAAATAGTTATGAATAGCCTCTGACATCCCCAAATTCTCGTTCCTTGGCACAAACAACAGCCTCCGATGAGAAAGAGGTTTTAGCGCTTGAACCATAGAATCTCAGTGGGCATTATTTTGAAATAGGGGTCCAATATCATTTTTGGCACAGAGAACTTTGAATGTAACTTTCAGCATTCTTAATTTCTGGCCACTGCAGAACTAATTTGCCGGGGATTTTATTTCATTCCTTTCGTCAAATCGTGATACAATGAATACTCCAACGTCTCGTCTTTCAAATTTTAGGGTAATTTCAAGAGAATTTACCCATCAGACGACAAAATGAAAGCTGCTAGATACAAAAGATTAGCTGAAGCTGCTGCTAAAGCATTTACAGGTAACAGAATTGTTAAATTTTACACTTGGCCTCCATTAAGTCTGGTTTTCTTTAAATCATAATTCATCGCCGATCATTGTCTTAGAGCATTGCGGATCATCGCCGATGCTGCAAGACAATGATCCGCGACGAATTACGATTTAATGAAAACCAGGCTTCAGGTGGACCAAGCTGTTATTTGATTGAGAAGCATTGTTTACCCAGCCTGCGCGCAGCCTCATCTCCTCCTAACAGGAAAAGAAGACTACGTTTCCAGTGAGGAGGAGTTGAGGCTGCGTGCAGGCTTTGTTTACCTTGATTCTTTTCAGATGAAAAGCCTTTTTTTCCAGTCTTTGGGGATGTCTTCGTTCCCCTAAGCGTATGTCAACCAAACTGTATAGATTTCTGGAATGCTACTTACATCTTGCGTATGTCCTTAGTACGAAGATTGAGTGTATATTTTGTTGCTTTGCCAATCAGTTTTTAAGATTCACAGTGGTTTGATTGTGATTTGTCATTTCCTAGCTATCAAACTGATGTAGCGAGATTTGTTATTGTGAAGGAAACGAGTGGTAGATGCTGCTTTATGGCAAGGGGGTGCCAGATGGAAGAAATAAGAAATACTACAGTAAAAACCCGCACATAAGAACCTTCATTTATTAAGGACCCACAGCCTCAAATGGAATATTTCATACCCGATGAATAAGAACCATTTCAGCCTGATATTTCAACCAGGTTCTTAATAAAGGGTACAAATTTCATTCTTTCATTCAATGGGAAATAAATTCAGCTAGGGTGAGAAGAGTGTTGATGACTAAATGGACTGGTGAAATATGGTGGGAATTAAGAGAAGACAAGGAATTCTTCACCAGGCTTTCAGAAAAAGCTGGTTGTCTGATGACTGTGGATGGGTCAGGAAATGAGAAAATTCAGCCCAAAAGACCAAAGGACTATGTTTTTTAACGAAGAGCTTTGCGTTACTTGTAACATTGCCAGCATGTTTTCAATGCTAAACCTTCAACTATCCTTTGTTTTCTTCCATTTTCTGGACCCTACGTTTAGAACCTATACCCTGATTGTGGGATGTACCTCATAGCATAAGAACCTAAACAGGCTGAGTTCAAAATCTTAGGTCTTTATGTGCGGGTTTTTACTGTATTGGACTATGCAAGGTGTCCCAAAATAATTGTGCCTCGTTTGTGTGGCTACTGTGGAGGAGCTGTAGATTCAATTCTCTCGGTCTTTTTACAGTTGTATAAGTCAAGCTTCAACTCAGAGTTTGAGACCTTGCTCGAGCTCGAGTCAATCTGACATTTGATTGCTGATTTAGGGCAGAGAAAAGGCAAATTAGTGGTTTCTTCAAAAAAGCACTTCGATTCTTCTCCAGCAATGTCAAAATAAAGGAAGTTTTCAAAGAAGTGGTTCTGGCATCGCATCAGAATTTTTACTGCTTTTTTTGAATTTAGAAAGTGCCCCCTTACGAAGAGACAATACTGCCAACCCTTTAAAAGACTTAGCGGGCCTTTTAATTCGACGCTAGTACCCTTCCTTTGAAAACTTACTTTATTTTAACATTCCTGGAGAGCAATAGAGGTGCTATTTTTGAAGCAACCATTTTTATTCCTTTTCGCTGCAAAGATCAGTAACCACTTGTCAGATTGACTCATGCGACCTCTCCGACTCTAAGTTGAAGCCTGACCTGCAGCTGTGTAAAACCGAGATGATCGAAGCCACAGCTCCTTCACAGTAGCCACACAAACGGGGCACAATATTTTTGTGACAGCCTGTTCTAATTTGTCAAATGCAGTAAGCTTGAGGAAAACTTTATCAATTGATTTGCATTTTCTATTCATGCCATATTTCCTTTTACACCATATTGATTTTTGGTTTCTTGCTGGCAGAGTTGCCATCTATAAACACCTATCTGTTTAGACATTAGTAGTCATAAGAAAGAGGTCAAAGAATGAATATGGTTTAAACACTGCAAATGTGATTAATATCAAGAAAAAGAAGCAAAGGAAACCCCTTTTAGATATTATAACCTGGATAAACAGCATTTCTTGAATGATAGCTTTCCAGTTCCAACAGTTTCTCAATTTTTGTGACCTAAGAATTTTACTTCACAACGTTCATACTCCAATGCAGAGGTGTCTCTGCGTGGGAGAGAACGCAACGTTTTTTGCAGTAGAATTCATGTTTATCATCCAGTTATGTTTACCTTTTCTTTGCGATGGTGAAAATTTTCAGGTGTTTGTGTAAATATTTGGTTAGCTGCAAGCAATGATTTGAAGCGTTGCAGATTTCTATGAAAACTGAACCCTATGAGATCCTACTTTCATCTCCTTCTGTTAAGCCTTTGATTGCAAGGAAGTCTCTAGAGCTTTTCTTCGTTTTCTTATTTGTTCAAACTTATTCCTCAAGAGGCTTTTAAATTATTCCAGTAATCTCATTACAAAATAGCCAATGTACAAAACTGCAATTTGAGATCGAAGAACAAATAGTTGTACTCACGGTAGATGATATTTAAGCGTTGGATTCTCAACTTGTTTGTCTTTGAAGAACTTTATTTGCCGGTTATTTGGGTTTAAAGACTATGTCATTTATTGCATAAGCATGGCCTGACATATTCAAGAACTTTACTTATATCAAATCATGTTTTGACTGGAATTGTTTATCAAATATCATTGTTGGGAAGAAAGTACTTTGCATAACTTTCAATGAGTAGCCTTACAAGACGAAAGGCAGCGTTCAGCGGAGTGTTAAGTAAATTTCTTTCTGTATGTTGAATTTCAGATGACGTAGGCACTTGGCTGAGCCTGAAGATACATTATGCTGCTTGTAGTCTGTGTTCTAGAACAGGCTATGCGTTTGCTGCACCATACAATCTTGAGTTTTCATTATACGAACGAACTCCCTGCGAACTGTGGATTACTTCGTAGTGATTTAGTCCACTAAATTCTCAAATTAGTACCTCAATTCACACGTGCTAGTTAAACCATTTCAAACTAAATCAGTTTATCGATAAACGGCCTACATTTTTGACTCACCCGCCAGTATAAAATTGTGAAAATAAAGTATTTCTGGAATAGGAGTTTTTATATGTTTAAAATGAGTTGGTTTTTCGTGTTAGGTCGACCGTATCTACAAAGGGATGGTGCACGGCATTTTCAAGCACTCAAGGTAAATAGATTAAGGAAAATTACTTTCTTTAGAATATAGTTTACAGCATTTTCTCACTACGTTCCGTTGCTGTCTTTTTTCATACGATTTCAATCACCTTTTTAGGGTTCTTATTTGCACAGAGTTAGTGAAGTGTAATTTCCAGTGATATCTACTAAATTCAGAAAATGTAGTATTGGGGTGAAATCTTCAAAAAGGCTAGTGTAAATGGAAATGACTTCTTTCTTTTGACCAATGAAATCTTCCCTACTTCAAAGATTAGAGGGTTTTTCTTCCCTTTTGGGAATTCAAAGAAAATTTTGAAAAAGGATGGTTTTTGTAGGTTCTAAACCTTTTGTGAGTGGATGGAACAATTTTCAAGAAAACCAAAGTCTTTCACTCTTTTGGTTTGCAATTTAGAAATTTGCAGATGTCGCATCCCCAAACGAGTTGCAATTTAGAATACGCTGTAGTGTAGTTTCAAAGATATTCTAGACCTCAGGAAGTCCGAGGGTATAACTGTTGTAAAGAATCTAAGGTTTTCGTCAAATCGAGGGGTTTATCACGCTCTAAGAATCCTGTACACGTTTGACAAAATTCCTCTGTTTCAAGAAAACCCGAGAGGGACGTAGGAAGCATCTCAAACTTTGAGGGGCACGACACTTCGAGGGCACTTTTTTCTTAAGAAAAAGGGAGCACTTTCTAAAAATTAAAAGGGCACTTTTTTGTTTATTGCAAAATTTTGGGGGGCACGTACCCCCAGTGCCCCCCCGGAAAATTCTATTGTTTAAATAGATCTCGTACGCCCTTTTGAAAGTGTTTCACACCCCTCATGTCAAGTCATTCAGTTGAAAGAAAGATGCAGCAGCTATTTACACTAGCATTTAAAAAACTCGTCAAATATGCTAGAAAATGAACGGGGAAGTAATTTTTCGTTGTTTTAGGAACATGAAGTTCTGGAGTTATTGGAACAAGTTGAAGATGGTGATGATGATGCGCTGTTAAATATGAGTGATGGAGTAGCCATAAAACCACCAAAGGTTAATTTTAGTCTTATTCCTTCTCAGTTCCATCAGTCTTGGTTTTTTAGTTTGTGTGGCAGTCTTAATTTAATGTCATGAAGACATGCAGATATTTTCACTTGATGTAAGACATGTTATTACTGGCACAATTTAAACAGCAAAACTGTAACTGCGCCAACATTATAGCTAGAGCTCACATCTTAAAAGATCAAAATGGCAGGAATTGCGGCGGTGCCAAACTCCGTGACAGTGAGACTCGCGCTCAGTAAGAGAGATTTATCGGAACTCCTTGACGTAAGGTGTTGGGAAAAAAGGATTTTCCGCTATTTTGTAAATCTCAATAGAAGATTACAGTCTAAAATTTCAATCCCCCCTCTCCATCTCAATGTTGGCTATTTTGTCATTAGTATTTATGGTAGGTATAATATTTTGGGATATCTCCACAAACAGCATTTAGATTGGGAAAGAGGGAGTCGCTAATGAAAAACTTTGGAACTTTCTTAAGAATCTCGATACTTATGGCGAGAACTGTAGCTTTAAAGACTAGATACGAAAGCGGCACAATAGATTCTTTTTTGTCAATTTCGATTGCAAACAAGAAACCTTTTGAAAGTGGTGGATAACTTATCTCACAAAGGTTATTTCTCCAAGTTGTAAATTCATATGTTACTCCAGGCAGTAAACCTTAACTGTATTCGTAATTTTAGCCACTGTCATCACTACCATCAGCTAAACCACCACCACGGAGTGACAGTCCCATGGAAATTCAACCAAAAGTTAGACCTAAACGACCATATTCATCAACGAACGACCGGATCCGGTCCAGTGTGATTCGTGGGCTTGACAAACGGAAAGCACTGAGCAAATCAATGTCATCGCTGTCATTAGAGGCTCAATTTCCAAAGGTAAAATATATACATGTTTTCTTTGTATTTCTACGGGGTGAAAAAATGAATATTCTCTGAAAATTCTTAGATCCTAGAGAGTTTTGAATTTTTGAGGACCGAACTTCAGCGTTTACGAGAAGTCCTTGTTACGAAATCAATGGTTTTTCCTTAAGTCCAATATGATTACATTTTCATTGATCACAAAATACAAGAAAAGTTGCAGAAAATGTTTAGATTTTCAGCTACCAAGCAGGTACTACGAATGTTTAAATGCCTGAGCTTGACTCACGCACCCGGTGTGAGCGAACCTTGTCTATGTCCAAAACCGAGACTTACAGCTTGATAATTTCCTGCGAAACATCTACTCGATGAACATTGAATTTCTTCACTTAAAATTTTTGTCTCAAATTTAGATTCAGCTCTAAAACTTTGCCAGTTATTCTGAGTATACTGGTTTTATGATGATGAAAGTTTGAAAATTTCTCGGGAAATCGAAAACGAAAATCTTTCAGGCTGAAACTTTTTACCCCTCGCCTCCGACAATTTTTGCGAGCCTACGATTTGCACATTGCAAGCTGATTGAAAGGTGATCCAATTCTCGTATTTTCGGGTGCAATCAAACTCTTACCGCTCAGCTTCAGTGTGAAACAAAAAAAATTCCGATATAGCTATTTAGATATAGTACTTCTTCTTTCAATGTTTGCCCATGCTTGCTGTTAAAAACCATTTGTGGAATACACCACAAGTGAGATAGACACCTGGGTCTCAGAGCAACTTTTGCGGCGTTTGCACTGTCTTTGTTAATAGGCTGATTTAACAAGAAGACGCGAGTCAAGAAGACGCCAGCATAATTCTTTTGTTTGAAGATGAAAATTACAAAGTGAAATCAACTTCAAACTTTTGCGAGTCTCGAGAGACTTAATGTACGTTCTATTCTGAAACTGACAATCTGAAAAGTATAGTTTTGAAGGCAGCACGGCAAAAATAGGACGCCTCGAAGGAAAGCAAAATACAATATGAACAAGTTCACAAATGATGGAAATGCAAGAATGCAAACTGTTCTTAGGGAATTTGCCCCTCTGTGAGCAGCTTTCTGGTAGGGAAAAGCCTGGAAACTTAGAATACTCTAAAAACAGGAAAAAGTAGCTGCGTTTTCAAAAACGTCTGCGTCTTACTGCTAAAGAACCTAATGACTCGACCGGTCGGGCATAGAAATCTCCTTGTCTGCAGTTGCTAATTGCTGTGTACTTTGGTTTCAATGAATGAAATCATATTGATCCTATTGTAGTACTGGGTCAGTTTAAAAAAGTTTACACGTTTGGTGGGCTATCGAATAAAAAGTATATGACCGATTTTCAGAGCAGAAATGTTAATCTATCAGTCAAAGGCTAACTTAGATGAGAAAATTTTATTTCGTGAATTGCTCATCATTTAGACCCAGAGATTAGGAAAATGCTCGTTAAGGGGCATGCTCAAGAATTCCTCATTCCATTCTGGTCTATAATTTACTTGCTATCGAAATTAATATTCATCTTCTTAACTTGGCAATGTGAACTTCAATACCACGTAAATCATGGACCAGAATGGAACGTGGAATTTTCGATTCCCATACAAACCCCTTGCAGGCATTTTCTAATTGTTGAATATTATACTGCATTCACACTGACACCGTTAAATCAACTTTATCTAAACCAGTTTAAATTTCAACTAATCAACTGACTGGATTTGTTTGGTTGACCAATCAGAAGGCCCTATTCAAATACATGGTTTAATTTAAGCTGGTTTAACTTGCAATGTGAATGGGGCATTAGAGATATGTGATGTTACCAAACAAAATTTTATCGTCTAAGTTAGCATTTGACTGATAGATCAACATTTTGGTTTTGAGTATCGGCATCATACGTCTTACTTCACAAACGCGAAAACTTTTTTGACTCACCTGCCTTTTTTACACGCACATATGATTGCTCTGGTAGATTCAAGGAATCATAGTATGGCAATCTCTGCAGTTACAGTAAAACCCCGCAAACAAGAACATACTTCTCTAAAAGACAGACTGGCTAGGTTCTTATAAATGAGGTACTTATGACATTTACAGGGTTTGGTTCTTTATCACAAGGACAGTTATGACTATGATGAATATAGAGCTACGGGATACAGTGACAAAGCAATTTAAACCATACAGCTAGATAAAAGAATTTGCGTATTCCTGAAACTGTTGGAGGTGTTCAGTTGTCAATAAATTGTTTACTGATTTGATGAAATTTCTCAATCAAGTGTACCATCTCATAAGAACATTGAACTAAATCAGTCTGTATTTGGTTCTTATATTTGGGCGTCTTTTCCACAAAATCAGTCTGCAGGTTCTTATTTTGCTATGTTCTTGTTTGCGGGGTTTTACTGTATTTGGTGAGGACTCCATTTCCCTAAGCCCTATTTCATTTTCTAAACAGCAAGATGACCAATTCATTCCCAATTGCTTATATGACAACATTGATGAACTCACAAGGGAGTCGTTGACCGCTTTAAATGCCATGAAAATCAAGTTTCCTGGAAAATCAGATGAGCAGGCGTGTGATTTACTTGATGCCGTAAGTTATCACAGAACAATTTTATTTTCTTGAACTCCTTCTTGAAGAAGCAGAGACGATGAATTTTCTTGGAGTTCTCTACTGGGTTGTAACCGTTTTTGAATTTTTGCGTAGCAGACATTTTTGCATCATTCTATCCTTCAGAATTCTCCATAGTTCTAGGGTTTCATGTCAGGCGGGAGGCTAATCGACCGTTTTATCAATCAGCCTCGGTTATGCGCAGCAATCAGGCTCTTCGTTTTATTTTTCTGTCTTTTGTAATGTTTGTTTTGCATTTAATCTTTTAGATAATTGTAAGTGCTACTCATTGTGGGAACTCGCTGACTCAATGCCCTTTCCTGCAATGAGTGGTATAGTAGTTGTATCTGTTACATGTATTCATGTTTTATTTGATATAAACAAAGAATTCTGTTAGTTAATCATTCATACAGATCCATTGTTACTCAACCTTCTTTACGGACATGCGTCAATTTCTGACTGTCTGCAAATCAATGTTGGTCCAAGCGAAAGTCATAGATATACATTACAGTGGTTTAGCTGATTGAATGCTTTGTTTCTGGTATCATTCATTTACTTAAATGTTGATTCATCCTTCCTCCTAAGGCTAACTTTGACTTTCAGACATTCAGACACTGACTCCTGCCTGCAAATGATTTGACTTGCTCAAGGTCTATTCCCTTTATCAGTATCTTACATACAGAGGAAACAATTTTATTGAAGGAAATGGGAAGAAGCCAAAATTGAACACGAAGCGGTTAGGGAAGGAAGAAAAGAAATAGGAGGGGAAGTTTCCTTCCTCGTTCCTTCTCGTTTTCAAGTTTGCTCCTTCGAATTGTCTTCAAGGAAATTATTTCCCCTGTGAGCTACTGATAAAGGGAATTGACTTGGAGCAAGTCTAGCAAAGCATCCCCGGTGGGTGCAATGACACCACGCTCATCTATGATTTCGCTAAGTAAGGGTCATATTTGAAGCAAAACCCTAGGATCTTCGTATATTTCCTTTCTTTGTTAGTCGTTTCTTGTAATCATTCGTCGTGTCAAAGTCTATCTTGAATTGGACGTTACAAGCGAAAGGGCAAGGCAAACTTGCCACAAGGGAGCAAATTTAATTGCTTCTTTTTGAACATTTATGACGTCTAATTTGAGGTAGACTTTACGTTCTTTTTTTGTCGTTTTCTTATATATATGTAAATTGTTTTCTATGTCAAGGCTGCGGAGTTGCCATAGATTTTTGCTCTCCGTGGTATTCGTCCTTGTAGTATAGTAAAGTAGTTTGTTAGTGGCCTTAGATATGTACCTTGTATCGTAAACCTTGATTTAATGTAAAAATGCGCTAGGACGTAGTATCTCTAGAAGGAGCTACTTTTTTACGAAAATATTCCCAAAAACATTCAAATGCTGATGGACTTGAGACCCTAGGGCATAGTGAATTACACTTGACCTGAATACTATTTGATAACTCTTGAGTTTTGTAGGATTCTACTATTTTCCAATAAAGAGATATCAATAAAGTGAATGGTAGTTCAGTGAAACAATCCCAAACTTTTCTCTCAGAACCAGTATTTGTGTTGTACAAATCTCTTAAGGGTTCAGTAATGTTTCTTTAAATGGGGATTTCCTTCGAGCAGTTTCCGTGATAAGGGGTCTTGTCATCAATTAGAAAGCCAGAGAAAAGGGTACTCTATGAAATGGTATGGACGAACGTTCTGTATCTTTTACTGTCAAATTGCACCCACAGGGAAAGGAGATTAGGTGATAATGGTTGTTTAATAGAGGTCCACTGTTTACAACATTATCTCATCCATTTCTTTATGCTTTCTTTGCTCTTGAGTGCAGGTACATGATACTGTAGGCTATCCCTTTGCAAGTTAATTTCTATAATTCGATCCTCGAAGAAGTAAAAGGGATGGAAAGTTCATCGGTACTTTGTCCTGGATAGCGCAAGCTAACTAATATCTTGTCCTTGTATGCTGTGCTTTTACATTTCTTGCTCCTTCGAAATTTCTTCTTGATAATCATTCCCAATCGTATTATACTTGTTTACAAGTTTATGTCAGCGGGGATGTCAGCTCTGCTCTAGGCTATTTGCCTATGTATCCTTGGGTTTTGTGTTCACCATTAATTGGCACTTGATCACAACCTCGATTTTAAAGCTTGGTAATCCAATTGTTACCCTCTTCGAACCGGAGTTTTTATGCATAGGATCTAATCATGCATTTGTTCTTTTGCTGACTCAAAAAGGACTGAAGTTTTAGTTTATCGTTCTTACAGATAATGGAAAATTGGAAGTATCACAAGCCAAAAGTTGCTTCATATTGGCTAGTGAAACTGGATTCACTGAAACGTAGAAAGGTATCTTATGCTTTCAAATATATTTCTACTGTAGATGCGGACGTTTTAAGGGCTTTCTGTGCGTTCTGATAGTGCATTTGTGCAGTGAAGCTTTAGGACCTGATTACTTGAGAGTTTCAACTCCAGGGTTGAGTTCAATACACCTTGCCGAGTTAAAATTCCACTCCAACCCTCCAGGCACTACATTTGCAGTTTGGACCGTTCAATTTTGTTATCAAACCTTTACACTTTTCAGATTTTCTGCTGAATTTAGTTCACTAGGTAAGCCATTCCAAATCTTCGGCCCAATGGACTTGAGACTTTTGGATCCAAAAGTTGTTTGATTAGACCTAAAATGGGCCAAGTTATTTGCATTTCTTAAAGAATGATTTGAAGAGCGTAATTAAAAAACGCTCTGCATAAATGATCAGAAAGTAAACTATTTGACTTCAATTTCATCCATTTATTTTGCTGTCTGAAATTGTTTTGGAGTTGATGTATGAAGAGTGATTTTTTTGTCCTTTCATTCAATCAAGCATCAAGTGAAATGAAACTAATTCTCATTTTTTAGGTGATAGATATCGTAAAAGGAAACGTCCGTGCAATACTACAGCGAATTTGGAAAGCTCCTGACATCGATACTTTGCGTTTATGTCGAATGTTTAACAAAATATTCAATCGATTGACTTCGAATCATGGTCAAGGTTTATGGAATTGTTTTAGTTCTAATGGGTAAGACTTTATCTATTGTCCCCAAGAATAGAACTAAGCTAAACGAATACAATGGGTAAATGACAGATTTTAAACAAATGTGCAAAGGCTTCCCCTCCCCCCCGTAGTATAGCTCCACCATCATCATCATCATCATCATCATCATCATCATCATCATCATCATCATCATCATCATCATCATCATCATCATCATCATCATCATCATCATCATCATCATCAACAACAATTTATTTACTGTAGGCAAAAGAATTTTAAAATGGCAAAATTACTGCTAATTAAGGCCTACTATCTTAGAAATTATGGGGAATTACATTGCAGCCGTTTAAAAATAAAGATTGATACATGTCGTGTTAGGTACCCAACCAGTGGTATATATATGTTGTGAAGGTGAATTCTTAGCACAGGGAGACACTTGACGTTTTCTCTTTTCATATAACCAAACAGAACGATAAACTATTTACAAATTTAAGTAACCATATTGTCCACTGCGTATAAGCTCGATACACGTTTCTAATCGATAACTAACTGACTAACCGCCAAACCGTTCAAAGTGCGTGGTATATGAACCCCAGAAACAAAGGTGGGCGTGACTGGTACGATGATCTGTCGGGAAGAGGACTGGGTACAACCCAAAACACGTGGATCTTTTACGTCACTACAACAATATATTTTGCAAAGTCTACAATTGCAGCTCTCGCCCTTCCAACATTTAATATGGTTTTTGAAAATAGGAAGTGTGCTGGCTTGTTTGAATATATTTGGTAAAGTTGACCAAAGCCTATTACCAAGGAAGGATATAGTCTCAATTCCATATGTTGTTGTATGCACCTTTGGAAGCTGCGAATCGTTACCGTGCCTCAGATTGTAACCGGTATTCCTCTCAGCGAAAATATCCTTCATGAAAGGAGGACTTTAGCCAGCCTTTGTTCTATAGCTTTCGGTCATAAGCAAATGTAGATTCTTTACATGGATCGATACAAAATTCCTTTGCTCCAAAAGAGACTCAAAATCTGTTTGACAGTCTTTGTACGCAAAAACGCAATGCTCTTTCATGGATATGCTTTCTTCTATGACTTAAAGTTCTGTCATAGAGCATCCAAACAAGGGGGCAGTAGCTAAAGTGAGATAAGACGAATGCTTGCATTACCTGCTTCAACTTTTCCGTGTTTATGTAGCAGGATATTGTGTTAAGGGCATGACGTTTTTGACTGGCTTTTCCCCAAGGTTTCCTAAGAAAACTGAAGGTATCCATGGTATCCATCAAGGTATCCATCAAGGTAACTGGCTTTTCCCCAAGGTATTCATCTAATCAAAATCGATGGATACAATTAATAGAAAAACAAAGCTAATAAGTATTTTCAATGCTGTTTATACAACATTCACAATAAAACGGCAGGCATTGCAGTTGCATGTGGGACCATTCCACTGAGTTATTTAGTTGTTGAATATATTGAGGCTGTTCGCCGATCTTAGCTCCTCTGGTAAGCAGTTCCAAAGTTTAGGTCTTGAGGACTTAAGACTATTCGTGCCTTCAGTAACCTGATTTGGCCTTTAATGAGTAAGATTATTAGGATTTCGCGACGAATAGTTAGAGGCGCTAATTTGAAAGTTTCTCTCATGAAGGATGGATGTAGATAATTAAAAGTTTTAAAAATTTCCAAGAAAGGAGATCTGAGTCGGGATACATGCTTCGTACATCGTTGCGACTTCAGTAGATTATTATACGAACTGACATGATCATTATAAAGAAATCTATGTGTATGTTCTTGTATCTTTTTGAGTTTATGCATGGATTTTGCTGAAAAGAAATGCCACACTAATACTGCATTCACACTGACACTTTTAAACAAGCTTTATCTAAATCAGTTTAAATTTCAACAAATCAAATGATTGGATTTGTTTTATTGACCAATCAGAATGCCCTATTCAAAAACCTGGTTTAATTTAAGCTGGTTTAACTTGCAGTGTGAATGGTGCATAAGGGACTAGTTAATTGACTTCCCTCTCCATATCAGTCTCATCATATTTTGTATTTACAGGGATTCTTGGGAAAGTATCATCACCAAAACCACAGAGAATGTGACAGTGGTGAGTCCTCCCGCCCCTCTTAAGTCGATTTTTTCAGTCATTAGTTTGTGTTATTGATCAGTGTCTTCTTATCTGCTATCAATTTCTAGGTATTGCCGATAACGCCCCGTTTTTGGATGTTTTGTACCGGGTGAGTCAATAAAAACGCCCGGGCGTTTGAAAAATCCTGCTCCCTGAATATAAAAGCAATGATGTTGAAAACTGTCTTGTTTTATCCCCGATATGTCAAATTAGGTTCAGTAATTTACCCGGCTTTAATCGGTCATTCCTTCCCGTCGAAATAGGAGATTTTCTGCAGAAAGCCCCCTTCGAAAACCTGCAAAAACGAGCGAAAACAGCAAGCAAAATTTCCCTTTGTTCTCCTTCCTAGCAATAATGACTCTTGGTTGTCCTCATGTATTTTGTTCTCATGGGAGAATGGAATCCCCCTGAATAAGTTATTCACAATAGGGGGGGGGGGAGACTTTTCAATCCGCCAAAACGAAAGCACGTGCTAAAGCGTGCCGAAAGTCATTGCTGTTGTAATTTTTGCATGTTTTGCACGGTTTCTCAAAGGGATTCATTTAAGAAAATTGCCTACAGAATCTGAATTAACCAGGAAAATTTCTAAAAATAATTGAACCTGTTAGCTATTTAATCAGATATTACAGAATATCATTTCATTTCATTCATTTCATTTCATTTTATATATTTAAGGAGGGTTGCCCTTCAACAAGTTGATTTTCAAGGGGCCCTCTGATAAAAGCATTTAATTGCAATTTAGAAAAGAAAGTAAAAAGCTATTAAATAAATTAAACTATAAAACCTTATTTACAATGTTCAGAACCTATTTGCAATCAAGTGAAGAATTCAAACCTAAAATCAAAATGAAAGGGAACACTTTTTAAATAGTTTTCTTGAAACTATACAAGGAGGTTGCCTGCTTTGACTCGGCTGACAGGCCATTCCATAATTTTGCACCTCTATATGAGAAACATCTCTGGTCATTTGATGACCTTTTCTTCGGTAACCTTAGGTCGGTCCCCGTATTACGAAGGCTACATGATGAGCAGAGCGAATTTCGAGTGAAAAGGCCGTATATCATTGCGTATATGTTCAGGGAGCAGAAGCCTTTCAAACGCGGGCGTTTTTTTTTGACTCGTCCGGTAGAAGAGCTGCCATAATGAACCTAACAGGGCTCATATAAACAAGCACATCTTATCCTATTGTAAGACTATAATGCTTCATTTGGTGACTAACTGCTCATTAGAAAGAACGAAAAATCTCTTCATGTTCAGAATCGTGATTGAAGTACAAGGTGAGTCAAAAGAGAGTTTACGCGTTTTGGGGGCTATGGAATAAAAAGTATGTGACCGATATTCAAACTAAAATGTTCATCAATCAGTGAAAGGCTAACTTATATGAGAAAATTTTGTTTGGTAAAATCACTCATCGTTTTTTAGATCCAGAAATGAGGCAAGTACTGGTAAAAGGCAAATTTGGGAACGGAAATTCCACATTCCATTCTGGTCTATAATTTACTTACTGTTGAAATCAAGATTCTATTTCTCAAACAGATAATGTCAACTTCAATGCCACATAAATCACGGACCAGAATGGACCGTGAAATTCTCGATTCACTTCAAGCCCCTTACAGACATATTCTAATTGCTAGCTCGTAAACATGTGTGATTGTGCCAAGAGAATTTTTTTCTCTAAGTTAGCCTTTGACTGATAGATTAACATTTTATTTTGGAATATCGGCCACATACTTGTTATTCCATAGCCTGCCAAACGCGTAAACTTTTTTTGACTCCCCCGGTATATAAACCACTACATCAAGAAATCTGTCTTTCTTTTTGGATTTATTCATAAGGTAAGAAATCAATTGCAACTTGAAAATTAAAGTATTCTCGCACTTCCCAAGTACTAATTCGGTAGCATTCAGGAGTATTATACCATACAACACTAAACCTGATATGGTTAAGAGCAGGAATACAGTCGCTGTACTTGGCAAAAAGATACAGTGTTTGCATGAGCGTTAGGACACCCAGTGTGTAGCAGTTTGAAATTTAAATCAGAAGCGAGCCACCTTAATTTATTGTACGTTTGTACTTTGAACTTATATTCACTTGGTATACAACCACGTTTCACTGTTTCATAAGTTTGAATCTTTTCGGTAATGAGCCACCTTCAGTGCAGAGCCACCTAGCTTTACGGTTAAGGTGGCTCTGCATTTAAGGTAGCGTGCTACCGAAAAAAAATTCAAAATCACGAAACAGTGAAAGGTGGTTGTATACCAAGTAAATATAAGTTCAAAGCACAAAGATACAATAAATTAAGGTGGCTCGCCTCTGATTTAAATTTCAAACTGCTACACACTGGGTGTCCTAACGCTCATGGTGCAGGGCAGGGAATTGTTGCAATTACGTTAGTTTTATCTAGTTGGTATTTATTAGTTTGTACTTCGTAGCAAATATTCACATCTCAATTCAACTCAAAAGAAAGTGATTATTATCGTCTACAGTCATTTCAAGGTTCAATGTGTTCAGACATGAACTTCATCCAACTTATTGTGTTCTCTTTGTAGATTGAAATGAATTGTTGCAGAAGAGTAGTTCAATTATGTCGCGAATGTCTATTGGTTGTCTACGAATTTGCATCTCAAACTGAAGCTGCCCAAAGTAATCCACAACAAAGCATCACTGTGCGAAGTGCTTCTGAAGCATTCAAAAGGTGAGGTTGTTTCGTGTCATTTTGAAGGCGTAATGCAAGGTGGTAACGCAATATACTGTTATGACATAATAACGCAATTAGTGACGCAATGTCATAAGGTAGTAATGGGTGAGTCAAAAGAAAGGTATTGACTCTGAAAAATCTTTCAGGAAAAGCCATGCAGCTATTCTATGCCATTTTGATTCCACCTCTAAATGAGAGCTCTCAAGTTAGCCTTTGAGGTTCTCTCTCATAATTTAGGTGGATTATGTTTCCTTGAAATCAGGATCTAGCCAATTTCAGTTTCCCAAGAAAGAGCCACAAATGGCTTGTTGACTGTCATGTAAACTTTGAATTTTGTTACTGAGCATTGGAGAGAGTGCACAATTACTATTTAACTGATTCTACGGTATTACAGGGCAATGAATGCGTGTAAAAAAGGCATTGATCGATTATTTTAATGGCTGAAAAGTGGATAAAGCCCATGAAAGTTATTAAGCTTGTGCATGGTAACTAAAGATATTCTCGAAATAAAGTTAAACCTTCATCCAGACAACAGATTTGCAATTTTTCAAATAAATTTCGTAGTTTCTGTTGTTTGATTTTCCACAAGCAGAAGACTCACCCGGTAAGATGAATCGTCATTGTTTCGCTTCTTCGCCTAATTTAATACGAGTGGTAATAGTCACCTCGCACTTGGGTAACGTGTCTGGTTATATTGCTGATTTCTGTGGACGGGAGGGCATCACAGCAGCGTTGAAAACACGATGACATGTTGTTTTGGGTGTGACTCTAAAAGAAATCTCCATAAGGGTATTTCCAGAAAGATTCTCTGTTATATTTTCCCTCACGATAGTGACAAGGAAAAGGATAGGCAGCAGTTATCAGTCAGACCTAAATCAATGAAAACGTTTTACGAACAGGCTTTTCTTCAAGACAGAAAACAAAAATTTAGTCGAAGAATGTTGTGAGAATTTGGGCTGTGTTGTATGATTTTGTAAGTAACGCCACAAATTCTAACAGTTGTGAGTTGCTCATCACTTCTTTGAAGTCAGCGTTCTTTTTCGATGTTCGTTGTTTTATTCTCAATTGTTTTTGAATGATTTAATCGCCTTACAAGCTTTTAAGTTTTTGTCCGTAGACAATCGAGACACTTTAAATTTCAGCTGCGACGCTGTGTTTTGTAATGCTTCATTCACTCTTCATTCACATAAAGTCACGTGACATATCGTCTAGACCAATAAAAAGAAAGGCTTACCAGATCAGTGTTATAAGATTGGCGGGCATTCTGACTCGGGCAGTATATTGTGTCATAACACCAAGCAGCATTCCCCCTCCCTTTACCTGTTTATGTTTGTTAGTTTGTTTCATTTATAGTATAGTTAAATTGAAAATGTTAGAATGTTAGCCACAGTGGAGACCAGATGACCAAGTGTCCTTCTCCGCTCTGGTTGGTACATTGAAATGTATCTACTTTGTATCAATGACAGAAATATCATAACATACAATTTCACTTTCAGCCAACAAACTTACCAAATCAGTAGCAGATACTTGGCGAGTCATCAAAATCCTGGCCAAAAATATGGCAGAACGTTTCAAAATCTTGATTACAGGTAACCAAAATGTTTTAAAGTTTACACTAAATAGTTTCATAGAGATTCAGATGTAGTATATCATGATTATTTTTATACGTTGATCTTAATTAGAATCATCGAATTGATTCCTGTCAGGCCACGAATGTTCCAACAGTCACTCGTTAATGTAAGAAACTCTAGAGGCTCCTGGAGGCGCAATAGAAAATAAGTGATTTTGACAGGCACGATAATTTGTCGATTTTTCGGTGGGTTGCCTCGATGATCACAAGCAACTTCTTTCAAAATATTTTTTTGGAAACTGCCTAAATCTATCGAAAAGCATCGATCAGATTTAGTATTCTTTAAACATTGGGATCTTGTTTTTTCAATTTTTTTTAATGGGCTTGTCAGGATTTATAGCTACTGAAAGCTAATTCAGGCTCACTGTGCGTGCTGCATCCAGGCATAGGACGCCTAGTTTAACGTTCCTTCCGAAAGACGACCAGGTGAGTTGTCAGGTCAGGCATCCGAGGTTACCCATCCGGAGTTTGACCTCACTCGACCGAGCTTAACTTCTTTTACCTGACGAAAACTGTTTAAGCCACTTGGCCACTCTTGTAGGGCACCAGGTACACATTTGATGATGATATTTTCTGCACAGCAACCTATAGCTTTTTACGAATTTCGACTCCTTCAAATGTCACGAATGTTCGGTGGACCCATGAAAATAATGATAACGCACTTGGTACGTTTTGCGGACGCAAATTGAACAATGCAAATGGTTTACGCGTTACAAGACACTTCTTGAGTCGCGATGTTTTACGAGATTCTCCCGACCTATACCTTAGCTGTCAATCACTCCTCATGTGACCCATTGCTAGGTTACAGAGTCCTTTTATTGTCAGCGGATTGGAAAACGACATAAGTTCTCAGACAATCTGCAACAGACCCTTCTAATGTAAAGTCTTTACTAAGATAACAATCCTTTTAACTGTAGGAAGATCCCTCCATGTTTGTTCCCAACTGAGAAATTACGTGTTTTTGACGAAGAGTAATCAGCAGCAAAATTTTGTCAATTTTCAATGTGACGGTTGATCCATTGGAGGAATTTGCAGAATGCACAAAAGTAAACAAGCAACGTTCGCCAAATAACAATTGCCAATCGAATCACAACAAAGGAGCGAAGGTAGCGAAAATTATTAGGGGGGCTGCAGATATCCTGTTTGTTAACAAATGGGTGTTTCCTGGTTTTGATCCTTGACAATGATACAAATCGGCTAAATCTTGTGGCAAATTCGTCGACACCGCAAATTTGATGTTGTTGTCACCCCCTACTAAACGTTGGGGCTTGGTACCCCCGCAGCCCCCGCAACCCCTATCGGCTACGCTCGTGCCAAAAGAAGTCATTTCCATTAAGTTTGCGGAAGATACCAAGAATTTGACCGGTGCTGGACGTTGCTTCATTTCTTTGCATTTTGAGTTCTGAGAGTTTCTTAAGACTAAATTTTGTGAACTATCAAAGTAATTTCAAGCACAGAACGAGCTTGCTCAAATTCTAAAAATCTAGGGACCCATGCTTTCAAGTATGTTTTACAGATCCTCTTATCAGGTAGTGCTTCTATCTAGAATTTACTTGACCGTAATACCATGCAACAAACAAGAAAGAGATCAAAGCGAAAATTTAATGATTTTTAAATGACTGAAAGCCTTTATAAGCTCACTGTGATCATGTTGGCATCCGAAAGTTTTTCGTGAAGACTTTCTGAACGGAAAAGCATGTACTTTTGCGTCATGTTTCAGATACCAGAGACACCTCTATTCTGCATTTGAATGTAGGCCTTCTATTGTACTTACTCAGTTTCAGTAACCTGTAGTTAGATCAAGATTATTCATACCAGCAGCAATGCTGCACTGTATCATAGCATAATCGTGTTTCGATGTACCTTGTTTATCGTTAAATCAAATGTAAATACAATACTTAATTGAATCTAGTTTTAGATCTAAAATTTTTTGATAATTTTTAAGTGATTCAATGTGATTCAGACAACCGTTGTATTATTTTTAACCTACCGTGTATCTTTATACTTCATTTTTAACTTACTTGGTGTCCCAGAAAAAACTCAACAAGTTAAAAGATTCTAACATAAAGTGTTTCAAATGGAAAACAGAATAACTTATTTTTCTCTACATCTACTCTCTGGTCTCTAATAGACGGGGGGGTTGGAATAGTAGGGGGGGTGGGAAAAAATCTCAAAAATTAATAGCCGGGGGGTTGGAATAATAGGGGGGGTTGGAAAAAATCTCAGTGATTCGCACTTTCTTTATATAGTGACGGTAAGACTTTAAAAATAAAATGCAATGACATCACAGATTTCGCTCGAAAGTCTTAATCTTAGTTGGGTGCATGGAATTTTGTTGTGTAGCTTTTGTCTTGCTTGGAACTCGTTGCCAGAATTAATAAGCGGGGGGGGGGTTGGAATAAGAATGTCCTGGGTGGAAAATTTTCTTAAAATTAATAAGCGGGGGGGGGACGTCTATTAGAGACCAGAGAGTACATTAACAAGATAAAATGTTGATATATTTTTCAGAATTTTTATGACCTGGCTGTAGAGTTATAAATCAACAAACTCTAAATTCGCTGTCTGGGCAAAATCAGAGATGTCAGAATTAATGTACAACATACTGAAAAATGACAAGCGTGGCATTCTCAGCAACTTCACAGGATATAGACAAAATTCAAAGTATAGCTCTAATAAAGGCCTAGTCATTTCAGAAAAGCAACTGTGTCTTGACCGAAATCTTTATAAACGTCTCTCTTCAATGTTGAATTATCTCGTGTGTTTTCATGATTGTCGGCCGTCTTTCGTAATTTTTGGGATTTTCATATTTCATAATTTGACATTATGATTCACTATTGCTAATGCAGCAGCTCTGAGTTTGACTTAGAGGAGATTTTGAAGTTTGGAGACCAAGTCTTGGAGACCAAGTCTCCAAAAATATTGGAAAATATTTCTAAATCTTTTCTAATCATTGCAGATTTCAATAAGAATAATCGTTTGATAACAAGTATGAAACAGCTTCCATTAGAATTTTTTCAAATTTATTGCGTGTTTGGTCCACCCGGCAGTCATGCAGAAATTCTTTCCCTGGGTTTCGTTGTATCTTATAATACCAAAGTTTTAATCTTTCTCCAAATCTTTAAATCTACGAAAAAAGGCGGGTGCAAAATGCAATAACCTATTTCTTTGATCTGAATGACTTGATGGAAACTTTAGCCACTTTTCTATGATTCTACCGTTGGACTTTTCAGAAATCTTGAACATTTGTCGAAATTAAACCCAATTTAATATTTCAGCTCATTTTATGATGAGACGTCATCAAGTTTCTGAATCACAAACCAGAAGAGCGAAAGAGTTTTGCTTGATACCATACTGTAGGCCTCCAAAAACTATTGTTTTCTTCAAAATTATTTGATCTTTCGTCAAGGGGTTTAGTGATTACGACAGTTTTAAGTTTTTTTCGAAAATTTTCTTGAATTCTTAAAAAAGAAGAAAAACACTGTAATTCTGAAAATATTGAAGATTTCAGCAAAATCCAACGGCAGATTTACTGTAAAATACTTCAAATTTCTTTGAAGCCGTTAAGTTCAAAGGAATAGGTCATTGAATTTTACACCCAGCTTTTTAAAGATTTGAAATGGGAACCAAGATTCCACATTCCATTCTGGTCCATGACTTTTTTATTACTGAAATTGAAATTCATCCCTGAAACTGACAATGGTATTGAATTTGAATTTCAATGACAGATAAATCATTGACCAGAATTTAACACGGAATTATCGATTCCCATACAAACCCCTTAAAGGCATTTTTCTGATCTTTAGGTCTTATAGATAAGTGATCCTGCAAAGCAAAATTTTCTCGTCTGGGTTGGCCTTTGAATTATGGATTAACATTTCAGTTTTGAATATCGGCCACATACTTTTAACTGCACAGCTAGCCTGTGCTCCAGACAACTTGAAAAGATTTCTTTCAAGTGGTCTGGAACACAGGCTACTGCACAGCCTGCGAAACGAGTAAACTTTTTTTGATTCACCCGGGTAGTTGCTGAATCTTTTTTATAATCAATTAGCAGAACAAAACCCAAAAGATACAACTATTGTGTTGATCATGGCAGGAATAGAGACACTAGGTCATCGAAGTTCCCACTATTAAAGGCGTTTACAATTCAAAAATTACAATACGCTAGGGAAGAAAGACGACTTCTTTTATGCGTGTTGCACAATGTTTACTGATAAACAAACGAATGAAATAATTTAAGCCAGAAACGTCGTCCTGGGGGGAGGGGGTACTTGACTAGGGAAGTGACGGGGTGTGCGGCAAATCTCTCCACACCCTGTACCATGTCGCTTATAAAATGGCCCAAAAGTATACCCCGTCGCATAAAAATTTTGCCAAAATCCACTGTTTCAAGAAAACTCTAAAAGGCATCCTTCCACATGATACCCTGTCGCATAATTTTCTTATCAATTGTAATACCCTGTCGCATAACTTTTATCAGAAAAGGACACTCTGTCGCATAATTTTTACCGTAAAAGGACACCCTGTTAAGCGAGACATTCCTTCAAGTCAAGCATGGGAGTAGCCCCTTCCCCCGGGGAACGTCGTATACCAAAAAGCTCTGTTCGTAGCGCAATTAACAAGGACAGATTTTGTAAGACAATAGCATCAGCTGCTTTTATTGACACTTGAATTCAAAGAGATTTGCGATTGCAGACAAAGGAAATTCCCTCATGCGGAAATTCAAAACAAACGAAGACGCAAAGCTTCTCTGAAACCCAGCTAGCTATTTCACTTGTTGTGCATTCCAGAAATGGTTCTTTACAGCAAACATGAGCGTATATTGAAAGAAGAAGGATATATCTAGATATCTACCACGGGCATTTTACTTGTTTCGTATAGGAACCGATTTGGAGGTGATTCAATTCTCGTATTTTCGGGGTGCAATCAAAGCACTTACTTGTCAGCTTCTGAACAACAAAAATAAAATGTCCGTGGTAGATATCTAGGTATATCCTTCTTCTTTCAATATATGCTCATGTTTGCTCTAAAGAACCATTTCTGGAATGCAATGTTTATCAAGGAAAACGACTACTAAGGAACATTTGATGTCTGTTTCACATCTGGTGTTAGGTAACAACATCTAGGAGTATTTGAAAGTTTGAGAAAACACAAATCCATGGTAATAAACAGAGGGTCCCACGGGGTTGACGGACATCCGCTGCCCTTTGCCACATGCGCTACCCCAACCGGGATAACTCATCAAAGGAAAGGGCAGCAGTCAGCCTACCGCACGGTAGGAGTCCCACCCCACCTACAATTCCACACCTGCACCTCCACCGTAAGATAATGTCACTTACTCTTGAATCATAGAAATTCAAGCTGTGAGAAAAATAGCAAAAACAATCGGAGAATTTTGCCATTCATTGCAAAATGTTCGAAATTTTGTTTTCAGACACTTGCTATGAATACTTATGTGCATACTTGTTCAAGGGTGGCTTTTAAATTCTATTTCTGAAACTGGCATTGTATTGCATGTAAATTTCAATGGCAAGTAAATCACGGACCACAATCGAACGTGCAATCGACGATTGTGGTAAAGATGGCATCGATGAACTTTTTACCACCAGCCGCCAGGCTTTTTTTTTGTTTTTAATGATTGCATATGCTGATAATGAATATCTTTTCCAAGGCGTTTTTGGTTATGAAAAAAGCGGTTGATCGCGTTTATACAGCCAAATTAGAGGGCATGCTCGCAAAACTTTCCTAGATTTTCACCTCCAGACCCCTACAGGTTTCTGGATGCTGTCTAGCGTCCAGCCCCTTCAGTCCGAAGTTTGCTCCGCGGGTTTGAAATATCCCATTGGTACATTAATGAAAATGTAATGTTGCATAATTTTCAAAAACTTTTCCTTTATTCCTTTGACAAGATGAGCAAAAAATGTTAAAATGTTAGGCTAAAATTGTGAGGATTCCGGGATTGGGAAAGAAATAGAAATGGAACCCTGTTCGTGAAGCATACATAAGGTACCAGGAGGAAATGTGCTTTCGTTGTCAATGGTCACAGTGAGTCAGCATGTGCATGCTGGCCTTTTGAAGCTTGCGGATCCGAGAAGAGCAAGTCTTTTTAAGGTATATACTGCAGTTTCAAACTGCATCTCTAAAGAAAGATTTACGTGTGTTAAGCGATCCTTTACTTCAAATATGCCCGCATTCTCGTTGCCAAAGGTCTCAGTTTTTGTCGCTGTGGTAGCTGTGTGTCTGTATGGCCTAACACGTTATTTCTTGGGTGAAGAGGTGTGTCACGGCACGATACCATCATTACAAAAGTTAGCTGTGTCTGTGGCTCTGGTAGCTGTTGGTCTGTATGCCTTAAAACGTTTTTACCTGGATGGAGGAGTGTGTCACAGTACAGCCAGGCTGGATAGGAAAACTGTTGTAATTACCGGAGGTAATGCAGGAATAGGAACAGAGACAGCCATTGATTTAGCAAAACGAGGTGCAAAAGTCATCATAGCTTGCAGAAGTAAGGAGAGAGGAGAAAAGGCTGTCGAGGAAATAAAAACTGAGAGTGGCAGTGAAGCCATATCGTTAAAGATTTTGAACCTGGCATCTTTTACATCAATCAGAGCTTTTGCAGCAGACTTCATAAAAACAGAGCCACAGTTGGATATTCTGATCAACAATGCAGGAATTATGATGTGCCCATTTTCAAAAACTGAAGATGGACATGAAACACAGTTTGGTGTGAACCATCTTGGCCATTTTCTGTTGACAAATCTGTTGCTTGATTTGTTGAAGAAGTCTCCACCAAGCAGGGTTGTTGTTGTGGCATCATCAGCACACCAGTTTGCAAAATCAATTGATTTTGATACACTCAATGATGAGGAGTCATATTCAAGGATGGGTACATATGCAAAGAGCAAAGTTGCAAATATTTTGTTTGCAAGGGAGCTGCACAAAAGACTGGCTGGCACAAATGTCTCGGTGTTTTCATTGCACCCTGGTGCAGTAAACACAGAGCTTCAAAGGCATGTAGTCTCAGGCTATGGAGAATACTTTGCTAGTCCTTTGCGATTTTTCTTCAAGAGTGCAAAACAAGGAGCTCAAACCTCTATCTATTGTGCAGTGGAAGAAGGTTTGGAAAAGCACTCTGGGGAATATTTCTCTGATTGCGCTGTGAAAGCAACAACAGCACTTGGCAATGATATGGAGGTAGCAAAGAAGCTATGGGATTATAGTGTGAAAGCAACAAAGCTTGAATAATAACTGTACCAGTTTCACCAAAGAAAAACATAGAACTGCTCAAAGTGATTTTTAATGAGACAAAATGTGATGGACATAGAAGGATTTAATCCCTCAGTTTGATTTACTTGATTTCTGTGATTTATTTAATTTTATAAGGAATTGGGACTTTCATTGTGGAAGCAGCTATTCTTAACTCATTCCTGGTCTTCATTAAGTCCCTGAGGTCTTTATTTATCAATGGCTGTATTTCTCTGAAACCAGTTTGCATTCCATAAATTTTGTCCGCCACATATTTACGCCAGTATATAACTAGGTAGCATAAAAATTTATGCCAAAATGTCAAGTTCTATACTGAGTCTCGAGTTTTCAGCAGCTGAAACAGTATAAATTTCACATCAAAAGCCAGTGGTGGGTAATGTTCTTTCATGCTGCTCCGTAAAATGTGGCGGGAAGGCATTGGAATGTACACTGGCTCTGAAACACACATTCATCACAGTGTATTTCATACTCAGCTCATTTGAAGATGTTACATTATCAAATTTAGAATCATGCCAGAAAGGTGAAAGAATTGAGCCAGATACCATATTGTAAACATTCATAAGCCCCCCCCCCCAGGGAGGCGTCTTTGATTTTTTGGTGATATTGGATGTGCTGCTCATATGGGTGGGTTTTTTGCCTGAAATTCTCTGCATATGGGTCTGTTTTTAACCTTCATTCTGGTAGATGGATAGCTTTTCAGAATACTTACCACTGGAAGCAATTTGAACAGATTTTGCTTCCTCAAATCGACAAAATTCATAGACATGGCTGCAAAACTTCCTGAAACTAATGCAAAAGGGTTTGCAATTCTTGAATATATTCTGTCATACAAATTGGACTATGTGTCAAATTCCAGATTCACGTTGAGTAACATTCCCAATCAAGTACCCCTGGACATAAACCGTTGTTTTCTTGAAAATTATTGTATGTTTTCTAAACCAGCAATAACACTAGTCAGTGAGTGCAGCGTTTTGGGAAATAGGAACAAGCTGCACCATTATAAAGAAGCAAAGAACCCCTGCAAATAACCGAGGGGCGGGCAAAAATTAACATGGATCAAGCAAATAGGAAAAGATTTGGAAAAGGTTGAATTCAAGACATTAGTAAAAAACAACAAAGATGGTAGTTTCAATAGAAGTAAAAGAGCATGAAAAGATGGCACAAAATAGACATATTTGGAGACTTATTGTGGACTGCGCAATGTCGTTGTAGACAGAAAGCGTAAATAATGATGATGATGATGATGCACCAAGATATGTAATGGAATGAAGGTAGTAGGCCTTTCTCATTCTGTTGACATTGCAAGATGCCTTTGGCCCCCCCCCCCCCTCCCTCTCCTGTCTGTTGTAGAAATGCTCGGAAATGCTCATCTGCTTACACATCACGTGTACACCTTTAAATCGTGCGCACCTAACATAACATGCACTTAGTGGAACAATGTATTGTCACGTGTAAATCCTTATTTAGCTAGCCATTAACATTATTTGTCTTCTTTTAGTAATCTGGTAACTCGTAAGTCATTCATTCAGAATAGCACACTCATTGAAACCAATAACACGTCTCTTCGCTGCTCTCCGTTCTCTGGCTTGCGGAACGTATCTATCAAACTTCGATTCTTAAGTCTCTGGTATCCAGGGTATAAGTCTCACAACCTGTCATTCTTCCAGTTCAGTTCAGCTCTGTTGGCATTCCATCACAAATCACTGCCCGTCTCCCCACTCACTGTCTCAAGATCATAACGAAGTCAGACAAACGTGTATTCATTCTATGGAAGAAGAGACAATTAAGAAGGCTTTGATGACACCGCCTCTGACGTTTACGTGATTGTGCGATAAAAGTAGGCTCTTTACGGCGAAGCGAATCGCAGGATTGCCACATTTTCACAAACATAAAGAGTTCTTTAAAAAAGAAAGGCCTCTGTATTCTTTAAATCTTGAAGATTTCTGAAACCTCCAATGGTAGAAATATAGCAAAGCAGCTAAAGTTTTGGCCGAGCCATTTGGTTAAAAGAAATAAGTCACTGAAAGTTACACCAAGGGTTTTAAACATTTGGAACCTATTCTTCTCCGTCCACTTTTTCGAAAGAGTGTTCCATACCCGGGGGAAGGTAACTCCAGTCTTGGGATGACAGGGACGTGCCGCCCAGCATGTAGGGGAAAGACGCACCTGTCACGCATCTAATTGGGAGATGCAATACAAAGCAGAGGAAATTTGAATGGCAGCCAATCCTCTGAATTTCTACGACCGTGGAAAGTCAAGACAGTTAGCCTTCTTTTGTTTTCAAATACACAGATTCACAAAGAAATCTGTTGTGTTGAACTTGAACTGTTGCGGCCAATCAGGTACGTGACAGATTGCGGTCGATGTTCATACCCATTTTTAGGGATTTTTGGGAGAAAACTCTTGCAGAACTTTCCAGAAATCAAGTTTCATTCTACGTTAAAATGTACAGCGTGAAGGCAAAGGTGCCACGAACCAAGTTTCAGTGCTAAAAATCCAACGCTGTTAATGCAAAACATGTTTCATTGCAAATCAAAAAGCTACCCATTTCTAATGGAAATGTTAAGATATAAAAAGACTAGAAATGTTATTTTCTACATGGGTTTATCATTTCCTTTATCTCAGTGTATTTTTAGTATGCTTTGTTAGGAATGACCCTTGCACTACTAATTAAATTGTAAATGTTTCCTTTAGCTCAGCACTCGTATTTTTAATGCCTTTTAGTTATTTCCTTTTCCATGTTTTTGATTCGTGGCACACTTTAGAACACAACTTAGTTGACGAATACAGGACGATAGAATAAGACGTATATCTTAGCCGCTCCAAAAGCTGATTTTATTGTCGAAGTTCGTAGTTTAAAGGCATTGAGTCCATATAAATAACGCGCTCATGACCAATAGCGACTTCTTTTCAATCATGAAACAAAAGTTTTCATTTAATCCCTATTCAAATTAAACCAAAGAAATTCCTGAGGATACTGTAAGGATTAAGAAATCTTTGGTCTCTACTGCTAATGACTTTAGCACTATTGTAAGGACCGTCAGCGGTTTGTCAGCAAAAATTCAGGACAGCGTTAAAGACCTTGTGCTTTCCATGATCCTTTCCGGTCTGACAATGAATTTCATACTGTATCAAAAAGATTATGGCCTAGCAATCGCAAGGCTGTGCATTGTCGTTTCAACCTTCAAATAAACGTTATCAAGTCATCGCTTTGAACTCAAACAAAAAACATTCCCAAAAGTAATTGAAGGATTAGGGAAGCTTTTCTCCTGAGGGCTATTCATTTCCCATATTCTGTGGTTGAAGTGCGTTGTTTACTGTTACTGTGAGGTTTTGCTGGTTTGTGTGCATGCAAAGGATCATGGGGAGCACGGGGTCTTTAACGCCCAAGTATTTATATGGACTCATTTCCTTCATCTTTAAATTTCGTTGCCAAAGAGATGAATTGCCGTATTGTTGTTGCTGTTCCATCAACGAGGCTTGTCAAGTCGTGAGAAAGTTAGAATAAGCCGAAGCCGAAAGTATTAGAATGTGTCCTTTACTTCTGATTTGCCTACAAACACATGCCTGCAGAACCATATTGTTTATGGTTATGGTTCTACAAAAAATTTGAATTCTGAGACCCGTATCTAAGGATTTTCGAGGTTCCAAACGAAATAGATTTCATTTGAATGAAAAGACAGCTTTATCAATGCTCAAGTAAATGCCTTCTGGCGACTGTGACATTCAACAAGAAAAACACGTTCTTTACAAGAAACTAGCACTAAGATGGCCACAATTCAAGACACTCTAGTACTATGTCTGACCAGTGGTATTAACAAACTCTTTAAAAGTTAGAAGCATGGATATTAAGACAAATATATCATCGAACCCCTATCGTAACTAACCATTTATGCTTCAACATTACAGAACACTGTTGATTAGGCTAATCATTAGCATGCCCGTATGATGTTTCAAATGTCAAGAAACACTGCAGCAGTGTTAGAGACCACATTGATAATTCATGCATTCAAAAAATAAGAAACCAATTAAGAAACTTTTAGTACTAAAATGGACAAAATTTCAGGTTGAATTAAGAAGCTTTTAGTACAATGGCCTGATAATACTGTCTTAAAGAAAATGTGTTTGGCAAAAGTGTAGAAAAATGAAACTGCAGAAACAAAATAAATTCTATGAAATGCCACTTCCTCTCCTGCCCTTCAAGTTTTTTCCTAAGGGTTCATACAAAGTCGTGACTATATGAAATTTCTGACAATATTGTAAGTCAAGGTGCAACTTCACTAAGTGCCCAATTTTTCTGTGGTAAAAATGACGGTTTCTGCAAGGGAAAGAAAATGTTGCCTAAGGTTTGTTTACACCCATTCAAGCCACGTGATCAATTTCCAGATAAAGGTCTCTTGATTTCTCTTACATACTTCGTGCTATGCAAAGTTGTGCCATGAATGCAGAAAGAAGTATATTGTATGATACTAAACTTCCCAAACGTATCACATGACTTGAAATGGGTAACCCTGTATAGATTAAATAATTATATTATTTTAAGTAAGTATGTATTTGCCACGAATCTAAAAATCTGAAAGATGTAAAGGGGAAAACAAGCAAACCTCAGATCAGGTCTATTAGGAACAATGGAAATGGAACCCCTTTTCATGAAATATTCATGAGGTACCAGAAAGAAATCTGCCTTATCAATGGCGCGTCAGCATTTCGAAGCTGCTCCTTTTCAACCTTGGCGCAAGTGAGGTGGAGTACGATTTGTTGCAAGGTAATTGCTGAAACTTTTAAATTGCATCTTTGCATGCACAGTGTCTTAACGAGAAGTTTACTTCAAACATGCCCTCACTACCAAAGGTCTCTGTATTTATCGCCGTGGTAGCAGTTGGTCTGTATGGCCTAAAACGTTATTACTTGGGTGGAGGGGTGTGTCACAGTACAGCAAGATTGGATGGGAAAACAGTTGTAATTACTGGAGGGAACACAGGAATAGGGAAAGAAACAGCTGTCGATTTAGCAAAACGAGGTGCAAGAGTCATTATCGCTTGTAGAAGTAAAGAGAGAGGAGAAAATGCTCTCAAGGAAATAAAAACTGAGAGTGGTAGTGAAGCAATATCATTGAGGATTTTGGACTTGGCATCTTTTACATCAATCAGAGCTTTTGCCGCAGACTTCATAAAAACAGAGCCAAAGTTGGATATTTTGATAAACAATGCAGCCATTATGATGTGCCCATTTTCAAAAACTGAAGACGGACATGAAACACAGTTTGGTGTGAACCATCTTGGCCATTTTCTGTTGACAAATCTGTTAATTGATTTGTTGAGAAAATCCGCACCAAGTAGAATCATCCATGTGGCATCATCAGCTCACCAGTTTGCATCATCTATTGATTTTGACAATCTAAACAATGAGGAGTCATATTCAAGAATAAATGCATATGCCGTCAGCAAAGTTGCCAATGTTTTATTTGCAAGGGAGCAACATAAAAGACTGGCAGGCACAAATGTGTCAGTTTTTTCATTGCACCCTGGTGCTGTAAACACAGAGCTCCAAAGGCACATTGTCTCAGGCTATGGAGAATATTTGGCCAGTCCTTTGCGATTTTTCTTCAAGAGTGCAAAACAAGGAGCCCAAACCTCTATCTGCTGTGCAGTAGAAGAAGGTTTGGAAAAGCATTCTGGGGAATATTTCTCTGATTGTGCAGTCAAAGCAACAACAGCACTTGGAAATGATATGGAGGTAGCAAAGAAGCTGTGGGATTATAGTGTGAAAGCAACAAAGCTTGAAGAGTGATTGTCACAGCTTTACAAAGTAGAACATGGAAACTGATATTAAGTAATTCTCAGTGTGACAAGAATGTGATTTGAAGTCAAATGATGGATATTTAAGGGTTTCCAATAATGATGAATGGCATTTGCTAGAGTGTACATTGGTTGAAAAACTTGCATTCAGTTGCAAGAACTATGTTCAGACTTACTGCTTAGGACTAAAAGCTTGTCACATTCAAAAACAAAAGATATACCGGACAGTTAGTTTGCATTTCTCACACACCTTATTAATGTCTACTTGAAGCATGCACCTTCAAATTTGTTTCACTCACTACCTGGCACAAGCCAATGCATGTTTTCTGACCCAAGAGTGTACTACCTTGCAGTTGAAATCCCAATGAAGACATGGAAACTTACTCTTGAGTACCAAATAATGGTCCCTCCCTACTTATTAATTTTTGAAAAATTTTCCAACCCCCTTCTCTTATTCCAATCCCCCTTTATTAATTTTTGAAAAATGAAATGAAAGTAAACATAATCCCTGAATAAACGCAAGAAAAAATCCCAAGAAGTGCATTCAACGGAACCAGAGTCCTAGTCCAAAAGTAAATGTATCAGTAACATCACTGTTCACATAAGATACATGTTTACCTAAGAAAACAACTATTTTCTATTCCTCCAAGCAACCCCCCCCCCAATTTTTCCAACCCCCCATTATTGTTGTATCAAACCATTTCCAACCCCCGATTAGTCGGTACTTGAGAGTAGCCCTGTAAAATTATGCACATCAGTTCTTGGGAGTTATTTTTAACAAAGGGGAAGTAAGTAACTAATGACTTTTCCCCAAGTTTCAGCATCAGAGAATAGGGGGCCATGGTTATCCTCTAGAGCAAAACCTATGACAAATATGTGTCTTCTACATGTAAGCATATATTGCTTAATGTTAATTTTCCAAGATATATGACTGATGTAAAAGACGTCAAGCTATTCTGAAACAGTTCAAATCAAACAATGTTTTGGTGATACTGCCCCTGGAGGCTGCTTACATATATGTAGGATAGGAGTAACCAAGTTACTTTTGTGGGATTTAAAATTTGGGCAAAGCTTTGTTGGGTCAATCATTTGTACAATAGAGGATTGCGCTAACTAAAAAAGATGATGGTGAGGAATTTTTTATTGAGATAAAAGGAATTTGATTAAAGAGCACTGTGCATCTTGGTAAAATTTCCTCACTGTTATTTCTTTAGGTTCCTGAGATTTTGCATTACTATTTTGGGTCTCAAATATAGGAGAAGTAGGAAAATTGGGGAAAACATACTTTAGAAATAAACATAGTATACTGTAATATCAATTACTACAATAAAAAATACTTTAATATCAATTATAGATTATGAGAAACCTAATCACTTGCAGTGCTTTGGGTAAATTGGATCGGAAAAATCATTTTTTGGGTCAATTTTCATGCCAGGAATGATGTTTTGCATTGATGATTGGTAACTGAGCCTGAACACCCTATCCTAAATATGCATGAGAACTCCCCCTGGAAATAAATTTTTGTAGAATTTTCTAATTGGCACTACAGTCATAAAGCTCTAGTGCCACTCAATCAAATCTTTTGTCCAAAATGTATAGAAACATTGTTTGATCCAGCCTTTTTCAGAATAGCTAAACGTCTGTTGCTATTAAGCTGATAGATTTTTAACTTTTTAGGACTTTTTGAAAATAGCTTCCAATTAAAATTGTCAGAATCTCTGCATCAAAGTTAGTCTTTGCACTTCAAAACGATATCAAGTAATTCATTCAAATGACTCTGTTATTAATGATTGTTTGAGTTTGTGTAAACAAACTGAACCATTCACAAATGAAGAAATTAGATAATACAAGACAAACATTGAGCTACACTACCCTCACATGAGAGAACTCAAACTGATCTGAACAAGATAGGAATCAAATGTTTTAGCCGATTTTTGCTCGTGGCCCCTGGCCGGAAACCTTCAAAGCCTCATTTTCACGAACCAATCAGACGGCGAATAAGCGAGGAAGACAGAAGAAATGTGCGAAAATTTTTCTCAGCTTTACCTACCTTCGTAAAACGCAATCAGGATGAAAAACTGCTGGAAATTTCCCGAATATTTTTGAAGGAATCTACTCACCAGATGTTTTGGTATCCAGACTTGGATGCCGGTTTGAATATCTCATGGTTTCCCTGAGTTATGGCCTTTCCAAAACGATGAGGCACTCAGCCTTAAACAATAGAAATTCTGGGTTGGAAACAATGGCAATAACAATAGTGATTGTGTTAAGAACGATCCCAGAACAGCAAATATTCACGTTTCCAATTGTTCTTGCTATTGTCCTTCCACCGCAGTTTCTTTGCTTCAAGATTCAATGCCCTTCGATTTCATTGTGAACTGAAAGGATTTCCTTTGGTTAGTTCACACATTTCAAGTCATATGGCAATACCAGGGTGGGCAGGTACTGTAAAATATTTGACCCCATGTTTGTCCGAAGGAATTGGAAAAAATAACCGTCTCTTTTATGACACAATATGACTTTCCTCCCCAAAACAACCGGTTTTTGGGACAAAGGTCAAATTTTAAAATCAGTCATCTTTGTCCATTAATTTCTCACAAAAATCAAGTTTTCTCGCCTCCTATCTAGTCAAAATCCTGAAGCTTACATGTAAGCTGGTTCCACATTTGTCAGCCTAATTTGAGCGGAGAAGACCAGCATTTCAAATTTCCACATAAGCGGTTCTACCTTTGTCCACGAAAATTTACAAAAAAAGACCAGGATTTCAATTTTTTGCACCAAAGTAGTTCTACCTTTGTCCGTAATAGGAAGATAAAAAGACCGGTTTTGGAACAAACCAGGAGAAATAACAACAAATTTTTAGAACCTAGGGACCACCTCGGCATTGCCGCTTGAAAACTACCAGTTTTGGGACATTGCTTCTCTATAGATACAATTACGACGGTAGTGTTGCCTGCAGGATAAACACTTGTTTCGCGGCGAATGATATGAAATTTTGGTGAGCAAGAAAAATAGGTTTGGGGACACTTGTGCCTTTAAGGCTACGGGTACCACCGTCTTTCGAGAAAAGGTATTTGGCCGAAACTACCGGTTTTCAGGACAAACATCGCAAGTAATTAAATTGTCCATCAAATCGAAGAAAAGTAACAATGTAAATGTGTCATCAAAAAAGACCAGTTTTTGGGACAAAGATGGCGAAAAATTTCTTCGTGAACAACCGGTTTTCGGACAAAGGTAGGACCATCGTTCTCAGTGGGACATGCCCGCCCTTGCAATACTCTTGAGAAATTTCTGTATTATACTACTCTTGGCATTCATGGCATAAGTTTTCGTGGTTCGAAATTAGGAATGAAATTGAAAGGAGGTTTTCTCTAGAGGTTTTATCGCCTGACTTGAAGTGGCGTAAACAAGACCTGGCAAGCCTCGGCCGATTTTGCCAATCGGAAAGCCCTATATCTCCACCAAACCGTGAGGTATTTAAACCGGCATCCAAACCTGGATACCCAAACATCTGGTCAGTAGACATCTTCAAAAATGTTCGGGAAATTTCCAGCAGTTTTTTATCCTGATTGCGTTTTACGAAGGTAGGTAAAGCTGAGAAAGATTTTCACACATTTCTTCTGTCTTCCTCGCTTATTCTTCGTCTGATTGGTCGGTGCAAATGAGGCCTTGAAGGTTTCCGGCCATGGGCCACGCGCGAAAATCAGTCAAAACATTTGATTCCTATTTTGTTTCAGACCGGTTTGAGCATATTAACAATGCGTGCCTTCCTTCCGCAAGTAGAACAATTGTGGTTGTTTTGTGGACGACATTGGCCTTCTTCCATAACATTTAGATTCAACTGGTTGACTTTGAATTAAATATTTATTGTTTTGATTGCCAAAGGAACGCATGGAATGTCAATCACACGTGCTTTGAAAAGTCATTTCGCCCCGAAATGAAAAATTTTTCTGCTCACATGAAAATTTCAGGTCGACCTTAAAACTCAGACCGACCTGAGAAAGCAAAATGAGTTTCAGGTTGTAGCGAGTGGAAGATATTGCTTTGCATAACGAAGAATGCCAATACCCCTGGAGATCGTATTCGTGACAGTGGTTAGATGATTCGTCCATTTTAGTTCTTGATCCACTTGAACTCCGAGGTATTTTACATCACTTACAATTGTGACATCTTCAGACAATTTGTTGCCTTCTAGCCAATCCTTCAAAGCTATTAAATCAGCGTTAATGGCTTGATTCATTGCATCAACAGAATCAAAAGAATAATATAAACAAGTGTCATCAGCATACATTGACACATTTGATTTTTCGAGACAATTTGGGAGATCGTTGATGTACACTAAGAAGAGAAGTGGCCCCAGGCATGTCCCTTGAGGTACACCACAATTTACGATCTCTGTTTTGGAAACCTTACCATTTACCTTGCAGTATTGACGCCTATTTTGGAGATAAGACTTAAACCAATTAAGTTCCTTCCCTTCTGCCGGGTGAGTCAAAAAAAGTTTCGGCGTTTAGCAGTCTGTGGAAAAAATTGCACACGGCCGATTCTCAAAACTAAAACGTGAAGCTATCAGTCAGGGCTAACTTAGATGAGAAAAATTATTTCAATAATCACTCTTTTTTAGACTCAGAAATAAGGAAAATGCTGGTAAAGGGCATGTATCGGAACGAGAACAACGTTAAAAGTCCATGATTGAATCTGGTCCATGAATTAGTTACTTCCCAACGAAATTCAATGCAGTTGTCAGTTTCCGAATAAGATATTCAATAACTTGTTACAGGCCGAAGGCTCCCTCCCAAGGGCTTGAGAAGATTTGGTTCAAAATAAATTTCGAAATTTAAATCGTTTCATTGCATTTCTTTTAACGCAAGTTTCCCCAACAACAATACTTTAGGGCTTCTCACGATTTGGAAACTAAGCATGCATTGAAAATCAGGAAAATGTACCTATTTTAAAATCAAAATTGAAACTATTAAATGGTCAAAATGTTGTTCATCGGCAACATTCTTTGCAACCAAATTCGAACAACCATGCCTCGCCTTACATGATGTGAATTACACATATAGACTACCAACTTTAAATAAGTAGATTATCATCATTGTTATTATTATTATTATTATTATTATTATTATTATTATTATTATTATTATTATTATTATCATTATTATTATTATTGTTGCAATATTCACACTGTATTTGATGTTATCACCGGATTATTCAGTCTTTTCATCAAGCCACCTCCCGTGGCCTAAGATGACAAGCTATCTTCTTTTTGTCCAGATCAATTCAATCGCTATTTAATCTTCTCTTCTCGGTCTTCGTTTTCCTTTTTCCCCATTCATTGCATTTCAAGGACTTTTCGAAGTATGTGAGCCGTTCCAAGCAAACAAATTTTCTGTACCACATCCACACTCAGATTTATTCTTAACTTTTCAAGATTTCTCCTTGCATTCCCTGTAACTGTGCCACATTAAGAGACGCAACAGTTCCCTGTAACTGTGTAACATTATGTTATTATTATTATTATTATTATTATTATTATTATTATTATTATTATTATCATTGTTATTATTATTATTATTATCATTATTATTATTATAACCTTGAGAAAGAAGACAGAGATAAAATCTGTACCATAGCCATTGGATGTCTTAACCCTATTTTGGTTTGGGGGGCAAATTTGCCCCCTAGTAGATTTTTTTAAAATAACTCTGCCAGGAAGATATTTATAGCCACGAAACTTCTTGAATTTTTGCAACTACTTATTGTGCAACTTCTCAAAAAGTTCCATTAAAATATTTTGAAAATGAGGGGATGAGAGACAATTTTCTGGGACTGACCCTGGAAAAATCGCAAATTCTCAAATCGCAATTATCGTGAAAAAGGAGCATAAGTTGAATATTTTGCAAATTTCTTTTGTTGTGTACTGTTATTTGATGCATTCTATCACAATTATCATGTGTGGATGGAAAACGTGTCCCAAATTAATTTTATCGTGATTTTCCTGATTTTAGCCAATTCTGCCGCTCTTCTTGACCACACAAAGGAGAATTCTGACGTGAGCAGAAATTATGGCTAATTTTAGCGAAAATTTTATATTTGCAGAAAGTGCATGCCTGATGCTATTAGCACACCAAATTTGGTGGCTCTACCTCTTACCAGTCAAGAGTTAGGTAGGAGGGCTTTTTTGCCCCCCCAACCAAAATAGGACTATCAAATAGCCCAACCACTATAGGGTTAAAGTCTTTGCATGCTTTCATCACATTTTCGGGGTTTAAACAAGTCTTTGCATGCTTTCATCAAATTTCAGCACGAACTAATGTTATTGCTAGTATAGTTTAGGGAGCTGTCATAAAGAGTGGAACAGAGGGGGGCGGAAGGGCTTTCAAAATTCACTGTAAAATTATGTAGCCCAATGCAAGAAACAGAAACTGTTAACTTGACCCCTTAACATCGACAAAAATGATTTGATGACCCAAGGGCTTCTAAATGAACTCTGTGATTCAGAAACTTCTTCAAGAAAAGTTTTTGCGCTATACAGTTGAACTTTCCTCCCATGTATCATGCTGTCAGTACCGTATTCATTGGACGTTACTGCGGATACCACTGGATTAGAAACTGAGACGGAGATCGATATCAGTGATCAAATTGACAAATGGAGAGCAAAAATAGCGCTGACAGTGTTTAAAACAATTGCAAATATTGAAAGCAAATCCAGAAACAAATAGTTTCATGGCCCATGTTTATCATTTGAAGTAGTTTGTTAGCCCAATAATTTCCATCCGATAGTTTTGGCGACCCTGTCAAATCCCTTCCGCCCCCCTCTGTTCCATACTTTATGACAGCTCCCTTATTGATCGAAAAAAATTTATTGATCACTGTGAAACATGTAAATTGCAATGGGAAGTTTATATTGGAAAAGTTTACCATTTTGAATGCATTGTGATTACGGTTTGTGTTAGTTTTTAACATTTCACATTTTTATACTTGCTAAAAATGGCATTAATATGGATATTTGACTTGTGGACCCTGATTTGTGGCAATTGACCGTGAAGGGGCCGTGCCGTGACCCAATCTTTTGTAAACAGAAACCAACCATTGTTAATCCAGTTGCAAAGACATAAACATTTGACAGCACCAGAAGCATTCCATAGTTTGTTAGAAAACTGGGATATGAAAGGGAGAGTAGCAATAAATTTGGAGTGGCATCTTTTACTTTCAAACTCTCAACCACTCCAAAACTTAAGTCCTTGGAATACATAACATGACATGTCAGGGATACAAGAATGTATCGCTTATATATGGGTATTGGTTGAGGGGGCAAATATTATTTTTTAGTAAGCCTCGTTGCGTCTCTGATCTCCGTGCTCACTCCTATATCGACCATCATTCAATAATACTCTCCTCTCACAACCATACCGTGTCAACTTAAATACGCAACTATTTTACGCAACCATCACGTCTCAACGTCATTTCGCAACTAAAAACAAACGTCAAAATCTAATTGATCTACAGACTCGGCCCAGTTCCAGTCAGCTTTTTCCACTGGTAGACCTCAGGCCAGTCTTTAAGAATATCTATACCCATTAAGGCTTAAAGCAAACTGCAAATGTTGAGGTATTGCTCCCCAAATACCGGGTGTTCAATTTTCAAAATTTTCCACGATATTGCCATGATGCCTCTTTTACGATATTGCTATTTCCTATTTTATCTTTTTTTACCCATGGTAGCCCCTCAGTCGAGGACTGATTTACAGGGGGCCATGCTAAAATATACAAAAAATATTCAATTATATTAACGTAACAAATAAAATTAATCGATGACAGAATTACAATCGTTAAAAGAATTTCAAAAACGAATACGTCAAAAGAAACGAAAAGGGAGGTTTCGTTGATTCTTCGAGAACAGACGATCGTTTTACGGCTTTCATAAATTCTTTTAAAGTTGACGTATTTTTAGTCGTTTTAGAAAAGCCATTCCAAAGCTTCGCACCCAGGTAAGAGCGGTATCTATGTCCTGTGGTCGTTCTTAGAAAAGGGACTCTTAGGTGATAATCCGAATTTCCGAGAGACCGTGTTGCAGAGACGTTGACTTTGGTAAACATGTCACTCATATAGGACGGTGCAGCACCATTCAGGAGGCCCCCCCATAGTACCCCTGGATAACGGATTCACGTGTTGATTTTTCGTTTTTCACGCCATCTCGGACTATAAAACAGCACTTTCACGTTCACGCTGCAGAAATTTAAGAATGCTCCAGATAGATATTTCTACGTAAATACATAGCTGGCGAAGACACACGAGGGAAAGCAGGGTAATTTTAACATGGATTTTAAAGTTTCGGAGCCAAAACTGTGAGTGAAATGAGATAAATAGGGGTCCAGGGGCTTGCCCCGGAAAATGTTTGGAATATTCGCCTTCTAGAACATCGAAAAACGCCGTATTGTGGAAATTAAAGCCTGGTAACCTATCATTTGCTTCTTAGAAAAAGTCGATTTTCGTTCAAATAGATTGCATCTTTTACTTTGTCGGTTGCAATTTGAGTAGTATCATGTATTGTTTTTAGGTAACTCAGGAATTCTTCATGTAATATCAATGCTATTTTATCCAACACTTTTTAGGAGACAAATATCTTTATTTGGGGTAGACTGCCAGGGAATGGAGTAAGAATGGGGGTCCGGGGGCTTGCCCCCGGAAAATTTTTTGACACTACACCCTCCAGAATGACGGAAAACAGCATTTCTTTGTGAAATTTGAAGGCGCAATCACGCGCTTTAAAAGTCCATTTCACGAAATAACGACCAAATTTTTGGCAAATCACGCTGCACGACAGAGCCTTCGATCACGGATTCACGAGTCGAAAATATCAAAATCACGAACTCACGCGCCTAAATTAGCCAAATAACGCTTCACGTACAAATATGGGGGGGCCTCCATTCAGGGATTTGTAAACAATCCTAGCAGATTCAAGATCAATTATTTCCCGTACTGTGGACCATCCAAGTGCACGAATGACTGGGAGTGGCGAAGCATCGAATGGGCTGTTAATGATCAATATTGCCGCTTCATTTTGCAGTTTTTGCAATTTTCCTATGATTGATATACCAGCATTTCCCCTGAACCGGGCAGCAGTACCTGAAATAGGGCTCTCTCAAACTTTTATACATTGTTTCATTCGTAGCGGGTGGAAGATATTGCTTTGCAAACAAGCCCAGGTGAAAGTCAGAACTGGCACTTCCAGCTGCATGCAACAAAAACTTACCTGAGACTGATGACAGTATTTGGCAGGTTATACATTAGGGTGGGTCTTTTTTACGAAGAGAAACTAAGGATTTGAGCAAATACTAAAAGATTCGTGAAATTAGCAGATTTTGAGTACTCATGGTTTCTTTCAAGTACTTTCATAAGTTCCTTACAAGTTCTATGTGTTCATAGTAACATTTACTTCATTTTCTCTATTCCCTGTGACAGGGAAGTTCAAGTTCAATATTAAAATTAGCCTTTTACTTATTTGCAGATGATACTAACATTTACTTCATTTTCTCTATTCCCTGTGACAGGGAAGTACAAGTTCAATATCAAAATTAGCCTTTTACTTATTTGCAGATGATACTTACATTCACTATGAATCTGAAAATCTTGACCTGCTCTGGTAAACAAAGAATTGAAAAAAGTGAAAATGTGGCTTGATATAAATCAACTTGCTCTGAATATAGATAAAAATAATTTTGTTATTTTTAAGTCACCTCAGCATTCTTGCCCTGTAACAGTTAGTATTAAAATTGGTAACCTTCCAATCAGAAAGACCTGTTATGTCAAGTTTCTTGGTGTTCTTTTGGATGAAAATCTCTCATGGAAATATCATCTGACAGAACTTTCAAAAAAATTGGCTAGAACTTGTGGCATCTTCTTCAAAGTTAGACACTTTTTACCCATTAACATTTTGATTTGTCTTTATAACTCTCTATTTTCACCCTTCCTACAGTATGGTATACTAGTTTGGGGTCTTACTTACGAGACTTATATCAATCCTATGTTTTTGTTACAGAAGAGGGTTATAAAGGCAATTTCATTTCAAAACTTTACTTCCCCTTCCTCTCCAATATTTTCTGACTTGAAGATTTTAAAGCTGCATGACCTTCTTCAGCTGAAATTATTGTGTTTTGTTTATGATTGTGTCAATAAAATTCCTCCCGCTTGTTTTCATTCTTTCTTTGAATTAGTTGAATCTGTTCATCCACATCGTACACGGCAAGCAACTAATTATGATATTTTTCTAAATCAGAAAAATACCCTTCAATATGGTCTTATGTCAGTTCGTTACTTTGGAGCAAAATGCTGGAATAACATTCCCTCAAACTATTTTCTTTGAAAACAATTACAGATCATAAAAGGTCCCCATTTAACCTCCGTCAAAATTAGGTAGGTAAATTTTTCAGAGAATTTTTGAGATTTTTAAAAGACTTATCTAATCAATTATAAATAGGGGGTACTCTCTCCTCGATTAGCTTAGCTACTGAGAGAGCCCCTCCTTAAGAAATTCCCACATGCAATTCCCTTGTCTTTATGATCACATTTTCTTTTAGACTTCTATTGTGGTATCTGTCTTGTATTATTTATTTTTTCATATTATATTTAATTGTATTTAACTTTGTCATCTGGGATTGTATGTAGAGGAATTTTAAAATTATATGAAACTGAAACTGAAACTGAAGGGAAACCTATCCGTGACACTTTCATGCCGTTGTCAAATTATGCCGGGTGAGCCAGAAAGATATTCCCACCTTTAAAAATTCGTAACACCAAGAGGAATTCACAGATTTGAATGATAAAAATTCCAGTTAAAAGCAGAAAGATCGAAGTATTTTTATGCTCTTTCTTCCTGTCTTACCAGTCAAATGAATATTTTATGGCTGCAAACAGGCGCGGATTTAGTGGGGGGCGGGGGGGCCATGGCCCCCCAAAGTGCACGAATTCTCGCAAAAACCATTGTCTTTTATAGATAAAAGAGTAAGTTTTAAAACTTTACTTCCTAAAGCAACCCACAAATAACCATAGCACAGCTGCACGGTAATTCGGCTAACGACAAGTCCGTCTAACTGACCATTTATTGTTGATCCAGAGGTTTGAAAATATACGGATCTGAATTCTAAACGAAACTTCATTGCGTGAGGTGGAAACTGGAAATCATTTGTTTCATTCACTGGCATTCACTGTGTCAAAATATCGGTGATTCAGGATCTTCAAGTGAACTTTGCTGTTGAAGTTTATTTTATGATAAATTTCGTTCTGATAAAGACTTTTGATAAAGATTCGTGCCTTCTGTTGTGATAGTTATAAAATGTTGATAAGTCACTTTGATATCACTGGAAGGAGAACACACTTTCGAATACAAGTGAAGCTTCTGGAAGGTGACTAAGCGAAGAGCATTTTGATTGCCTACTCCGATGAGGGAACTTACCATAGGAAATTTCACGGGATTATCACGTAACTTTGAAATGTTTTTGAATCGTGGATTTGACAACAACTTCATTTTTTATGCCAAATTTTCATTCCCATGGTGGTGGAGCTTATTTCCGCGATACACATTCCCGAAACGGTGCTTATGATAAACATTGTTTTGATGTTCTCTTACTTTTCTAACTGATCGCCCATTACGTTTTGCACAAAAATTCCAGTTTGTATGTCAGGAAGAATGAAGATTGAGTGATAAGCTTCATGATCTAAAATGAAGTAAAAGGGGCGTTTCCCACGTTTTCCGAGAGTCTGAAGGGCGTGGCCCCGAAAAATTTTCCTTATTTCCTTCTTAGTGGCCCTCCCCAAAATCCAAGCCTGGATCCGCCCCCTGGCTGCAAATTGACTAAAACGGGGCCTCTCTTATCGTTCAAATGGTAAGAACTCTCTCCACAGAAAATAATAGGCAATGGGCCTTTCACCTCTGTCAAGAGTTATATGACGTAGGTTTGCAAACAGATGATCAGGACTTTCAATCCAATAGCAATCAATATGCAGAGTATAGCTCTCACCCCTAACAAATTGCATTTCCTTTATTGTTCTGTGTACCGAATCCTTTATCATTTGATCAACGTTTTAGGCCCTTTTTCAGTAACTTTGTGACCATGAAATTTGCTTAAAGTTCAATTTACGTATACTTCTAGTAGTTGTAAGGCAGTGCTCCTAAGTTTCTATAGATGCAAATGGTCCATCCCTTTTTCATTTTCGAGAAAAATAAAATCGGCTTCTTGTATGTGATTTAAGGATTTTAAGGAATTCCCCTTGCTTCTTTAAATGCAAATGGTCCGTCCCTTTTTATTTTTGGTGAAATTATACCCAAACGGTCGGTTTGCCGTATGTGATTTACGGATTTTCAGGGACTCTCCTTGCTTCTGTAAATGCAAATGGTCCGTCCCTTTTTATTTTTGGTGAAATTATACCCAAACGGTCGGTTTGCCGTATGTGATTTAAGGATTTTCAGGGACTCTCCTTGCTTCTGTAAATGCAAATGGTCCGTCCCTTTTTATTTTTGGTGAAATTATACCCAAACGGTCGGTTTGCCGTATGTGATTTAAGGATTTTCAGGAATTCCCCTTGCTTCTGTAAATGCAAATGGTCCGTCCCTTTTTATTTTTGGTGAAATTATACCCAAACGGTCGGTTTGGTGTATGTGATTTAACGATTTTCAGGGACTCCCCTTGCCCCTGTAAATGCAAATGGTCCGTCCCTTTTTATTTTTGGTGAAATTATACCCAAACGGTCGGTTTGCTGTATGTGATTTAAGGATTTTCAGGAATTCCCCTTGCTTCTTTAAATGCAAATGGTCCGTCCCTTTTAATTTTTGGCGAAATTATACCCAAACGGTCGGTTTGCCGTATGTGATTTAAGGATTTTCAGGGACTCTCCTTGCTTCTGTAAATGCAAATGGTCCGTCCCTTTTTATTTTTGGTGAAATCATACCCAAACGGTCGGTTTGGTGTATGTGATTTAACGATTTTCAGGGACTCCCCTTGCCCCTGTAAATGCAAATGGTCCGTCCCTTTTTATTTTTGGTGAAATTATACCCAAACGGTCGGTTTGCTGTATGTGATTTAAGGATTTTCAGGAATTCCCCTTGCTTCTTTAAATGCAAATGGTCCGTCCCTTTTAATTTTTGGCGAAATTATACCCAAACGGTCGGTTTGCCGTATGTGATTTAAGGATTTTCAGGGACTCTCCTTGCTTCTGTAAATGCAAATGGTCCGTCCCTTTTTATTTTTGGTGAAATCATACCCAAACGGTCGGTTTGGTGTATGTGATTTAACGATTTTCAGGGACTCCCCTTGCCCCTGTAAATGCAAATGGTCCGTCCCTTTTTATTTTTGGTGAAATTATACCCAAACGGTCGGTTTGCTGTATGTGATTTAAGGATTTTCAGGAATTCCCCTTGCTTCTTTAAATGCAAATGGTCCGTCCCTTTTAATTTTTGGCGAAATTATACCCAAACGGTCGGTTTGCCGTATGTGATTTAAGGATTTTCAGGGACTCTCCTTGCTTCTGTAAATGCAAATGGTCCGTCCCTTTTTATTTTTGGTGAAATCATACCCAAACGGTCGGTTTGGTGTATGTGATTTAACGATTTTCAGGGACTCTCCTTGCCCCTGTAAATGCAAATGATCCGTCCCTTTTTATTTTTGGTGAAATTATACCCAAACGGTCGGTTTGCTGTATGTGATTTAAGGATTTTCAGGAATTCCCCTTGCTTCTTTAAATGCAAATGGTCCGTCCCTTTTAATTTTTGGCGAAATTATACCCAAACGGTCGGTTTGCCGTATGTGATTTAAGGATTTTCAGGGACTCTCCTTGCTTCTGTAAATGCAAATGGTCCGTCCCTTTTTATTTTTGGTGAAATTATACCCAAACGGTCGGTTTGGTGTATGTGATTTAACGATTTTCAGGGACTCCCCTTGCCCCTGTAAATGCAAATGGTCCGTCCCTTTTTATTTTTGGTGAAATTGTACCCAAACGGTCGGTTTGCTGTATGTGATTTAAGGATTTTCAGGAATTCCCCTTGCTTCTTTAAATGCAAATGGTCCGTCCCTTTTAATTTTTGGCGAAATTATACCCAAACGGTCGGTTTGCCGTATGTGATTTAAGGATTTTCAGGGACTCTCCTTGCTTCTGTAAATGCAAATGGTCCGTCCCTTTTTTTTTGGTGAAATTATACCCAAACGGTCGGTTTGCTGTATGTGATTTAAGGATTTTCAGGAATTCCCCTTGCTTCTTTAAATGCAAATGGTCCGTCCCTTTTAATTTTTGGCGAAATTATACCCAAACGGTCGGTTTGACGTATGTGATTTAACGATTTTCAGGGACTCCCCTTGCTTCTTTAAATGCAAATGGTCCGTCCCTTTTTATTTTCGGAAAATTATACCCATGACATTTTATTATGGTGTGTATATCCTGCCAAAAACAGATCTTCTAAAGTTTAAACTCTGTCTAAAGTTGAAGATAAATCTTGGCCGTAATTCCGAAAGTTGTTCCTTGTTATTGTAGTTAACTTCTAAACTATAGGCCAATCTAAAAGTTCTTATTTCTAAAGTTTCAGTGAGTGAAATTTTAGAAAATTTAGGCCAAAAAGGACTCCCTGAAACCTTAGCGACAAAAGGACGCATTAAAACTTTAGAAACTAAAAAGGACTGACTGAGACTTTAGAAACCAAATGACTGACGGTAACTTTAGAAACTAATGTACCCACAAAAGCTTTAGAAAACAAATGACTGACTGAAACTTTAGAAACTAAAAAACTCACTGAAACTTTAGAAATAAGAACTTTTACGTTGGCTGATAGTTTAGAAGTTAAATACAATAACAAGGGACAGCTTTAGAAATTGCGGACAAGATTTATCTTCAACTTTAGACAGTGTTTAAACTTTAGAAGATCTGTTTTTGGCGGGATATGCACACCATATTTTATTGTTGTAACCAGTAAAGACAGATAAACTTTTTGAATTTGGCTTGCGATAAAACTGATCGTCTGCAGTATTCTAAAGAGCGTGATCTCCAAAAAATTTTCCTGTAGCTAGGCGCTAAAGCTTCACATTTGTTCTCTTCACCCCCAAATCAGTGCCCAAAGGCAAGAAGCTTTTGATGGAGAGAAAATTGAGCCTCTTAAAAGGCAATATGTGGGTGACAATAAAATGCCACGCCAGAGGGCCACGCCCGCCAGTTGGCAAATTGAGAGCTTGCACCCCCCTAGCTAGATATCTCTAGCGACGGCCCTGTATACCTCCCCTTGTCAATGTTGAAATACCAATCATTAGTGCTTTTAAGTAGACACGTTAGGACTGAATGTAGTTTCCTCAACGCTGACTGTAGGAGAAAGATGAGCTGATTCTAATTAACCCTATTTGGGTGGGGGGCAAACCCCTAGCAGATATTTTAAAATAACTCTGTCGGGAAGACTTTCATAGCCATGAAACTCCTGTACTTTTTGTAACTACGTATTGTGCAACTTCTCAAAAAGTTTCACCGAAATATTTTGAAAATGAGGGGGGGGGAGACAATTTTCTGAGACTGACCCTGGAAAAATAGCAAATTCTCTAACCTCAATTATCGCGAAAAAAGGAGAAGTTGAATATTTTTCAAATTTCTTTTGTAATGTAGCTTTATTTGATGCGTTCTATCAAAATTATCATGTTTGGATGGAAAATGTGCTCCAAAGTTAATTTTATCGCGATTTTCCTGATTTTGGCCAATTTTGACGCTTTTCTTGACCACACAAAGGAAAATGCTGACATGAGCAAATTTGATGGCTATAATCTTAGGTTAATTTTTATATTTACAGAAAGTGCATGCCTGAGGCTATTAGCACACCAAATTTGGTCACTCTACCTGCTACCAGTTAAGAGTTAGGTAGGGGGGTTTTTTTGCACCCCCTCAACCAAATAGGACATATCAGATAGCCCAACCACTATAGGGTTAAGGTAGTTACAAAGCTGATCGAAGATTAGCTTCTCAAAAAGTCGAGAAATTACGACACAGCAAGAACAACGTACGTTTCTAGCCTTGGCTGATAGTTTTCAATGCTCCGTATTGTCCTTATTTTCATCCTCGTTCTATCTATCTTGATTGATTATTGACGTCAGTTGTTATTGCCTATGGAAGCAGGATAAAATTCTACCGGCATTGTGTAAACGCGAGGCCAAAACGGCACTTTTTCATATCGTTTTCAAATTCTACCGGCATCGTGTAGATGCAGCCTAATATCTTTCCATGAATTGAATGACTTGAAAGGAACTTTGGGTAATTCCCTGTAGATCAGTCGTGGCACTTTTTTTGATATTTCCGTTATTTCCAAAATGGTGGCATTTTGATTATTTTGCAAAGATTCATCGAAAAATCTGAAACAATTAAAATCATTGTAAATAAAGTGATTTAATCTTCAAGAAAACCATGGACTTGCTACAAGTCTCTCGCGGCAAAAACGGGAAAAGGTTTGCGCGAGAGAGACTTGTAGCAAGTCCAAGAAAACCATAGTGTTTGAAGATCTACAATATGGTGGCAAGCAGAAATCTGTAGCTCGTCTGGTTTAGGATTTAGAAATTTGATGACGTCAAAGCCTCAAAATTAACAAACGCCGCCATTTTGCAAATACTCTAGATACGAAAAATTTGCCACGGCAGTCTAAAAACAAAATTTTCCGAAGTTCCTTTCAAGCACTTTAATTCAGAGAAAAATGTAACAAAATCTTACACCGATCCTTTTAAAGACTTAAGCCGTATGCTGGCAGAAACAAAATGATGGAAAGAGACAAAGTCCCAAAATTTCATTCATTAAATAAAACGCATCGCTCATAGTTTTATATACAAAATTGTACTGAGGTCAATCTAATGAAGAAGATAACCACTAAATCTTGCTATTTATGGAGACATAGTAACTACAACTATTAATTAAAAATACAATAAAATAATACAATACGTTATTCACGATTTGCTAATCAAAGTTTGCTTTTAGCAGAAGAACACTTCAAGTGCCATGGGGTATGTGCAGAGGGAAAGAGAGAGGCGGTTATTTATCATTCCAGAGGGTTTATTAAGCTAGTTTCGTTGTGATGAAATTACATCAAAAGTCTTACAGGAATTTTCAAACAATACAGTTCTAGTAGATATTTAATCAATGAACTCATGCCTAAAAAATAGAAAAATTAGATAAACAAGCCATCTTCAAATTCTCTCTTGTGCATGATAAATCAAGGGCCAACCACCTTTTTAGGACTTACGATGATTCCAATTTCTTTTCGAAACTTCTGAAGAACATTCTCGATTTTTGAAATACTAAGGCCTCATCCACACGTATCCGGACATTTTTGACAACGCTTTTTTTCCGATCCGTATGAAAAATATCCGTGTCCACACGAGGAGCGTTTCGAAAATAGCCCCGTCCACACGAAAATGCTGCTGCATTCAAACTCCGCTGTTCGAACTTTGACAAGAAAGACAAACAATCAGAATGCCCTTGCGTGATCCCCGAAGATCCGCGTGCATGCTCTGATACGTCGTAAATCGATGCTGGGAGGTCAGCGTTTTCGAAAAGCTCCGTTTTCACCCGTCCACACGACAACATGAAATCGGCGTTTTCAAAGAGATCCACTCTGGAGAGCGGTTTCGTAATGCTTCGTTTTTGCTGACCGAAAACGCCGTCTACGCGTGGAAGCTCACCCAAAACGAATAAAAAAGATGAGTTTTCAAAAATATCCGGATACGTGTGGACGGAGCCTAAGAAAGACGACATTACTCTGGATAACAAGATCAACAGCTAAGGATCTGATTGTCCTTTAAAGCCATTATATCAAATGGAAGATGCAATAACCATTTGAGAAATCCTTTGTAAACATCGGATGCTCTTTGTATTAGTATGGCAATAGCGAAGCATGCCATTGACGAGCAGATTAAATCATCCCTTTCTTTTTCTTGTTTGACATAGGTGACGAACCAAAAACCACTCTTTGTCCTTTTTATTCGCGTTTTGGTCTTCGAAGAGTAAAAGCTTTAAAACTTGAAGCTTCTTCAGCAGGAGAAGCCTTCGACGTTTGTTCGTTTTCAAAGAATGTCTACGCCTATCGTAATGTGAGTTTTGGCGCCTTAGTTCTCCAGTGGAAATTGAAAATCTTTTTCCGTACGCGTGCATTGTTTTAGAAACAACAGCCGCTCCGCTGCGCGCGAAAAAATCCGCCTAGTGGAAAACCGGCTTTACTGACAAAGCTATGTCTTCAGCGAGACATCTTTATGTTGGTAATGCTAGCGAATTCATTGCAGTAGTTGTTAATATGGCGATTAACTGTACAATAAAAGCATGATAGACCTCGAATTTCAATAGCACATTCATAAAAAGAAGCGAAAGAACGCAATGGAGACAATTGAGAAACTTATTTAAAGGCACTCAAGGAAAACACAAAAAGAAACCACGTCCGTTAACGTAAATGTTCTTTAGCCTTGTAAACTCTGTTTCACATCAGATGTCAGGCATTTGAATTACTTTCAGTCACAACTCATTTCAATGTAATGAGTTGTGCACGTGAACTTATCGCAACCCTGACCTTGCAATTGATGTGGGACAGAATCTCGTATAGTATGCTATCGATTAGATATTAAATTGTCCGTAGTGTTCGTTGTATTCAGGTTAACATTGCGTTTCGTTTGATATTGGCCATGGGGTAGTCATTATCTTTCGCTCCCCATGGTATCATCCCTGTAGTGTTGTATAGTAATTAGAACTGTATCGTAGAATGTAAGACTTGTTGCAATATTTTTAATGAATAAAAAAGAAACCAAGACAATGGCTTCATCTACTGCAGAACGAAATGAGACGCTTAGCTGAATCCCTTTTTTTTTCTGTAGAAAACCTTCCTCAACTTGGACGACTCATATAAACTGTAACGAAGTGTTAGATAGCTGACCCTATTTTGCGCAATAACAACTTTGCTTAAAACTAGCTAATTACCAATATCATGTTTGATGTTAAAAACATAATATATTTCAAGTACACTCCCTATTTCTACGCATTCATCAAGCGCATAATTGCCTAAGCCCGCGCCTTCAACAGTCACTCCACAGCAATCAAACGCAAAAAGGCATTTGGTAAACGACTTTTGCTGGGAGCAGAGGAGGGGGTTTAATGCTGTCTGACTTTCTTCACGTCAATATCGTGCACGTCACATATCGAGCAGCAGTTTTGTAAGTCTATTTGCTACTCAATCAATGAAAGGAAGTCATCTCAAAATATCTATTCATCAATACATTTTGCCACTATTTACGAGGTTACTTTTCATTGCCAATCAGCCAATATCATTGACGCCATATAACAATATATACAAGTTAATGATAAAAACCTTGCACCTAAAGACACCAGTAACATATCTATTATGCAAAACAATACCATGACGACGCTACGTCAAGGCATAAATTTAGTAGTAAAAATTTGAGATTCAACGAAGAATCAAATATATAAGAAAAAGATTTCTAATTAAAGAATAAATTTAAATACCAATAAGGTCTCTTACTTGAGAGAGGACCTCGTCCTTCTTCGAAGTTTTCCGATTCAATTTCGCCTCAAATGATTTTAAAAGAAGTAGTCCCGGAGGCGTGTTACCCAGTCTCGCTTGACATAGGTATCTACGAAAAATTGAAATATTAATAGATAATGCAAAAAAGTTTAATAGTGGTATGACCGACATTAATGAAATCAATGTTCTCACCTTCTTCACATTTTAAGGGGCCTTTGCGACTAACCTATCTGGCACGGGCGACAGTGCAGAAACTGCGTCAAATGAAGTCATCGACCAGTCTGAGATAAGGAGGTTTTTTAAAAGATAAGCTTTTTGAAATGATAAATCAAGAGTTTAAGGCCCAAGGAAGAAAATATTAAGTGTTGCCTAACTTCAGGATCTGTTGCAGGGAGCTGGCGGGATTCAAAGGTCCGAGCTTGCGTGCCTGTATGGGCAGTTTCTGCTCTGTTGGCACGAGCCATCTCTTTGCTTCTGATCACTTAAGTGGACCATGAATATGACAACCACAAAGAGACCACAAGAGGATGCATTCATTAAGCATACCAGTGGCAAAGGCCCCTTTAAAATGACAATCGTTCAATGAAATGTTTTGACAATCAATGTCAGTAAAGTAAGGCAAATTTGAAATAACAAAAAAAATAAACCTTCAAATCAAACGAAGTGTTCATTTCACTTCATTTTAACTTTCTTATCAATGGCAATCCACTCAGTACTATACATATACTGTTTTACAGTGAGCCATGCTAAAACAAAACCTTATTATAACTAAATACAGGGTGTCTCAAAAAAACTGTTCGACGTTTGATAAAATGCTGAAAAATAAGGACAACATGAACAGGCTCATGGAAAGATAACCCTGTACCTAAGATTATGAAATAATTTTAGAGACTAAAATCGTGCAAATCGGTTGAAAATTCACTGGGTTACGAGCTCTCGAAGAGCGATAGCTGAAACTAGAGACCCCTCCCCCCAGATTACTGGTATTGCATCAAGCTCGGAGACGGAGGTAATAGAAGCTTATCCAATGCTATACCTCTCGTTGATATCAGAGCACACCAAATGGGCCAAATGGGACTTCTAAAGTAAATTATTTCTTGCGATCATTCTCTAAATTTCCTTAACATTGCGTAAGTCCAAAAAGAGTGGTTCAAAATCTGTTTCCTTAAAGCATTGATATGCTTGACAGTTAGGTTATCGAAAACCTGTTTGAATCCCACTTGGTTCGCCCTGAAACAATTGAGAAATAACAGGAACGACGGCGTATGGGGCTTTTACCAAAAATGCCATTTCGAGGTCTCTGGTTTCAGCTTTCGCACAAACCTGAACTTTAAATGCTTGTAGCTCCATGAATTTTTAGCGGATTTGCAAGATTCTTGTGTCAAAAATTAATTTAAAATCTCAGGAAAAGGGTGACGTGACCAAGGATGCATTCAGAATATCATTATTTTTTAGTATTTAATCAAAAGTCGAACATTTTTTGAGACACCCTGTATATAATATACTCTAGTTACAATTATCTTGACATAAAAGAAGGAAAGGAAAATTAGATGAGTCATAATTTGGCTTTATGTTTTCTTCAAAAAGAGCAGAGCGATGAGGTCGCTCAGACAGTCCTATCTAGGTCACTCCAGACCTTGGCCCCCCTCTAAGCAAACAATTTCCGACAAGTTTATGTTCTTAGTGATGAAAATCTAAGGTCAGTTTTAGAGTTCCTCCACTGACTGTTGGTAGCTTCAGATACCTTTTGAAATATGTTTCACAAGTAATCTGGGGCAAGGGCAATCGTTTATGATTGGAAATTTTCTCTCCGAAGAAGTTGCTTGATAATCCAAGCAGAAAAAAGTTGTCTGACTGGAACAAATTACATAAAATGATAAAGTCCTAGGTCTGTGACATACTGATTCTATTTCATGCCATAGTAATAAAGTTTTTGTAAAAACGTTACACATGGCGACTAGAGCCATACAGCTGCTCCTTATGGTCGAATGAAAGAATTAACAGTTTCACAACTTTGCCGTGGGCATTTACTCTAACCGCAGCACAGTATGGGTGTCAACCAAAAAAGGGAGAGATTGCAGTTTCAGCCTGTGATGTCGCTAAATGGCTAAGTTGTAAACCAAAAAACCTACAGATTTGCTGCCGCGCCATACTGCCAATGGTTTTCTGGAAAATCGTACCACTTTCCTACACTTATGCCTTTTGTGATATTTAGACAGTTGTTGTTGTTGCATAGAAAACGACGGTTGACATGGCCTAGAGTTCTTGTAAAATAGCGTAAAATACCCCTCCCCCCTTCGTAGTTCTGTCTGGGTAACTTTTTTGCTAATTCCAAGGCTATTTCTTTTTTGTGACTATCCTAACTATTTTTTTCACATCTTCTCTCCAAATTTCGTCACGATATGTAATCTATTTCGGGAAATGGAATAATTTTTGAGGGAATGGTTTTAATTTTTTGTTTGTTTTACGGTCAAACCCTTAATAACTTCAAACTAAAATAGTTCTAGACAGAATTAAGATAACTCAATAAAATTTTCTGTGCAACCCACAATTAATGAGAGGATATAGAAATACTTAATTTTTCTCATTTTCGTTTAGATGACGCAATTCATGACATCATATATCTAATGAATTTAGGTAATAAATATAAGATATCAGATTTCATAATTTTTTCAAAAAGTTATGTTTTTATACTAATTTTATGCTTTATCTGCTGTTCAAACTTAAAACAAGCGTAATATTCCGTTTGAGTAAGTTTTTACAGTCAAATCAGTACGAGTACTGTTTTTGGCCAAAACAAAGAAAATTGATGATATCATCAAAAATACAACAATTACAGTAAAATAAATTAGATATTCGGACTTTTTACATCAACTTACACTGAAGCCAAGTTTCATCTTTCTAGCACCTATCAATTCAGAGTTCCAAAGGGGGACTAATTTAGCCCCCCCCCTGCTCGAGTATGCTCAGAAAAGCCCGGTCCAGATAGGGTTAAGACATTGATCATACTAAAGATGCAAATAACCATTCTTATAATCTATTTATAACTTGACAAATATGCTAAGGAAGTAAAGACGGGGTATACGAAGTAAAAAGTAAAAACTTACTGTTTACATCCATCAACTGTATGCATGGTTTGTTTGAGTTGCTCTCTTGTGTCTGCGAACGAATCTGACTTGTCAAGGTCTTCTGTTTTGAATTTAAACATATATGGTATGCGATAAGATTTGCTTTCATCCCATTGGTCGCTTATTGTTAAACATGTGATTTGCGATTTGTGAGGTACTTCGTTGTTGCTCATGTTGTATGGACTTATTATGATTCCAACGAACGGTGCTCCAGCTCTTGAGAACCATTCCTAAATGAAACACAACAATAGTTTTTTTCATTAAATACAAAAATTTAAAGAACGAGGTGAGACAACTAAACTTAAGGCTACTGAACTACAAACTAATTACATAACACGAACGATAACCGGGAAGCAAGAACCCATGATCATCCCAAATGTCATTAACATAGAACATTAGACTAAACTACATCTATATAAACAACACAAAAAGCTACATATTAACATATTAACGAAAATAGAAACAAACAGAAAGGGCTTAAGAAGAAAGGTATTTCGTGACTGTGTGGCGTGAAACGAAGATTTTATCTAACTTGAACAAATGACCCGTTATGTGAATAAAATCTACAGTCAGTTCGATTATACTTCTATCAACGTCATTTGAAAAAATTTTATCGCCATATAGAAGGTTGTACCACAACGGTCTTAGAAAGGCTGTTGATTTCAAAAAATGGTCGTAATGCAATAAAAACTTCAGCGAGAAGACCTCGTCGTTGAATATCAAATGAAGGGCAAAGCAACAATATAGTGATTAAAGAATGTTCTTAAAGGAGCTGGATAAGAAACATGTAAACAACTCCTCGTTTTGTGCATCAAATATCGCATTTTGAAAGGAGAGATTCCTTTTTAATTGGCTGAGTTCAAAAGGAAAGATCCTTATCTAGATACAGACTGATCTTTGGGTGAAAGATCAACGAAAATACTTGTTGGAAATCCATTTATATCGCACCCATCCCAAAACATACCGAGGTTGAATTTGTGTCAGAAGAAAGTGCAAAGGCTAATCTCCAAGATGAGACATTTATTTTGAATTTTCGTTGAACAGTCACATTAAATTAGAACAGCAGAAAATAGCCAAATGAAAAATTTCCCGACAGTTTCTTATCCAGCTCCTTTAAATTGACTGAACAGTTCTTTGACAAGTCTCCTGTTTGCATAATTGACATGATACGAGAATCAAATGGTAACCAAGAGGCTGCCACCAAGTTGTTGCTACATGCAAATCATGCGTTGTCCCAATATTCTACCAAACCCATCGTTGTTCGTTCACCCTCAGATGACGTGGACATAAATCTTCTCTTCGTGTCCAAGTTTGATGAAATTTCAACGAGATACATATCGACTACGGATCTGGTAAGGATCGAAAAATTCTTAGTGTTGGCTAGATCAACATGAGCAGGAACCTGAAAACAGCACTGATTGACTTCATGCATGTATCTGCGATGATTAGTTGTCATCCCTCTTCAAGAAATCAAAGACGCATTGCAGGCAATTACCAGAGAAGAAAAGATTTGTTCAACTGTATCAATCGCTTGGAACTGAGTGGTATTTCAGCGACAATCTCTTTGCTGATTTGAAAGTTGTTTGTCACATGTATGGGGAAAAGAGGGCAGATGTCCATGAAGTTCGTTACGAAATGTTCAAAGACATTTACGAGACGAAAGGAAAGATCAAAGATTTGTCATTGCTTCCACCACGTAAACTGGCATTGAAGCTTCATTGCAAATGGGCCAATTATATGGCAAAAATTTGGAAATCGAGTTTCGTTCAAAGAAGTCGAGTTTGAGAACATCGAAGACAATGGTTGGTTAGATGTAGGAGAAATTGCTTGGGAGGAAACTGTTTCCCTATAGAAAGAAGTAACGGAGATTCTAGAAGAAGATGTTGATAATATTGAAGAATTTCAAGGACTTGATAATGAAGATATTAACGATTGGGAAGACAGGAATATCATACGAGGTAAGAATAAAGATGTAGCTGTCACAGAACAAGAAATTGTGAAATCACTTTGACTGACATAACTCCCTTTTCAGCAAGCACTTCTGTTGATGTTGAATATTTTTCCAGTGAATCAGGGCCAGCCATGACTACATAGGGGGGGGGGGGAGAACCAAAATTTTCCCACAACAAAGCCGAACAGTTATAGGAACATACGTTAAATATATGCATCATATGACCTCAGTAACTAACATTTAGCCATATTCCGCAATCCAATCTCGCTGAATATCAATCAAAAATATGCCGAAAATTCAATAGCTCCTATTGGAATTCATTATTCAACGCTAATAAATTTATGATTTTACGCATTATTTCTCGTAAAAATCCTCCAAAAGTAGACATTCAAATCACAAGAAATCAGACAAGAAAGCAAAATTTCCGATTAATGGTCTTCTGGGGGGGGGGGGGCTCCGCACACAGCCCCTCCATTGGCTTCGGCCCTGAGGGAATATTCATTGGCTACGAATCTAGCTGCTTTGATTTGATCTCGCTCAAACGATTCCTTTTGAGTTTTATGGTGTGGGTCAAGAGCCACTGGAGCTTATTCTTGCTGAGCTCAGACTAGAGCATACTAGTAGACATCTGGCAGTAACTAAAAATCATGTTGCACAAACAAACAATACATTTACCAAAAACGCTTTTCTGTTTATACAGAAGCGACGATGGTGCTTACCTGGAACGTTGATTGAGTATCAATATCACGAAGAGATGGGGTTGGTGCGAAAGTTGGATGAGAATGATACCAACCAACTACATCAAGTCCATGCTGTGCAAGGTCACTTGATGCTTTTGCCTGGGACACTGGGTCCATTTCACATTGTAAGTTTGTACCAACATTACTGCAAGGTGCCACTCGCATTATCTACGAAATATGACAATGACGGTATTAAGAGAGAAAAGATGGACCAAGCCGTCGCATAGACCCATTATTTCAAAAGAAGAAAGGGTCTCCATAACAAAGAGTAACAGCTTGCTGCAGCGGTTTCCAAAATTCTAGAAATTTGCTTTATGCAGCCTTTGTATGGAAGCGTTTCAAAATCATTTGTGAAGAGGATTAGAATAATTAATTGGGCGACCAGAACAAGCCTTTACTCTTTGAAGCCATGCTGCTTTGCAAAGTATTCTTCATATATGTAGATGCAGAGTAAAATTCCAAAGAACACAAAACTCAAGGGATAGAATAAGTACCTCAAGTCTTCGGCTTGCATGGTAATACTTGCCACCAACAAGACCTATAACTTCTGATGATGATAAATGCGAATGGAAATCCATAACAAGCAACGCTTTCAGGCAAATTGTCACTGTAAATGGTTGTGCATTTTCAGATGGGAAAAATCTGCACGGAACCAATTTGTATGGATCTGATTCGGGTAAAGATTTGCGAAATTTGTTTGCAAAACTAAGTGGTCTTGCTCTTGACTCGATCCTCTCATCGTCAGGGGACAAATGCTGCAAAATAGAGTTGGAAATCAATTATCGTGTTTTGTTAAATTTGATGCAGCCTATCTAGCAGAGCACATTTCTTTCTGTATGTATGTATGTATGTATGTATGTATGTATGTATGTATGTATGTATGTATGTATGTATGTATGTATGTATGTATGTATGTATGTATGTATGTATGTATGTATGTATGTATGTATGTATGTATGTATGTATGTATGTATGTATGTATGTATGTATGTATGTATGTATGTATGTATGTATGTATGTATGTATGTATGTATGTATGATTTTGCCATCAAAGTAAAATACAACTATTTAAAAAGAAAAGAAATCTAATTACAATATCTACAATTTGAAATAATTACCGGCAAAAATTACATATATCATTAATAATCTAATTTAAAAACACCCCATGGTAAACGATGGCAGGGATAGCATTAAAAGGTCAATGCAACCTTGTTTCCATAATGGTCCCTCCAGGAGTGCTATTTAAAAGGAAAATGAAAGAAAAACGTTTTCGAGAAAAGAAAATAAAAAGTTTTCATAGTAAATAAAGTTTTGACTAGGCCGGAAGTAGAATCGATGATTTCAATGACGAAGAAGTATTGTTATTGGTTGTTTTTGGATTTCTAATAATATATATAGGGGCAATCATTAACACTCTGGAGATTTTCTAATGAAAGGTCGATATGAACCCGTCAGAAGGACTTCATGTACTTGGTTGTAATGATGTTACTATTTATTCTAAAATCTCAAGAGCGTTCTTTTTAAGATAGAAATTAATGAAAGATGTGTTGGAAATCAAATGATAGTTATAAAAGTTTTTTATACGCTATTTTTCATGAAGGTCTAAAATGTGGTGGTAAGAGAGCCCCTTCATACTGCCTTCGTGATTTTCTATTGAGCTCGTTCACAGGCCAGTACCTTTTCACAAGAATGAGTTAGAAATCTGATGAAGAAACAACATAAATTAAAATATATACTTTAGGGGCAGAAACTATCGCAGGCAGAAAGTTTCGCGAGAAAAGAAAATCGCGGAATTAAAGACATAAACTTTCGCGAATGAAGTTTCTTCCCGCAAGTTTCACGACAAAAACTTTCGCGATCGAGAAAACAGGATGCATTTTCGCGTGGAAAAACTTTCGCAACTTAAGAAAAGTGAACACAAAATTTGAAGAAAACACAGTTTTCTATTCATTTTCAGTACTACCCACAGTCAAGGTGACAATTTAAAAGGTCTCATAGCCCAAGAAACTAAAGAGCGGGGTCATTAAGGAACAGCAACGCAAAAACTTGAAGAAACGAAAAAAATTGGATACAAAAACTTTCGCGAGTCGAGAATTTTCTGTAATTTTGCGAGCAAAAACTTTCGCGAATTTTGAATTTAGATTATACCTTGGTAGAAGCTTTCGCTAAAATTGCCAAAACACGCGAAACTCGAGAAACTTTCTGCCCGCGAAAGTATCTGCCCCTAAAGTATATGTAAGTGTGTATGCATGTATGTAAAATTCGCTACACGAATTGAAAAATTTACAATGGTTAACAAAATACATAACATAATTGCAATACAATTGGCAGGGATAGCATTAAAAGATCGAGTTGATCCTATTTCCATAGTGGTCCTCTTAGAGGTGGTTGCAAATAATAATAATAAACGATGAAATTTCATGTGCTTTTGGATATTGCATGGTTTAGTACGGCCAAATCATGAATTCAAGAGAGGACAAGCATATTTAGTAGAACACATATACGTTGTCTCTTCTCTTTGTATATTTTGTATATATGCTGTAATTATACCCTCAAATGTTTAGTTACAAACCGTGTGGGATATGTACGGGTAAGATGAGGACATGGAAAAAAGTCTCCAGGTAAGAGGATGAGGAAATGTTGCATCAATAACTCCCATCTCAAGCAGGGTAACTAAGCCGGCTGCAACTTTGAACTACCCATTGACATTCGAAGCTTAGATTCTATTGTTGTTTTCAAGCATCAACTAAAAGAACATCTACAAGGATTATAGTCATTTACTTAAGGACAGGACATTTTAAAAATAGATATTGAAGGACATTTTAGGTTTTTACATTGTAAATAGATACATTACTTTTCTTTATTGTTCAGACAGGACCCTTATTGATAACAATACTTATAGTGTTGACAAAGTTACCCTGAGTATAAATATTGCTCTTATTATTATTAATATTACTTCCGCAATGTCTTTGACCATTCATTCAATCCGAGATCGAATCTCCAGTTCACCCATTTCGTGAAAGCCCTGCTTGCCCAAAGTTAGCCCGACGTGCAAAGCGATGTCTTGTTGATCCGGTTTCGAATTTTAGTAATTATCAGTAAAAATCGTTCAAGTGTATTTTTCGTTGCTGTATACTTAATTTTAGTTTAGTTACACGTTCTCTATGTTAATGACTGCGGAGCTGTCATGGTCTCTTGCAATCCGTGGTATCGCCCTCGTAGTTTAGTACAGCAGCTTGCACGTAGTGTCTAAGGGATCGTCTCCAAATATTCGTATCAAATTTGTATAGGAAAGTCGTAGCATTATACGATATTGATATGATATTCTATAAGCCGCATACGAATTAATTCGTATCGTCACCTTTTAGAATTCGTATAAATTCGTATGCAATGCGTATCGAATTCGTATAGGCAATTCGTGTACACAATTCGTATCAGAACTGTATCAAATTCGTATCATAATTCGTATAGAAATGAAACAATTCGTATACAATTCTTATCTCTTGTGCGGCTATACGAATTAAATCGCATAACACCTTTTCACGTATACGATTGAATTCGTATCAATTCGTATAAAAGCTATACGATAATTTGGATACGATCCCTACAGAAGTTCGTTTCGTAAATTTCTATTGAGCCCAAACAACTTTTGGCTTCTGAATGGGTTCGACATCATAATGACGTGAAAATAAAGATAAAAATAGAAAAGATCAATTTACCTTGACTGAGAACCCTTCAGATTCTGTTCGATCAATCCAATCTTGATTGATATCCATTTTCCATCGTTTTCTTGGCCTAAGGCCTAAACTGAATGTTTTGGTCATGTCCCAATCACCATTCCTTTCTTGTGCTGAGTCTTGATATGCTCCATTTATCATAGCTGCGTTTTCCATGTAAGGGCCATCTCCCGTGTCCGAATTAGTATCATCATAACCATCATCATCCTCATCATCAACATGCTCGACATCGTCATCTTCACATTCCTCATTATCATTATATCTTCTGTGCATATCTGTCTTCGCTAAGTATTTCTGTTTACATTTTGCCCACATGTCTGAAATAAGATGTCGAACTTTCGTATGATTATTATGGTTATTCTGTGACAACGCTATTCCATTTCCTTCCGTCAAAAATCTCTTAAACGCATCCCTCTCATCGTCTGTTATGAGGTCACTGCCAAACACATCTCTTCCTGTTGATTTCTCTGTAGCCTCGTAATCATCTTCAGTGTCGGGCGATGGGGCATCGTATCGAGGTGAGTTAGCCACTTTTCGTTTCCTACTTAATGGCAGCCGACCAGTTCGCCTTGGCCTCTGCGCAGCACCAAAATTAATTGCACCAACTCGCTCTAAGTATGCGTGCACCCTGCCAATCGAGTTGATATCACCAGTATACCATGGCATATCGCAACGAGCATTGTGTTTGTTCAAATAAAATGGTTTCTTGTTATGCCATGATTTTAAGATGGAGTTTCTAATCTTCACATATTTCTCTGGTGGTTTCACTCTACTACCAACAAAGAATTCCGGGCAACCGACCTTCTCTTCTTCAGTAATAATACTAAGATCCATAATGCGTTCTTCTGTTGGTATAAACATTTGTCTGTCCTCGTTATCATCCACCGCTGACATATTTGAAACTTGCCTCATTCCACTCATCTTGAGAGCCATTGCAGCAACATCTGATTCGAGCAATGGACTTATTTCTGACACAGAATCAAATCCGGAATCTCCAGCAGAACTTTTGTCGGATGCAGGACCCGTATCGCGATCGCAAATCAGATCTTTACCAGGTATAATTCCATTTTTTCGGATCCGAACTAAATCTTTCTCATTTGCTAAATTTTCATCACATACAGTAGAATCTGGTTCACATTGTCTGATTTTTGGCTTTCTTCCCCTCTTTGCCTTCGGCTTCGGAATGTCTAAATCGCCGACAGTTTTGGGATTAGTCCGTTTGATTCCTTTCCTAATAGCTGCATCTGCCATTGTCTTATTATCAGCCAATATGCCATCGCCATAAAGTGGAGACATTGGTTTCCCCATTTCTAACTCCACCTCTCTGCTAATATCCTCAAGTTCTTTTTGGGCATTTTTCATCCTTGCAGCTTTACAGTCAATATTTCTCTCTCTATGGATGTCTTTGTCTCCTTTGTCTTTACTTCCTGTTTTCTGCCTTTCTTGATTCATGCGTGCACGACTTGGCCTACCCCTTCTTGGTTCTTGTGCGCATCCAAAGTTGATAGCTCCAATTTGCTCTAAATAATCATGAACTCTGCTGATTGCATTCACATCACCACAATACCATGACATAGCCATCCTTGCTGCTTGCTTTGTTAAATAAGCTGGTTTTGAATCCATCCAACAGTTTATGATTGAATTACGCATTTTTAAATACTTTTCTGGTGATTTGTTTTTATTTCCGTTGAAAAACTGCGGATTGGCACATTTCTCTTCATCTGTGATGACATTGAAATCGAGGTACACCTCGTGATCAGCTTGCACATGATTCATAATCTTTGGCAGTTTTTTATCCTTCGCAGGGCCTGGTGGTCTGCCTCGCTTTTTCTTCTGCTCCATGCCAGGGTTTTCGCTGTTCTCCATTCTCTTCGCATGGAAATATTTCACTCTTCTTCGTTCCATGCGTTCTACCCATTTATTCTTCATTGAACAACCAACATTGATGCCCCCAAAGTTTTCCAAAAACATGAAAACCCTCCCAACAGCGTTTGCATCCGTTGGGTCTACTTTGCCACGAATTGAATTCTTTGTGAGATAAGCTGGTCGAGTTTTATTCCATTCTTTGATGATAAATTTTCGTATTTGCAAATATTTATCCGGGCTTTTTGATAGCTTACCCATGAAGAATTCTCTACATTCCTTTCTTTCAATTGGTAGAATCTCATCGTCTTTGAACACGACCTCTTCAATCTTCATCGGAACAAATCTGTCTTTTGTGGTCTCTTCGAACGCTTTTGAGAAATCACCACGGCTATTTTCCATGTATGTTGGGTCATTTTTGTCATCAATGACATCGGAGTCACTGTCACTGCTTTCTGATTCTTCTTCCGTGTCATCATCATCGTCATCACTTTGACTACTGCTTGTGCTACTGCTGTCACTGTCACTATCCGAGCTGTCCGTCTCCTCATTGTCATCATCTTCAGTGCTGCTGCCGCTGCTGCCGTCCTCACTGGCCTCTTTATTTACATATGGAACAATGCCAGGTGGCAAACCAGTCAATTCCACAGCACATTCGAAATTTTCATTCGATAAATTCACACTTTCAAAATGACTTTCCGGCAATTCATATTTGTCATCTTCGCTATGCCGTGATTCTGCATCTGATAGATCCTTTTCCGGGAAATTTTCTACTTCCGGGATGAGACTTTCATCAGGATTACTTCCTCCTAGCCTCATTTCATTTCCATTCATAAACGGATCATTACGTAGCTCAGTAAGTCGGGCATTTTCAATTAAGCATCCAGATTGCGATTGCTCTCCATCATCTGTATAGAGTTCTTCATCCCATTCATCTGAAGACTTTCTTCGTACTGATTTCAAATTAACATCAGATTCCCGTTCTTTGAATGGCAAATCACTATCATTACTATTGAAAAATTCATCTTTCTCTACGAAAGCATTTTCAAATTTCCCGATTCCATGATTTACACCTTCAAACAGTGGTTCAGTGTTATGTCCTTCATCAGGATTGATATGGAGAAATTTTGACGTATCGCCAAATGGTGACCGACAATCAAGTCGGATGTTATCTGCAATCAAAGACTGTCTGCAACGTAAGTCAGGATCTAATCCCCTTTCTTCGCAAATCAGATTGCTCTTCTCCCTGATAGCATCAAGTTCATCCACATCTGATTTCTCCTCGGCTGGTGGCAAACGTAAACAGTCCTCAATGTCTTTCCCTTTGAAATGACTATCTTGAATCGCTTCTCTTTTCCTGAGAACGTCTTTCGACATTCCTGGCAGTGTGAAGGGAAGATCGCAAGAATTAATGCCAAAGATTTCACTGCTTAAAGACGTGACGATCTGGCTCAGCATCAATGGGTTTCTATGATCCATTGCTGGTTCAAGGTCATCATTCAGACTGTCATTCCTGTGATCTATCTTCTCCCCTTCCATATCATTCTCTTCAGTGGCTATATCACTCTTGATACCCGTTGTTGCACCAAAATCGTTAACACATTCTGGCACAATCACTTCTTTTTCAGGACAAACTGATTCCCCTTTTGGCTCCGTACCAATTGCTGTATCATTTGCATGCTCAGTCGTATCACTGATTTTTGTGCTTGACTGCCCTTCTGCAACACTGAAAGTTAATTCTTTTTCCAAGCTTTCGTCGATGAGAGCCACAGACTTTTCTTTACGGATGGTCTTTCTCCTCCTACCCTTCTCCTTCGTCGGTTTTGTAACTTTTTCCTTCTCATTGAGAACAACGCTGTGCCATTTATGCGACTCTGCTCCTCCATTCTCTACTAGAGTGATGCCTTCCTTGATTACAGCAACATCATTAAGCACACTCGCCAAAAGTTCCTCCGTAATATCATGTTCCTTATCACAAGATGATTCCTCTTCGTTAACGCCTACGCATTCTTGACTAACTGGTTCTTCTACATTCTTAACATCTTGGCCTTTGGCTTCATCCTCCAACTGTGTCACTTTTATGTCACTGACAGCCTCTTCAGCTACTCTTTTCGAGTCTTCATTCTTTTCAGCATTTGCATCCTGTGCATCTGTCGCAGACTCTGAAGAATCTACTAATGATGTCACCTTATCTTCTGCAAGTTGCCTTGTAGTCCTCCGCGGCCGCAGTACTTTCTTTTGTACATTTGCTGATTCCGACACAGTGGCATTCGCTGTTCGTCTTTTTGACTTTCGCGAGTCACTTGATTTCTTACTTGCCTTGGCATTTCGACTGGCCTCTGCTGGCGGCTCAGCAGACACTTTAACTTCTTGTTTTCTTGGAACCACGGCAGCAATAACCTTTTCGGAATCACCTCCAGCAGAAATTGAATCTTTAGACAGTATTGACTCTTCCCTAAGTTCTCCTTTTCTCTTGGAATATTTTTCATTCAAGCCAGCATCTTTCTCGTCTGAGACGGTCATTTCATCCGCTCCGGGAAAATCAACGTTTGTGGGAGCGATTTCTTGAGAGAAGCCAATTTCCTTGGAAGGTAACTGCTTTGATGGTATATCTTTTGAAGCTGCTTCATTCACTGTTTCTTGGTCGTCACCAGCTTTTTCTGCTGCCTTTGATTCAGTTTCTTTCAACTTTGCGGTTCCACTCACAGTGTCAGCTTCACTTTCTATTGCAGGTGTACAAGTCTTCACATCTTCCATCTGAGCATCTGAACCATTTTCTCGCTTCGCATCCTCAACTCGGGCAGACGGAGAATCATTTTCATTGATCTCTTGAGCAACTCCTTCCTCAATGGAAACGTCACCTTTTCCAACCTCAGGCTTTGATCTAGTGGTTTGACTCCGAGTTCTTCGAGTTGCCGCAGGCTCTCTTTTCATTTGATTAACGTTCTTTCCTTTTTTACTCTTTCTAGCTCTGCTTGAAGGCTTTGGAGTCTTGAGAACATTATGTTCCACAGATGGCTGCTGTAATCCTACTTCAGCTAAAGCTTCGACCGCTAAAGGCATTTCAGCTACAACTTTCGCGGCTACAGGTTCCGCAACTAATGACTTCTCAGCAACCGGCTCTGCAATTGCTGACTTTTGAGCTACGAGCTCTGCTGGTACTGGTTCCGCAGTAGATGACTCCGACTTTTTCAGTCTCGCAACATCCTTCAAAGCGACATCTGGCTTATCAATGCTGATTTTCTCTTTACTGACTTCCACTTCTTTTCTACAAACAAATTCAGAAGTTTTCCCAATTTCCGTGTCATCAATTTCCCCATTTTGTTGTTCGTTGAATACATGCTTGTCACCTGGAGTTCCTGGTTCTGCCTTATTTTCTATGCCTTCCATTCCTTTATCGGCTGTATCTTCACATTGCTGTTTATCCTTGTCTTCTTGCTGGCTACCCTCACAATACTCCACATCCTTTACTTGTTCTTGCATATTCTGCACTTCTTCTTGTTTCTCTGTAACAATCTCTGTGGATGGATCGACAGTTTCCTTTGCCTGTTCATCAGAATTCATTGCAACCAATCCTCCTATGCTATGAGTACGATCCTCAATTGGTTCCGGAATATAATTCGCAGGAGGAACTTTACGTGCAAGAATTTCCGTCTGTTCACATAAGTTTCCTTGTGCATCAACAGTTTTGTACTTCATCACACCAAAGGCCTTTTTATCAACGAAAATATCATCAATCACAAAAGTCCTTTTGTTGGCATTAGCAGGATCCTCTTCTTGTATCATCCAACCCTCGCAATATGTTTGTGTTGACAAAACACACGCCGGCCTTTCCAACACCTCTGCATGGCAGTAAGAATTAATCTTATTCAGACTGATCGACACAACAAGTTTCTCTGCAATGCCGATCTCTACCGAGGAACGGCTATGACGTGTGCTCCTTCGTTGAGGTAAAGTCAGACTCTTCATTACTTTGCCTTTGTTTACCTTTTTGACTTGCTTCATTGGGGATGATTCTTTTTCTGACTGAGTTTCAATACTTATTTCCTCTTTCTTGCACTCTTCTTCTTTATCATTTTGCTTTATTTTAGCCCTTATTTCTTTCTTCTTGACAACTGCAATATCTTCATCGGCTTTCCTGAGTTCATTTGTGCTTGGTCGTAACTTTCTTCGAAGTGATCGCGATCTTCCATATCTTCTTTTACTCAAACGATCTAACTTGATAGAAATTACTAACTTGTCATCTGCTTCCGGCTCCTCTGAAAGTGGCGATAAAGCATGTAGTAAGGCATCACAGATTTTGGTTGCTTCATCCTCTGGAATAATATCACTTGCAGTGCTATTTAGGCCCTCGCTCTCAACAGTTTCTTTGCTATCTAGGTCCTCCCTTCCATCAATGGCTGAATTTCCAGACCTTCCACTGTCAGCAACAACAACACTTGAAGAACGATCACTTTTTGAAGAAACTGCATCATTGACTTCATTTCTATTTGCAGCTGATTTTGCGGCTACAGCCGCATTCAGTGCTTTGTTATCGCTAGCAATCTCTTCTTTGACATCTAAACTCCGAGGAGCTTTATTTTGGCGATTGGAATTCCTTGTAGTACGGCAAAGACGAGTAGGACGTGTGCTTTTGAAACTAGATCGTTGTTTCTGGAGCTCTTTAGGTGGTACTTTACTCTTGCTTCTAGCAGAACGACTTTTGACGCACTCCTCAGTTACTCTGTCTACTTCAGAGACGTTATCTACTATTGGTTTTGTAACATCGGTACCAATTCCCTTCTTGTCATCGCTGGGATTCTCAGCATCATCCACTACACCCGATTTTATTTTGTTTCCAATAATACGAGTTTCTTCATCCTTGCTTTCCAATATCAATCCAGTATCATGTGCTTCAGTATTTTTTCTACCTGGCAACGATTGCGTTGCTTCGAAAACCGAAACTGAAGATGAAATATCGCTAGCTTCGATTTGTTCATTACGAGCGGTGATATCCTCCGTCATAGAACAAGTGCTGTTATCACTCGTAGCAATATGCCTTATAAGGTCAGTCAAAGTTCCCTTCTTTGCACTTTCATCGCGATTATCGCCAAGCCCAGTGCCGACACTCTCACGATCTTTCCTCCATTCATTACCCTGGATTCCAGAACACGAATCACGTCGCTCAATTCGATTATTTTCATTAATTGTTAAAGGCTCGCTGCTTTCAAGTATTTTCTCGTTCAAGTCATTACTCTTTATCGAGCACCTCTCAATGTCGTTATTTTTCGTCGAATCTATAGGTAAGTAAATGGGTGAATTTTCGTAACTTCTTGATGCGAGACTATTTTCGTTGATAAATGGAAGATCACGACAATCCTTTGAAGTTCGACTATCTTCCTCAGCTTTCGGTGAGTCCAAACAATCATTCTCTGATTGATTGACGTCTGACAACTTCCCAGAAAAATCAGCAGTTGGAGGGTAATCTAGCAATTCGTCAGATTTTATCCGTTGTATCCCTGTGCTCTCATTTTCTTCCTTTACGAATTGTTTTCCGCCAGTTTTACTTGCTTTTGATGTTGTCTTGGTTTCTACAAGGCAAAAGATAAAATTGAGCTCTAAGACGATATGGCTTTAATCCAGGTTGGAGATACTTTGAAAAGTATCCGGTGAGATAGAAAAACGTATAAACTCTGTGAAACATCCTAATATAAAAACAACAACATCGACTTGAAAAATTACAATTCCGATGCACAACTGAGTGTTTAACCCTTTCACCCCCGGAAGGGCCATATGGCCCAACAGTATTCATTGAGAACTGCAAATTTTGCAGGGGGTGAAGCATTTGGAATTTTGATTGATTTGAAAGGTTATGCACATTGCATTTATCTATTGCTTACTGAATCACTGATTATGATACCCCCTGGAAAACGGCAATCTACATTAGGTTTTCCTGTTAAGCTTAATTTTAGCCGGGTGTGACAGGGTTAAAGCCAATGTGCAATGGTAAATAGGCTCCTCTATAAATAGAACAAAGAAATTACTCCGACACAGCATTGTTTCGTGGCGAGATAAAAATCTTATTGTGACACTATCCTTTGTTGACTCTGTGTGCAAGTTCGATTTGAATGAGATATTTTTAGAATTTCTGCTCTGTGCAAATGCAAGCTTTTAACCTTGCACAAGCCCTTTAACTTTGATTATAAGAATTCATGGGTACGTTTAGGCCTTAAGGCTCCTCTCCATATCCAGCGTTTTGAGCGCGCGGTTGCTGCGACAAATTAGGAGTATGCGCAGTTGATAAAACTTTAGCAATCAATCTGATCGCAAGCGACCGAGTTTCTTTGGGAGTAGGAACAAGTTCAACTCCCATTGCGGGCGCTTGCGATCGCTACCGAGGAATCAATCTTGGTCGCAGCGCCCGTTCGCTCAAAGCGTTGGGTATGGAGAGCAGCCTTTACATTTACACAGGACCCGCCGGAACCGTTCCAAATGGAACTGCTAGCCGTACCCAAATGGGTCCACTTACGAAGTCGATCCCATTTGGAACCGTACCTATGAAGGTCTCGTGTAAACGGCTTAAACGGGTGGAACGGTTCCAAACGGGAACGACCAGAAAATGACGCTGCTATTCATTGTTTAAGTAAACAATGAGCACTTAAGTAAACAAAAAACATCTTAAATGATGGAATTAAAAGAATTTCCCTCTTTGTTTCGAAAACAAAATACATGCCGACGTCTTTGTATTGAAAAGCATTTACGATTTAACAAAGCCCTTGGAACTTTTTGGAACCGATCCCGTGTAAACGGGATACAGTGGGAACAGTTCCAAGCAGTTCCATACGGAACGGTTCCAACAGGTCCCTTGTAAACGCTGCCTATGGATTATCTTAATCTCAATAAAGAATTCCCGAGCTTCCATTGGATTTTTCATAATATTAGCTGGTGAGTAACAAAAAATTTAAAGAAACATTCAAAATAAAAGTGGCCGATATTAAAAACTAAAATGCTTATCTTTTAATCAAAAGGTAACTTAGATGAGAAAATTTCGTTTGGTAATATCACTCAACTTATTGAACCAGAAAGTCGAAAATGTTGGAAAGGGGTTCGTTGGGAACACTGGGAAACCGAGATTCTACATTCCATTCTGGTCCATGAGTTACTTGCAACTGAAATAAGATTCACTTTTGAAACTGACAATAGCATTCAATCTGAATTTCAATGCCAAATAAATAATGGAACAGAATGGAACGTGGAATTCTTAATTTCCATACAAATCCCTTATAGACACTTTTCTGATTTTTGAATCTTAAAGATGAGTGCTCTTAACGGATAAAATTTTCTCATCTAAGTTGGCTTATTTACCGACAGATTAACATGTCATTTCGATTACCGGCCACATACTCTCTATTCCACAGTCCCTTAAACGACTGAACTTTTTTTGACTCAGCCGTTATAAGTGACTGTCTAAATTTGATTAATGTTTCAACAATTAAAACAGTGGAATGATGTTTTCCTCTCAAACATTGCCTTCTAATGATCTGCAAGCTATTGAAATGTTATTTTGCTTCCCCATCAATGCTGGGCATTCTATACTGTTAAAGGTTGCCATCATCACTCAATCAGATGCGTGACAGACTGCCTTTAACCAGACCTAATTTTAAAGGAAATACTCTTCAATACCACCTAAAAGCGTCTCCGAACCTCGTTTGAAAACTGCTTAGAAAAATTTGCTGATATTTGTAAAGAAATCATTTACCTACAAAGACATTTGAAGTTTTTTTGTCCCACCTTGCAAAGAAATCCAATCATGCAATTAAATTGGACTGTCTCCCTTGCTGCCCCAAGCCATTTGGCTATTTGTTTTCATGATAATATTTTAAAACGTGAGATAATTATGAGCATACATTTTCCACAAAACTCGGAAAACAGCCCTGTTGAAAAAGAGGCTCTAAACATGATTTGAGTCAATATCTCACTATCACTCCTCCACTATCACTAGATCACTATTTCCTTTGAAATTGGGTCTGCTTAACAGGCTATGGGTATCCTAAATCAACATGGTTGCAGGCCATTTTTAGTTGTTCTGGGGGTTACCAAGAAATAGGACTGCCGGCTTATTGCCAATTTCTGAAGGAAGTGATGCACCGAAAATTATGAGAAAATGTTGAAAATCAAGTGGAAACCTCGGTCAGAAGGTGAAACTAAATTTTACAGCATCGTGGTATTGGCAATCCTGTAGGGCCTACCAGTGGATACATTTTTCAGCTGATTCATCATCATTGATCATCGATCATCGATCATCGATCATCATCGGTCATCATCGTCATCATCATCGTCATCATGATCATCATAATCATCATGATCATCATGATCATGATCATCATGATCATCGATCATCATCATCATCATCACCATCAGCATCACCATCACCATTATTATCATTATCATCATCATTCATCACCAATAAGCTGTATTTTCAATGCAATTTAATTCAATATTTGCATTTAAGATACTCTGTTCAAGGTACGATTTATTCTATTCTAAATGGTAATTTAAACAACAACAACAACAGTCTGAATATTGCCTCCTGATTGGTTGAAAGCTAAATTCTAGCAATTTGATTGGTAAATACAGAATCACGCTACGCGGGCCTAAATTGGGCCCACTTTTTAAGTGTAATATTATGAGACCCTGTTGACCAAAAGATAGCAGCAAATCAAAGAACGCAAGGAAACAAGGGAGGAAAAGGCAGAAGTCTAGATCCATGGCTTCCGTTTGGGCCAAGTTTGATTTTCAAACAGGCTGAAATTTCAGGGTGACCGCAAAGGACCCTTAGGTGAAAATGGGCTCTTTAAGGGCGGTTCTAAAAGCCTGGCATCGCGGCCCGGGCTTTTTAATCGCACCATGCAGCTGTTGGCTTCGCTCACAAGAGAAAATGACTTGCTGACAACCTCCAAGACGGTGCTTTTCATAAAAATAAGTCGGAGATTATCTCCAAAGGAAAATCCCCAACGAATATCATGAAACCAAAAGAGAGATTGTCTTTAAAACACGAAGGAAGGAAAGGACCCACCCCAAATCCAATTAAGTAACAGCTGCTTCAATGATCGAAAGCGTATAGCCATCACAACAACTAAATGTACTTGACATGGCGGTACCATCAACTAAAAAGCATGATTTTCTGATTTTGATAGCCATCTGATCGATTTTTACGAATATTCAGTACTTTAATGCTATGTTAAAATCAAACATCACATTCTGCCGTCGGTTCAGTTCAGTTCAGTTTTGATGCTTTAAATTCCACAACAGACAATTTAAGTTCTAACTACGGTACAACTATAACAAATAACTAAACAATAAACATCAAACTTAATAGAATGATACAGAAAATTAATAAAATAAATAAACACATAATATAGGAACAAATTATTGTATGAAGGGAATTACGTAAAGGAGGAGATCTCTCAATAGGTAAACTAATCGAAGAGAGACCCCCCCCCCAACTATTCTGAGATAATAAGTGAATGACTTTTGCTGAATTCAAATACTAAAAAAAACTGGCACATTTGCTTTTTATACAACTTAGAACTTGGATCCAACTAATCAAAACAGGGATGCACCAAGCCATGCCGGAGAACGCCCCAAGCCTCCCATGCAGCTGCCACCCTGAGAAAAGGCCCATCCTCAAACCAGGCACACAACTCTCCCAGCAACAATCACACACAAGGAAACCCCAATGGCACCCCCAAACACAACCAGAAATACCCTCGCTCAAACCAGCTGGAAAAAACCCAAAACAGAAATTTTGTGAGACTGAATAGCTTACTGATTGACCTTGTTTAGCAAGTAAATTTTCAGTTTCACTTTGAAGGATGTGTTAGAGTTAGATGGATAATTTCAGAGTTCAATGGGTAAAGTATTCCAAAGTTTAGCACTGAGATTATCTGATTGACTTAAGACCATATCGAAAACTGTTTTTTTCCAAACAAATACATATCACCTTGACTGGCCTGCCTAGTGGAATATTGATGAACACATGAATTCAATAAGAAAAAGTCATGAAAGCAACTAGGTGAGGTTTTATTAACAGAATCAAAACCAAAGTTTAGAGTCGGAGTTCAAAAAGCTCAGAAAGCTTTAAAGTTTGAGATCTTTGAAGATTGGACGAGCGGGTGACATCCAAGGCTGAAATGAGATAGCTCTGACTGCCTTTTTCTGCAATCTAAAAATTGGATCAAGATTTGACATGAAATGTTTGGCTTGAAACAAAAATACCATATTGTAAGAAGGACAGAAACAAAGCATTATACAAGCAAAGAGAAACATCTAATGAAAGTAAGTTTCTTATTTTGAAAAGATTCCACATGATCTAACTAACTTTTTTGAAAGTTCAATGAGATGATGCTTCGAACTTAGATGCTCATCTACGTGGAGTGCTAAGAATTTGACATTCTTGACCATTTTGTTATGTTTCTTCCCTATTTTGACAACAACATCAGAAGGAATACTTACAGATGAAGAGTGAAAGACGATGTAGTTGGTCTTATCAATATTTAATGATAATTTATTAGCATCAAGCCATCTTTTTTGTGATCTCAACTCTCTGTTTTATTAAATTAGACAAATCACTGAATTCACAGTAGATCTTAGTATCATCAGCAAAAAAGTAAAACTTGAGTTTCTTAGATACATTAAGTAACTCATTAATGTAGAGAAGAAACAGTTAAGGGCCCAGCACAGAGCCATGTGGTACACCACAACTAATCTGCTGTAAGTTGGAATTACTTCCGAAAGAACGAAATGACAACCAGTTGTTGCAGATGGCGTAAGTTATGAGCTCGGGTTTATCATAGAAGACAAATGGGCACTCAGGGAAATTTTAAACCCCAGGCTGATTTTGTTCAAATAAGCACCCGATATATGACAGCCAGTAAGTAAAATATATAGGTGCCATTTCAGCCTATTACAGAAAATCACATGCTTTCTATGCGCGTTTTTACTGTAAAGCACTCCGACTTCGGAACGTGCTTTATGCTGAAAACTCAACTTATGGTCCGGCCTACCCTGGGTACCAGAGCCTAGTGTGGGGAACAAGAGCCTAGTGTAGAGCCTAATGTGGGGAACGAGCTCTGGCACCCAGGGTAGGTCCGGCCATATGAGCAAACATTGCTCACCAAAGATTTTCACATTTGCTTGCGAAGCAAAACGTTTGTCCCTTTCGCAACCTCGCAAAGCATTAGGGCAAGCATAGAATGTTTTGGAACCTTGCCAAAAACAATGCAAAAGAAATCCTACTTAAATTTGTTTGTCAAGCTTGTTTGGCAAACATTTTTCGCTTGTGACAAGCAGAAAATGTTTAAAGTACTTTGTCAAAATGTTGCCCAACAAATCCTACTTTATCCTGCATTTCAAGCTATGTTTTGCGATTCGACAAACGGGAAAACACTGTCTCGGAAGCAAGTCCGAATTGTTTGGTAAACAATGTCTACCAGCTTGGTTAGGGCTTCACACATTATCCTAGCTGTGCTTACAAAAGGTTATTGCAATTCACAATCATGATCATGGTCCTCATCATATATGTATTTACAGCACTCAACATGAAATGAAAATAGCTAAATAACAGCTAATTTAGGCCTATTTCTATTATTATTTACAATTTCTCAAATATGAGTAAACGTAGTTACAAGATAAAAAACAGGAATGTCTAATGCGAGGCACATATACTTTGCGGAGCCCGCGCGGGGAAGCGGTACATAACTAGCGGGTGGACGGGGGTCTGACACCCGGTTTTTAGAAAGCTACCCTCTTCTAATTACCGACACTTGCCGTCATACCCACATTTATGATGAATTTTGGCAGAAAACTACCCATGTTTGACAATTTTTGCCAATTTCTGGAAAGCCCACCAATGTTTCAGGAAAATCTGCCGAAAAAGGACCTTTGTTTAGAGAATTTCTAAGTTAGCCCTTGACTGAAAGATGAACATTCTGGTTTTGAATGACCTTTGTTTTTACTCACCCAGTAGATGAGGTACCAAACAACTTCACTGAAAGGTGATGGGGTGTAAAACTTTTTTCTATACTCAAGATTGGGTATGAAATTGTTTCTTATACCGGGTGAGTCAGAAAAAGCTCCCACCTTTAAAAATTCGTAACAACAAGAGTACATCACGTATTTGAATGATTCAAATTCTAGTTAAGAGTTGCAAGATTGAAGTATTTTCGTGATATTTGTCGTTTTCTTACCAGGACTAGAAATATAGGTAAATTCAACTTCCTAGAAATTTCATGGTTGCAAAATGAAAGGAAAAGGGCCTAAAACATTTATCAACTTACAAGAACTCTCATTGCACACAACAATACACAATGGGCGCTTCACCTCTATCAAGAGTTACCAGACATCAATTTTCAAACAAATACTAAAGATTTTCAGTCCCATGGCAAAGGCGAAGTTGCGGTTTTTAGCGCCAAGCGCTGGGATCGCAGATGTAGCGAAGCACTAATCGAGTCCGCGACCCCTTGTTATGACCCTCAAGTAATGGGGCCCTACCGGGTATCGAACCCACTCCACCTAACTGTTCTGACTGCAAAGTCAGCGGATTACACCACGGCGCCACTGCAATAAATGTGCAGTGATATGTCTCGACCATGAACAAGTGGATTTTCTTTATTGACCTGCGCGAGGAGTCCTTTATTATTTGAAAAGCGTTTTAAGCCCTTCTTCGGTAATTTGCAACCATGAAATTTTTGTACATTTGAATTTACCTTTATTTCTAGTGCTCAAGAGACTGAAGAAAAGTGACTAAATACTTTGATCTTTCAGCTTTTACCTACAATTTAAATCATTCAAATCTGTGAGGTACTCTTGACGCTATAAATCTTCAAAAGTGGAAACTTTTTCCTGAATCACCCGGTAGTGTGAAATTATCCTTCATCCTGGTTTTAAGGATTAGAATAGCTACTCCCTAAAGTGAGCAGGTTTGATCATAGGTAGAGCCCCATTGCTTGTGCGTCATGGGAAAGGTTTGCGGATTCAATTAGCGTTAGCCACTTCTTTGATCCCAGCGTTTGGCGCATGAAACCGCAACTTCAGTTCACTAAAAGTGAACTCAGGTATCCTATGATGGCACGGGATCCAAGCATTTTCAGATCAATGTAATGTTTCTAAGGAAGTTTGCATTTACAAACAAAATGAAAGTTCATTGAATAAACTGCATTGCAAAGCGAAGATTAGACCTGCAACTTGGACATTCAGATTCCGCAAAGACCTCTTGCTGTCAGCTTTTCATTGAAATAATTCCATCAAATTTGTCCATCAAAATTTGTTCAATAAACAGCTGTATTTAACCGCCGCAATCAAATTCACCTTGAAATGTAAGCAAACATAATTGCAATTTAAACAACGTGCATGATCGATTTCTACTGACACCATTTTTCAAAACAATTTTCCAGCTTTACTAGAATACTCAGGAAGCTATCTCTTCTACAACCCAGAGACCAGTGATAACTTTCGACAAAAAATACCCGACAAAGTTCGTAGCTCTGCCGTTTTCAAATTCTACCGGCATCGTGTAAACATACTTTGCCGGCAGAATTTTATGCCACTTTCGTCACGAGGCCAATATTTTTAATCCTCCCTATTGTCCTTATTGTCGTAATTGTTTTATCTATCTTGATTGCCTATTGACGTCAGTTGTTATTTTTTATGGAATTGTCTATGGAATTAGCATAAACTTCTACCAGCATCGCGTAAACGGGAGGCCAAAACGGTAATTTTTCATGCCGTTTTCACATTCTACCGGCATCGTGTAAATGGGGTCTAAAATCCACTAAGACCTCTTTTGGGATAAGTTTTCTAGGATGTGTCATGGGCCGCACTGTTTGCTATACTTCCTTGAAACCCCATGTGAAAATTTGACAACACTTCCCTCAAAATTGGATGGCTGATGTGCAAGTTCAAGGATATGTTTCACCCAACGTTCCTTACACGTGTCGTCTCTTGGTTGGCCTTTGTTTGTCGCCATTTTCATGGGCGCAAGGCATGCTGGATGAAACGGACCCTTTACTTCAAGTACAACAGCATTCAAAAAGTATCAAGTAGGAAGTAGGGTACCCAGGCATCTAATGTAGCTATAACATATTTCGTGGTTGTATGCTATAAGAAAATGCCTTTCAGTGTAAATAAAGTCAAATATCTTTAATTCGCTGCAATCTATTACTAGCGAAATGAAAACAAGGCTCTGCTCACACAATGCCAATAGAATTTCTTGCCAGCAGAATAACAGGGTGTCTCGGAAACTGAGCTACCGTTTTTAAACGAGACAGGCAAAAGGACAGGAAATCTCGAAAGTTAAAGTCCACCGAAAAGCTTGCTGCAAGAAAATGTTTCCCCCAATCCGTAGACGGCAAGCCAAAAACGAAAATGTACTATTCCGTTTTAAGTCCTATCAGTGTCGTGTAAACGGTGCCTACAGTATTCCACTAGTCCAAAACCAAGTCAAACATGATCATAGTGAATGTACCTTATAAACTGTTGTCATGGCAGACGACGGTCTCCTTGACTGATCGGCAGTTAATCGGCCTCCTTTATCAGCATAAATGACAGCACACGTTACGCCACTTCTCGATCGAACATGTGGTGATCGGTCAAAATCACTTGGTTCTGGCTCTGAAGGGTCCCTCTCAGAGCTACCATCTCTGCTAGGCAACACATATAAGAATATTCGCGAGAACAACCTACTGAGAGAAGCTCGGAATGTTGGCAGCCGCAGCGTGCAAATGAATGGATTCATTGCAGATGTTGATAACACGAACAACAACTGTAAATCGCGCATCACGTGTATTACTAAACACGGGCACGATTTGCAGAATTGGATGATGTAAATAAAGACAACTGCTGGTGCAGTACACATGACAAAAACTATGATAACGACTAAAAACACTCTTGTAACTCGTTTCTGCCTCTGTTCCAAACAAATAGAGACCCTTCGCTTCGACTGTGTCCCATTGTTGTCTTTCACTAACTCCTTCTCGTGACTGTTAAGCGCTCGATGAACTGCAACATACAGCATCATCAAGATAACAAGAGTGAGTAGCAAAGCCCCATTTGCAAACACCATCAAATATGTCACATAACCAAGTTTGATATACATTAACGGGGCAAGACCGGAGATGACCCATATCATAAATGAAATCAGGTACGACCGGGTCATGTTGATGTTATTCCGGTATAGCATTGGACAACTAACCGCAATGTATCTGTCTACTGTGAGCGCAATGAGACTCAGGCAACACGCTGTAATTGAGATGAAGAAAGCTAGATGAAGAATCATACTGTCTGTAGCTAAACTGTTCTGCTTGATTTCTTGGTAATGCAAATAGGAGCTGATCGGCAGGGTTACACAAGCAACAACCATGTCACTAAACGCCAGATTCAATATGAAATAATTAACCGGCGTTCTGAGTGTTTTCATTGGATCTAAGAAGACCAGCAGTCCAACTAAACCATTGCCAACAAGTGAAAAGAAACAAAATAATATTGATATTGTTGTTGTGAAGTAGGTTAAAGGCACAGGGGGCCAAAGTTTGTCACATTTGTGGATCATGCCTGTAAAATTTCTAGTTCCTCAAAGAAGTTGGTCAAGCACTGCTGTTTCAGTCTCCGTCCAGGTAAACCTTCTAATGTGAACAAAGTCTCTTGGTTACAAAAAGCTTGCGAGGAAGTTACTTTTAAATCCTAGCTCATCTCTGGACCGCCCAGCTCTGATACTCTTATGGAACTATTGAGCGCGGTAGGAGAGAAACTTCTGCCACACGAGGAAACGCAAAGTCTGCTAAACCACGGAACGCTGAACAAACGTCGAAATTATGCGGTTCTGCTAGGAATTCCACGATTCCCCTATTCACGATTAGTGGCGAGTAGAATGGTTGTTTCTGATGATCATGGTTTTAAGTTTGCTTTTAAATCGTTGAAATGTTGTAAGTCTACGGAAAGATAAAAGATAAACTTGCAACATCTGTGCTAAGTAAACTGCTAACAGAGTCTTACGAGCTTGTTAATCAAATTCTTTCGTAGCTTGAAACTTTCACAAGTTTTGCAGCTTGCGTAACTGTGAAAACAACTTTTGAGGAAAGCGATAGTTGCTATTTGTCAGACTTACTAAGTAAATCGAATATTTCTCTTTAAAACTGCCAACATTCCGTTGTCATAACACGAGAGCGATGATGAGAAGCTCAACAAGCTTATGTCGATAGTTTATGCAAGCTTACGTCGATTCAAAGTACCACTTTGCAACTTCTGAGCGAGGGGATCGCCTTTGATAATTCATACTGATTAACCGGTAGAGCAAAATACTTCCCCTGAAAAGTGAAAAATTTCTTTTTCCCAAAACACAAATAGTCGAAGAACAACTTCAGATCTCCCGTTCGAGCATTACCATAACATGCTATTAGTAGGGATTAATCGCGTATCCTAAGTCGATAGCTACACCTATCTTCACGAAAGTAGTCTCAAATCGATCAATAATATTTCTCGATGCTGCATTAAACAAATGCCGCCACGACAAGTCTGCACTTTCCGTCTGTCGGACGTGATTTTCGGTTGATGAAATCTAGCAGCGACGGAGTTTCGTTGAGATCTGACTATTCAGGACAACAAATCTTGCTGTCATCAACCATCCAATGAAACAAACATGACGAAGTCCCCTGACTCCGTTTGTACTAAAGAATGCCGTTACGACAAGTATGCACCTTCCATTTGTCGGACCTGACTTTTCGGTCAAATGAGTCTGGCTGCGACCCGAGTCGTTAGGATAAGAAACCTTGCTATTATCAATCATCCAAACAAGCAAAAACCACGGGGTCCTCTGACTGATACTCAACCAAAATCCCTTGCATGATTCTCACAAAATTTTACCAGGTTCTTGCATTTACAACGTAAATCTAAATCTGCTATTCAATAAAGCTGAGACCTGATTGCTCGACAAAACAAACCTTGATGTTTTTCAACCAGACAATACAAAGTCAACCTATCTGTTGCATTATCGTCTGCTTCTGTCACCTAATTTTTGTTGCAATTCTCTTGAACACCTATTGTCCCATCTATAATATTTGTGTCTTCATACCGTAAAGCTAATCTCCAATAAAGCTGCAACTTGACTGCTCTATAAACCAGACAATGAAGTTCCTTTCACTGGCTTTTATCGACCAACCAAATAAGAAACATTACACAAACTTTGCTTAAGAATAGTTCTTGAAATAAAATCCCTCTCATCAAATTTGATCACGTTTTCGCATTTGCAACTTGAAACTGTTCTCCAATAAAGCTTCAATTTTATTGCTCGGCAAAAAGAACCTTGAAACTCCTTTCGCAGGTTCTTATCCATCAACCAAGAAAGAACATCGTTTTCAAGGTAAATCCCTTTCATCAACTGTTATCTTGAAATGTTGTATTTACATCGGGAAAACTTTCTTCAACAAAAAGCTTCAACTTGACTGCAGGGTGAGGAGAACTTTGAAGTTCCTTTCGCTGGATTTTATCAACAAACCAAAGACGAGACACCATACCACACTTTGCTTGTAAATGGTTCTATCAACAAAATCTCTCTTTATCATATTTTGTCACACTTTATTGTATTTACACAGTTAAAATGTTCTTCAACAAAGATTCAACTTGACTTCTCGGCACAACGAATCATGAACTTCCTTTCGCTGGCTTTTAGCAACCAACTAAAGAAAAACATCACACCAAACTTTGTCTGCGAATAGTTCTTGAGACAAAATCCTTCGTACCAGATTTGATCACGCTATCGCATTGGCACCATAAAACATTTCTTCAATAAAGCTGCACTTAACTGGTCGGGAAGGTGAACCTTGCTTTTATCAACCAGCCAAAGAAAATACACCACATCAAACTTTGCTTGCGATTGTTTCTGGAGAAAAAATCCCTCTTACCAAATTTATCACGTTTTTGTGTTTACAAAGTAAATCTCTTCTTTCATAAAGATGAAAATACACGATCTGTGATGAGCGCAGAATCCCCACATCGAGATTAACAAGATTACGGAAAACTATAAATAGCAAACTTGCCAAGCACGCGTGTGCTCAATACACCAATTCCAACTATGTAACTAATAGTAGTGAGGAAAAATTGCCACTGAAGAAGGTCCTTAAAGATCACCTGCTTCAAAATTAATGGCTACTGGTGATGCGCCATTTTCCCATTCTCACGATTCAGCTGATTATCCCTTTACTGAAGAAACTTCGTTCTTTGCAAATTACAACCTACGGGTCTTGGTAAACAAGGTATTTGCGTATTTAGCAACTTGCTTGATGAATTTTTAACGACAACATTCTAATTTGGAATGGTTCTTGTTGATGTAAAGTGAACGATTTAAAAATAACCAATTCTCAATGTCTATCTGAACTGATCGGTAGGTATCAAAGCAGATTCTACTGAGCCACTTTCACAAATGATGACTGAATTGGCTTCCTCTTTACTGGATGGCTTTGCCACAAATTCAACGCCCAACTATCTAGTGCGAAATGTTTGTAAAAACTCAGCATGAATCAATCATCCAAAGGTAAACGACAGTGGAACAGCCGCATCATATCATAAAATCATTGAATTACGTTTGTATTGATGCATGCCCAATTCTGAGTGAGGTTTTGCCAAATTATAACTTAACGTGAAGCAGTGATTCTAACTGTCGATTACGAAATCTTTGAATAAACTTCAGCTTAAATCTTCCGTAAGCTGAAAGACATAGAAACATTAACATCTCAAATTATGTAAAGTCATTGAGCATATACCGTTACGCTGCACTGATTCTAAGCTCCAAGAGAAACTTTGTGACGACACAGCTGAGGTGGCAAAACTTCAACATGGACTTTACGAAAGTTCAAGTGAATAGCTACCTGTGATCGCCGCTTCAGACTTGGAGCGAAAATAAAAACGTCGGTCCGACAACTTCCTACGTGGAGTTCCTTTAATTTCAAACAGTCTACCATCTGATGAATAGGAAGCGAACACCGCCAGTTTTTGCTAGTGCAGGATAAACAAGGTGAAGAGAAAAATTCTTAGAAAAATATCATTTAACTTCAAACTCAAATTCTTCCCGACTCATCACTCCAATCTATCACCTCACATAAAGAAAATATCACCAGTCTTGCAATTGGAGGCTGCTAAAATCTTTCATGACAAGAAACGACAGCGCGACGAACTGCCAACAAACTTCATTGAACTTGAAACTCAAATTCGTCCTTATCCAACGAATTCAAATTCAGCGCTGTTAATTAGTCTTGTATGAACGTTCTCTTCAACGGAGACCACTGAAGCAACAAAAAACGTCCTATAAGAACACTTTCAGTGTCTTATGAAGCTGAGATAAAAAATCATGCTGCAGTGTTATCGCTGCGCTGTCAGCCGTTATCTGCGCGAGAATGTCATCAACAAATCTGCTAATTTTACTGCCACACAACACACAACGCTATGCGAGTATGTAATAAAGTCCTCTGTGAAGCAACACAACTCAAACAGACTTCGTTGAAATTAAACTCAAAATGATCCTCATTTATCAATGTAAACTTTCAAACTCTTATAAAGCGACCTTGGATCAAACGAGTTAATGCTTCAACACAAACATTCCCCAGCCATGACAAGTCTTCGTATATCTCCATGCAAGTGTACGATAAAACAAATAGGATTGCTCTTCGGTCCATTGACAATTGTTAGCCAAAGTAAATAAGATCAAGGAATCATCACTGCGAATCCTATTTCACACATAGTTTTTTGTACAACGGAACAGCTAATTCTCACGACTTATCCCACCAATTAATTCAACTTCTAGCAGACAATGATATGCGAAAATATCATCAACATATCTGCAGGCTACAACGTGCGCATGTTGTCTTCCTTGAAGGAGAAACCTTAGTTCACCACCGGTGACTCTTTAAACAGTCATCGCCTCTGTTTTACATACATCTCCAGAATATTAATTCAACTAGTAGCTCTATCGCTGCAACGTTTAACTGCGAGAGGATATGATCAACATAGCATCTTATTGTACGACCATACAATACAGGCTGCTTCGAAAGCATGCAGTGCCCTGGAAACCACGGCAATGAGCCGCCTTTCATCTAATTAACATTTTCTTTGGAAGAAAACAGATCTACGAAATTGAATCAACCTCTAGTAGCGCTATCGCCACAATGGGTATCTGTGCGAGAATGTCATCAACATAGCTGCTTATCGTGCTGCCACACTAACAAAGCTGCAGCAAGGTAGCTTGCGTGTGGAGTTTAATGAAACAGATTTCAAAAATCAAGTCAACTTTTAGCACTATCGCTGCGATGTTTACCTGCACGAGAATATCGTCAATATAGCTACTCATTGTACAGTCATACAATATAGGCTGCTATGCAAACATGCTGAGGCGTTGAAGAAGAAACCACATTGACGATACTTGATTCATTAAATAAACACTTCGTAAGAAAACAGATAAGACGAATTGATTTAGTCATTTCTGTCAAGTCTGCACTCAGGCTATTGTAAGCATGATGGCACAGCCCTGTGGCTGTCTTGATTAAAACACTTACAAACAAAAACATTAAGTTCGTCAGAAACAACTTGCGAAAAATTAGCTTCACATAATAAGCTGAAAAGGTAGTCAAAACATGCACAACAGCTTGTTCATAACACTCTTTGAAGTGCACAAGGTGACAAAAATAACTCGTTTAATTTTCCATAGACCATATTTGTCTGGCCTGAAATACAATAATGTGAAAACATTGAAACAACTGCTGCATACAGCACGCACAATATGTCAAGGTGAAGATAAAACACTTAGGAAAGCAAAACTATCAGCTTTTTTTTCTATAACAAATAAAACGTTGCACTAAACAACTCAAATCTATCTACTGTTAAGATGGAGGCGAAAAACATAATGTTATCAAGTTGCCTCCGAACTCAACACTTGAAATCAACAGCTACATTACAAGAAAATTATAAACTACACTACTTAAAGAACGGTACTCAAACGAAACAATACTATACAAACAAGATGAAGACTTTATAAATATCATTGTAGTCCAAGGCCATGTTTTAGGGGCTACTCCGCTCCCCACCCCTATGAGCGCAAAAAACCGGCCCCAAAATCCCCCAAAAAACCATCAGCCGCTACCGGGAGCCCATCTACCATCCGAAACCCAGAAACGAGCGCTCCACAGAATCCCGAAAGTCCGACAGGCCCCAGCCCAGCCAACAGCCACCCACAGAAAGGAACGGAAAACCGGCCCAACGCACCCACCAGACCGGAGAGCAGAGCTGCCCCAGCCATCCGATACAAAGGATAATGACAAGGTTATTGAAATCGTTTTGTAAGCTTGACGAACTTAACGGTGCATTTCAATATCATTTTCAATCGCTTTCTCATTATAACCTTTACTACCAAAAAGAAGCATCTCACATAAATGGTCACCAGGAAGCTGGGAAATGTCACTGCCAACTATATCAGATACTTCATCAAGCAGGATACTCCATATTAACGATGTTACATATTAACGATCTTTACTACACAGATACAAACAAATGAACATAGGAACAAAAGGATAGGACTTAACAAGAAAAGGATTTTGTGGCTGTGTGGCGTGAAACAAAGATTCTATCTAACTTAATCAAATCCACCCGCTTTGTGAATAAAATCAAAGTCAATTCGAGTATACTTCTATTTGCGTCATTTGAAAGGTTTTAATCGCCATATAGCAAAAGTTGTACATGAACGTTGTTAGAAAGGCTGTTGATTTCAACAAATGGTTGTAATGCAACTGAAACTCCAGCGAGAAGATCTCGTCGTTGAATATAAAAAATGAAGGGCAAAGCAACAAAAATAAATGCGGCCGATATATTCAAAACTGTAATGCTAATCTATGAAGCCAGGAGCTAATTTAAATGAGAAAATTTTGTTAGTAAAATCACTCATCATTTTGACCGAGAAATTAGGGAAATGGTGGTAAGGGGTTTGTATGGGAATGAGAATTTCATTTGAATCTCATCCGTGATTTACTTACCATTGAAATCTAGGTTCAATACAACTGATAGTTTCAGAAACAAAATCGCAACAGATCTTTTAGCTATTCTGAAAGGAATTCGGAATCGAATGGTATTTTGCAACATTTTGTCGAATTTTCGAATCTGCACAATACTGATAGAAGCTTTAACGCCACTCGATCGTATGTCGTGTATAAAAATGTATAGAAATAACGCTCGATCCAGTCTCTTTTGCAGAATAGCTAAAAGGTCTATTTCTATTGCAAGAAAATTATGGACCAGAATCGAATGTGGGATTCTCGTTCCCATAAAAAATCTTTATCAGGATTTTCTCAAAAAGACCTTTTTACCGTGCCTCTTCGTCAATTGTTTCCATGCATCTGGTCATCTGGTCAACTGGTCAACAGCGACTCGTAACATTACTCGTTAAAAGTGGGCCCAATTTTCAAAATAACCTGAACAAGCAGATGTTCTCGTACAATCAACAAAATTGCCTCAAAATCTGGTCTACAGAGCTTGAGTACTAAAAAGGAAACTTGTAGTAAAAAGAATGATGTTGTCTTGACCTACAAATGGCAAACCGCATATATTTTAGGCAGTAATCTTCCTCTGCAGAAACAAAATAGATCCATCGAAGCTGCAAGAAATCTAGACCGCATCAACGGCATTTTTGCATGCAACAACAACAACTGTCTGAATATTGCTTCCTGATTGGTCGAAAGCTAAAATCTACCAATTTGATTCATGAATACGGAATCACTCTACGTGGGCCTACACTGGGCCCACCTTTCAGTGTAATATTATGAGTCCCTGTTGACCAAGTGAAATCAGCAAACCAAAGAATGCAGGGAAACACGGAACGAAAAGGCATAAATCTACCTTTCATTTCTTAAAAAAGAGGTTTGGATCGAGCCTCCAAATCTGGTAAATTTGTGAAGGAAAGCACGGGCATGATCCCAGTTCTCAATATGAACACTGCTGGCTGTGGCAAGAAGTTGCTTCAGACTTCAGAAAACTTTTCAGAGAGTTTATTATTCACAAATTGGCACAAAGTAAGTTAGTGATGCTTCACTTTTCAAAGAGGCAAATTTCATTGGTCTTTTTGCTTTGTTTCTCGTTATTTTCAATCATTTTAGCTGACCTTTATCAATTGAATGGCAACGTTTGAAAACAACAAACTTCGATTTACAGTTAGCAAAATGAAACCCTTGCATGCTCGCACTTTCAGCTGTAACTGTTACACCACAACATCTGCTAACAATGAACAAAAACAACGAGAAACGAGGCCAGAAGGCAGCTAAAACTTCCCGTGTATGAACTAAATCATTCCTAATTCGCTTTGAGTAGAGGTATCGTTGATTAACTCTGTGAAAAGTGTTCTGAAATGCAAATTCGACAATACTTCTCGCCACAGTGAGCATTGTTATGCCGAAGACGGGGGCGATACTTCTGTTTTCGTTCATAAACTTACCAGATTTGGACGCTTGATCGAAGCCTCTCCTTTAAGAAGTAAAAAGGCCTATTCTTGGCTAAAAGACGACTATTTTTACCAAACAAAACTTCCACATCTTGGTTAGTCTTTGACTGTTAGATCAACAATTCTGCTTGAATATCGGTAATGTACTTTTTATTTCACAGCCCATCAAGCGAGTTTTTCTTTCACAACATCCCTTCAGTTAAGTTAAAGGAAACTGAGTCCATATAAATACTTGAGCGTTAAAGCTGTCCTGAATTTTGCTGACAAACCGCTGACGGCCCTTTGTTATCGCACAACAGTGCTTAAGTCATTAGCAGTGGGGACCAAGGACTTCTTAATTAGCAGTGGGGACCAAAGACGTTCTTAATCCTTGCATTATCCTCACAAATTTTTTCTTTGGTTTAATTTCAATAGAGATTAGATGACAACATTTGTTTTATAATTGAAAAAGTTGATATTGGTCACGAGCGCGCTATTTATAAGAACTCCATGCCTTTAAAAAAGAAAAAAGAGTAACATGAATTATAATTTTTATTAAAGTACGTACTGTTTTCCCAGGGAGTAGCATTAAGTCTATCGTGTTTTATCCTCGCTCAAAATATTTTTTTTTCAAATTTCTTTTAAACTGATGAAGCAAGGATATTTATCTTGATCGGAATATCATTCTAGGCCCTAAGGCCAGCATAATGGAAATCGCTTTGTTAGACTCAAGATTTCATGGTGGAATATGGAGATTCGAAACATTTCTTATCCGGAAGCTCACACCTCTGCTGGTACTTATTCCACAAGCTTTCTGGACAAGAGTTTACGCAAAATCTTGCACATCAATACTCATCTATCATAGCAGATTAAGCCTTAAAAGCTTAACCATCGAGCTTGCCATACGTATATCCTTGATTTTTTCACATTTTACAATGGCCAGAGCTTGTCAACATTGAAGGGCGCTCATTTCAGAAAGTGAAAAACTACGCCATACAACATCAGCATAGCGAATGTGACTCTCGACGAGAGCCTAATATACACTACACAATTTAGATTGTGGGATGATATCGTTAAGCTTACCGGGTGCCGATAAACCACCTGCACCTACAAATTTTTTAATCACCCAGTTGTGTAAAAATATCAAGCTTAGGCCCCGTTCACAATTACTCCGTTCCATCTTCGTTCCAATTTCTGGAACGCAAAAATAGATTGTTCACAGGAACGAAACGATTGCGTATCAGTTTTTGTTTCTGTTCACACGGGAACGCAATCGGTCTGTACCACAGTTTTTTCTTCAATCCTTGCCATTGGGAACGCACCCCCTGAGCGTTCCACTATTCGGATCAGAACAATATGGAACGGAACGATTGCGCTCCCTTGTGAATGGGGCCTTAGCAGTTCACGTCTCAAATGTGACAGACCAAACTTAAATCTCAGATCACTGCAAAGTTGTGCCAACAAAGATTTGACAGGCAGTCCTAAGACTCAAATCCATATCTTCAAGATCTTCAATCTTGACCATTGCTTCACTGATTTCAGAGCTCTCACAAATCCCCTTGAACGACACCAAGTAAATCAACCAATATGAAAGTGAACGCAAGTACAGCTTTACAAAACGAGCTCGTTAAAATTCAAATTCTCAAGCCTTTCTCTTCATGACTACTATGTGTGTGAGTACCTCGCTACAGGCTTCCCTTGAAAGCATAATATGTCAATTAAGTACCGATAGAAAACACGGCGTAAATCTGAATTGCGAGGAGCAAAGCACTTCTGGTGTGAGAGAGTTTTGCTTTGAAGTGCACGCTGGCCTCAAATAAATGAAAAGCTGATAAGTGGTTAGGGAAACAAGACATTGAAGTGCAACCTCTTTTATGAAAGTGCTTCGTTTAAAATTCACAGTGGCTTTTGAAAAAAACATGATTTTGAGACCAGAAAACGCACCAATGTGAAAGCATTTAGTCATCTTGCTACAAATTCAAATAGAGATTTCAATCCCTTACATCAGACATGAAGAAATAGCTTACTAAATTGATACATCTTATCCATCAGGCCGGTAGCAGCTACTCGGGACGGTCGGGCCAGGGCCTTTTACTATCCGTGTGGTTACAGTAATCACCAATCTTGTAAACAGGCTCCTGAAGTGTGTATTGCAAGTCAAGACCTATCTTACGTCAACAACATAACGACAAACAACCACCTCAACGACCTAATGGTGCTACATGTGCAAAAAGACAGAATTAACACACTCAACCCTTAGCGTCTCAAAAGAATTCGTTGTTGACTTGACTCCGATGCAAGAAATAGTTTGGAAAGTTCAGCCCCTTTGATATCAGACACGCATTGTCAAGTGATACGCGCAATACACGTTGTTTTTTATAAGAAGATTGGTTTATAAGAAACTATTACTAAGATGGCCAAAATTTTAAGAAACTCTAGTACTATGTCTGAGAAGTACTAAGAAACTTTTCAAAGTTAAAAGCATGGATACTATAGCGAATAGATCGTTGAACCTTTATTCTTGAGCAGTATTATCTAACCATTTGTGTTTTCAACATAACAGAACACTGTTTATTCCTTAATCGTGTTTATGTTTTAAATGTCAAGAAACATATCTGGTGCAGTGTTAGCGACCACATTGATAATTCTGCATTCAAAAAATAAGAAAACAATTAAGAAACGTTTTGTACTAATATGGACAAAATTTCATGTGAAATTAAGAAACTTTTAGTACTATGGCCTGATCCAAGTTTCTTATAAAAAAACGTGTAGCGTTTTGGGATTGAAGTACTCAGAGCTCCACGCCTAAAACGCTTCTGCGCATGAGCTTTAACCCACTGCACAGGGGGACACACAAGTTTCCTTTGAAAAAGCATACCTCGTCTCCCCAACAATGTGTGGAAATGTTTAATAATTCACCGGTGGAAATCTTCAGAATAACTATCAACAAATCACAGAATTTCTATGCAACCCCTGGCAAACTTCGCGAAAACATACGAAATCAAAGGAAGCAGAAGCTGAAGGTAGAGAGATAAATCACACAAAAAGGTTGACCTTTGCACGTAAGCACTGCATGAAGCAACTGAATATTGAAACAGCTGAGCAAATTGGAGTGGAAACGCACAAAAAAGCCTAAACGAGCTTCACTGAAACTGTGCGGTGATTCCGGTAAGCACGCACGCGATCACAACGGAATAGATAACTTTTACGTTTGGTAAATATCCACAGCACGACGAGCGCAACGAAATTATTGTCCAATACGTCCAATAGCATGATAATGTAATAAACAACTGCTGCCAAGTCTTACGTGCAAATGAATCCTTAAGAATAGCCAAGTCTTACGTGCAATTAAGTGCAAATGAATTCTTCCATCTCTCTGATCGTAGACGGAAAAATGGTAAATCAAGACTCTCAAATTGCAGCAATTTTCAACCAGTATTTCGCAAACATCACAGATAGTTTAGGGATTTCTATAAATGACGCACTTTTACTACAGACAAGTGATATACTAAATCCAGTTGATAAGTCTGTTAAGTGATTCCTTCGTTAGTTTACTTGGACATTTTTATCTTGATACTCTTGATTTGCCTTCACCTCCAAACCAGAGCTTTTGGGCTTTGGCCTAAGCTGTCAACGCGCTCATTATGGAATCTCCTGAATCATTACGAAGTTCACACAAAGGTCCTCGTGCTTTGGAAAAATTCTTAATAGAAAATCCAAATAAATCTTGATAATCAAACTCATGAATTTTGTCCTAAGGAGACACCTCTGTTCATTCTACGAAATCTTGGAATTGCTTCTTCCAAATAAAAGTTATTCTTCACGGAAATGATTCCCTCGGGTTTGAAAAAATCTGCCTTGTTTGAATAAAGTGTATTTGCTATCATTGAAACTATTACGAAACAAAAAATCTTTGTTTGTACCCGAAGAATTTAAAATCGACGAGGATAATATCCTTGAAAGTGCTCAGTCGTGCTTAGATGGTTTCTTTTTTGCTAATTTTTTTTCAAATGTCCACCTAAGCACGCGGGTCCTTCCTCAGACTTCTACGTCAGGCCTATCCTTGAGGAGATTCCCCAATACAGTGCACTTGTTGCTTAGGCCAACACCTGAACGCTCCGGTTTGGCATTGAAGGCAAATCTGGACTTTCAAGATAAAAATATACAGACGTTCAATGCACCACTATCAACAAAGAAGGTGTCTATCTCCAAATTAAGTATCGAGGAGTAATTTAAAAGCTGTTTCCAATTGAATGAAGCTAGATTCTTAGCGCTAGCCATGATCAAATCTATTATCTTTTTTGGGACACCCGGTAAGTCTCTCGAGACTCAAAAGCTTTGAAGTTGATTTCTCTTTGTAATTTACATCCTCGAACAGAAGAATTATGCTGGCATCTTCTTGACTTGCGTCTTCTTGCTAAAACAGCCCAATAATGACAAGAGAGATGGTAAAAACAAATGCTTCAAACAAACAACTAGATGACTTTAGAAGGGGTGGGATAGAGGACTAGGAATTCCCTTGAATCGGCCAATTTTATGGATAACGTGTAACCTACATTCAAGAATACGTCTATTCAGTAAGTTGGGAAAACCGTCATCGCCCGCCACTCGAAGTTTCATTTGCAAGATTTACATTTCCAAATGGTGGTACTCCTGAACAGATTCTAGGGAGGAGGTTTTCTCTTTGCGCATCAAAGCAAGTGCAGAGAAAAGAGACATGTTGCGTATCTCCAGTACCATCTTTCGTCGGACTCAATGGATTTATGGTCAATGTAAAATTGTGTTTAAATTTATGAAAATGTAACTTGGAGAGACCGACTGTACACAGAGTTAAGTGGCATAGGGCTTTCGGGTTGTAAGAAAGACCCGAAATACAATCAATCAAATACTGTCTGTTTCATTTTTCCCGCGGCAAAAGACATGCTGCTGCATCTTCGTGAGAAAGATGTCCCTGTGCTCAGTTTGGAGCGAGCTAATGTCTCCTGAATAATAACGTATGAAATTGTTGCCGAAAGAACAATATCTTTTCAAGTGTCTCTGTACTTCTCACCGCTGAAACTCGATAATAGAAAAATTTCTTCACTGTATACACGTTTTTTATCTAAGAAACTGGTTCATAGGAAGCTATATTAGGATACCTTTAAAATGAAAGCAGCTCTAATACCATGTTTGAGAAGCGCTATGGAACTCTGAAAAGTTGAATTCAAGGATATCCTGGCAAGATTTTGTATCACTGCAAACATATGATTTGAACAGTGGCGGACACTGCCAAATTTTGAGGGTAAAGCTATTGTTTCAGTTAAAAAGCATTGTTTGTTTCTATTGTTTCAAGCAAAAGATCTTTGGTCTAACCAAGGGCGATAGCACTCCCTCGCCCATGCAAGTGTCCGCCACTTGCTCTGACCCCAGTCGAACTCTTTGCCTTGCCGAATGTTGTTTCAGACTTCAAAGACCATATCATTCGCTGCCGCAAAAACAACATAATACTTCTTGCACGTAAGAATTAAGAAAAAGATCAAGGAATGTGTAGTACTTTAAGGTGATCCAGGTTTCTTTCAAATGCGTGTATTACGGTAACAGTACTTTCCTACAAGAGATAGATTCCGGTAGAAATATTTCATGTCATAATGCGCATAAAGAAGCTACCTTTCTTGATATTATTCTTGCGCATAACAAAGTTATGGGGTTAAATTTTATAATGCTGCTCAGGTAAAGCAGTTAGTAGCCTGCGTGCAGACAATACCCAGGGAAAAGCATAGTCTGCGCAACACCGCTCATTATCGCGTATTGCATGAGTCAGCATTTCATTTCAAAAGCATTTTGAATGGCCCTTTCTACTCAGTGTCTGTGTATTGGCTGTCGTAAGGTACTTAAAATTCCACAGCATTGTGTTGTTAACGTAGTTTGCTTGGAGAAGATAGCGAAGCCTGAGATTTAATCACATAATAGCCGTTCTCAAATCTGATTACTTCCTCATTTCGCAGGAAAGCGATATTATTGGCTGTTACAACTATACATTTTCTTTGTTATCACATAAATGCTGAAGCACGCACTACACAACAGCGAGTGGCGTTGCGCAGACTAAAACAATTTACTTGGGTATAGTCTACACGCAGGCTAAGCAGTTAGTTGTTACGAGACAAGTTTTCGCTCCTTTTAGTGGACTCAATCAAATCTATTGCTACACAGAAGGCGTGAAGTGCAATCTTTTATTGAGAAATTCAAATATTTGTGTAATGTCTGAGAACTATGTAAAATCAGCTCCCGCTTGCTTACCTGGTGAATAAAACAAAAGTTATACATTTCGAAAGTCATCAAAATTTCATTATATTGCGGATTATGAAAAGCAATTTCATGTGCTTTTGTGTCAAGGACAAAATTATCTTGGAAATATTGCAAAGTCTGGGAATAGCTTGGATTTTGTGGGAATGTATGCTTTTAGATGCCACCTGGCTTTCAAGTGTATTAGGAAATCCACAGGAATTCTTACTATATCAAATTTTAATGGGATTTTACTTCCAAGTTCCTATTATTAAGAAACAGCCGCAATTATTCACTAATGCAGCAGGAAGGGTCCAGTTACAGGTTTGTCATAGCAAACGTTAAAGTAAATAGATGGACATTCAGCGATCTGCAGTCATGGCAAAAATTAGGGGCGGACACCTTGGCAAATATTGCGGCGAAGCCATCGTTTCTGCGGAAGGCATTGTTTATAGTTGTTGCTTTCGAACAAAAGATCTTTGTTCTATCCAATATTGGGGGCATCGCACCCCCTCTCCTCGTAGATGTCCGCCATTGACCAACATGGTTAGGATCAGTCACAAAATTGCACTACTTGGGTCTTGAATTACGTGCCCCCCCCCGCATCCCCCATTTCAATGTTGCTGTAATCAAACGAACTTCGCAGCATTGAATAGGGAGAAGGGGGGGGATCAGAGGATCATAAACGTATGTTTTCTATTTTTTGATAATTTCATGAATACACTGAAATCTCTCTTTGTCCCCGGTATTCTTTGCCCAGGATTGCAGTCACCACGCTCCACCATGGCTACCCTTATCGTCGTACAGTTCGATCATCTACGAAAACAATTCTTTCTGCAATTATGCAAATCAGCCATGTGTCATATTCCATTTAAGGCCTCTTGGGCAATCAGCATTTCTTGAAGCCGTATTGGTAAAGATGGTCTAATTTCATGCCACATGAAAATGATTTGTGGTGTCGCTCCAGACTCACGATATTGCCTCAGTTATCGCGACGATAGCAACAACAACAATAACAACAACAATAATCATGACAACAACATTTTTTATCTTTGCGCAAACTGGGACTTAAATGTACTTTCATATAAAATTCTAGACGGAAATGAACACGTTTACGTGCGTGCTCTGGGACCAGGCATGAGTGTAGTCTCAGAAGCGATGCAACCCTTGACAGTTGGAAATTCTCATTGCTATGGTGAAGCTAATTGGCTGTAAAAATGAGGAACGCTTGACTCACAGTATAAGGTTTGTTGTTCCTTGGATCAAGGAAACATGCATCTAAGTACTTGCAGCTTTTGCTCAAGACTAATATTACTGTAAAGTTGAACTTTGAGGTGTTATAGCATTGGAGGTTTAAGCCGGCAACTTTGGCCCATCCGCCATTGCCTGGAGTTTGTACAGTGTTGTTGTTGTTTCCACACCTAGTTATGAAAGCGATAGGGGAAAGCTTCGTCCCAATTCTTAATGTGGAAGTCCATGAGTCGTATTTTGAGCGTCCATCAGTCTATCAATAGTGATAACTATGAACATGCCATCAGTCTAGTGTCGCTCAAGTCAGCAGCCCGTCGCTGCCGTTCTAGATGCGGCCATATTTTTTCCTAAGACTCTATTACATGTCGTACGCTTTTTTTGAAGAACTGATAATGGTACAACTGCGGGCATTTTCCTACGCTTGTAGAAACAGATTAGTTCCGCAACCCATTGCAAACCTTTTAGCTGTTCTGCTAAAGTGGCGTTGGAGCTTCTATCATTCTTGTGTACATTCGAACTATATAAAGCCATCTTTGATTCGGATCCTTTTTTAGAATTTAGCTATTGGGCTTAAATCACCTGCTGCTTTTTTCTCACGACGATCGGGTCTAAAATGCCTCAAAAATCAGGTTTCTGGAACTGCTGTTTCATAAAGCTAGGTATCAGTACTTTGGTAAAGTATCATTCTGGGCGTAATAGCAAAAACCGCCTTCCTCTAGGCCACGTTCTAACCAGTAGATGACGGGGCTACAGAAAAACGTCGATTGACATTTTTTGCCGTTTTTATTGCTCTAGGGAAATAAGGCCTTTAAGCGAGCGACAGCGACAACAATAATTCAACCCAATGAGATGACCATAACTTGAGGGTCCTCATGTAGTGAGTCTCAGTTTTCCTTACGAGTGTTGAATATTGGACCTGAATTGAATGAATTCAATGAAATGCACGAAAACATAAACATTCGCAATGCATACCGGTTATACAAGAGCCGTTAAAGGCAATGTGTCGTGGATGTGATTTGTCATTTATTGGAACCAATGAAAGCCCCTTGAGCATTCACTGTGCCTTGATGCTTTTGGAATAAATGCAGTTAGATCTTTATCATATTTCTGAATTTCAGGAGCCCTCAAAAGATACTGAAACTAGCACAGTTCTGCTATTGTAGCTTGTCTTATTTGCCCAGTCAGCTCAAGGACACATAGCCATTTACTGAGTTCATCCACTGTCACCTGAGCTTTTTATGTTTCACCTGACTGGTGAGCGGAACTTTGAGCACAGAAGTGAAATTCACAGTCATATGACAATCGCATAGTAAATATAAGTAGATGACTTAGTCACCTTGTGCACGTGACGTCCTGTTGGAGTAACATTAATGTTGACAGTTTGTGGTGAAATTCGCAATAGATTCTGCGCTGTTTGATTAACAATGCAATAAAAATGATTTCGCGTGTATTATCAGCAAGATGGCTACATTCATCTCTACCATAATATTTGCACAAGATATTGCAGCCCAGTTTAGCCTGTAGATTTGTGGCATTGCCATCATTATCATCATCATCATCATCATCATCATCATCATCATCATCATCATCATCATCATCATCATCATCACTACCACCATCATCATCATCATCATCATCATCATCATCATCATCATCATCATCATCATCATCATCATCATCATCATCATCGTCATCATCATTTATTCATTCACTCATTCATTCACTCATTCATTCATTCATTCATTCATTCATTCATTCGTTTGTTCGTTCGTTCGTTCATTTATTATTAGTTACAGCTAATCTCCACATACTCTTCAAAATAGAAAATTTCAAGGGTAGATATTTATACTGATTAATTGAACCAGGATAGGAACAAGACTATCATGTTAGAACCCAACCTATGGTGCATGCACTTTGCAGAGCTTACAGTTCCATTTATCACATTTCCAGCACCTTGTAGGCTTTTAAAAATAAGGTTTTTAGGAACAATGGTTGGTTTGGTTGGTTTTTAGGAACATTCTGCTAAGTGGGGATGTTGAAACTAATCCTGGTCCAGAAACTCTTGACTTTTGTTGTTGGAATCTGAATAGCATTACAGCACATGACTTTTTACGAATATCACTCATAGAGGCATATAACTCGGTTTTCAACTACGATTTGATTAGCATTGTAGAAACTCACCTTGACAGCACTGTTGATAAAGATAGGCTTGCGCTAGATGGCTATTCGTTTATTAAAGCAAACCATCCACAAAATGTGAAAAGAGGCGGTGTTGGGCTCTACATCAAAGATTCCCTTCCTTCAAAAAACCGTTCTGACCTAGTGACTCTCCCCGAGTGTATTGTTTATGAGATCCAATTGAACAGGAAAAAGTACTTTTTCGTCGTAGCTTATAGAAGTCCAAGTCAGAATCAGACTGAATTTGATAACTTCACAATAAATTTTGAGCTGATGCTTTCCAAAATGCATGCTGAAAATCCATTTTGCGTTATCATTACTGGTGATTTCAACTGCCGATCAAGTCAGTGGTGGGAAAATGACATAGAGAACAACGAGGGAAAGCTGTTTGAGTCTTTAACATCGGATCTAGGCCTACACCAGTTGATTTCAGAACCAACACATTTGATGGGTGATGCTAAATCCTGTATTGATTTGATTTTCACTGATCAGCCTAACCTCGTTATCGAGTCTGGTGTTCATCCCTCCCTCCATGAGCAGTGTCATCACCAAATAGTTTATGGAAAATTATCTGTTTCAAATATAAAACTACCTCCTTACTCACGCAGGATTTGGTTCTATGACAAGGCAGATCTCGTTGCCATTATGAAAAGTATTGAAATGTTTCGCTGGAAAGAGCACCTTGATAACCTGACATGTCCTAATGAGCAAGTAGAATTACTTAATGAAGTTCTACTAAATATTTTCTCTAACTTTATTCCTAACAAAGTTAAGACGATTAGACCACATCAAGCACCCTGGATAACAGAAAAGGTTAAAAACTTTCTGAGGAAAAAGAATCGCGCCTACAGGAATTTTATGAGGAACGGTCAGCCTAGTGAAAAGCAAGAGGGGATACAAAGGATGATATCCGAAGGTTCGAAACTGATTGACGATGCTAAACGGAATTACTTTCTTAAGGCAGGAAGCACTTTGGCCGACCCCGGAACATCTCGTAAAACATATTGGTCTTTAATCAATACCGTCCTAAACAAGGCTAAAATACCAATGATACCTCCTCTTTTAGAAAACGGGTTGTTCATCGCGGATGTCTCCGAAAAGGCACAGATATTCAATGATTATTTCTTACTCCAATGTACGACGATCGATACAGGTAGTGTAATTCCACCTTATGTGCCAGCACCTTCTTCCCTCATAAGTGATTTTCCTATTTCTGATGAAAAGATATTGAACATTATTCGGTCATTAAATCCTAATAAAGCACATGGTTGGGATGGAATATCTGTCAGAATGATAAAATTGAGTGATGCTGCACTTATTGTCCCTCTGAAGATAGTATTCGAAAACTGCTTGAGGCGTGGTGTATTTCCCGAAATATGGAAACATGCAAATGTAGTGCCGGTGCATAAGAAAAATGAGAAAAACTTGAAGGGGAACTATCGACCGATTTCTCTTCTACCAATTTTTGGGAAAATACTTGAAAAACTTATGTATGATTCTTTATATTCACATCTCGTTTCATGCAGGTTACTCAATCCAAATCAATCAGGTTTTCGTCCCGGTGACTCAACCATAAATCAGCTGATTTCCATAGCACATACGATCTTTAAAGCCTTCGATTGTAATCCACCGCTTGATGTTCGTTCTGTGTATCTTGACATTTCTAAAGCGTTTGATAGAGTATGGCACGACGGTCTGATTTACAAACTAAAACGCTGTGGCGTCTCTGGAGAATTTCTTTCGCTTATCCAAAGTTTTCTTAGAAATAGAAAACAGCGAACAGTTCTAAATGGACAGAATTCTGATTGGGGAGACATTTCAGCAGGAGTACCCCAGGGTTCTATTCTAGGACCCTTGTTTTTCCTCGTGTATATCAATGATCTAGCTGCTGACGTAAGGTGTAATGTTAAGCTTTTTGCTGATGATACATCGTTATTCACAGTAGTGGAAGACTCTAACACAGCAGCCAGTGATATGAACCACGACCTAGAATTAATAAGACAGTGGGCCTATGATTGGAGAATGTCCTTTAATCCTGATCCACAAAAACAAGCAGTTGAATTAATATTTTCTACGAAAAGAATTGAAATAGATCACCCAGAAATTCGTTTTAATAACATACCAGTGACGAAAGTTGACGAACATAAACACTTGGGAATCATTCTGGACTCGAAGCTATCTTTTTCGGCTCATATCAAAGCAGCTATCTCTAAAGCAAGAAAGGGCGTCGGTTTGCTGAAATATCTCTCCAAGTACCTTCCCAGACATACCCTAAACGAACTATTCAAACTCTATGTGCGACCCCACCTGGAATACGGAGATGTTATCTTTCATATTCCGGCCAAAGTATGTGAATTTAGTGGAAACACCATTTTGCCAAGCTTGATGGAAAAATTGGAGTCTGTTCAGTATTCTGCTGCTCTAGCCGTTACGGGAACATGGAGGGGTACATCACGAGAGAAGCTGTATGCGGAGCTAGGTTGGGAGTCACTGAGTTCCCGAAGGTGGAGTAGACGTCTTATGTTGTTTTACAAAATGATAAATAACCTGTTGCCAGAATATACATTGGATCCAGTCCCTCAGCTTCAACAGCCGCATTACTCTCTTCGCAATCAGGATGTCATTGGGCGAATATGGGCAAGAACAGAAAAATTCAAATCTAGTTTCTATCCCAATTGCCTGGCTGAATGGAATGAACTAGATCCAGAGATTAGACTTGCACCGTCGGTTGGTATCTTTAAGAAAAAGCTGATTTCCATAATCCGTCCCCCTGCTAAATCTGTCTTTGGGATTCACGACCCAATAGGATTATCTTATCTGACTCAGCTAAGAGTGGGTCTTAGTAAATTATGCTTCCATAAATTCAAGCACAATTTTAGAGATTCAATAAATCCAATGTGCCCTTCAAATGATGGTATTGAGACCACGGAGCACTTTCTGTTGCTCTGCCCCTCCTTTGGGGTTGAACGTCGAAATCTTCTCGCTAGAGTGTTTGAACTGCTACGACCATATGGATATATCGATTTTTCCAATGAGGTTTTGGCACAACTTTTATTGTATGGTGATAAAAATCTCCCAAATAACCTCAACAGAAATATACTCGAGTTGACCCTACAATACATCCACGCAACTGGTCGATTCAATTAATATCACAGTAGAGTTTGTAAACCTTCACTTAACCACCAACCGTCACTTAGTCCATTTTCGTAAAGTCTTTTTCGTAAAGTCTCGTTCCTGTTTTCTTTTGTACGCCTGTTTCACACTTGATGTTAGGCTTACGTAGTTTAAACGATTATCGATCTTGACTACAAAAAGTATCTGCAAAATCAACGTCTAATTCGTCCTCTAACATCACCTATGTTGGCCTGACGTCCAGTGTGAAACCGGCTCAAGTAATTATTAGTAAAAAGTTTTCATGTTTAGTACTTGCATTTAAGAGTTTATTTAGTTGTAGTTGTATGAGTTGTATTTCTTAGATTTATGTTAAATGCCAGGGGGTAGTCATGATATATTGCTCCTCCTGGTACCGTATTCGTAGTGTCGTACAGTAGTTCGTAAGTAGTGTCGTCGGTAATCTCATTATTGTAAACTTTTATATTGAATATATAGAAAAAAAAAAAAAATAAGGCACAGTGGTGCAATCCTCCGACTTTGGAATCAGGATAGTCAGGAGTCCTGTGTCGTTGAAGACACCGTCAGACCAAATCTCATCAACGTGATAAAGACTGGGTTGCCATCTCGGCGCGGAATCGATTAACACTTTGTTACGTGGACAATTCCATTACTTGCACAGCAACCCCACTTTCGCCTTGTATGTCGATGATCATGAGTTCGATCGTCATGGTGATGGCCTGGAGAAGCATCAACGCTTTATCTACTACTGCTTTCCTCAAAGAAAGTTTGAAGTCCTCAAGTTGATGTTCAGGTTGGGATTGCTTGGCTGCTGTTTGTAATGATCTGCGTAGGGCCCTTCAAGCAGAGTACAGACGCTAAACTGCAGACTGTACGCAGACGGTTAAACCATTCTGTCAAATCACAAACCACTTTACACAGAGTACCCAAAATAAACTGCCCAAAATACAGTGCCCAAAACAAACTACCTGAAACATAGTGCCCAAAGTGCTTCATATGCGTCAATATTTCTGGTATGAGGACGAAACTTAGGAAGTAATTATATGGCGAAACATACCGGCTAAAACGAAAATGTGCACTGGTGTCTCTCAGAAATGAAATAAGTATATTGGCTTTTAGGCAGATAACAACAGGAGTTAGTGGCTATGGACCACAGGAAATTTCCCCAAACATAACCTCATTGCTTCCGCTTTGCGAAGCGAAAGGTGGATGTATAGCTGTATGACCTATTTCTTTGACTTGAATGGCTTGAGGGAAACCTCTGTATTTGGAAATTTTAACATTTTTCAAAATTGCACCGTATGCTATTCACCACAACACCGTATCGAAGGTGTTGTTGCGCAGCGGTGCAATCCTCTGACTTTGAAGTCAGAACAGTCAGGCGAAGTGGTTTCGATACCAGGTAGTGCCTCCGGGGGTACTTGACCTATTGCCACTTCAAGGAAACTAGGCTCTTGGGAGAAGGCTCACTGTTCTCTCTCAAGAAATTGTCAAAACTCTCAGTACTCAACTCTTTTACATGGTTTTATTTCTTACTCTCCTTTTGCAAAGAATAATTTGTCACGTAGTTTTGCGGTTTACTTGTCTTTCTACACATCTTCCAACACTTTGATATGAAAAATTGCATGGTGAAAAATATTTACGTTTAATTTCGGGGTCTTGGGGCTCGGGGTCTTGCAGTCTTTGGGTCTGGGGTCTTAGGGTCTTGGGGTCCAGCGAATAGAACATGCATACGTGACCCAGCCCCCGTAATTATTATTATTATTATTATTATTATTATTATTATTATTATTATTATTATTATTATTATTATTATTATTATTATCAAAAATCTATTTAAAGTAGGCTAAAAACGAAAGAATAGCTAAGTTACAGCTAATTAAGGCCTACTATTTACAATGTACATTATTTACAACTATCAATAAATATTACAGGACAAATCAGAGTTAAAAAGGAAAATCTATCCTGTTAGAATCCAACCTCTTCGGTGGTGACCTTTCTACACTCAAATTTGTCTGAAAGCATCATAGTATTTTTGACTTTGCAAATACTTGGATAAGCTTTGTATTTCTTAAAGGCTATTTCAGACAGATTCGAGCTAAATCCTTAGCACTAGCATAGATCAAATCTGTTACCGTTTTTCTAGGACACCCAGTATTGTACGTTCTATTCTGAAACTGAAAACCTGAAAAGTATACATTTGAAAGCCGCACTGTAAAATTGCGTCGTCGAGAAGGAAAGCAAAATGCCAAGTGAGCATATTCACAAATGATGGAAGTGCAAGAATGCAAACTGTTCTTAGGGAATTTGTCTGTCTGTGAGCAGCTTTTTAGGAGGGAAAATTAGAATGCTCTAACGACATAAAATAGTAGCTGCATTTTCATAGACGTCCGCGTCTTGCTACTAAAAAGAGCATTGTACCGGCCAAAAGAGCATTGTATTAAGTGTATTGTACCGGGTGTCCCAAAAAGAGGCAACCGATTTGATCAGGGTTACCACCGAGAATTTAGCTTGAATCAATTGGAAATGGATACCGTGTTTGTTGAAATAGGAGCATTAAGAGTAAACAATCTCATCTTAAAAGTCAAGATTTGCCTCCACCTCCAAACCAGACCTTTTGGGGTTTGGCCTATACTATAACACGCTGTTTTGGAGCATCTCCTCAAGAAGAAACGTAGCGTAGAAACCTTGAACAAGGACCCGTGTGCTAGATACGAATTGGAATGGAAATGTAAAAAATGAAAACTGACAGACATATTGATGAATGTAGTCACCAAGGACTACCTTTCTTCAGTCAAAACTGACTTACAAACAAGAAAAAATTTAACCACGCTTGACCACCTCCAAGGATCTTATCCATGTGGATGTTTCATCCTTTGGGTATATGCGATAGTTTTATGCAATAATTCGAATGGTAACAATGCATTTCATGCAAACAAGGAAGACTCTTTCTAACCCAACACAATTAATTCGCCGCTAATGAATAACTTTAATTCGGAAGATGTAATTCAAAGTTTTTGTAGAATGAGCAGAGATGCTTGTTCGGGATAAAATTGACGAATTTGATCGTTAAATCAAATTCGATTGCATTTACATTAAGATTTTTTCGAAGGAAGAGGCTTCTTGCATGCACTTTGTTTTGTTTTTTTTTTCAATTTGTTTTGAGTGGGCTTGTCAGGACTTCTAGCTACTGGAAGCTAATTTAGGCCCACTGTGCATACCGCATCCAGGTATGGGACCCCTGGTTTAACGTCCCTTCCGATGGACGACGAGGTGAGTTGCGAGGTCAGGCCTCAGAGGTCACCCATCCGAAATCTGACCTCACTCGACCAAGCTTAACTTCAGTCACCTGACGAAGACTGTAGAAGCCACTCGGCCACTCATCCCGCACTTTGCTATGATTCAGGAGATTCCACAACAAAAAAGCGCGTTAACAGCCTACGCCAAAACCCAGAGGATTTGGTCTGGAGATGGAGGCAAATCTAGACTTTCAAGATAAAACCGTTTACTCTCAATGCTCCAAAATATAAACAAACAAGGTATCTATCTTCAAGTTAACTATCGAGGATTGGTTTAAGGATTATTTCCGATTGATGCGAGCTAAATCCTTAGCGCTAGTCCTGATCAAATCTGTTACGTTTTCCTGGGACACACGGTAGAGTTTTGTTTTTATGTATTGCCAGCGGGGCAGACCTATCCTGTTGCACCCCGTCGTATCATTTAAGAGTGTCATATCGCAATTGGCAAGTAGCGTAATTAGTAATAATGTCCTGTTACGGTTTATATGCATAAGCGCAAATATATAAAGAATAGCAAGCATTTGATAAAGCATCGCCAACGGCACAACCATTAACCAAGCTGATTTGAAATTAAGGCCCGTCCAAACCTATCCGGCTATCCATCTGGATATTTTTGGACAAAAAGATCTGCGTCCACAAGAGGAGTGTTTTCGAAATCATCTCCGTCCACACGAAAACGCTGCGACATTCAACATCCGAAAACAGATCCTCGCGTGATCCCCAAACATCCGAGCGCATGCTCTGATGGGTTATAAATCGACGCTGTGACGTCAGCGTTTTCAAAAAGCTCCATTCTCACCCGTCCACACGACAACATGAAAACGGCGTTTTCAAAAAGATCCACTCTGGAGAGCGTTTACAAAAAGATTCGCTATTAGGTACTGAAAACGCTGTCTCTGTGTGGACGCTAACCTAAAACGGATAAAAAGGTGCGTTTTCCAAATATCCGGATAAGTGGAGACGGAGCCTAAGATATCTTTAGAACAATGAACAATGCATCCACTTCAAAATTACCAAAAAAACAATTGAACAACAACCATCGTAAAGCCAACAAAATAGACAAAATTGCAATGATAAACTTCATACAGAAAAACGCAGAGAAGACCATTCCATTTCTCTCCAGAGCTAACAAAGGAATAAATGTTAGGCTTCTAAACATTTCGGAGAAGTCGCAAAAATTTCACGATAACAAATTTTCTCAATTATAAAACTAGCATGTACAGGGAATCACAAAATTGTGAAACCCCTGTTGCGGAGCTGTAACTTCTACTCCCCTCTTTAAAAAGTTGCAAAACATAGGTCTTAACTTTGAGTTTGCAACCCTGTTATCGCCAACTTGACAAATGTGGCCACTGATCTACGGTACAACAGTCGAAAAAGTGGTTGCCTCCAAAAACAGCACTTTCTTATCCTCAAAACATACCAAAATCAAAATCAAGTACACTCTGCAACTCATGGTTCTAGCATTGAATCTAATTCTTTCTATATTTGAAAACGACGTAAAAGCGTTCTGTTATTAGAAAACAATACAATTAAGCCTGATGATGGCTTTGGATACAGCCAAAGCATGAAACAGGCTGGACTGCCTAAATCCAGGCAGTCTATTCACTCTGGTATAGATCTGTTGACTGCTATTCTTTCGAGCAATTCACTACACTCTAAGAGCGGTGTAGTGGGATGATCAGAGTAGTGGCAAGTTCGGTGTAGTGGGATGATCACTGGACAAGTGCAGTGCCATGTTGAGCCGAGTTCAAGTCCTACCTAGTGAAGCAAAATCCTTGAATTTTTCACGTTAAGACAATGTTTAATGTCATCAAGTGTTAGCCCGTCACTTGATTAACAATTAACTCTTTTCCGACAGTAAAAAATTTGAATACAACACCAGAACCCATTCTTGCTGCATTCAAATATTATATATACTTTGATATTTTTTAGAAAACAATGAACGTGACTTTTTGAAGCAACCAGTCTCTGAATTTCTTGTGACACAAACAAACAAACAAACAAACAAACAACTGTTATACTGACTGGACAAAGGCCTCAAACTACACCTTAAAGCCAACCTTAATGGTAACTGTATCAAAAAATGGGACCGTTCAGTTATATACAGTTTCTCTACCCTGCTAGACAATGAGGCACAATTTTTAGGACAACCCAAACAAAAATTACCTGGAAAGAAAGCACTATTTCTTTAAAATATTTCCAAACTCACCGTTTGCAACATTCTCAAAACGATTTTTGGATGATGGCTCCTCCACATTCACATCTTCACTTGTTTCTTCCATTTTAAGATGGACTTTTGAGCTTGTTAGTGCAGAAATGAGAATCAATGACTCAGCTTCCTTTTCCTCCTAAAATACAGGAAATGTGGATTTGAAGCATGTATCAGTAAAGAAATAGCACAAATGATCTTAAAAGGGGGTGTGCATTAAACTACATAGATGTGCGAATGCCCTAAAAAGGTGCTTAATCAAGTGTGATCACCTCCACAATTATTCAAAACATTCGCCTAGTTTGATTATTTCAGGGCTTTACTGAATGAAATGTGTATTTTTAATGATCTGCGACAATTGTCTGTGAGTGTATTTGATATGAAAATTAGTGGCGATGACAATAGATTGATTTTAACAAGCTGCAGGAACTAGAATAAATGATGTTTTAAAAATATGTTAGATCACAGGTTTGATGTATTTAATCATTATAGTGTGATCAATGTGATATAGTGTGATTGTTTGATACGTGATAAATCTTTTCTTCATGATTGAATATCAATATCAACAACTTCTATATGTAATTAAAAAGATCAGTCGTTTGACAATATGACACACACAACTGAAATGACATGTGCAATTGATCACTTGCTTCAAACTTGAGCGTCAAGGGTCTGGTGCATGCACAAAGAAGTAACATCATCATAGACCTGGTTTCATCATATTTTCCATGTTAAATCAAACTGCATAAAAAACAGCAGAATCTGCCGTCCTTAAAAATCTGGAATTAACATCGTTGTTGTAACTTAATTTTAATTCGATCATATATACAAATAGCTAACAATATATACATCATTTAAATACATACACGTTAACCAATCAAAATCGAATATACAAAGCAAAGAAACAAAATCAGTGTTTTCTAAATTTACAAAAAAGTTGGTAAGAAAGTATATGCACTGCATTTGCAGTTGGAACCATCCCATTTTTTTAGCAAAACCTAGAAACTTTTCAGATTTTCTGCTGATTTCAGTTCACTAGGTCAGCCATTCCAAATCTGTGGCCCAATGCACCTTAGACTTTTGGACCCAAAAGTTGTTTGATTAGGCCTAAAATGGGCCAAATTATCTGCATTTCTTAAAGAATAATTTGAGGTGCGTAATTCAAAAATGCTTTGCATAAATGGAGGATTTAAATGATTCAGTTGTTTGAACATTTCTTTGCAAAGGAGTCTTTGGCGAGTAACATGCATCATGCATTTACTCGATCTCAAAAGCAAATCATTATACAAGCTTGTATGATCAGTAGAGAAAACTTTGGGCTCGTTCTTGTAATTTTTCTATCTTCTGCAATGATTTAGAAGATGAGAAATACCAAACCAAGGGGTAATAATCGAAACTTGAATATGCAAAACTCTGAACTAGGATCCTTTTTTCCTGAGACCCAATAAACGACTTTAATCTTTTGAGAACATTTAATTGTGTTGCAGCTTTTTTGCAAAGATTTGAAATATGTGGGTCAAAATCAAGTCTATAATCCAAGGTGACGCCTAAATGTTTCACAGTCTCCTCAGATTTGATTATTTTACTGTTAACGTTAATTTTTCTCCACTGGTATTTGTTTGGTTTTTTCTGAGCAATAAAGTATGGAATTTTTCAGGGCTGGCAATCATTTCATTTTGTTCTAGGCAGGTTAGAGCAACTCCGGTTTCTTTTTCCAAAATATTGACAAGATCAGGCATGCTAGTATTGTCAACAGCATAATTATAGAGAGTTGCCTGTTTTATGAAAAGGAATAAATCATCTATATAAAAATCAAATACGACTGGGCGTAGCACAGATCCTTGGGGTTCACCAGATATGACCTTCAGAAAAGAACTATATGTATTATTTATTTGAACGCTTTGTTTTTGTCGCTTGAGATATGAATAGATAAGGACAAGTGCGTCTTCATGGAATCCATTTGCATGTAGTTTGGCAATGAGCAAGTCGTGTGGGATGCAATCAAATGCTTTGGAAAGATCCATCAGGACTGCTCCTACAAGGTGGTCATTGTCGAGGTTAGATCTCCCGTCTTCTATCAGCCGTATTAAGACATGCTGAGTGCTATATGCTTGTCTATAGGCCACAATAAAAAAAGGAAGGGTGTTCTCTGAATGTTCATTTAGTTTTTGCTTCAGGACTTTTTCATTTGTCTTAGAAAAGATATTTAGAACGCTAACTGGATGGAAATACCTTTCCACTATGCAATTAGGTTCCCCCTTATCTAAAGGACAGACTGCTGCCTTTGTTGCATCATCTGGGAAACAAGAATTTTGAATGCTACAGTTCATTGGGATGGTTAACACAGCTGAGAGTTCATTGGAAGCTAGAGAGAAGCTTTGGCGGTATTTCATCCTTGCCAGTAAATTTTTTACCATCCTGGGATTTTAATAGTTCTGTAACTTCTTGATTGCCTGTATAATGAAACAAAAAGGTGTTCAGTTCAATACTTTTTTTATTTTGAATGATAGCTAGGACATTAGGGTGGTTTTTTTATTTGTCTAGAATTAATCGAGCAATTAGGCCGTCATCAGAAATTCCAGTATCATTTGCAAGATTAAAGGGCTAACAGGAGCAGATTTTGTAACAATAGAATCTCTGATTTGTTTACAAATGATGTAATCTTGGTTGACTAGCCAATCAGAGAGCTCTATTTTTATGGCGTCATCTGATGATAATGGCGAAGGGAGGGGTTTGCTGTGGAGAAAACCACACCCTTGTTTTTTCCTTGCGACGTAAAAATACTTTCGCAAAAACTCATAATTTTTTGCACCTGCATAGATAAGGACATTTTACATGCTTGGTTTATGCACTAAGCTCTGTGCCTTCTGCTCTTCGCGCGATCGTTCGCTGTTTGACTCCCCTTTCTGTACGCCCTCCACGACCTGCCGACAGCTAGGCCCTAGCTGTCAAAACATCGTTGCAGAACGTAAACTTTCCCTCAAAAAATCAAATGTATTCAGGAATTACAGCCTTGGCGTCTGGAATTTAACCTTCAGACTTGGTTGACCTCATCGTCCTAATAGGACTGGCCCTAGTCAGCAACCAAGCATGTAAAATGTCCTTATCTATGCAGGTGCAAAAAATTGTGAGTTTTTGCGGAAGTATTTTTTCGTCTCAAGGACAAAACGAGGGTATGGTTTTCTCCACAGCAAACCCCTCCCTTTGCCATTATCATCAGATGACGCCATAGAAATAGAGCTCTCTGACTGGCTAGTCAACCAAGATTACTTCATGTGTAAACAAACCAGAGATTCTATTGTTACAAAATTTGCTCCTGTTTAAGGGCTTCTTACCGCTGGATTTCTCTACTATGTTTATAAAAGTGATTGCTGAAATTTCTGTCAGCTCCAGGTCATTCATTATGACTGTATATATCGTTTTTCACAAGAGAAATATCACTACTTATAAGCCTTTATTTGAAAGAAAAGGTTTTACGAGATCCCAAAATTCTTTATTAGAAAGGGTACAATTTTTTGTTGCTTCTTTAAAATGGGTTTTCATAGCTTTCTCTGTTAGAGAAACACATTTGTTACGCTTCTTTTTGAATTTCCTCCTATTTTCTTGGTTAGGGTTTTTATTTAGTCTTTTTTTGCCATACTGGATGGAAAATAAAATTGTCAAAATTGCCATTTTTCAAAATCAAATTTTTAATGCACAAGCCAAGGATGCTGATTACATGTAGAAACCATGGACTATGGCCAAGAATTGATTTAAAAAAACAAAATGTGGCATATAAATCAAGTTGTCTCTGCTGTTTAACACAACAGAGCTGGTGAACTCCCATTGTTTTAACTATAAAAAACAGCTGTTGATATAACTGTTGTCTTCATGTTGCATTTAATTGGCACTTGAAAATTCTTAGCATCTATTAAATTCTACAGAAAAATACACTGTTTACACTTCGCCCTAGCATAAGATATCTGCAGAGAGGTGGTGACAAATTTATTCTGCCGATTTCATTACCTTTTCCTTCAAAAATTTCTTGGCAAAACTCTTCACTTGAGCAGCTGTTCTGGTCTCGAGGATTTCAGCAATCTTGGTCCACCTATGACCATGTGCTTTCTGAAAGGTAAAGAGTGAATTCAAATTGACAAACCAAAATCACAGAGGCAGTATAACAGCTCATTCTTTCAATCTAGTATTCTCATTGATAGCATACTCACTGATAGCATGGTACTAATTTTGCCTTGAAGGAAAATGAATTATCTTTGAATAAACTGTTATACATATGAGCTTCCTGTGAAGAAATGTGTGTAGGTTATGAAAGATATAGACCTTTCACTTGTTAATCATGTAAAATAAAAAGTGAGATGATAGGACATCTCTATGGCAACACAGGATAAAAAATGCTTATTCTGGCACAGTAACTGTTCAGAGTCCAGAAAAGTACTAAACCTTCCTCCGGTCAAAATTTTTACTTAGCAAAAACTTCCTCCAATTTTTACATACCAAGGCGTGGCTAATTCATAGCTAGGGCGTGTCAGTCTTTGTCTTTTAAATTATAAGGTGACATACCTTTAAAAACGATATAAAGTCATGACAATTTCTTGAATTATCGCTGCTATAGTAGACTTACTACCTAAGTTCTACATTGTTCTACACAACTTGTTGTAGCAATATAGCGAAATACAGGATTCAGGTAGAAAGTCCGAATTCATTTTGTGGAGCAACGACAACAACAGTGGATATCGATGGCCTAGGCAAATCGCTCAATGAATGTCAATTTGAATCAGATTCAAATGGAAGAATTGGATTCCTACAAACTGCGTAAACATTTAGTGATATGGTTGCTTGTTAGAGGAGCCAGCTTTGGTGAAAAGACATTGTTGTTTCACATGACACGGAGTTCGAATCAACAACTCGGAATGCTAGGTAGTGGACCCTCACTTTGAGAAAGTGGTGACTGACACTGTATGTACCTCTCTGCACTGATACAGCCAAGAAACAAAGATCTTTTGGAACACATGAGAAGTGAATAGTGGTATAATTGATAGATGCCCAGCATCTTTTTGCATCATAAGATTTATTGTGGGAAGTCCAACGTTTTGAAGATGAAATACATCAGGAGAACTAAATGATTTGAAGTTGGTTAATTAGGCCTATACCATGAAAGACACTGCATGAAGTTTTGATTGAGGATTGATAGCAGCGAATTTCAAAAACATTATGTAGACACCGACAAAGGATCAGGAAGGTAATAACTGAAACTAGGATTGAAAGATGTCTCAACTCTGATTGACCCTCAACCCAGCTGTTACATTCTCTGCTGTCTGTACAGCAACAGTGGCACCATGTTTGGTGAAGTTGGTAGACATCACCCTGTTTCTATGAGTTTATGGTGAAGCTTTACTAAGCTTTGCAGACTTTCCAGAATACATATTACTGAAAATAGCCCTCTTTCTTTGGGAAATGAAACTGTGTTACACATGCAGCAAGTTGAAATGGAAAATAAATCAAGAGTATTGAAGTGCATAATGAAATTGAGAAGATATACCAGTTATCAATGCTAAAAGACTATTATGAGACAAATCATTTGACATGTCATGCCAATGCACTTCATTGCATATGACAGTTTCTTCCAATATTTTATCTCAATTTTTATTGTTGTAGTATTTATCCAAACCTTCATTCAAATCTCTATTTTGACAAACCTTCCTCCAAATTTCCATTGTTTTACCAACCTTCCTCCGGTCAATGACTCTGTAATAATGTTTTCTGGACTCTGTGACTGTTGATTTTTGACAGTCAGTAGAATTTACTGTATTCTAGCTATTGTACAAAATAGTCTAATTTGAATGACATCTTTATACATTTTGTAGTATATTCAAATGTGCACAACAATTGATAAAATGTTCTGACTAAACACTGTAATTGAACTTAAATATAAAAAATGCAAAGAAATATCACTTGATCCGGAATCTTTAGAATAGCTATAAAAGGCATTTAGAAAAATTTGGTGACAACACAGCTTTCTTAGAACAATACAACATATGCTGCATTAACCGGACATGAACTCCATAACGATTTCATAAAGATTTTGCCGTAGAATGCGAGGAATTTCAGTACAGAAACTGTTCCGTCTCCATTTTACTCTAATGTAAGCCCAAAGCAGTTCAACAAAACCAAGTGCACAATCAATTCCACGATGGACACAAAATAAGATAAAAAAGCTCACCCATACATTAAAAACTAAAATTTTGCATGGATAATTTCAGACAAAAATGCTGGACATTTTTTCACAGAATTTTGGACATTTCACAGAAACTTTGGACAACTATAACACTATTTCCAGTTTATTTGTGCTTAATTCATTCTAAAATATCATATATTTATAGATCATGATTCATTTTAGGGGTGCTTGGTCAGAAATTTCTACAACAGAATATCTCTGACGATGATGACAAAGATTGCTAGGATAAATTTGGTTTTTAAGAAAATATGAAATTTTACCCTATAACATCGTAACACATCACCTTCCAGTGCAAATCATTTTGTGAGGAAGAAATTATGCTGTCACACAGAGGAACTGATTTGCTGTGATTTTTCTACGGTGCAAAAAATTTTGGACCCTAGATATTCTGGACTGCAAAAATGTTGGACATTAAATTTTTGGACCTATCAAATGTCTAAAAATAATGAAATCAGGAACTTTTGGATTGAATGTATATTTTCTTGGTATTATGCAACTGGTAATTTTGTAGGCATAAATTGTTAGCACTGATTTGCTTGAAGCAATTCCAAACTGGTAATGGATTTTCATACTTACATTGGATGCCCAAGTTTCTCCCAGGCCTTACTGGGAATGGCGTACGATTGCTCTCGCACACCTTTGCACATGCCTTCTCTTTCCAAGGAGCGCAATAGATCGCACCCCTCTCCCTTCCAAATGAGAATTAAGATCTTGCACCTAACCAAAGACCCTTGATGATTTGATGATAATCATTAAGTTGTTTAATAAAGATAATCCTGCAAGATGTAATGCCACTTTTAAAAATATTTCCAAAGATTGAAAAATGCTGATATTTTAAGAGATGGTTTTAATTGCTCATATGAAGAAGTTGCAGTATGAAATCTTTGAGTATTTTACCATGTGGTATTTCCTTGGTGACGCTGTATTACAGTATCAAATCTCTTGTTTCTGAATGCTCCATTTTTTACAGCATAAAAGAATAGCATTATAATAATAATAATAATAATAATAATAATAATAATAATAATAATAATAATAATAATAATAATAATAATAATAATAATGAAAACATCTCATCCCTAAAAGTAACTAGTTACATAAAGTAATATACAAGATAAAAGTTCGTATATGCCACTCTCCAAATTGGGCATGACAAAATACATTTTACCGCTGCTAAAGTCCAAAACCTTACATCATTGTAACCTTAAATTGAAAAGTCCTTTAAAATACCAGGAGATCTGGATCTAGCCAGTCTTTGTCCTTCTTACAAAAAAGATAGTATGTTGATCGAATAAAATAATAATAAATAATAATAATAATAATAATAATAGTAATAATAATAATAATAATAATAATAATAATAATAATAATATGATATGATGATTGATAAGGAGGCCATTGGCCTATTAAAACCCTTTGGCCATTGGCCTATTATGTGGCACTTTATTGGGAACTTGGATAGTTGAGAAAAAGACTAAAAAAGATCAAAACATTTATTCTTGCTCAAAACTGATAAGAAACTGATAAGATACAGTGTATCATTCTGATTAATGAAAATTCCAATAGACATGCTCTGATGAAATTTGTGGTGATTCTCAATTACACTCCAATGACTCTATGATGTCACTTCCTGCAGTTGGTCGCTAGGCCACACTGATGAACAGCACGTTCCAACCTCGTTTTGATTTGGATAAATGCTCGCGCAACCTTGCGTTCATTCTTCTTTTTGTTTGCTCGGTCACAAGAATGAGCAGCGGCGGAACGTCAGGAAATCGTGTTCCGCTTAGTCCAACCTCATTTCATCATTTATTTGGAACTGACTCAGAAGACGAAGAGCAAAAAGAATTCTTGGGTTTCGAAGTCATGTCGAGCAATGAAGTTGGAGAAAGCTCTTTGCCCAACCATGAACAACGATTGGAAAAGATCGAAAAGATGCTTGAGGTTCTCATGACACGTGCAGCCGATAGGCCTATATCACGCCCACTACAAGCCCAAGGTGGAGACCACACTGGCAACCAGGAGGTTGCCGACAATGGTCACGGGCAGTCACCCGAGCACCACCTTCCAAAGAGAAAACGGGCACATTCAGAAAATGCTGATTCAGAAGAGGCTACCACGACAAAAAAGAAAAAAGGGGAGTATGATACTGATTCTTTTTTTAGGCCCTCTTCTCAGCTTACTCCTACGTTCGAGGTGAACTCGGCTATTTCTGAATATGCAACTCCTTTCTTTTATAAAGAGCTATCAAGTGATGATTTTAAGGATCTGCAAAAAGAAATAGGAAAACCAAGTTGCGAATTCTTTGCTCCTCCAAAGCTCAACGATAGTATCGTTCGGAATTCGGCAATTAAAGAATCGAAGGGTCTCCAAGAGGGAGATACACATTTGTCAAACATCCAATCTCTCATTTTCTATGCCTCTTTCCCCATTATGCAGTTGTGGGATGCCATAGTGGATGAAGAACCTATTTCAAAGACCCAAGTAACTGATGTTATCCAACGTTCTTTGGTCCTCATGGGCAGTGCTGTTGCAGGCCTAAGCTCTTTCAGGCGTTTTCGTTTTCAGAGATCTTTAAAATCTGAATACAAGCCCATTTGCAATGATATCTCTGAAGAGGGTAAACCATCGAAATATTTGTTTGGTGATGAACTCTCCAGTCATATCAAAAAGCTTTCCGAGGAAAACAAGATGTTGAAAGATATCTCTTTCATAAAACATCAGAGCTCAAAAGATTCTAAATTCAAGAAGAACCAATCACAAAGGCGTTTCTCATCCTACTCAAACAACAAAAGGTCTTTTCGTCAACAGTCAAATTATCAGAAAAGATTTTTCAACAAAAGGAAACAAGGATCATCTTCTACTACTTCATCTCCAGTTAAAAAAAACTGAATGAAACCCTGCACACTGCAGGGAGGACTAAACATTTTGTAAATACCTGGTTGAGTTTAACAAACAATGAATCAATTTTAAATACAGTTGAAGGTCTCAGAATTCCTTTCATATGTGAGCCTAAACAATCACATGTACCAATAACGGCTCCCAAATCTACGTCCGAGAAAGAAGTTCTCGAGAAAGAAGTTAGTTTGTTGTTGCAGAAAGATGCCATTGAATCTGTTGATCCATGCTCAGTAAAATATGTCAGCAGACTTTTTACGGTACCAAAAAAATCAGGAGGTTTAAGACCAATCATTAACTTACGACCACTTAATAAATTCATACCCAAAGAAACTTACAAAATGGAAGGTCTTCAACATTTGAAATTTCTTTTACATTGTGGAGATTATCTAACAAAGATTGATTTGACAGATGCGTATCTTACCATCCCAATTGCAGAGAAATCCAGAAACTATCTAGCATTTGCTTTCGCTCATAGAATGTATCGTTTCAAAGTGCTACCCTTCGGGTTGAATATTGCTCCAGGGCGCTTTACAAAAATTTTCAAGCCAATAGTAGCGTATTTACGTTCAATGTCAATCAGAGTTATCATTTGGTTGGATGATCTGTTGGTAATTTCTTCAGACATTGCGACCTGTGTAAGGCATACCACTTTGATTGTTAGTCTTCTTCAAAGTCTTGGATTCTCAGTAAACAAAGAAAAGTCCTTGCTTCAACCAACACAAATCATTGAATACTTAGGAGTTATAATCAATTCTAGAGAAATGACATTGTCGCTTCCCACTGATAAGGTCAAAAAGATCCAAAGTAAAGCAGATTATCTTATCCAGACCAAATCTTGTTCTGCAAGAACCTTTGCAGGTTTCCTTGGACTGTGTACTTTCAGCCGTATTGCTGTTATGGAAGCACCATTACATTTTAGATCTCTTCAAAAAGATCTCATTTCTTGTCAACAAATTGTGAGTGGACCTTTGGATTACAATATGGTTGTCCATCTTAGCCCTTCTGCTGTTGAAGATCTCTATTGGTGGAAAAATCAGTTTCCGCTCTGTAATTCGAACAGTATTGTTCCCCCTCCGATTGATTTTCGGTTATATTCTGATGCATCAGACAGAGCCTGGGGTGGCTGCGTTGATCATCTTCAGGTTCAAGGGGTCTGGACTCTAGATCAACAGAATCTTCATATTAATGCTCGTGAACTACTTGCAAGTTTCCTAACATTAGAATCCCTTTTACAAACGCAGGAAAATGTTCACATTCAGCTTCAAATGGACAACAAGACAGCAGTTTCTTATGTGAACAGGATGGGAGGTACCAAATCATGGACACTGTGCAAAATCGCATTGGATCTTTGGCATTGGTGTCTGGAGAGAAAAATCTTCATATCAGCGGCTTACATTCCAGGGAAAACAAACACTATTGCAGACGATCTGTCCAGAATGAAGGCTACGACAACAGAGCTTCATTTAAACCCCACTATCTTTCGCCAAATAGTTGCAGTCTATGGCCAGCCGGAGATAGACCTCTTTGCCTCCGAAAGGAACCACCAAGTAAGTGCTTACGTTTCATGGATTTGGGATCCAAAAGCAGCAGGCACAGATGCTTTTTCAATAGATTGGGGAACATTCAATCTCAGTTACATGTTTCCCCCCTTCAGTCTAGTCTCAAAATGTCTACAAAAAATCCAGCAAGAGAAGGCATCAGCTATTCTAATAGCCCCTTTTTGGAAGTCACAACCATGGTTCCCAATAATGCTGGAGATGCTCTCAGACCGTCCAGCTCTTCTACCAATGGAGAGAAATGTTTTCCTGACTCAACAATTTCCAGTGAACCAAAAGAGGGGGGCCCCATTAAGATTAGCCGCTTGGCCTGTCTCAGGACAAACACGGAAATGCGATCAGTTCCAGAAAGGGTGTCCAATATTTTACAAGCCTCATGGCGGAAGAGTACGGAAAAACATTACAACTCTTGCTGGCATCAATTTTGTAGCTGGTGTTGTGAAAAACAGGAGGATCCACTTTCTTGTCCTTTAGTCACAATACTGGACTTTCTGGCATACTTATATTATGAGAAAGGTTTGAAATACAGAACTATTAATGTTTACAGAAGTGCTATTTCTATGACACATGTACCAGTAGATGGATCTCAAATTGGATCTCATCCATTAGTATCTCGTTTCATGAAAGGAGTCTTTGAACTTTGTCCACCCCAACCAAAATACTTGGAAACTTGGGATGTATCAATTGTGTTAAAATACTTGTTGTCTTTGAGTCCTAAAGAGTCATTATCTCTGAAACAGCTGAGTTTCAAAGTACTTACACTAATGGCACTTACATCCATGGGTAGAGCCAATTTGCTGCATAAACTTGATTTAAGATTCAGATACTACAAAAGTGAAGGAGTGCTGTTCAAATTTCCATCTTTGCTGAAGACATCCAAGCCCGGAAAGGTGATTAATGACTTATTCATTCCAGCTTATCCAGCGGATCGTCGGCTTTGTTTAGTCAATTATTTGAGACATTATGAGGAACAAACAAAGGTTTATCGTGAGTCAGATGACGATATGAGACTATTTTTGTCAACGGTGGCACCTCATAAGCCAGTACAAACATCAACACTCTGTAGATGGCTTAAAACTGTCCTTAAAGAATCTGGAGTAGATGTATCCATATATCAAGGACATTCGACTCGCTCAGCCTCGTCTTCAGCAGCTTTAAATGCAGGAGCAACAATTTCAGACATTTTGGAAGTTGGCAAGTGGTCCAGGGAGTATACCTTTTGCAAATTCTATAATCGTTCAAACACTTCGAGTTTTACTGCCCAGAAGATTTTGTCATTCCGTTGAACTCTGCAGGAAGTGACATCATAGAGTCATTGGAGTGTAATTAACAATTATACAAGGTACCTGTAGTGTAATTGGAATTACACTCCAATGCTATATGATGTCACTCCCACCCAAACAATCATATTCTAACTGCATGCTCCAATTGAGTTTCAGTCCCACCCAAGTGACAAAATCCCTGGAGTCCTCGCAATCAAACAGAAGAATGAACGCAAGGTTGCGCGAGCATTTATCCAAATCAAAACGAGGTTGGAACGTGCTGTTCATCAGTGTGGCCTAGCGACCAACTGCAGGAAGTGACATCATATAGCATTGGAGTGTAATTCCAATTACACTACAGGTACCTTGTATAATTGTTAATTGCACTCCATCCCACACCTGAGCACCAGGAGTGAGATTGGCCACACACTTACCAAAATATTCCCAGTATGGCCTGCTCTTCCATGTCAGAGTACAAAAATAATGACCTCTGCAAAGGAGAGGGACAAGGCAGGAGAGACTTGTATGGTTGCCAACTTTGAAGGAGGTCAATGCAGTGAAGCCTATAGAGGTGGGCAGAAATCTGTCCACCTTTTTGACCAGTAACAGTCAAGTATTTTGCTTGAAACAAAGCTATTGGATGTTTAGAGCATGCTTCAAGCCTGCTACTAACTTGTTTTGGGTATGATTTGGGTATGTTTGAGAGCTTTATTAGAGTCAGAATTTTGCACCGCTTGTCCTAGCTTGCAGCATGTACTGTACATTTTGAACTGGAAGGCAGACTCCATCAAGCTTGATTCCAGTATGTTCGAGAATGAATTCAACATGTGATTATTGTCAAGCTTGATAAAGCTCTAATCACACATGCAAACTGGCCAAAATTGTGTCAACATACTCATTTCAAGCTCATTAAACCACAATCGTGCTCCTTTTGAGCTTGCACAAGCTTGTTGCAAGCTGAACTTTTTCTTATAGGTAACTTCAAGTCAAGTCAAGAGATAAAACCTCTTCATAAAACCTCTTTTGAAATTTTCAACTTCTTGCACATCATAAAACTTGTGCCATGAATCCAAAAAGTTATTTTTGATAAAGAAACTTCCCTTGAGTATTGTCATGTGACTTGATTTGAAATGGGTAAAGAAACCTTTACAGATATTTGCAATTCACATTGAAACAACAGGGCCATTGAATCTTGAACAAAAGAAACTATGGCAGATGGTGTTCTTACAACAATCACTATTGTTATCACTATTGTCTCTCAGCCAGAACTATACCCCCATGATCATAAGAGCTTCCTAGAATTCAGACTACCTCATTAATTATTCATGAGGCAGGGAATAATACAAGTATCTTCCAATTTCATTTTGCTCTCCTTTTTGCAGAAACTTCCCTTGTCTCCTGTGCATGGGTAAATTTTAAATGGTAGTTTTTGCAGCGCAGCAGCTTGTAGAGTTCCCAAGGTGGCAATATAGATCAAACAGTACATATCGCGATCCGTGGAGTATTTTCTTTGTAGCAGTTTTAGCATACTTTTTCGATCCGTGGAGTATTTTCTTTTAAGCAGTTGTAGCATACTTTTTCGGAGGAGCAGTTTGTGATTGGTTGAACACAAGAACTGCAATGCCTCAATGGAAAGGTATTTCTACTTGCAGCATTCCTAGGCAATTAAAGGGTCATGGCAACATTCAAATTCAATCAGCTGGTTCCAAAATGCTTCAATATTTAACAATGCTGAAATCTTTATTGACTGATTCAGCCATTGTTTTGAATGAAAGAACACAAGGGTAGCAATGCATACCTCGCTGTGCCCGCATCCAGTTCTAAACTTCAGACTGTGATCCGGTTGACTGTTGACATTTGACGTCATTCGGTATTTCTTACCCAAAATCAAGCCACAAAATTTGAGTCCGTGACTACAATATTCTGATGTCATTTCTGAGGGGCATTTCACTCCTAAAATCCTCGTACACTTTTGGCACAAATTCTTGTGTTTTCTAGAAAAATCCATCGAAATCAGAAAGAAAAAATCTTGTACGCTTCTACGAATTAGTGGAGGTTTCAACATATCAGTGACAATGAGAACTGATGTCAGCCGACCAAAGCTCTTTCACCTCCACAGCTACAGGTACATTAGGGTTTCTGAGCAAACATTCTTGGATGATATAGGTCAGGACACAGGGCGCAGGTGTAGCCCAACAGCTACAGTTGATGACTTTTTCGTCGTATTCTATGGCTGAGTCATGCCAAGCTGCAAGCTGTCTCAAAATATGCAACAGTTGTTGATTTTTAGAATTGTTCTCAAACGCTGTTCTTCCCTCAAGTAACTAACCCTTCTTGGGGGGGGGGGGTGCATAATCATAAGCGCACAGGAAGATGTAGTCTAGGGGCTGCAAGACAAAAATTCCAAAATTCAATTGCTTGCCAGTATTTTTCAAGGACTAAAGGTTGATTTTTGAAAATTATTTGGTGTTGAGGGAGTTGCCACCCCCAGCCCCTAGCTCGTACACTTATGCAACATAACTGCTGGCGAAGGGTAGTGAGTAACCCTCCCTCACTATGTAGGTTGGCAAACAATAATATAGTAATACTCTTCTGAGCTGCACCTACTTAACATTGTTAACAGCTAGTTGTAGAAATAAGCACAAGAGAGATTTGGGCAACTCCATACTTACATATCCTTTCTCAAAGAGCTGGACTTCTTCTTCAGACCACTGACCCTTGTTCCTCCTTGTCAAACTGCTGCTCTGCTGCCTTTAAGGAGAAAAACATTGGTCAAAATGGTTGCAAATTTCAATCAACATAAACAAGGCAAAAGGCATAGACTGGATCTGCATCATATTGAATTTTGGAGTGCAATACATAGAGATAGAGATATAGCAATCAAAGTTCATAACCAAGTGCATCAAAAAATTTCAGATGTTTAGGGGCTGTCAAATGCAAGTCTATGAGTCAAAGCAATTTTAGCTGTGACAATTTTGTTTGGTAAATAAAATCACCCATCTTTTCAGCCAAGAAATTAGGAAAATGCTGGTAAGGAGTTTGAATAGGAATGAGATTCCCACATTCAATTTTGGTCCACAATGTACTTTACTTGCCATTGAATCTTAAATTCTATTTGTGAAACTGGCCATTGTATTGACTTCAAATTTCAATGGCAAATAATTCATAATTTTTTGAATAATTTGGTTCACTATGAGCATTTTCCTAAATTTTGGGTCTCTACAATTGAGTGATTTTAACAAACAGAAATTTGAAATCTAAATTAGCATTTGACTCATAGGTTGAAATTTCAGTAAGAATTTCGGTTACACACTTTATTCCAAAGCCTGCGACAATGACCACAAATTTACCCTAGGAATATAATCAAGCCCTTTGCTCAAAATCAAATTTCAGCAAACAATGAGTATTCATGCCTAAGTTCTGTACGCCATGGCTTAATGTAAAAGGCTATGATTTGGTAGACAGAGAGAAAAGCATAGGGAGAGCAAAGCTTGTCTCAGTTTTGAGAAAAATTGCATCATCCAATACTTCATGCACTTTTCATTTGAATGAATTTGAATTTTCATTTGGATCTGGCCTTCCTGGCTAAGGTGTGTGATCGCACTTTCACACATTAGTGTACTCCTCCAAACCTGTGAACACACCTCTTTTACAATTATCAGTATGCCTTTAACAAAGCACAGGTAATTAATAAGATGACAGAATTAAGCTGTGATTTAAGTTGTTTATTTCGTTATAATTAAGGGCTATAAAGTTCTCAATGACTCCTGCATTGAAGGTTAATTTGAGCCTTGTTTTGACTACAATCATAAGATTCCCAAGAATCATAAGAAATACAACTCTAAGCTTTTATGATGCCTTAGGTCAAGTGAAAATACGACCAATCATACTTGAAAAGTGATTATCATCTGATATGTCTCTTAAAGCGTGTGACATAAAGATTGGAAAAAATCCTTACAATCCTTACAATCTTTACAGCTGGTTGTTCCTTGTATTCTGGATTAAGTGAAGCAAATTCTGAAAATTCCACTTAAAAATGGGCCTTCCAAGTGTATTCATAAGCAAACAACTGTAAGTCCTGTGCAAAGTGAAAGTATTTTAGGTGGAGAAACCATTAGAGCACAAGAGCAACTAATAAATGCTCAGAATCCCAGATTGCCCTGTAGAAAGGTCCAAAGATTATGAGGGAAAATCTATGGAACAAAATGCCCCATTTCAATTAGGTCTTTCTTTTCTTGCCAGAATTTACATAGTCTGGAACTTAACATAAACCCCATAGCAGTCACCATATGTAAAGAAATTTCTTGCCAAGCTTACACTTTGAAATCAGAATGTTCTAACCTTCTTACAATCATTATGATGGAATAAAAATAACCGAGTTGTAAGAATTATAAGAATCATACGATTTCAAGCTTATGTTTCTTATGATCGCTACTACTAGTGAAAACCATGCTTTTACAAGAGATCTCATGATATGACTATTTTTGCATGCAATAAAGCATAGACCAAGTGACAGAGGTCCAAGCACACCATAACATATAAAACTATGACTAGTATTGTGCACTTGACTAGCAGTCCCGCAAATTTCCCTCTTAGAACAGCTCCATGAAACCATCTTCACTCAACAATTTGCCAGGGTCTTGCAGTCCAATGTTTGTAGAAGCAAAGTTTAAAGCCAAAGATATTTGCTTTTAAGGTTGTGTTTGAGAACTGAATAAATGGCTTGAGAAATGAAACATGTTTATAGCTCCATATACTACCGGGTGTCCCAAAAAGAAACATACAGATTTTGTCAACAGCGATAAGAATATAGCACGGATCAACCCAAAATGATTTTCAATACCTCAATAGCTAACTTGAACATAGATACCTTGTTTGTTGATATTGGTAAGTTGAGAGTGAAGCTCTTAATCTTCAAATGACAAATTTGCCTCCACCTCCAAACCAGAGCTTTGACCTTTTGGCTTAAGCAAATTCTTGACGCACAGTGAATAAAATAAACAAAATTTGACGATGGCACAACAGACGTGTTTAACAAAATTCAGTTTATGTGAGACCTACTGTCAAGGGAGCTCCGAATCAGCTTCATTCATCTCAATATCAACAATCTAATTTGCTTAAACATACTATTCATCGGTTAAAGTACTCCCTTGAGGATCAACTCACTTTTGACATCGCTGAATGGAATCATTCCTTGAAAAGAATTTTTCATCAGATCTCTCAAGATCAAGTTGATCATGACATATCTTCAAATTTCCAGCAGGTTGGTCATCAACAAGAGAGGAGACATCTTTTGGCCCCCAAAAGATCTCCAGACCCTCCTGTCTTGACTCTCAAATGATCTCAAAACAAATTCTTTTCAAGGAATGATTTGACTGTTCCAAGAGTGTGTTGATGCTCAAGGGAGTATTTTCACCGATGAACAGCATGTGTAAAATAAATTGTCACTATTTAGAGATGAATGGAGCTGATTCCGGCGCTCCCATGACGATCAGTCTCACATAAACTGTATTTTGCAAAACACATCTGTTCAGCCCTCTATAAATTTTGTTGATTTTATTCGGTTTTACTAAACTATGGAATCAGCCAAAATGATCCGAACGACCCAAAATGAGCCATAACTATCCAAAACGAGCCAAAATGAGCCAAAACGAGCCATAACGACCCCAAAACGTGCCAAAACAACCCAGAACAACCCAAATACGACCAAAACTGATTCAATCAGTGAACAGGAGTGTAGGATGACAGCAGTGATCATATGGGAACAACTTGAGTACTCTCATTGCTCGCGCCGTTCGTGTCGCCAAAAAAATTACAAGAGACGGGAAAGACAGAAGCGGTCAGTGAACGGTCATATGGAGACAGGATTTTACATCAACTATGGCTTAAGTAGGCCTATCCTCGCAAGCAGGGATCATTCCAGTCTGATGTTTTTATATCTACCCAATTGTTATAACGTGTGAGGCATGCTTTTCCCAATTGACAAAATGTGTCAAGTAGTTATTTGGTGATTAACCTTGAAAACAATGACATCTATCGAGGGATCACCTCACGATTTGAATTGTCCACAGCTTCAGTTAGGTTCAGCCGCGTTCAGCCGGGTTGAAGTGGGCTTTCCTGTCAAAATTATGCTAGCCTAGCCCTATTTATAGTCAATGATATGGTTTCTTTTGATCACCAAAGCGAGACACAGAACAGAGAGATGTGTAGAGAAAGGAGAGGTAGAGAAGGTCGGAATGCAATGGCCTGAAAAACCATCCTCTGCTAACGATTTTAATGGTCATTGGCCAAGGTCATCTTGAATCATTTTGTCTGTTTTCTGGTTACTTATGGGTTATTTTGGCTCGCTTTGGGTTGTTCTGGGTCATTTTGGGTCGTTCTGCTTCGCTTTGGATCGTTATGAATCGTTTTGGCTCGTTATGGGTCGTTTTGGCTCGTTATGGATCATTTTGGGTCGTTTTGGCTGATTCCATAGTTTAGTAAAGCCGGATTTTATTCACAGTGCGTCAAGAATTTGCTTAGGCCAAAACTTCAAAGCTCTGGTTTGGAGGTAGAGGCAAATCTGTCCTTTGAAGACTACTATCTTCACACTCAACACACCGATATCAACAAACGAGGTATCCATGTTCAACTTAGCTACCGAGGTATGTTTTGAAAATCATTTTGGATCGATTAACATTACATTGTAGTCGCTAGGGTTGACCAAATCTGTATACTTTTGTTGGGACACCCGGATGAACTCCTGTAAATACAAAGCAAAACACCCATGACAACTCATTACACTCCTAAAGTATATACCATAGTGTAGGGTTTCAAAATGCCATACTTGAGCTAATTTATTCCCAGAGGGGCCTGTTTGAATGACCACATTTGAATGAATTTCGAACCAAGGACAAGGGGCAAAATTTTGGAAATTTGCATAGAATGGCAAAGGGTAAAATTCTTTTATTAACTATTCTGAAGCTAAAGCATGCAAAGTAAATCTGGGACACACTTTGCTAGACGAATGTATTGTGGATGCAAAAATCTCAATGAGGTTTATAGGAAAATTATTTTGAAGTACAGGGTGGCTATTGAAGAGGGCAATGCCCAGCTTTTGCATTTTTTGGTTTATGGCATACTGTACAATTCTTGGATGTTAGTATTCTTCCCGGGGGGGGGGGGGGGGTACATGACTTGTGGATGGACGGAGGTCTGCCACCCAGTTTTCAGAAAGGTACCCTCTTCTAATTACCCAAACTTGCCGGCATACCCACTTTTATGAGGAATTTTGGCGGAAAACCACCCATTTTTGACCATCTTTGCCAATTTCTGGATAACCCCCTTGTTTAAGGAAAATCTGCCAAAAAATGGACCCTTGTTTAGAGAATTTTGGTTCCAAAAACCAACCCATTTGGGTGGCACATACCAGTACCCTCAACATGTTATCCCCCCCCCCAGAAGTATTCCTCTTGGCTCATTGATTTTCTCTATTGAGTGACAAATTGAATTATATTTCATATTTTGTATTTAGATATAAATATATTTTCATATTTACATAATTCAGTCAAGGAGGGTTGCCCTTCAACAAGTTGATTTTCAATGGGCCCTATACATAATGTAAACAGGGAAAACTGACATTTTTCCAAAACTTTTCCTCACCCTTCAAAAATTTGGGTTTTCAATAAGATACTGATGAAAGGTTTTTCAAAGTTTTTTTTAAAGTTTTTCCAATCCATCTAACATGGAAATAAAAACTGTCAAATGCATGGTGAAACGGCTGAATCTAAGAAAATTGAGTGAAATTAGAAACTTTCAGAAAAACTTTGCAAACTATCAATTGCCCCCCCCCCCAAATATGAAATTGCTCAAAACAAGAAGCAAACACATGAAAATTACTTTATTCTGCGCTAAAGCAGCTTGCCTTGGTACTGCCTTGATGATTAGACAACACAAAATCAAGTATCATCAACATTTAATGGTATTTTAGAAAAACTTAACAAATTATCAATATGTATATTATATGTATGTATCATTCGCCACAAAATTAAAATATTTACAGTTGTTAAAAGATGTACAGTATAGTTAAAATAATTACAATACAATTCACATGATACTTTAATAAAAACCAGTTAAAAACACACCCCTAATTATAGTGGCAGGGATAGTATTAAAAGATCGAGTGACCTTATTTCCTTAATGGTCCCCTTAGAGGTGGTTATAAATAATAATAAACAATAAAATTGTACATGTTGTTACCAAATCATGAATGCGAGAGAGGATGCACGGTTTTAGTAGAACATGTAATATATGTTGTTTTCCTCTTTCTGTATATTTTGGAAAAAATTGTCTTTGATCTTGTGTTTGAATGAATTGACATTATATATTTGTAGATTTTAAATCCGATGATAGGCTCTGCATATTTTTGGCCCCAAATAGGACAGACACTTTTGTCCAGTGCTACTTTTGTGAAATGGGAGGTTTAACTTAAACTTCAACCTTCGTGTGACTCGGCTTTGGCCAATTGGCTGGACAATTTCATCAGCGTAAGCTGGAGCCATTCCTTTGAAAAATTTCATTATGCTTACACATGTATGTTGATCAAATCTGTCCTTTGTGGGAAGCCAATTTATAGCTTTAAATTCAGTAGCCCCAACATGTTCTGTGTTTTCAAATTCAGGTAGAAGGGAATGCATTTGTTCTGAGCTGATTGGACTTTCTTAGCCAGCCTCTTATTCAACATCAGGAGCCATGCATGCATAATCAAAGTGGGGTTGCATAAGAGCATTTAATAGCAATCTGGCCCCCTTTAATTCATAATTTGTGAAGTGTTTTTCCAATCTGCCCAGAATTGGTCAGCAACCAGGGTAGGGGATTGTGTCTCTGCAGAACATAGTTGAATACATCTAATGGTGACCAAATGCACCCTTTCAAACAACTTTTACCGATGTTTACAAGGAGACTTGCAATAATATAGGGTGACCAATTGATAATGTGCAAAGTTTTTCTAAAATGCTATTAAATGTATATGATAATTGATTTTGTGGTGTCTAATCATCAAGAAAGTACCAAGGCAAGCTACTTTAGTGCAAATAAAGTAATTTTCGCATGATACTTGTTGTTTTGATCAATTTCATATTTTGGGCTTGGTGACTGCAAGTCTCCTGGTAAACAATGGTAATCATTGTTTGAAAGGGTGAATTTGGTCAAGATTAGACATATTCAGCTATGCTCGACAAAGACACAATGTCCTACCCTGGTTGCTAACCAGTTCTGGGCTGTTTGAAAAAAACTTTGCAAATTATCAATTCTCATTGATAATTTGCGAAGTTCTTCTGCAAATTTCTAATTTCACTCAATTTTCTTAGATTCAGCCATTTCATCATGCATTCATGGACACTTTCTATCTCAATATTAGATGGTTATCATAAGCCATGCTTATTTCCAAAAGAAGGAGAATTAGGGAACAATTTGGTACATCTGAATGGTCCGCGAAATCATTGTCCGCATTTTAGACTTTATCCAGTGTGAAATTCTAAAACATGGACAAGAAAACAGCAGACAAATTTGTGACTTGTCCGTAAATCCTGAACGGGTGTATAACAAATTGGCAAAGGTAAAATGATTGAGAACTGACTGAGGAAATGTAGTTGTTCAATTTTCTTGGCTGGTTTCATATTGCCTATCTGTACATAGGCCCTGTATTTGTGCAATAGGAAGGAAATGGTGCAAGGAGAAAAACCTTTACTTCAGAGAAACATGAAGAAATAGGTAACAAACATTAAAATTCCTTTCATTCAAATGGTCCACTAATGGTTGTCAGCGTTTTAGATTTTCCCAGTGTGGAATTCTAAAATGCGGACAAGGAAACTGCAGACTATTGTTCTGATTTGGTCTGCACGTCCACATTGTCCGTATTGTACGCGTTTTAGACTTAGCCTGAAAAATGTTTCTGTGAGAATCCCTTCAAAAAGTGCATACTCTTGACAAGTCAAGATATGCGAGGAATACAACAGAATTGAGGGGATTGATGATCAGTCTTATTACAATTGTAAATGATACCTGTTGGGCAAGTTTGGTTGATTTTTCTGCTGACCACTTGAACAAAATTGAACAAGACTTGTGAACAAAATCCATGAAATTCCTAGGTCTGGCAATAACCTAAATCTATTTGATAATGGCTATCCTTTGCGATTCTAACAAAAATTGAAGTTCCATCTTTTCACTTCTCTGAATTCAATCCTTTTCCTTTCTCCTTCTCATTCTTTCTGGATACTTGAAAATTTCTGGGAACATTGGTGCTGTAGTCCGCTACTTTTCCTTCCCTGCATTTCAGTAGCCAATAAACTATGGATTTGATGAAAAAATTTTTTGCAATTGTTTGGAAAGCCCATAAAACTAGTTGCCTACATATATGAAAGTTGCACCGTTTTCAAAATTTTCAGTTGAACATCCTGCCAAACAACATCCTGGTGTGTATTTAGATATTTTCTATATCTTTGGTCTTTGACCACAATTAAATGTAGGGGAAAACTTTCTTTGTGTTTACTCGGAGAGTAAAAATAGTTCAATTGTATATATGTTTAGTACTGGTGGGGTCTTTGACCATAAAATTTGCCTGGTTGAAAAGTTTGCCTTGTACTTCTGTATGGTCTCTGCACATTCTTTGTGAAAAACAAATAACAAGTGCAGATACCCATCATGCAGAGATCAAGCTTCCTACTCTGCAGAAGCCATGTGTGACCTTGCTTCCAAATCATATTCCTTGGAAGTTACTTCAGTCTAAATATTGGAAAGACGTAAAAAAAATTGTGCAAAAAACATACAAAAACTGTTAATGAACTCGAAACTCATGAGAAACTCTGTGCACTTAAAACCTGGCAACTTTTAGAAACCTTCAGTATTGTTAGTACTGGCTCAGATTATTAGTTTCCTATGAAAAAATGTGATTGAAATCATATCATATCACATCAAATTCTGTTGAGGCAAAAAGCACAGTTCAATTCTGTCAAGCTGTAAGCCTTAAATCTAGATTCCGCATCCTAGGATCCTAAAAGTAGTATGTTGTATTTGGTGAAATACATAGCACTCAATATAATTCTTTGAACCTTAAACTTGGGCACTTTACTAAGCTAAACCAAAATACTATTGACATTCAAGCTGCATTTTGAGTGAGCTGAATACCAAAATTCCAAATTACTGTTAAGTAGAGGTTTTGCCTTGCATAGTCATAGTTGACTATGACACAAAAGCTCCAAAAAAGCCTTCTGCATTAATTTTGCTGCAAGAAACCATTAACCTGTAATGTTAAATTGTGAGGTAATTGCCTTGAAATGAAACGCTAGCTCTGCCAAAGAACAGATGACACTAGGCCAATAGGCCATGTGTGTCTGGTCTAGCCAAGCCTAACTTCACTTCACCTTCTGCTTAGACACCGGTTCGGTTTACGAGCGAGATTTCAATGAAAATGAAAACATGGATGCACAGGTTAGGTAACTCCTACTGAATAGTTATGGTTGTTAGTTAGTTAATTTCGAAATCAACTTGCATAATTGTATATAATTTTCATGGTACCTGGCTACTGCCAGGACGCCACTTTAGGCACAACCTTCACAAGCGATTCTGGATCCCGACCACAAACAGCATCTCGACGAGACAAAAATAATTCATGTCGTTGACCACACGAGACTAACTTCGCTGATGGGTATGTCGAACTCCCAGCGCATGTGTGTTTCCCTTCCCAAGGGAAAAAATCAGTCGTCCAAGTTGTGAAGTATGCCTTCCTTCAGGTGGCTAAATGCGATTGCAGTAATGCAAAGGAACCGACCTATTCAATAACATCGATGAATTAGCTACCTAGGCCGCTGTAAGAAAACAATCGACTTTATCCCGCAAACTTGAAGCATTCTTCCAAAGAAACGTATCATACTGCAAAGGTAAAGCTGCCAAAAAGTATGGTCTGCAAATCGCTGACTTACTTGGACCACAAGTCGTTTCCCCGTGCAAACAGTTCCTGAATTTGTGAGACCGCAAGGTTGAAATTCTCAGATAAACAACGCCTGCATGGCGCGAGCGAAGATGATGACAGGCCGAATGGCTGATTTCACGCGAGGCGAGGAAGCAGCAAGTATACAAAGCGCAAAGCGATGCGAATGATTCATCGTATCTTCAAGGTTGATGTTGAAGGATGTTAGGGGGATAAAGAATACCTTGAATCGATTGATGTGACGTCGATTTCGACTTCTCCTTCGTCTTCATGTTCAGCAGATTCGGGCCCATCCGCCATATTGTTTGCTGGATCATTTGGTAAATTGGTTGATCGCTGGTTATCCATCACAAAAGAACGCGGGCGAAACGCAGGCACAGTATTATGGTCTTATTATTATGATGTCTTTCAATTCTTGTCGGTTGCCTTTGATGGGGGGACTGTCATCTTTGTTATGATAAATAAGGGGAAGGGGGTGGGATGTGGGGATGTATAAACCGGTAATTTATCTGGAGTGCATGGGTCGATTCCTTGTTACATAAACCTGAAATATGATGAAATGCAAATGCGGCCGAACTGCAGGCACGGTGTTACTGTTCATTATGATGATGCTTTCAGTGCTTATTGGGCCGCTTTGCAGACCAAATCGGCATTCGGCAAAGGTTTGTTTTACCCATTTCAAGTCATGTGACCATACTCTTGGGAGACAGAGATGCAAAAACACTACAAGTTTTTTTTATAAGAAACCAGGATCAGGCCATAGTACTAAAAGTTTCTTAGTTTCACACGAAATTTTGTCCATTTTGGTACTAAAAGTTTCTTAATTGGTTTCTTGTTTTTTGAATGCGGAATTATCAAGGTGGTCGCTAACACTGCGGCAGATAGGTTCCTTGACATTTAAAACATCACATAGGAATAAACAGTGTTCTGTTATGTCGAAAACACAAATGTTTAGATAATATTGCTCAAGAATAAAGGTTCAACAATCTATTTGCTATAATATCCATGCTTTTAACTTTGAAAAGTTTCTTAGTACTTCTCAGACATAGTACTAGAGTTTATTAAAATTTTGGCCATCTTAGTACTAGTTTCTTATAAACCAGTTTCTTATAAAAAAGACGTGTACACACCTACAAACCCGGTTTGGAGGAAAATTCGAGCAAAAGATCGAGGAAGATTATTTCAAAAAGTGAGAACCTGTCACAAAATAGAGCCAAAGATTTCAATGTCTCCACTAAAATTACCCTTGCTACGCCACTGTATATGATTGACTGACGTTATTAAGAAATGTCATTCAAAAGTCTTTCGAGTTAAAACTTTTAGCTGAGTGTGCGAACCACTTTTTGAACTTCTTTCCAGACTGCGGCAGTGGCGGCCTGGCTGGGGGGCCAAGGGGCCATGACCCCCAGCAGACTTTTCGAAGGGGTGCCAAAGTTCAAGAAGGGCGCCAAAGTTCAAGAAGGGCATCAGTCATCGTCACAGATAAATCATTTCGGGTCCATTTTAAGTTTTGTAAAACTGACGCAAACCGTCATTCCATTTGCCACAGCTTTCATGTGAAATAAAACGTTAGGACAGGTAAGAATCTCGCAGATGTCGGAGCAAGTTCCTCGGACATTTATCGACTCCTTCTTCTTACTTAGCACTATGTGATCTGCTAAATGTCGGAGATGTCTTAATTCAAAGTTTTTTTAAATAAAACAAAGGTATTCCCTACATCTAAAAAATAACTTTCTGACTCTTTTTTCATAGGTAAACCATCGCATATTTTTACTCATTATTTACATTTTGCTTTATAGAGGTTTTGTATCCTCTTTAAAATTTGAGAACGATTAAATACATTGAAGTAGCCATACAATAAAAGATAAATAAAGTAAAGATATGCTGTGAATTGCCTGAAAATTCTTTTTTATTCTTGGTGACCTGAGAGTTGTGTGTTTTTATATCTTTTTGAAACACTGGAACTTGTATGTTATGATCAAAATGAGTTTGATCCTTGAATTGAAATTTTCATGTGAGGCCTGCTAATGTCTTTTTGCCAACAAAGCTGCTGAATCTTACGAATTTTCCGAACATCAGACATCTCCGACTTCTTTAGCAGCTTATCGAGCCAAGTAAAGAATTCGGAGTTGAGAAATGTCGGAGATATTTGCTCGGACACATCCAACATCTCTGAGCTTTTTAACTGGCCTAGAAAAATACTGTACAGAAAATCCTGATTACTCTTATCTTGCCAAAAAATTAGGGATGATTCTTTTCCCACTGTTGCCAGTGATCTTATGTTGCAACCTCGTAAACTTGAACTTAGATGCAAAAGTGATAGCCGAGAATCTGTCCCAACAGACCCAATTTACCCAAAAGAATGAAGTGTCTATAAAACAACTACGATGGGAGAAGATATTTACTGAAATAACATATTGTATCTTAGTACATAAAATATATAACCTTCGAAGGAAGGTCTTCCTACACCAGAAAATGTCTGAAAGGCAAGGCCCTTGTTTCCAAGAGCTTGAAGGGCACGGTCAGGAAAAATTTTCCTGGGGGCTTCATCCTCATTTTAGCATTTTACCTCAGTCACTCAAATGTCTGCATCCAGTCCTGGACCAGGTCAAGGTGTCAAACAATACGAGTAGGAAAATCAGGAAAATTGCACGACTGCCAATCTCGTCAGAGAGAAGATAACGATGTTTGATTTGAAGGGATGCCATTTTGCTGCCAGCCCCCACCCCCAGACGAAAAAAGCCAAGCCGCCACTGGACTGCAGACAGTTGATAGTTCGTAACACAAGTACTGATTCTGATATATCATTGAAAGGAAAAATAAGTCAATACCATTTTTGATGTATGAAAAGCAATGCCCCAGTTTCATTTTTTCGCGAAACTTTGAAATGAGGAAGATGGAACCTTGAAATCCAGGTTTGGAGGAACGTCAAGGACTTTTTTTCAACTCTGTTGTGAAGTTTCCGTGTTATTCTACTTTTTGCATTTATGGCACAGTTTTGTATGGCACGAAATATTTTAGAGAAATCAAAAGAAGTTTTATCAAGAGTTTGATCACATTACGTGTAAACAAACCTCAGCTGATGATTTTGTGTATTTTTGTCATCATTTTGGGAGGAAGAAGATGGGATAACACAACACAGGCTAAGCGCACACAGGATCAGCAAACTTATTCATTTGGCCATATTCTATGAAAAAGAAGAATCAGGGTCAATTTGAAGTTAGGAAAGTTTTTCAACTTTTAGTTACATGTAGCAAAGTGTCTTAGACAAATACTGTATTTCTGTTCTGGGTGAGACAAAAATAGTCTATATCCAGACACTGCCTAAGGAAAACGTATAGTCTGCGCAACGCCGCTCAATATCGTGTATTGTTTGCGTCAGCATTTCATTTCAATATGTAGCAGTTTGGATCACCCTTTCTTCCTTTGTGTCTGTGTATTGTCTGCCGTAATATAGGGTACTTAATATTCCAGAGTATTGCATAGTTAACGTAAAGAAATCGAAACCTAAGATTTAATCACATGATAGCTGTTCTCAACTCAAAATCTGATTGCTGTCTCGTTTGGCGGGGAAGCTATGTTATTGGCTGTAACAACAATACGATTTCTTTGTATCAAATAAATGCTGAAGCACGCACTACACAAAAGCTAGCGTTTCGGCTGTGGAATAAATGGTAGGTACCAATATCTTCAAAACCAAAATGATAATCTATCAGGCCCCATCAGTCAAATGCCAACTTTATGTGAAGATTTGTTTGGTAAAATCATTCATCTTTAATTAAGACCCCGTTCACACGGGAACGCAATCGTTCCTTTCCATATCGTTCCGTTCCGAAAAGTGGAACGCTCAGGGGTTGCGTTCACACGGGAACACTTGAAATAACATCGTTCCGTTCCAAAAAGTGGAACGATGAAAAAAGTGATACGAAAAGTGGAACGATACGCAATCGTTCCGTTCCGTTCCCGTGTGAACAGGCAATGAGGTCAAAACTGGTCCAAAAAACGGAACGATAAGATTTGTGTCCCAAAGCGCATGCGTGGATGTAGTTGTTACTGAGAAAAATGGCAAGGACTGAAGAAAAAACTGTGGAACGGAACGATTGCGTTCCCGTGTGAACAGAAACAAAAACCGATACGCAATCGTTCCGTTCCCGTGTGAACAGTCTATTTTTGCGTTCCAGAAACTAGAACGATGATGGAACGGAACGATAGCGTTCCCGTGTGAACGGGGCCTAAGACCCAACACTAGACAAATGCTTGCACGGGCATCAAGCATAGACACCTTATCTATTCTGTGCAGGGGCCTGGATCGAGCATTGCTTTTATTCATTTTCATACGCCAGATTCGATCGAGTAAAGTTGGAGCTTTTATCACTATTGCACACTTTTGAAAATTCTTCAAGATCAAAATATCATTCGATTCTGATTCTTTTCAGAATAGCTAAAAGGTCTGCTCCCCACGTTCCATTTTAAGTCCTTGATTTACTTGCCATTGGAATTATGACTATCGATGCCGTTTTCAAAATCTGCCGATAAAACTGTCTGTTTTCGTGGAAACGGAGGCCTATCCGTCACATTGGTCATCATTTTCAAAATGTGCCAGCATCGTGTGAACGCAGAGCGCAGTCTTAGATTTTATTTCTGAAACTAATAATTGCATTGAGACTAAATGTCCATACCAAATAAATCATGGATAAGAATGGAAAGTGTAATTCTTTCCCCATACAACCCCTTACATGCATTCTCTCTTTTTGGGTCTTAACGGTGAGTGATTTTACCAAACAAAATTTTGTCATTAAGTTTAGCCTTTGACTAATGAATTAAGATTTCAGTTTTCAACATCAGCCACATACTCTTTATCCTACAGCCCGCCAAGCATGTAAAAATTTTTTTGACTCACCCGCTACTAACCTGAACAATGTAAGGAGTACTGTTTTCATGATTTGGCTCTTTCTTGTATCTTTCCATTTCTTGCCATGGAAAATTTCTCCTTGATCCTTTGAGAAACACATCATGAGAGTGTGAAGCGTTGTTAAAAATGGCCTGAGATGAAAAAGTTTGCGGCAGGTGATGGCCAATTTGCTTGGAACCTAACCTTTATTAGGACTTTATTAAGATCTGCCATTTTGAAAGTTGAGAAATCACAAAAATGAGCACTGAAGGAGCAAAACGTAATGAACTTGCATGAGACTTTGGTCGAATAAGTATTTTAACGGGCTTAACCAGATAAAGTAGGTGGGAATGTAATTTTAGAGTGCTTTGTGAGATATGAGCCATTTTAGGATTTCGCTCATCACAAGGTACTCTCTCTCTCGACCAAGGATTTGTAAAACCTAATGCCTAACAAGATACCTTTGTTAACTCTGAATGACGCGAAGAGCAGTATTTGGTTAGAAATGAGGAGTCTAGGATCGTCTTAGTTGCTAAGACTACCGGGTAAGTCAATAGAAACATCCGGTGTTTGAAAAAATCCTGCTCCCTGAATATCAAAGCAATGATATTGAAAACTGTCTTATTTCATCCCCGATGTTTCAAATTAGGTTTAGTAATTCACCCTGCTTTAATCTGTCATTCCTTCCCGTCGAAAAAGGAAATTTTTGCAGACAGCGCCTCTCGAAAACCTGCAAAAACGAGTGAAAACACCAAGCAAGATTTCCTTTTGTTCTCCTTCCTAGTAATAATTACTCTTGGATGTGCTCATGTATTTCGTCCTCTTGTGTGAAAGGAATCCCCCTGAATAAGTTCTTCACACTAGGGGGAAGACTTTTCAACCCCGTCAAAGGAAAGCAAGTGCTAATCATCGCTGTGAGGTAAACACATAAGGGATTCTTGCTTGCAATTTTAGCACGTTTTCAAGGCTTCTCAAAATGATTCATCTTAGAAAATCGCTTACAGAATCTGAACAGAGTGACCGATTTTAGCCAGAAAAATTTATAAGAATAATTGAATAGGTTTGCTATTCAATCAAGTATTGCAAAATATCATCCCTTACATACTCAGGGAGCAGTAACCTTTCAAACGCCGGGCGTTTTTTTTTACTCACCCAATAGAAAAAGCAAATTCTGGATAATTCTCTAAGGCCCCGTTTACACGGGATCGGATCCAAATGGATCCGTACCCAAAGTGTAACGGATAGGCCTTGCGTTTACACGGGACTCGACGGATCCGAACCCATTTGGATCTGCTATCCGTACCCAAACGGGATCACTTTCGAAGGTGATCCCGTTTGGATCCGATCCCAAAAGGGTCTCGTGTAAACGGGTGGGATCGGATCCAAACTGGTACGGATAGGAAGTGACACGATTAAACTGAAAATCCTTTGTTGAAATTTCAAAGAGGGGAATCAGAGATGAGACAGAGTCTATTAGAGTGAAAAATTTCAATGGATCTGATTAAAATAGGAGAAAAGGTTTACTAGAGCGCTGCTGAGAATCCATAAAATCCAAATGGATCCGATCCCGTGTAAACGCGAACAGTTCTGGATCCGAACCCGTGTAAACGGGGCCTAAAATTATTGCAAACTGGAAAACACATTTTTCCTGAACCCACAGCAGTTTTGAAAATTGTTTCTCATTCATCTGAAAGACAAAGGGTGAGTAGCTCGAGAGCCAATAGTTACTATAACACAAGAATTTACCAGCGTCCTCAAAAAACTTTAAGACCAGTTACAAGAGTTGAACAATGTTTTTGCTCCTTCTAGAGGTTAGGAAACTCACTAACACCAAAATTAAGAGTAGCAAAAGAGCTTACAAGTCTTCCAGTATTTCGAATGGCTGGTAGCTCAAAATTATGGAGAGCTTCAAAGGTGTCCTACAAAGGTGTCTTTAATTGTGTCCTTCAAAGGTGTCATTCAAAGGTTTCTAACAGTTTCGAGTAGACATGATACTGTCAGGTAAAAAGAACTTTGATAAAATCAGTTAAATTAAAAAATGACCGAACAGTTATCACGCACTCCCTGTGCTTTTGGCAAAAGGATCCTGAGATCTAGAACTGCTCATTGTTTAAATCTACTTTCAAAATCCATTCTTTAAATCCAGTAAAACCTAGCCTGCGTCGAGGCCTGCGTGTAGACTCTTGATAGAAAATTGAATAAAACCCTCTTTTCATGTAAATTTTAATCAACTCTTTCACTTAAGTATTTCTTCTAAGTTTTATTTAAATACAAAATCTTCGTTCTGATAGAAGCAGGGGCGGCGCCAGCTTTGAGAGAGTGGGATGGACAAGAGGTAAAATTGATTGCCAGAAGGTACACCTATTGTTTTTATATCGTTTTTGCTTAAGAATAAATACCGACCTGAGGAAAGTGGGGTGGACTTGTCCACCCCAATCCATCCCGTGGCGCCGCCCTTGGATAAAAGGACTCTTTGCTCCGGCAGTACTCTTGTGCTCATCAAATGAGATCCTAAACATTCTCTGAAGTTCGACGATAAGATAATCCTAACGCTGAATTTTTGTTGATAATGTTAACGAGAAGGTTAAGATCGCGCCAGGAAGAGGTCTGATGATCTTAAATTTCCAGGACTGTAGTGCTCACTTAGTGCTCTTCTTCTAACATCTGACTTTCACTATGCAATAGCACCAACAATGTAGTCTTGGCTCAACCTGCAATGTCTCGCAGACAAAGTGCCAGGTCAAGATTCATTTCTGACTCAAAGACTTTTTGGCTCAATCGATCCAAGGATTCGATAGCTCACGATCTACTCATAACTTTGACAGTGGCGCCGCCAGGATTTTTTACTGGAGGGGCAAAAGAGGACGGGGTCTGGGGCGGAGCCCCAGAAAATTTTCTTAGACCACGCCCTCTACCTTGGCTATAGATGCGACCAGCGCCCTTTTCAAAGACTGAAATAAAGATTAAATGAGTCTGTTAAACAACACAAGTAGGGTACAACACTGTTCACGATTAGAAAATGACGTCCAACCGGAGACCAAGCGTCCAACCTTTGGATCCCCAAATAATTCAGTGACCAATTTACAGCACGCCACTCTGTCATGAAATCTGTCACAAGGCTATCGTGTACTCTCAGATTCAGAAATATGAAGTAATATTCATGGTTTGTGAAAAAGAGGCCATCGGGCTATGCAGAAACTTCAAAACCCAGTAAATACTGGGGGCAAAGCCCACAGGAAAATTTTTGTAGATTAACTCTTTACTTTGGCCTAGAACACTTCTACCGATAACATTTCAGCCTGTGCTGCATTGGAATTGTTGATCACTTCGCAACAGTTATTTGAATTAGCATCTCCCGTAAAATTTTTAAGCATGATATTCTTTGGCTTAGACTGCCTATATCCTACATGCAATCTTCACGAAGACCAAAGGGGAAACCTTCACAATCTTGTAACAATTTCAATGGATCACCTCCGCAGGAAAATTTTTGCGCACACACACTTTACTTCTCCTAGAATGGTCCCTAACGGTCCTCACAACCCAACTTCCAAGGCCTCAAAAAATGTAAGTCTTGGACAATGCTATAATAGTTTGTCTAGAAAAGTTCTCTAGGAGCCAACTTATGCTATGGCTTAGAAGAAGTCTCCCGGTCACTTTCCAGTATTTCGCCGAAAGATTCTTACCATGCACTACCTATGCAACTACCAAACTTGTTTCTCCTCGTTCGTGAAAAAGATCTTGACTTACGTCCTCAACAAGCTATTTTGATGACATATGCAAGCTTGGAGCGTACGCAGAACGGGAACCTGGGGGCTTCGCCATGAGAAAAATTTCGAGTCAATGCCGTACAGATCGGGGGAAAATGCAATTGAGGTGGCAAGATTGTAGAATCTTGTTCTCGTACAAGTTATAATTGCCAAGATCATCGGCCTTACCCCCCCCCCCCGAAATTTTTACGCCGGAATTAGGAGAATTAGAAAAATGGTCCTGGAGAACATTGGAGGGGCGGCCGCCCCCCCTTGCCCCCCCTTCCCGGCGCTTCTGAACTTTGACCGACCTTCTGTGTTCTTAATTTTTTCTTTTGTCCCTTTATCTTGTGTTGAAGTTTATGTTCATTGTAAGTCTGTCTTTATTTTTCAATGTGTTTTTCGTTTAGGCCCCGTTTACACGATACCGTTTCATTTCATATCGGATTGGGTAAGGCAATCCGATATGAAAGTTTCTCCTGTTTACACGATGCCGTTTTCATTTCATATCGGATTGGTTTCATGCCACTTTCAGAGCGTTTTCATTTGAAACGCGAAAACGGTATGAAGCATATCGGATTAGTGCGTTCTCGTGTTAACAGGAGGCCAATCCGATATGGAATGAAAACGGTATCGTGTAAACAGAAGGCCAATCCGATATGAAACCAATCCGATATGAAATGAAAACGGTATCGTGTAAACGGGGCCTTACTCTTTATTTTGTTTTTCCTTTTACTCGTATATTCAATGTCTGTCTCAAATTGGATGCCATGTACTATTTGCGATTATGTCTAAACTGTCCATCCAGGCACATAATTTGTTCAATCACGGACCCGTGGCATGTGGTTTGAGACAAACAGCAGTTTTAATCTCTATGTTCAAGTGGCCCTGAGGTAGTCATAGTCTTTTCTTCCTCGGAGTATCGTTCCAGTAGTATTGTATAGCTGTATAGTAAAGTAGTCTTGTAAAGTAGGGCAGATTGTAAAGTTATACTGTAATCTTTTGGTAGATAAAAAATAACTTTGACCGTTGATAGCTCAAGAACAATGCGTAATAGAATCATGGAGAAAAAACGACCCAAAAAGTTCAATCTTTTGTTGTTTGAATGGTATCATTTGACACGTGAAAAGCAACTCGATTTTACATATCAAATCAAATTCGATTTAGTTACGTAGTCAAGAATGGCAATTTTCTGCCACACAAAACATGTCCACCATATTTCAGGCCATCTAACCACACTCTGTGTGTGCTTGATGTGCTTCAGGGAATTTCCTTTCAATGAGCACGGCTTTTAACCCGGTCAAACAGATCAAACATTTCACTTAACATTTTAAAAACAAATGTTTCATGAAATGTTGGGCTTGTTTGGCCACCTTGTTTTGTCTCATAACATTTGTTTGGCAGTGTTGAACATATTTGGATCTAACTAGGTCAAAAACAAATTTTGTTCTTCGTTGTTGTGCCCAATGTTGGATCTGTTTGACCACTCCATCCAACAAATATTTCGCCAAACATTCTGTTGTGTTTTCATCGATATGCCTTTGTGCGTGCTCCGCACTGTCTCGTTGACTTCACAGGCACCTTCTGATCACAGGTTTCAAACCAAATGTTTGGTGAAATGTTTGGTGACATGTTAGTTCTGTTTTACCACCAAATAACAGCATGAAGCAGAATCAAAATATGAATTTTGATAAATGTTTTGTGAAATGTTTGATCAGTTTGACCGGGGCCTTAGCAAGTACATCGCCGTCTAAGTGCCCCATTGAGAGGTCAGGGGTCAGATGTTCATCGGAGTGCTTTTGATCGAAAAATATGGTCAAAGTTTCACAGGGCAGCTCCAATTATGTACCGAGCACAGCATAATTACTGGCGGGGAGCTGTATTTACACATCGGAATACCTTCATAAATTTCTCCCCGGGGTTTGTCAGTTTGAAGCCGGGGTTTCACTTGTGAGACATTTTTTTACCGAATGATTTTGCCTTAATTTTCACCGGCGAAATCACAGGAATATAATGTGCCGGGCACTTAGCAGGGGGTGCACAAATGTAACTCGTTTAAAAGAATTAGAATGGTACAACAGTAGCTTCATAGCGAATGACCAATCGAAGGATGAGATTTTATTCATGACACATTTCTTCAACACAATCTGTAATTGTAGAAAACAATATTCGAAAACCAACCATTACCTTTATTACTAACAAACGATCGATGTAAAAAATTACCCCTTCATAATTCACTGTCAGCGACATTTACTCCCGAGGGGGGGGGGGGAGGGCGGTACTTGACTGTGAACGTAACTCGACGTCAATCTGGACTTTGACAAAAGGACCCATTTGTACGGCGGAATTTTTCAAGAATTTCGAAACCCTTGTGCATGAATTTCAGGAAGTTTCGTGACCATGTCTATGAATTTTGTCGATTTGAGGATGCAAGGTCTATTCAAATTTCTTCGGTTGTGATAAAAATTCTGAAAAAGCTGCCCACCTACGAGAATGAAGGTTAGAAACAGACCCATATGTAGGGAATTTTAAGTCAAAAACCCACCCATATGTGCGGCACATCCAGTAGCACTTAACAATCAAGTACCCCACCCCCCGGGCACTTATTGGTACAACTTTGGCTTCGTGACAAAAGTGTATCTGATCATCTCCCCTCCCATTTAGACTGCGTTCACACGATGCCGGAACCCCCGGGGGGGGTACATGACTTGTGGATGGACGGGGTTCTGCCGCCCGTTTTTTTAGAAAGGTACCCTCTTCTTATTACCGAAGCTTGCTGTCATACCCAATTTTATAATGAATTTTTGTGAAAAACAGTCCAGTTTTGGCTATCTTTCGCCAATTTCTGGATACCCCACCCCTGTTTATGGAAAATCTGCCGAAAAAGGGACCCTTGTTTAGAGAATTTCGGCCCAAAACCCACCCATATGGGCGGCACATACCCGTATCCTCAACATGCTATGTACCCCCCCCCCCCCGGGGCCGGAACATTTGAAAACGACGAGAAATTGGACGAATAGGCCTCCCAGTCACACAAAAACGGCACATTTTTTGCCGCGCATTTTGAAAACGGTAGATTTTGAAAACGGATCTCTAACCGGAAAATTTTGAAAACGGTGTCGCGTGAACACTCGAAACTGACGAAAATAGAACACTAATTGATGAAATTTTGCTGTGTTTTTGCAGGGAAATTTTTGGGAAATGGACACATTTCCCATAATTTCCCAAAGGGGCAATGTAAGTTTTGTTTCCTTTGAATTTCCCAGAAAATCTTGCCGATCTCCCTTAAATTTCCATGAAATAACTAAAGGAAAATTTTGGCATTTTGTGCCATGTTTCCAACGTTTTCAAATTGAGACTAAACTGTCCTTAAGGTGTTATGTTTGTTTGGACGTAAAAATACCACTTTTGGAGATATTCTGACCCAGCAATAAAGGAATACGTGCATGACTACTGTGTCCTTCCTGGGATATTGGATACTGCAACAACTAAACAGTCATACGGCAGCATTTCTACGCACATCAAAGAAATAGGTTGAAAACATTCCAGTAACAATTTCAAAACCCAATCTGATTAAATACAGTAACAGGGTCGTAGCCAGGGTTTCTAATTTGGCTCTTTTTAAGCCAAATTTTGGAAAACTTGGCTCTTTTCTTTAATTGTTGGCTTCAAAAATTAAGTTTGCATTTTTGGCTTGATTTTGGCTTCTTTTGAGATTTTCTTCAATTTTCGTTCAATTCTCTTCAAACTGGACCACATTTCTAACCTGATTTGTGTTCTAAGTCTACGATGTTGTGGGACAATCACAATCTACGACATTTTTCTTTGCAAGACAACATCAAAGACAAAGGGTTTTCATCCGGAGCTACACAATATCCCACAATATAGTATGTGAAAACAATGGAATGTAAGTACCCATTGTTTGACATAACAATATAAAAATAGGTGATAAAACAATAGGCCATTGTTTGAAAGTTTTGGCTTTTTCTGGCTTTTTCCAACCTTGGTTTGGCTTTGGGCAGTCCGGGGATCTTCCAACCCTGGAGCTAGCATACAAATCTTCTAAAAGACAGTGCATGTACATTGCAATTTACATATATTCTTTCCTTTGCACTGAATAGCTTGGAAGGAACTTTTTCTTAATTTTGCTATATTTCAACACTCACTTTTAAGAACTTAGTTATCATTTTGAGAATTTCAGGATCTTTTCAGGATCTTTTCAGGATCTTTTTCAAGAAGACAATTTTTCCAAGTTTTGACTTGCAACAAACCATTCTGGCAAAGCTTTGAAAAGATTAAAACCATAAACTTGGTAGGCTTACAAACCTTGGTAGGATCTTCTAGATAAACATTTAATGTCTACAATATGGTGTTAAGCACTGGTCCTTCACTCTTCTTGTTTAGAATGCATAAATTTTACAGATTCACAGCCTCAAATGAGTTGAAACATAAAACAGCTAAGAATTCTTAAAAATTCTATTCAATAGTTATAACAGTAAATTTCCTCTTAAACCAAGAGGTAGGTTCTTGCATTCCAAGAGGATATTTCCTAACTTCAATGGAGGGTCCATGTCAGTATTTCTCAAGTCTGATGTTTCTACTCATAGACTCAATATTGATTTAATAAAAAATTCTGGACTCCAAAATATTGGCATGCACTTCCTTTATTTAAAATTATGAAGAACCTCCTAGGCTTGTACCCCTTTCTGGCTACATCCCTTATCTACAAGTAAATATATAACAGTCAAAAAATAAATTACTGTAATTCAATGTAACCTTTACCACAAGGAGCATGATTGTGGACACAAAGAATATGAGCAAATCCATCTCTGAAGTCTTGGCTCCTCAGTGTGTAAATGAAAGGATTTATACATGAAGAAAAGAAACAAAATATGACACTGACTTGCATCAGTGCACTATTCCAGTCAATGTATGTCTTTACAAGTCCAAGGTTCAGGCAAAAGTACAGAGCTTGGTTCATTGACCAACAAAGAAAATAAGATATGATGACAATAAGAACAGTTTTGATGCTCTGTTGTCTGATTTTTATCATCATCAATTCTCCTTTCTGCACATGTTTGGTTGGGCAGCTCAAAGCTCTAAGTTTCTTGGCATGAAGGCATCTTTTGATTCTCAGAAAGCAAGTGATCATGTAAATGATTGGAAACACAAACTGAATACTGAAAACCAGAACGTAAATAACTTTTGGGGTGACACTGCTGTTGTAGTCAATTGAAAATGTGCAATGGGCACCAACACTTGCTTTGTTTTCTGTAGAATATTTCTCACCAATTAGTGAAGGAATACCCAAAATTCCAGAGAATAACCAAATAAATGTAACCAGCCTCCTTGCTCTTTGTGGAGTTGACTTTGCACGTGCTTCCAGAGGGTTGCAGATAGCCATTTGCCTTTCATGTGCTATTGCAACGAGTGTCTAGACTGATACTGTTGCAAAAAAGAAAAGTATATTATAACCAGTGAAAATTTTACACATGACATCACCAGCTGCACCGCTAGGGTGGTTTTCAAACAATGAAGTTGATGTGAGATAAATTGGCACACAAAGCACGCAAACCAATAAATCTGCAACAGCTAGGGCTGCAAGATATGTGCCAAAGGCAGTGGATCCCATGTTTTTATTCTTCTTTAGAACAACGAGGACAAGAATATTGCCGAATATTCCAGCAACGGCAATCAAGCAATAAAGGGTCAATTCCCAGGCTCGAACTGGAAAATTGTCGTGAGTGCCCAGATTTGTCATCTCTTTGTGTGTGTGTGGTACAGCAGTACAAGGAAGCCTTTTCGTCGTTTATCCTTCAGCTTCGTGATGAACTATTTTCGTTTTCTTGCAAACAATGGTGCAAATATCTTGTTTATGGACGCTAACTTCCTCGTATCCAGTCTTTTGCTGCGCCAACTTCTGGTTTCGATTTCATTTTAACAATGCTTTACAGCCTCGTTTGAGACTCTAGTTTCCAGGAACCAGAAAAGAAAATGGCGGCAGATTTGGCTGGAAACGAAACAGGAAACACTTTCGCGGAAACCACCTCTCCTCTTGTTGCCCTGTCAGCACTTGAAGTCAGGGTCGCAAAAATCTTGGTATTCGTATCTGTAGATGGTTCTGCAACGGTCTGGGACAAAGATGATGTCATAAAGCTGAAGAAAGAATTGCGAATACCTGGGGTCTTGATTGGATCACTTAGTCGCAAACCATGGCAAAATCAAGTGATGTCTCTGCCGTTGCTTTTAACACCAGAAGAAGTAACTTTGCTGATCGAGAAGGATTTTGCAGTTTTGATTGATAGAGCACAATGCTCATCAATTCCAACAACGAATGAGGCTGAATGTTTTGTGAAATTACGAGAGCAATCCCATTTGGAGCAGATCAAGATTTTCGTCAAAAGTAGAGAAGAAAAGAAACAATTGTATTGCAAACGAGACAAGCAATGCTTTGAAGCAGGAAAACATACTACGGATATGAAAAATGGTGACATTTTGATTAAAACATTTGAAGGTGATGCAGTCACGCTTTCTAAAGATATTCAAAGTGATACTATGATTAAACAAGAAACAAATGAAACTAAAAAGGATGTTAACCAGGTCACAGTTGGTGCCTTGGAGTTTTCTACCACCCAAGGAAATAGTCATTTACAAGCTGATAGGATGTCAGATAAACAAGTCAAAGAACAAACAGGATGTGTCCATTCAAATACAAGTGTTGCTGATGTCATTTGTAATGAGAAAACAACAAAAACAAACCATGGTGAAAATGAAACTGCCGGAAGAATAACAATTGAAATCACTGAAACTGATATGCAATATTACTCCAAGTCAACATGGATACACATACCCACAAGTTATCCTGGTCTAGCTAGGAAAAACCTTGACTTTAATAATAAAACTTCTGTTACATGGAAGTATCCAAGAACACTCACAGAGAAGCGTAATTATGCTGTGTATAAAGATTTGTGGGAGAAAGGATACTTCATAACTTCTGGTGAAAAGTTTGGATGTGATTTTCTGGTCTATCCTGGGGATCCATCTAGGTATCATTCTCATTTTATTGTTATTGTTATCCCATCGGGTAGGAAAATCACGTCAATGGAATTGCTTGCATATGGGAGACTTGGAAGTGGAGTAAAGAAATCAGTTCTTTTAGCTACTGTTAATGAAACCACTAATCAGTCAGTTGAATATCAATCAATTTCTTGGAGCAATATTGACTAATGACTGACAAATGCCACACTTATGAAAATTGATGCTTTTGGTAATTTTCGACAAATGGAAAATTGGAAAAAGTATGACGAGAGCGAGTCTCGAACTTGCAACCTTCTGCTTCTACCAAATATGAAAATTGATGAATGTTAACTTTTTGTGGTTGCTTCTCAGCATTAAAAAGAATTGTAATATCTTATAAAGGCCCTTTACCAAAATGAAAATCATGCTGACACTGGCAAAGGACATAGTTGTTACCTTGAGGTATGGAAGTAAGGTCTCCCAAAAAGTTTTTAGAAGAAAAACATGTTTGTTTCTGTAAAACAGAACAAGTCTATCCTTTCCAGAAGTGTGCAAATTGCTCTTTCTGTGACAATGCCAGTTACTGTACATTTGCCACAGGTGAGAGATCCTCTTCCAAACTTAAGTTGATTAAAATGTACCTAAGACAGAGGAGATGGTACGAAAAACATAGTTACTAAATTACCTGATTACTCAATTATATACTTATTGTCTTATGATGGCTAGAGAGCTTGAAACTCTAAATAACAACTGTTATAATTACTTGGTGGATACTTCCAAAGCTATTGGTGAAACAAAACTCATCAAATGTTTTTGACATGTCAATGGGATGCCAATGCTTAAAGGCACAGAAGTATTTGCACACAGAACTGGAACTAGAGTTAGTTGTTCTGTCAAAATTCCAAATAACATGTTGTTCATGATGTTTTCTACATTATGCAAACCAACTAGGACAGAATTTTACTGTATATCAGTTACAGGGAGTACGTCTCATCATTTAGTTCTCATAGCATATTGTTTACAAGAAAAAACAGCTATCATGCATCAAAATGACTGCATGATTAGACAGTTTGGCAAAAAGACGTGTCAAAATGTTATTTCTGGACGTAGCAACTGTTTGTTGATTGCAGAATTGAAATATGCTTTGTCAATTTAGCTTGGATCAACAAAAGAATTACTGTAGAAGTTATCTGATTCTAAAAACTATCAATTATGACATCGCAAATTTTTGTTTATTTACCAAAATGCAAAAAGTTATACATATTTGAGTCTGCTAAATTATGTGCCAAATGTGCCAAACGTGCCAACGTGCCATGGTATGTTACGTGCCAACGTGCCTACCTGCCAAATTTTCTTACGTGCCAAGGTGCCATGGCATGTTACGTGCCAACGTGCCTGCATGCCAAATTTCCTTACATGCCAATGTGCCAACGTGCCTATGTGCCAAATTTTCTTACGTGCCAACGTGCCATGGCATATTACGTGCCAATGTCTCAACGTGCCTACATGCTAAATTTTATGGTTTCTTACGGGCCCATGTGCAATCCTATGTAATCCTATGCTTTGCCATATACACCTATGTTTTCCATTGTATACCGGTACCTTTGCACAAAATCGCACAAACCATTGCAAATATGTGCAATGATTTATTGAAATGCTGACTCGCTGGCTTCGCCTCACCCAACAGCGTGCGCCTCTAACCTTGGGCAACAATGTACCTTCTTTGTAGCACAGCAATTAAAGTTAATTAGCTCGATATTACTGCTTTTCTATATTGTTTTTCTTTTGCCCAAGATTTCTCACAAAATGATTCATTCATCGCAGCAGTAGCACAGCATCAGCACAAGACATACAAACTTGAAAGTAAAAGATATTTCTATCTTACAGATATAAGTATTTCAAAATACATCTTTTAACAAAACATTTTGAAACTTGAAAATGTACTTACTGTTGTATAAGTACCAACAATGTCAATATAAAGATCTCAATAAACTAAGCACAGCAAGAATTACCAAAATTTCGTGCAAAGGTACCAGTATACATGGAAGTCACCTCCCTGCTTCCCTCCAAGGTGCATATGGCAAAACATAGGAATACATAGGATTGCACATGGGCCCATAAGAAACTAGGAAAAAATGATAGAAACTAAGAAAATTTGGCATGTAGGCACGTTGGCAGGTAACACGCCATTGCATGTTGGCACACAAGAAAATTTAGCACGTTTGGCATGTATGGCACGTAATTTAGCAGACTCTACATATCGTGATTTTATCATATCATGTTGCATTTGATTAGCGTGTAACTATTGAACTTTTTGACCATTTTCAGTTACACACTGTTTTGAAACATCTTTCTTTTCCTTCACCTTGTGACTCAAGCAGGATGTTCCCTAGCCCATGCAAGCAAAACAGGTTTGTAAGCAAAAGGATAGATTTCCACTGTCAAACTCAAAAGAATACTGACTTGTTTCACACATGCTTGCAAGTGCTTCACTGTTTCTTTTGCATTTGCCAATCAATAATTAACTGACTTGTTCTTCTTGTGTTTGTTGTCGAGTAGTAAGCTGCCAAACTTTAAGATTTGATTGCAGAGAAACTGGCCAAGCTTTTTACTTCAAATTTGGCATGTGTGTTTAGAATTCTATGAACTACGGGTACGTCCCACCCATCAGGATGGGTTTTGAAACTGAAAATTCCCAAACATGGATCTTGAGATGTAGCTGCTGCACTAGAAATGGGTAGCTTTTTGACTAGTAAAAAAACGTTTTGAGATTTTATCTTATCATTGGATTTTCTTTGTTTTAGTTGTGAAAACTGGTTGTTATAACTTTATCTTGCATCAACTTACCCTTAAAGTGAAACGAAACTTGATTCTAGGAACTTCAACTGCCTTTGCTATAGGTATGAAAATCAACTGAAAGTCCTTAGATGTTGATCTTCCCCTAAAATGTTGGTTGGCACGTCCCCGTCATCCTAGGGCTCAAGTTACCCACCGGGGGAGCGGGGGGGAGGTAACACAGTCCCATTAAAGTGTTTGGATTAGCTCTTTGGAAAATGAAGTTCTTCTGAAACTAGTAAGATATTTTGACAGGAGCCTTTCCCAAAGCTTTGACAACAAAAACTTTTTTTAAATATCCTTCGACTGCCAAGCATATGGGAAACACCATACTTTTTACAGAATTTCGATAGACCGAATGGTTCCAAAGCAATTGATAAGTTTGAAGCCCCAAGGGGTCTTGACCTAAATCTTACGGGGGTGTGCCCACGAAAAATGATTTTTTTACATGGCTCCAGAATTTTTGCCTTCAAATGATACCCAATTCCAGAAAAAATTGGTTAAAAGTATATTCCAGTACACAATAACAACAGGATGTAACAAAATGTTCCGTTTTGACATGTTTTGACAACCGGCTCCAGAAAAATTGCTCTCTTTTGATACCCCATTCAAGAAAAATAGTTGAAAACGATAACCTGAAAAATGGCGCATACCCGTGGGACAATTATACTAAGTATCTCCCCGGGGAGTTTGAAGAGGGGAAGGATTTCTGAAAACTGGCTTCCCGTGCTCATCAGAGTGGAAATAGTCCAAGAATCCTTTGATCATCAGTGAGTGAAATGAAGATAAAAACTTTGATTAGGCAGCTTGCAAGATGGTTGCATGCAGCTATTTCCCTGCAGATGGCGGCAATCTGTTGCCCAAAGAACAAGGAAAGATTTTGTAAGACAATGACATCAGTTGATTTTGACTGACACTGCAATTCAAACTGGTTAGCGATTGCAGACAAAGCAGATTTTCTCAATCGGTAATCCAAATCAAACACACAGTAAACTGTCGCCTTGAGCATGTGAAAAATAATTTTCAAGAGAATTCACGAGCCTATGACGGATGAAGGAGGATGATTCTAAAGATCTGCCCCGCCTGCTCATTTCCTGAAAAAGGAATTGTAGTCCGCCATGCAGATCTTTGGATTTATCCTTATCTTTCGCTATGAAGTATGTCTACTCCTAAAATGCACCTTTCGCGTGCATAAAACGACAGTTTGCTCTACTGTTTTCAGGGCAACTTTTGCGACTGTGATTGTTTTGAACTACTAGTTGAGAAAATTCCCCTTGTCAGCAATTGCTAATATCAAAAGCTTCTGATGCTATTGTGTTACAAGATCTGCCTCCTTTTGTGCTCGAAGCAGTAGAGAACACAATGATCTTTTGTTTAAGTCGCTAATGTGTTTGAACAATACATTCCTATTGAAAAACAGCTTTGTCCCTTACCCCCAAGAAACAAATTGAGTATTTGATACTTATCAAAGTGCTTGCAACTGGATAGAAATTTACAGTAAGAAAGTATTGATGAAAAGATACAATCATCAATAATAAACAAAATGCAATATATTATAGAACTACTCTAAGGGCGTATTGTTTTGGGCATCTGAAGTCTGCGAAGTCTTCTGAAAACGGTAGGCTTCGCAGAGAACAATTTCATTTACCAAAAGAATATGAATTCTGAACACGGTAGGGTTGGCAGACTTCGCAGTGAAAAATGCCAAAAGAATGGGAATGGAATGCTGAAGAAATGAGAACTCGAATGTTGTTGTTCGACCGAGCGAATTGAAACCATTGCAATGCAATGTAGTTTTGTTATACCCATCCCAAGAGAAAAGAATCTGCGAAGTACCATTGTGTTTTCGAATGTTTTTGAAAACTTTAATTCATGAAACAATGCTCTCTGGGATCTTTCAAATGTTTGCCAGCTTCATGATCAGCAAGAGCCCTAAGAAAGCAAGAGTTCGGAGCGAGCGTTCGGATCGAGCGATATTTTCATTCACTTTCATACGATGTGCTCGATTTGAATGGCGTTACACCGATAGCAAAGGTTCGAATCTTTGCAGACTTTAAAACTAAATGTGTAAAATGTTATTGCCAAATTCTTTCAATTGAATCGATCAAAGGTAACTTTAGGTCGTTCGCCATAATTCCAGAAAGTACATTTTTGATATCATCATTCATTTCAGCGTTACAGCAGTTTCATTTTTTTTCTACTTTTGAAGTTGTGACGTCATCAAACTGCTAAATCGTAAATGACAGAAGTTACAGACTTCTGCTTGATACGATCTCGTAGATCCTCAATAACCGAGTATTTCTTGTATTGGTCATTTCAACTTTCCTTAACCATTATACAATTTATGGAGGTTTTGATATTTGTAAAAATTAAAGGATACCTCCCCTCGTTCACCCTTTCATAAAGCTTAAAAACGCTATAATTTGAAGAATATTGACGAGGTCAAATATGTTCTTTCTGGCATTATGAAAATTGGCCTACAGTTCCCTCGATGTATTCATCTGAAAGAATTATACAATAATATTTTACACTAATAACTTTAAACACTTGTTTAGATTCGAGCCCTATACTTTCACCTGTAGCCTGCATGCAACGTTTTGTTTTGAAAAATGAACAAAAAAATGCAAATGTCAGAATCTTCTAGATCAAATGGAATCTGTTTGTTATGGTCCTATTACATGCAAAAATAACGTTTAGAAACGGTGTTTATTAAACTTCGAGATCCTCCCATCTGCCGCTAAGCCGACAGAAGGAGTCTTTCTTCACTTTGCAGTTATTTTGATTTGGCACCAAGGCTTTGATCATTGGTGGCAGTTGATCGAGATTCGCAAGTCGGTGTCTTAGTCGTTACTGACATGTGATTTTCGGTTTCGTTTTCTTCTTCTGGTGATAAAGTGGCCTGTTTGTATCGATTAATTTGTTCTTCGTGCGAACCCAACTGTGGAGGGCGCGACGAAACGCGTTTTTTGTCATTCAACGTTGCTCTTTGCAGCTACGAACTTATTCGTTTCTTTTCAGGTTAAAAGATTGATTCGTTTTCCCTTGCAGGAGTTAAAAGTTAGCTCCTGTTTATGTTGCCATTTTGTAGTCGTGGTTTTTCGCTCTAAATAGTATTGTATTAGTAGTAGGGTATAGTATTTTGTAAGTAGTGTTATTAAGTAATATGTATTGTAACTTTTTAGATTGAATGTATATAAAAAGTAAGCTCTCTAGCCATCACAGGTTTATTTTGGTTGATGTTCTTTTACAGGAGTTAAAAATCTTCTTTCTACAGATTTCGGTGTTTTTCTTGCGTTTATGGGCTTAGTGCGATGAGTGCGTTATGTAAGGCTGTTTTCAAAAGTAAGTTAGAAAGTTCTTTAGGAGGTTTTTTGTGTTTTTCATAGCTTTTCAGTCGATAGATGCCTGGTGTGTCAGCAAAATGTATCCAGAATCGCACGGGAAAAGCTATGCAATCTATTTATAAAATTAAATCTTTCTAAGGCTTCAACTTAATTTTTACAGTTTTTTCTCATAATTTCAGGCGAATTGTTTCCTTTTGAAATCAGTATTTAGCAGAAATTCTTATTCCTCAATTCTTGTCGAAAGAAACCCTAAAGTGGGCTACTCAAGATTATGTAAATTTTGAATTTTAATTCCCAGAATTGAAGAAAGACCATAGCTACGTTACATTTCCCCATTATTAGATGGCAATGATCGAACTTAATGAACGATGCTCTTTCTCTTGGTACTCGAACACGTTCAGAACACGTTTACACATTGGTAATTACACACCATAGATATTTTTCAGCATATATATTCCTGCAGAGGAAAGTATATTTCTTTCTGTGGAGGAGGTATTTGAGCATTTGTTTTCACTAGCTCCTCCGTAGAAGTAAATGAATTTAAATTTGGTGCTACATAGCTATGTACAATAAAAGGTTAGGCCTAAAACTACACACGCTAATCCAAGCCAACTGATAAAACCAATACAAATACAATGTCCGTAAGTCCTCAAATAAGCTCCCACCCTCGAATAAGCCCTCATGGTGGGGGGGCTAATTTATTTATTTAGATAGCTCTTGGTGAAAACTGTTTGTTATTTTGGCTAATTCTTTTGATGCTCTTCTTTGACTGACCTTTCTGTGTTTTTTCAACCTATTCGGGCTTAGATATTGTCACGACAAGAATGTATCCCCATAGATCTGCTGCTTTAAGGATACTGTCCTAGTAATATTTTTTGATGCTGAAAAATAAGCCCCAACCCTAAAATAAGCCTCCTTCTTAAAAAAAAGCCCCCATCCTAAACTATCTTTTGCGAAGAAACTCCGGGGGTTATTTGAGGATGTACTTTACGGCGTCTACCCACCTATAGTTTACACAAGGATACAAGGCTTTCAATATGTCTACCTCTTTGTTATGAAAACGTACTGTAAGTTTCATCTAAGTAACTATCCAGTTCTGTACACTGAGTTTTTTGAGGAGCCACCACACTTTCTCTTTGAATTATCAGCGCAACCATTTACACAATCAGATTCCGATGCATTGCCATATTTATCATAGGTTGTTCCACAGAAGCATGTGTAGCCAGACTGCACACCTGCGTAGGGGTGTCCAAGGTTTTTGCACCCTGCAATACATTGATCGATAACTCCTGGGTTGGTAAATATTTTAATAGGCGAGAATTCATGTGGAAGAGCTCTGTTTTCAGCTACGTCAGGGAAACATCCAACATATAACGAATCAATGCTTTGTACTGTTGAGAAAAAAAGGAAAATTAGAAAAGAAACACAATTTCCGGTGATGACTCGGTAATCTTCAAATCCCCTGAAAAGGACATCCATACCGAGCCAAGAAAAATGAAAATTTTGAGGCTCTGGTACCCAGGGTAGGACACCCATAATTCTGTGAAATGTTTGAAGATTGTGAAAATATACCCGTAATTCTGTAGCTGTTTGAAAAAGGTATCCCTAAAAAATGGCACGTCCCCGTACCACGAAAAGTAATATGGTACCCCTTTCTCCCGAGGAAAATACTATGATTTATCACAGAGAATAAGCAACTGTCGTTTTCATTATACCTGTTTCACATTGTTTCCCTTGGTAGAGACCTTGGCATTTGCATCCAATTGTCTCTAGGCAGACACCACCATTCAAGCATGTTGAGCTTGTGCATCTAGGCAAATCTACGGTAAAATAATAATAATAATAATAATAATAATCATCATCATCATCATCATCGTCATTAACATTATTTAAAGTTGGTTTTAGCCTAGTATATAATACTAATTCAGCCCAACTGTAAAGTAAACTATGTGATAATATACAAAATGTTCTATATGTATCTAACAAAAATATTATAAACATAGTCTGTAGGTGCACTTATCACCAGTCCATGATTTTATTTGATTCTTAAATGCTGCAAGGGATGAACTTTGCTTGATTTTGTCACTGAGTGTGTTCCAAAGGAGACTTTCTCTGAAAGAGAGTGACTTCACGCCATAACGTTTCTTGATCTTTGGAAGTTTACACAGGTCTTTAGTTCTTAGGTAACATGGATAGTTTGGCTGTTATCTCGGCTCAATAGTAGCTGGAAAGAAGATTCATAGTCCTGGTAGAGTATCCGCAGACAACGTTTATGTGCTCTATTTATTCCATCGTAAGCCATACCAGGGGCAGTAATTGAAATTCGATAGGATAATGGTGTTACAGATTTTAGTTGCTTGATCTGACCATAAATATGTATTTAGCCTTGCAAAAGCGCTAACTTTCTGATGAACCTTTGAACGGAGTCCGTGTATGTGTTTATTTAACTTGAGCTTGTTATCAATCTGTATGCCTGGGAGTTTTACCGTGTCTGTAGTAGGTAATTTTTTCCTTCTATGTTAAGGCGCAGGCACCTTTCATCTTTTAGGCCCAGGAACATAATCTGGAATTTTTCAGGATTTGCTATCATTCCATTTTTTGAGAACCAGTCTAACAGTAGTCCTAGGTCATTTTCCAATTTGATCACAATTTCTTGTATATTATTGCCACATGCAAATATGGTATTATCATCGGCAAAGTTGCATATCTCGGATTCTAGGTTCATGGCAAATAGATCATTTTTGAAGATGTTGAAAAGTAATGGACCCAGGACAGAACCTTGTGGGACACCAATCTTTATTTTTTGCCGAACGGAAGTTCCTTTTAGCTGCTCATTACATTTAAAATGTAAATGTAATGAGCAGCTGGACGGAACTTCTGTATCGATATACTCCGGTTGAGTTGAAAATCCTCCAATGTTTGATGATAACTGGAAATTTTTATGAGAAATAACAGAAGAGCCTTGAAGTCGAGCTTTACCGGGTGAGTCAAAAAAAGTTTAGACGTTTGGCAGGCCTGTGACCAATATTCAAAACTGAAATATTTTTCTATCAGCCAAAGGCCAAGTTAGGGACAGCGCAAAATTTATTATATTATATGGCCGGTGGAGGAGAAATATTGTTGCAAAAAATATGTTCTCCCCATATGAAGTCATTGCAAAAATACAACTGCCCTTTCAACTTTTCCTTAAAAAATGCATCTGCCCCATGTTCATGAACAACAGATGATGTATAGTACTATAGCATAGTACCACCAATGAATTAGCCAAAGACCATAAAGTAAGACAGTACATCTAAGAGTGTTTGTCAATGATTGATGAATCTTTCTTGCAAGAAACTAACAAGAAAATATGGCGTGTCATTTATACACATCCTTGCATGCACTTCTCAACTTGCATGATTCACAGTTTTGTCCTCAAGGTGAGCCATTTTGTATTTCAAATTTCCTCCTATTTTGAGCTCAGAATCGTTGCAGCCCCGTTTAAGCCCGTTCATAGTTGCTTTGCTTAATAAAAAGCGTTGACCCAATTGTGTACAAGTTTAAAAAAGGTAGTTGCCCTGTTACGCTTTGCACCGACCACGTTATAAAATAAGCTTTGTACTGTCCCTTAGAAGTGAAAATTCTGTTTGGTACAATCATCCATCTTATAGACTCAGAAATTAGGGAAATGGTTGTTAGAGGTCCTCATTTCATTCTGTTCCTTGATTTACTTGCCACTGAAATTTATGCTGCATTCACACTGACAGAGTTAAACCAGCTTTATCTAAACCACTTTAGATTTCAACGAGTCAAATGACTGGATTTGTTGTATTGACCAATCAGAAGGCCTTATTCGAAAACTTGGTTTAGTTTAAGCTGGTTTAACTTGTAATGTGAATGGGGCATAGTGTCAGTTTCAGAATAGACGATTACGCCAAAGATTGGCGGCGAAGAACTTTATACCAAGATGCATTGCGTTTACAGTTGCGAATCTTCAACGATTCTATAGCAATTCGATTAATGAACGTAATGCATCCCGGTAAACAGTTCCTTGCTACCATCTTTAACGTAATCGTCTATTAGAATTCAAGTTTTAATCGCAAGCGTATCATCTACACAAATCGAGCAGGAAATTCTCCTTCACATGCAAACCCTTACGTGTATTTTCCAAATTTCTTGGTCAAGGTCTTGTTACAGAGATGGTTGAGCCCCTCTTTGATTTTGTATGTAAACTGACATATCTTTATTCTAGTTGACGTATTCTGGGGATATGTAACCTTTGGGACGTGACTAAGGGAGAGGCGACTGAATGAATTGAGAAATGGTTGCTTGAACAGCAACGTGACCGAAATGCTTGAATAGTAGCTAAGTAACTTGAATGGTTAGGACGAAAGTGCTTGGATAACTGTTACTTTTTAATCGTCGTTAGTTGAACCACATGATCAAGTGTAACCTGTTTAGCGAAGCATATATTCACGTTTATTCTCATTTATATTGATATTCATACTCTTGACTCTTATCGCTCGGATCCTATTTAACAGCCTGGTTCAAACTAGGTCGTTTCTTGGTGCTAAATTTTGGAATACATTGCCCATTGAACTCCGAAATGCTCCATCAAAAGCATAGTTGAAAGCAAAACTGAAAACTTACTTATTAAACAATGTCGACCGATGAATTAAAAATGTTTTGATACTGACAATGCACAATGATTTAAATGCAACTTAATTTCTATTAATTTCTATTCTATTAATTAATAGTTCCTCTTTTATTTGTATTTGCATATTGTATTAAGTTTTTTATGTCAATTGTATTAAGTTTTTGTAACATCATTATCTTTGTAGTTTAGTTATTTGTTTGTATTGTTAGAACTATAAATTGTATGTAGAGAATTTAAATAATCTGAAACTGAAACTGTTTTGGTCGTTCAGGTCGAGCGGAAAGACCCAAAAGACGAAGACCCAGTGTTTCACTCATGTGTCTTTTGGATCTTTCTACTCGACCTCAAATCCTAGTTTTCATTAAATTGTTAATTCATCGGCGATTGTCGGTGATCCCATCGCTACTCAGTACCAGCGACCGCCTGAACGGATTTTAGTTTAGTTTAGTCATGACGTTGTGTTAGTTCCATCGCGCTAGTCCGCAAAGTGCATTTGAGACGCGTAGTTCAGATTAAGACTAGGACCTAGTATTAGTAGGCCGTAGATTTCGTTACCGCTTGTTAGAGTTGTGGTTGTGTTAGCTACAAAATGGGAGCATGAGAAAACAGTTTTCGGGATTATTACAATTTTTTGTAACGGTGTGCCTAGACAATTTGGTACATCTGGCGATCCTGCTAAAATTTGTGAGAGTGCACCTTAACAAAATTTACTAATTTGGTACAGGCCCAGCGACACCGCATGGTCTCGAAAACTCGATTCGAATCGGCTGTTCAGTTTACTGTGAATGGGTCTATCAACTCTGTTTGAACTGAGTGGGCTTCAAAGGAAGTTTGGCTCTACTTTGATGTAATCTTACCTTAGAACTTTTTTCATTTTTTTTTCTCTGAATTACAAACGCACTCTATATTGCAGAGAACGGAACGTCATCAAAGTTTTAAATCGTAGATCAGGAGAATGAAAGACATATGCTTGATACCACAATGTAGATACACAAAAACTGTTGTTTTCTTGGAAATTATTTAATGTTTTCTCAAAAGGAATTGCAATGGTTTTACAATTCTTTAAAAAATTTGATTGAAATCCTGTGAGTAAATATAAACGCCTGGCGTTTGAAAAAATCCTGCTCCCTGACTATCAAAGCAATGATGTTGAAAGCAGCCTTGTTTTATCACCGATGAGTCAAATTAGATTCAGCAATTTACCCGACTTTAATCGGTCATTCTTTCCCATTGAAACAGGAGAAAGCCCCTTTCGGAAACCTGCAAGGACGAGTGAAAACACCAAGCAAAATTTTCCGTTCTTCTCCTTCCTAGCAATAATGACTCTTGGATGCGCTCATGTATTTTGTCCTCATGGGAGAGTGGAATTTCCCTGAATAAGTCATTCACACTAAGGGGAAGACTTTTCAACCAGCCAAGAGGAAAGCACGTGCTAAAAGATGTTGAAAGTCATCACTGTGAGGTAAACATATTAAAGATTCTTGCTTGTAATCTTAGTACGTTTTTTTAGGTTTCTCAAAGGGATTCATTTTAGAAAGTCGCTTGCAGAATCTTAACGGAGTGATCGATTTTAGCCAGGAAAATTTCTAAAAATAATTGAACATGTTAGCTATTCAACTGTGTATTGCAAATTATTATTGCTTATATACTCAGGGAGCAGTAGCCTTTTAAACGCCGGACGCCTTTTTTTACTCACCCAGTAGAATGAGGGTAATCCTCTAAATTTGACAACATCGAAGATTTCTGAAAATTTCAACCGTAAAATGACCGCAAAGTAGCTAGAGCTTCTTTCAAGTCATCCCATTCGAAGAAGCAAATTAATAGACATAGCATTTTCATCGTAAATTCTCTCGCTTTTTCTATATTTTTGATATTAGTTTTTCGCTCAATCAGCCTGTTTGAAAACAATAGGCTTCTTGGGGATTTCTTACGGATTTTCTAGCAGAATGGGATTTTTGCCAAAAGTATACGAGATTTTTTAAAGTAATACACTCCTCGTTTGACACACTTGTGTAAGCAAAAATAAAGACTCACAAATTTTCTCCCAAACGATCGTTTCTTTTGTTTTATTCTGAATCGCATCTCTGCCATACACCATTTCATATTTAGACGATTTGACATATTTCACCACGTGTGTACACTTCGCTGTTCTGCTGCATTTGTAGAAATCCTTATGGAAAAAATGCTGACCAATCACTGAGTCTTTTTCCTGCTTTCCGTTAATCAAACTGAAGAAAGACTGGTTTCGTACTAATGCAAAGTAAGAAAAGAAAAATATCCCTGCCAGAACTGAAACTGGCAATATCATTGTGAAAATGTACTTGATATTTTTCTTTGTTATTGTTTATCAAGCTTTTTTGCTATATCATTCAAGACTTTACTTATTTTCTTTCTCGTTGCCTAAATTTACGTCCAAATCCTTTCGAGTTAGACACAATCTGTCCGGTGAAAAACATTTCCAAGGTATCATCAACAAAATGGACACAGTGCACAATGTAAACAAAACACAAAATGAAGGGACGCTGTGAAAAAATTCAATTCTCTTGTGATTCATTACACTCTCATGTGTGGCGAATGAAACAAGATGCAACCTTTGGCAGTGAACGGCATTCGTCAGCATTTTGTATCAACCGTTTGGCAGACGCCTCATTTTCTGTGGAGTAAAAAATTATTTCGCCTTTGATTCCATCTGATACAGTCATCTTACACTGTTTCTGTGAAGAACGCAGCTCCATTGCAGGTATTTCATGGTACTCCAATATGATATTTATGAGAAATACCTTCCTTATAAAATTCCTAGACTTACTACCTGATTCGATGCTTGATAGCCTTCCTGATTATTAATTCAGACCAGAGCCAAAACGTTCTGGAGTGGCGACAAATCTTGATTACATATTCAGCAAATGCCAGTATGATCTCGAGCTCTTTTTATCTTCTTTGCCGTATTTCTTCCAAGCATAAGAAAGTAGCTGTAGGACGCTGAGAAGCTAAGTTTATCAAAGAATTGTCCTGATCTTCCTCTTGATGTGATCATACCTTGTGATGATTCGATTCCTTTAGCTTTAAATTATGGAGAGTTGGCAACTTGCCTCACTCTACGTAGTAAGTTTGACAGGACGAGGACTCAAACTATCAGCCATCAGACTGGCAGTAAAATGTGGTATCACTGAGCCATCCCCCTGAGGTTATTCTCCTGGCATTTTCAGGAACGTTCCAAGCTGCAGGCACTCTGAGATGAGTTGAAGAAGTGTTGTTTTTGTTGATGGACATTTTAAATTTCACTGAAACAAAATCAACGGAGAAAATATTTCGTAAATCCCAGTGGAGATAAATTCGAGTTGAGATTGAAAGATTTCAAGAGATTCTCTTGTCTCAAAATCTTGAAAGAGGAAGTTGTTGTGTTTTGTGCTAATGCTGAGCTGAAGATGCGAAAACAGTCTTTTTCGCTATTTTAACATTGATTTCTAAGGTATTTCCCCTTTCATTTGGTGTCCTGAATTGTGAAGGATTTGTACGTAAGTGGTCGTTGAGTTGTGGTTGGTGGTTGTTGCCGAGGTGTATGGTGAAACAAGGACTCTTGCTGTAAGTCTATATAATCTTTCGATTGACATACCATTCAAAATCAATTTAACTCTTCAAAGAAAATCAAATCAAACAAATCCATATCGATTTTAAAAAAAGTATTTATCAAAAGCTCTGATAAAAGACGAAGGTTATATGGATTACAAACAATCTTTCTGTAAGCGTGTTGCACAAATTTTCATTGATAGATAAACAAACAAACTATTGCTAATTGTGATACGAACAGAAGAGATTTGTTTGATACGACGTTTCGGGTGTAAACTCATTATCAAGTAAACGATGATGATAACTGATAAAAGGTTTAAGCCCGAAACGCTATATTAAACAAAGTTCGGCTCGTAGCTCGTAGCACAATTAGCAATCACTTTATTTGTGTAGTTCTTTGGAGTACTCAGTGAGTAAACAAGTTAACACAACTGGTGTGCTCATGAGGCTTTGAACAATACGAGGCCAATGTTCAAAACTACAAGTTTGATCTATCAGTCAAAGGCTAACTTAAATGCAGATATTTTGGTAGGTGAAAATCTTTGTGCTGTATTGAGGACCAGAGTTTGCCACCTAGACTACGCCCTTAGCTGACTGTGCATAGAGCTCCGTAGAGGACTGCCTGGAACATAGGACAAACTACTTAAACCCTGAATTTAAAACAGTTCTCTATAGAGCACCATAGATACTGGGAGCACCAACGCAGCCAATCAAGGGGCTGTCAAACTACACATTGCACAAAGTACACTCTTCACGAGAGCAAGTTTTCGCTTCTTCTTGGGCCTGCTCTGACTGGCTTGTTTCTGGTTGCTAGATCACAGAAATACATGATTTCAAAAATCAAAACTAAATGCTCACATCTAACTCTGCCTGATTGATCAGCATTTTGGGCAGTGCTTCCACTTTTGGAACATAGGGTTTCCTTTCAATTTCCTTTTTTTCGGGAAAATTTCATTCCAGAGAGTTACTATTTCCTTCAAATATCCTTCCATCTATAATGGTGCACATCCAGTTAAACCCTTTGTTTGTAATGGTGTTACTTCTATTCAAATATTTCTTTTGTGATATATTTAACAGAGTTTGAGCCATTCTGAGTAACCTGTGGCAGAATCCTCCACAGCGGCAACCTCTTTGAAAATTTATTGGTATCAAAAGTTAGCCTGCATGCAGTGTCCTGCGTCCCAGACCCCTGTGTGCAGACTCTTGATAAGTCTACTGTTCTCCCTCGTTTTACTTTTGTATGAAGGTTCTGTACTCAGGCTATTTGAATATTCTTTTCAACAATCTTCTACTGTTCGCCACTCTAGCTAACGCATTGGAAAATACACCATCATTGAGCCATCATCAATGAGCAATGAACATGAGCGTTCTTTGACATGCGATTGGATTCTAGTCTATACAATTTAGATAGTTAATAACTCAAACACACCTATCTTTTATTACCTGTTCACCATTTCCATCATATATTAGACTGTTGTCTGAAGATTTTTGAATAACAAACCAACGGCTCTTTTGATAAAAAAAATACATTTCAAATTTCCTTCAAATTTCTCACTTCATCATCAAATTTCCTTCTGATTTCCGTCAAATTTTCATTTCCTTCTTTTTTCCTTCCAAACGCCAAGATTTCCTTTTGGAAGGAAATTTCCTTCCAAATGGAAGCACTGATTTTGGGTTTGAATATCGCTCATGTGGTTTTTATTCAACTGCCAACAACACCTGTTAACTTTCTTCACTCACTCATGATGTAATGTCAAGCTGTGCACATGTTTCTGCAGCATGCAGATTGTGAAGGTGATTTGACTGCTCATGAAATAAAGAATGCAAAGGTAGCCTATTTTGTAGCAGCTTGACCTCTCTCTCTCTCTCTTCGTTCACAAAGCGAATATTTGAAGCCATTACAATCAAATTCTATTTCGAATGTTTTGAGCAAGTCTGTACATCCAAAAATTATTTTCGCAATCTTAGCTTTTTGGAATCTCTTTGGAATATGTTAAGCACAACAACAAGGGGGGGGCGGTTCTCTCCTTGATTAGTTTAACTACTGAGAGAGCTCCTCCTTTGAGAATTCTCTTACCTACTTTTTCTTTTTCTTTTTGATCTTCATTGCAGGCCTTTATATTGTATTTTGTTATGTATTATTTTGTTGGTTGTTTGAATAATGAACAATGAATAAATATCATGAACAATGATGAACAATGAACCATGGGGGGGTTCTCGGCTAAATATCGAGTAGGGGTGCGCCGCCCACAGTTTCAAAATGGGACAGTTGGCTAGACCAATTTTTGTGAAAATGATACCCTTGGCTAGACTAATTTCTCAATCAAAAGTGCCCTGAATTGGGGTTTTCTTGACAAAACTTGCCACATTTTCTCGTTCTCAGGACAAAAATTTTTGAAAATGAGATTTTTTCGCAGAAATTACCGAATTTTTACAGTGCTTTGACCAAAATTGCCACAAAGCATATCCTTGCCTAGACAAAGGTCGACTAAAATTGCCAAAAAGTATACCCTTGTGGGCGGCACATGCCCAGGTACCTTTACTATGGTAGAACCCCCGCCCCTCCCGTGCAATGAACAATGATTGATATAGGCCTAAGGAGCGAGCTGCTTTATAAAAGGATGGATTTTTGTCCGTGCAAATGTCCATGAGGCACGGGCACAAAGCACTTGGCATGAAAGCATGGGAGTTAGATACCCTCTTCAATGAAAGCATTTGAAAAAGGCCATACTTGACGAAAACGTCAGTTACTGGATATCATTGGAAAACATATAGATAATGCTTTCAAACAGTATGCCTCATATTGATTCAAATATCATCATTTTCTGAATTTTCTTGAATGAAGTTCGATTGCTTCTTCCTTTTATACATCATGAAGAACGAACATTTTACCCTGGGTACCAGAGACTCACTAATTACAGAAAGGGAGGGAGGAGTGGAGGGAAAGGGAAAGAAGAAGGAAGAAGACTCTTCTTTTCTCCCTAATATCGGCTTATTGTTTTCCCCCATCTTATTATCAAGGCTCTGGTAGTGGTACCCAGGGTATAACACTTTAGGCCTAATGATGCAACAGTTGGATATTGAATGGGGATTCCCCGTTTTTGTGATTTTTGACCATTTATGTTTTAGACACAGTGCGACTGATGATCACTGATTAACAAATACTTATGTAACCTACACATGACACTTGATATGAACAGCATTTTCCATACGGTACAAGCAAACAATCAGTGAAGTTTTCCTGAAACCGTGTTAGTTCGTTATTTTACCTTCAAGTCCTTTAATTAGTTTTTATAATTGATCTGTAAATATTTCAACAGCATTTTTTGATTTATCATCTGCTGGTTTCAAGCAAACGTTCTTTGAGCGAGCTCAAAAGGCTGGTGGTTTTGTGGGCAAGCTTCCGCAAACTTTACCAAGATCTGCCATATGACGTAAGTAGGAACTTGTAGGGATGAGCAGTTGCGTGGTTAGTTCAATAACCTCACGAGGCAGATTGCAATTGTTTCTATTTTCTTGAATAAAGAAGAAAGAGGAAAACGAAAGTCTATTTTGAAGATATTTTGGCGTGGTCCAGTCACAAGATCTATATCAAGAATCATGGTAGGCCAAGATCTGAGAGGTTTCACTGAATTTCTGCTACGAAAACTTACTTTCAGAGTTTGATGAGTTGATTACAAGGCAGTTTACACATTCTGCCGCGTATCTCAAACAAAGTAACCTCGAAAAGGCCTGTCTTCCTAAAAAATCAGAATAGACTACTATCACAGAGGGCTTCCTTGTCAACCAGAAGTATCAGCATCAGCTTCCACAATTCGTGGAGTCATTACACTATCAAGCACAGGCACAAGACCTTAAGACGAAATGGCCAACTTAGGAACACACAATGACTTTCCAGTTCGATATTGGGAACTAATCTTGTACATATTAATTGCAGTTTCTGGCATCACTGGCAACACTTTGGTGCTCATCGTCATCAACAGGAACAAACAAATTGGCTCAACTGCATTTGGTATTTATATTGGAGCATTAGCTTTTGCAGATCTGCTTGTTTGTATCCTCTGCTTGCCAATTTATCTCACCTCTACATCATGGTATGAGAACCATCCAACCGGAACGGCTGGTGACGTCATGTGTAAGCTTTTAACTGGCTATACCATATTGTTCTTCTTAGCCACTGTATCTGTTTACACTTTAGTGGCTATTCTTTATGAGAGGTATGTTGCCATCTGCAAGCCCTTTGAATCAAGAATAAAATCTACACCAAAACGAGCGAAAATCATCATTTTCTTTATCTATTTATTATCATTATTAATTGGAATCCCTCCTGTGATTGGTGAGAATTATGCTCCTGAAGAAAAAGCAAGCATTGGTGCCCATTGCACGTTTTCAAACGCTTATAACAACAACGCAGCCCCCAAGATTATATACGCTGTCATTTTTAGTTTGCAATATATTTTCCCGATCACATTCATGGTCATCTGCTTTGTGAAGATCAAAAGATGTTTACATGGCAAAAAGAAAGAGGTATTAGGCACAGAAGCGAAGTTTAATCAAGCTGGGGAACTGCAAATGATCAAAGTTAAGAAGCAAAGTGTCCGAACTGTTTTGATTGTGGTCGTGTCATATTTTTTGTGCTGGTCTTTGAATCAAGTGCTTTACTTTTGCTTAAACTTTGGTATCTTTAGTGGCATCAACTGGAATAGCGATCTCATGCAAATCAGTATCGTATTTTGTTTCTTGTCGTCATGCATCAACCCGTTTATTTACACCCTAAGAAGTAAACAATTTAGAGATGAGTTTGCGCGTCTGTTATGTCTTCGTTGTAAGAGTGAAGTTAACACAAATAGAGTACAAACCTAATTTGATGATATAGGGTTGATCAGAATATTGTTTGGGCAGTCAAAAGAATGTAGCCTTAGACCGTTCATCGAAATCTTATAAACTAACACAATTTGTTACAGATAAATGATAAAATACCATGTGAAGCGTCAAAAAACACGACGTTTCGACTTGATAACGCATATAACTACGCTTGAAACGTCGTGTTTTTTAACATTTACGCTTCACTTGGTAATTTTATCATTTATTTATAACATTATCGTTTAATCACCATAGTACCAAACGCAACACATATTTTCATTAAAACAATTTGTGTAGCTAAGACGCTAAATTCAATAAAAATTTAGTTGCTCAAATTTTGTTAATGGTTCTCAAGCTGGAGGGTGGTAAAAGAGAAGTCAGGTTTGCGAATCACGGAAATGAAATGTTGAATTTCAAGTTGCACGGTGAAGATATATAGCATTTTACACGTTTCACGAAAATGAATAACTGACTTTTCACATTCACGAGAAAAGTTGTGGCCAGAAAGTATAGCAAGCTAATTGCCTCTAAAAATATTATTAGGGACAGTTTGAAATGAGGATGAACTCTGTGTAGGAGCAAACAGTTCAGGCGCACAGGAGCCATCTGAATTTGATTTCTAGCATGATTAGGCTTGAGCTGAAGGGGAAACAAAGAAGATATGTGTAATTAAACTTTAGCCATATGTTACCCATGGCCCCCCACTTGAATTATCAACTATAGCTCTTAGCTGTAATGCTGAAACGTAAGTGACTTTTCCAGAAATCTAATAGACTATCAAATTTTGATTGTTTCATTGTTATAAACATGGTTAAGTGATAATAACAATACCTTATTTGGAGAGTTGGTTTTAAAGAAAAATTAACAAACTGTAATGATTGTCTGGTTTTTAATTCAAATGTACCGAAATTGGTTCCAATCGATTGGTCTTTGAAAGGGCTTTCATTTGATCTATTTATTCTCTATACGTGTTTACATCAGCAAAATATAACTTATATGATTGATGACGTCATACTTACAATGAATAATCATTGAATTTTCGAAAGCATACTTGCAATCGATAATAAACAAATATTTTCCTTGTATTGACTTTATTTTATGAAGTTCTAGCCATTAAAATCGAAAATAATTAGCACTGTATCTTTTTTAAGTACTGACGCTCAAGTGACACCACTTGACACCTTTTGGTTGCATAGCAATGAACCACGTGATGAATTAAGAACGGCATTGTTCAGTTAGCCTGCTAACAGACTTACAGAGGTACCGTTCTGGAAAGTTTCAGCAGCATAAGAGTTACACAGACAGAAATAAACAAGGGGACCATCCCGGGCATAAACACCAAAAGATTTCCTGGGTCAGAGAGGGGTTAATTTCTAATCTACGAGCATGGTACCAGTCTCTTTGTGTACCCAGCAAGATCTTTAGGCAATAAGCTTAAATTTCAGAGCTTGATCTCCATCGTTGTGTGGCTAATAGACTGTCGGCAATTTCCAACTTTGATCAAAGATTTTCGGCCCATTTCAGATTAAACATTTTTATGGAATTGCCTTTATCTTAAAAGAGATGTAACCGATTTAGGGACACTAAATTTTTATGTCTAAGGTGATATCGCACTTACTTTAACATTATCAATTAATAAGAATTTGATAGATAAATTGAAAGTAACAGGTTTTCAAAAGTCTAAGGGTATGTTTGATTGGTAATTCCAAACCTAACAAATTCCGAAACGGTAGACTTCGTACAGACGGGGACACAGTTCCCAATCAAACACAAAGTTCTTCAAAGCAGCAAGTTTCAGTAGTACATCCGCTACACCTTAAACTTTTGACCAATTGAGCTTCTATAAATGCACTCCACCCTTGCCAAAAGATGGTTTTCGGGGCTCTTTCAAAAACAAGTAGAAAGAGTTGATAAGCATATAGCAGCTGGGTAGGATAAGAATTTTCCCGAGAAATTCTGGAAAGTGACTGGGGGGTGGTGTTTCACTTCTCCAATTTTGCAATGCCCTTTTTGATTCGATACCCATGCCGCTTCGTCTTCCTTCCAGCGCCTCTGATTTTAACATAGTATTTGTGATGTTGCGATAACTAATGAAGCAATTCTTAAAATAATTCGTGCACAGGATCCTGATAAGGCTCAAGGTTGGCATGAAATTTCAGTTGGAATGATTCCTATATGTGACGCGTCGTTACTCCTTCCCTTCAGCCTAGGTAGGTAGGTAGGTATTTATATTTAACGTGGCTAGCCCACGAAAGTCTGAGAGACTTATTTCCAGCAGGGGCCATGGATGTTTTACCATCAGTTCGCCGCAGCTATCCGCCGCAGCTACCAGATTTCCCTCACATGGCTCTGGTCGACCCGGGCTAGAGTTACGGACAGCGACCAAACTGTCTAGCGTGGGATTTGAACTTACGGCCGTTCTGACCTTTGGTTTACGAGTCAGACGCCTTAACCACTCAGCCATGCGCTCTGGCTTATGAATAAGTCAACAACTATTCCTCATAGGGTTCATAGTATTTGCAGTCTTTATAAGAAAGGAGAACAGTATTTGCAGAACCCAGCTATCAGTTTGCATCCTTTCACTTCTCATAACTTTGAGTTATAAACAATCCTTTACAACAAACGTTAGAAAATTACTAATACTGAGTTGATGAGTTTCATACTGATCTGAGTTATAAACAATCCTTTACAACAAACGTTAGAAAATTACTAATACTGAGTTGATGAGTTTCATACTGATCTGAGTTATAAACAATCCTTTACAACAAACGTTAGAAAATTACTAATACTGAGTTGATGAGTTTCATACTGATCTGAGTTATAAACAATCCTTTACAACAAACGTTAGAAAATTACTAATACTGAGTTGATGAGTTTCATACTGATCTGTAAAAAACATATCCTTTCAACCAGTTTCAAAATTTTGACACTAAAAGAATTCTCAGCAGATAGTGTTAAGAGGGAATTTCAACGAATCGAATTTCTGAGTATTTCAAGTGCTTACTGGCTCGATGTTGTTGGAGCTCCTATTGGATAACAAGTTCATGAGAAGAGTTTATTCTTCTTCAAGACAGCAAAACAATCGACTGGCCTCTCGGTTACCATGAGTACCAGAACTCTCACAAAACTTTTTCTTAGCGAGTGCAGTACCCAGCTACAGAGTTTGGTACCCTGGGCATGTCTCACTTTACGCTTTTCGCAAACCTTGAGTTTCAAGATAATTTGAGCAATCAAATCAAAGGATCATGGTAACAAATTTCTTCACTCCATCTCTAGGGCAATTGATGAGCTCTATAATGCAAAATTTGATTTCTCTTAGCTGGAACATTTTCGTTATTTCTTGTCAAGCAAGGATAAATTTTTTTTTTTTTTTATTCACAAACAAACCATACTGAGCTAAAACAACAATATATTTACATTCAATATTCCATTCACAGCGGGAAAGGACACAGGGTCATCTAGTTCCCACTGTCAATGGCATTTACATTTCTTTAATAATTTACAAATTCAAAGAAGATAAGAAAAAAAAAAATTGGGAAAGGGGGTGTCGCTGTGTCGGTGTTATCATGCCCATGGAGAAACGTACAATCCACCCACCAGAGGCACCAGGCCCAGCCCATGCGCGGCACCGACCACGCCCGCCCACGCCGAATCCCCCGAGCACACCCCAAGCCGAGCCGCCATGCAACCCCGAATGCCCACCCCCAAACCGCCCGAGCACAGCACCCCGCAGCACATCGCGCCACCACAGGAAAGTCCTATGGTGACCCACTGCCCCGCGAAGCACCATGCACAAGCAGCCAAAGGGGCAGCCACCCAAAGCAACACCACGACCAGGCCCCGGAGGAGCACGGAAGACCCGACACAAACAAGCGAGAACAGCACCGCACACAAACCAGGCCCGCAACCACAAGCAGGCAGACCACACGCTCCCCCATGAGCAGGTACTCTTTACAAAAATTTTTATCCGAACCGCCTCGTCTTTTCAATGAACGAAATTGTAGCTTCAATAATCATTCTGTTTGTTGAGATATTCAGATTATCACTTCCATATAAAAGTAGATCACACAAATTTTTTGAATCCATGTCTGTAATATCTAAGTCTGGGACTTCTGCAAGCTGACGGAAGAGATCCATACGTTCCAAACCAAACTGGGGGCAGTGCAGGAGAAAGTGTTCATTATCCTCCTCTCCCATTCCACATAAACAGCGGGGGCTAAAGCAGTCAAAATGGTGCCGAAATCTGTGCTCGTTGAGTGGACTAAATTGTAGGCGCAGTTTTGTTAAATTCTTGATACCTACTCTGTCATAAACACTGTAAACCGATCTTTGTTTTGGTCTTATTACTGCTAGTAGTTTACGCTTGAATTCTGAAATTGTTTCAGATTCTTTGATATTATTTTCCAACGAGTGCCACTCAGAAAGGACGTTTTGAAAATAAGTATTTGAGAAGCGAACAGTACGCGCAGCCATTGGTTCATATTCGCGCTGATGCCTTAAATTGTATGCAACAGGACGTTCGGGGGGAATTTCATCAAATAGATATATTGGCGCTTGCGTCTTCCTCAGATTGAAGAAATGACATAATCGCCTGTACCACCTTCTCTGATAGAGACTCTCCCAGCCAATGTTTGGAATGTTTTAGAGGGAAATATAATTTCCTAAAAGTGAAACATTTTTGCTTTTACATCTTTGCTTTATCCAATGGCGTTATATTATCACAAAATCAGTCCACCGTCTTTTTGTTTCATTACATGGAATATTCAATATTTTTATGAAGAATCATTATATAATCGACTTGCATCGGGTGAGTCGCAAAACGTTAACAACTTTGGCGTGTGAAAGGTATGAGGCCAATATCAAAAGGGCAGAATTAGTAAGACAATACCATTAATTGCTTTTGTTAACACCTAAATTCAAAGCGATTCCCGCGATTGCAGATAGAAAAAATTCCCTCAACCAGTAATTCAAAACAAACAAAGCCCGCAATATTTCTCCGTCAAACCAAGCAAGCTAGCGCGCTTGTTGTGCATTCCAGAAATGGCTTTAAACGCAAAGATGAGCGTATATCGAAAGAGGAAGGATACATCTAAACATCTACCGTGGGCATTTTATTTCTGTTGTTCAGAAGCTGAGCAGTAACTTTGATTGCGCCCAAAGAACACGAGAATTGAATCGCCTCCACTACAAATCGGCTTTTATAGCAAACAAATAACATACCCGTGGTGGGTATTTAGATACATCCTCCTTCTTTCGATACATGCTCATGTTTGCTCTGAAAAGCCACTTCTCGAACGCAGAACAAGCGAGCTAGCTGCCTGGATTTCAGAGAAACTTTGTGTATTTGTATGCTTTGAATTACTGGTTGAGAGACTTTCCTTTGTCATCAATCTCAAATCGCTTTGTCATCAATCTCAAATCGCTGTCCTTGTTGGTCAATTGTCAAAACTGAAATGTTGATCTATCAATCAAAAGCTAAACTTAGATGCGAAAATTTTGTTTGGTAAAATAAATCATCAATTCATGCTCAGAATTTATAGATAAAAATACTGACATGAAATCTTATGGCAACAAGAATCCAATGTTTTGATGTTGGTCCATGATTTCCTTGCATTTGAAATTCATATTCAACACATTTGTCAGTGTCAGAAATGACTTAAAATGGCAAGAAAATCATTTAACAGAGTCGAATGCGAAACCCTCGTTCCAATCCAAATCACTTCGCAAAAATTATTGTTGATCCTGGGTCCAAGTGATGAGTTATTATTTTCAAATCTAATTTAGCCTGTTCAGGTTTCAATATTGGCCGTGTAGCTCTTAATCCAGCAAAACGTGCTAACTTTCTCGCCAAGTAGATGTTTTCTTCAAATGTTTATTTCAAAAATTAAAGCTTGAGTATATATTTTCTCTAAAGAAGGCTTTTTGTGTCAAAAATCAAACTAACGTTTTATTGCTTCCTATTCACTTGCCAATTTGATTTCAAACATCCTTTACTGAGCTTTGCATCCCTTCTGGTCTTAAGGTTACTTGGCGGAGCTAAGGAGATGTTATCTATGAATAGGACAAAAAAGCCTACGAACGCTGCTGTTTGGAGATCATTAGGACCATAGCAACAATGGACAGCATCTATACAATTGATGTGAGAGATGACTACGAAAATATATTTATCAAAAGTATTTATGAAATAGATGTGAGAAAAATATAGGACAATATCAGCAATCAAAAAGATTCTTTCAATAGGTGTGAGAGATGTATTTGCAAATGGCAACAATCAAAGATATCTTCTCGAAAGATGTGAGAGATATATAAGAAAATAAGAACAACTAAAAAACATCTATTCCATAGATGTGAGAAATGTTTAGGAAAATAGCAGCAATCTAAAACAGCATAGGTTTCAAATCTTTGATAAGCTGGGTGTAAACTTCAATGACCTATTTCTGTGAACTGAACAACTTCAAAGAAACTTGAACTATTTTACAGTAAATCTGCCGTTGGACTTTTCTGAAATCTTCAATATTTTCAGAATTACAGCGTTTTTCTTCTTTGTTACGAATTCAAAAAAATTTCGAAAAACTTTCAACTATTGTAACTTCTAAGCCCCTTGACGAGAAATTAAATAATTATGAAGAAAACCATAGTTTTTAGATGCCTACAATATGGTATCAAGCAAACCTTTTCACTCTTCTGGTTTGCGATTTAGAGATTTGATGACGTCATATCATAAAATGAGCTGAATTATAAAATAGGCTGTAATTTCGACAAATATTCAAGATTTCTGAAAAGTCCAACGGTAGAATCATAGAAAAGTGGCTAAAGTTTCCCTCAAGTCATTCAGATCAAAGAAATAGGTCTTTGAATTTTACAGCCGTCTTCTTTCGTAGATTTAAAGATTTGGAACCTATGCTATGTAAAACATCTCTTCGATAGATGTAAGAGATGCTTGGGAAAATAGAAATAATTAAAAAATCTATTCAAATGGCGTAAGAGATGTATAAGAAAATGGCAGCAATCAAAGACATCTACTCAAAAGATGTTAGAGATTCATGAAAGAATAAGAACAACCAAAAACCTATTCCGTAGATGTGAGAGATGTTTAGGAAAATAGCAACAATCTAGAACATCTATTCAATGGATGTAAGAGATGCATAAGGAAAACAGGAACAATGGAGAACATCTATTCAATAGATGTGAGACATGAAAACTAAATGAAGATTTATCAAAAATGAAAAATATCATTTGATGGATGCGAGAGATGCATGTGAAAGTAAAGTTTATCAAAAGCATCCATTCAATAGATGTGAGAGATGTATAGGAAAATATCAGCAATCTAAAACATCCATTCGATGGATGTAAGAGATGCATTTGAAAATAGCAACGATCAAAAACATCAGTTCAATAGATGTGAATGATGTAAGCAAAAGAAGGAACAATCAAACACATCTACTCAAGAGGTGTGAGGAATGTATAGGAAAATAGGAATAATGAGAAACGTCCGTTCAATAGATGTAAGAGGCGTATAGTGAAATAACAACAATCAAAAACATCTATTCCAAAGATGTGAGAGATGTGTACAGTAGGAAAATAGCAGCAATCATAAAAATTTCTTCAATACTGATGTGAGAGATGGATAGGGAATTAAGAATGATAAAGATCTAGAAATATTAGGAGGGCCCATTGTAAATCAACTCTGTTGAAGGGCAACCCTCCGTAATAAAATCAAATATCAAAAATCAAAATAGCTAACAATCCTTTCTTGTCAAGGTATTTTTGAAAACAGGCCTGCTACCCTTTCCCATTCTGTATCTCCGCATGTCAGAAATCGTTCATCCCGCATCCCACTCATCAAGAATCAATGTCCGACATCCACCAAAACTTATCATGCACCCTCTTTTAAGTCACATCAATCGAAAATTGTGACGTCTGAAAACCACTCACTTTAAAGAGGTATGCACTGTTTGATAAAACGTCCAGTTACTCGGCGTGAAGGACTGAACTGGTGAAAAATATACATAGCATCCTAGCATCATATAGCATCCTTGACTGATTTTTATCGCTGCCTGTTATTGAGCAGAATCGACGAGATATGGACAGAGCGGCAGACTTTTTTACAGGGCATAGTGTACATAGTGTAAATTGAAATGGTGAAGACTGAAGGATCATTGCGAGGAAATATACTGCGACGCTCACATTTGATCTGGGCAGAAAATAGAACAGAAATGGCAGCCTGGGCTGACTTTTATCTCTGCTTACAGGAACAGAATCAAAGAGATATGACGGGTAGACATTTCAATAGTGTGCATGATACGGTCTCTTCATTCTACTGTCCTGCACCATTTTCCAGCACATCCCGCATTCGTCAGCGTATTCCGTTATCCTCCTGCGAGAATTCGTTCACAATCATTTCTGTATCCCACTAGTCAAAAGTGGATGGTCCCCGTTTCCTCCTTACTGTGCGGTCGCAAGGAAACTGGAAATTTTTAGAAGAAAAGGATAAGAACTTTCAAAGGTAATCGCTGGGAAAGAAAAAAACCAAAGGAACTTTCAGGAAGCAATCTTTGTGGTGGATTTCTTGTGATGTAACTTCACCGAGCGATGCTGCCTTCGCAGTTCCTTTTGGTGACTTTCTCAGTTGCTCGGCAACAACACTGTTTACGTATGTTTTTAGGGGGTCTTCGAAAGGAGTCTTCCTCAATATGGTAGCACTTGAAGCACGAAAGACAGAAGAGCCAGAAAGCTGAGCTGAGCCAAGTCATTTTCAAAATTTGCCGATCGCAGCCTCGTCAAAAGCGTAAAGATATCCAGGATGCGAAGAGTACAAAGTGGACGCTCAGATGTCAGTGAGGTAGAGCCTGATGGATTGGGTAAGTTTCGGAATTTGGCCTACCGTACGCGAACAAGTATCAGCAACACCACCGGTGTTGAAGATAATTTAGGCCTCAAAACACTGACCTGATTAATACAAAATTGTGATAAAAAGATAAGACCAGATAAGACTGACAGAGAGTAATTCGAACCGAAATATAAGGATTTGTTCCCATCATTTTTACTCCTCGCCTCTTTGCTGTTACAATAATTGTTTCTAAACATGTAGAAGAACTTTGACTCAAAAATTAGTAAGACCATGTAAGACTAGAGAAAATAGAACAGAAGAAGGGAGAAGAAGGAGAGCTATTGCAAAATATTCCGATGCTAAACTTCCTGAGAATGAAAAAATATTCTATCATTGGACTTTCCTGAGATTTTCAATATTTTCAAAATAAGATTGTTTTTCTTCTTTTTCAAGAATCAAAGAAAAAAATATTGAAAAAAGGACTCAACACTAGCATAATGTCAAACCATTTGATGCAACATGATATGTCCAATGAATCCATAGTCCTTGGATGTTGATGACATGATATTAAGCGAAAGTCTGTTGCTTTTATAGTTTAAAATTTAGGAATTTGATGACGTCACATCCTCAAATGAGGTTAACTATAAAATAGGCTTTAAGAAGTGTATTCAAAGTTTCACAAAAGTCCAATGGTAGAATTATTGATACATACCTAAAATTTCTTTTAAGCCATTCAGTTAAAAGAAAATGGTCACACCCACCTTTTTTAATGCCAATTTAAGATTTGAAACCTATGCTTATAGACTTTAAATGCTTTTTATTTGTGTAGAGTATGTTGTCCTCTTCAATGTTGAAGCAACAGCCAAATCGGAGAAAATGAATGAAGAAACATGTTTTTATAAGAAACTGTTTACAACAAAGTCAACTTTCAGACTGCCATAAAGAAACTTCAGTACTTGGAAAAACTTAGTTAAGGCACTAATTGATAATTAATATAAAGCATGTATTTGGAAAAAGAAACCATAAGCATTTTTATTCTATTTCACTTATCATATTATGATCAGAAGATACAGTACTTGAGTAATGTCTAAACACGATGACTTCAAAGATGTGTTTTAAGATGTTGACAAGGGTACAGGAAGTTACACTAAGGCTGTCATGTGACCTTTAAGAAACTTAAAGAGTCTCTGAATGCTGAGAATCTGACAATTTTAAGAAAATTTCAGTACTGTCCCAAACTCATAGTTTCTTACGAAAAATACTTGTAACTTAGACTTTGAGCAGCTCTAGCCTTACTGTTGATCCTAATACAGGTAAATACTATTATGAAAATCTTAAATGGTTTTATCTTCTAGCTGAGCAAGAGTTAGTGAAGCTGCAACAGCAGTATAGGATAATGGATGGAGACAGGAAGGCATATAGTGAGGAATCACAAAACTTGATCAGAAAGCAAAGGAATGCCATTGAAACATTGCAAGCTGAAAATGAAGAGCTCATGAAGGAGAATAGATTAGCTGGCAGTGTTCAAAATAAAACAAAAGTTAGTTGATGGTTGAAAAGAATTTATTTAATCACTGTCAGTGATTTTTTAATCTTTACATAGTTTTATAGACAGTAAAAATAAGTTTTCAACAACAAAGTTGTGACTAAGCAGCATAAGTCAAACTTTTGCCTTTAAGGCTACTTTGCCAGCCCCAGTGAACAGCAAGTTGTCATTTGCCTGAAATCCGGTAGAAAAGGTGAAAATTTGTGGAATTTACTGAAACTTTCATATCATGTAAGACGTTTACAGTATTTGTAGCATTTTCTTCAATTTTATGATGATTTTGCTTAAGCATATTTAGTGACAGAGATCTTCAAATCATTGAAAAAGAAAGGAACTACATACAGTATAAAGACATCATTTTCATTGCCAAATGCCATAAAACCATTTCATAAAAGGCTAGAAACCACTAACTGTTAGCCCCTATGACCCCTAATTTCAAGCTTATAGAATTTTCCAGATGCAGTTGCAGAATCAAGCTTGAGTGTCTCTCCTTGCAAGAGCATGTTGAAATTTTTCATTCAAAATACATTGATGGATTTATTCTCCTTTCTCAAATTTAGGATATGACCAATGTTGAGAGGCTGAACTCACTTATGGACACAGAAGGTAAATTTTACCATTATCAGTCTTACATATACAGTAGTTTTTCCTTAAACTTGGAGTTTCTTTCAATGTAAAATTAGCTCTTTGATTTTGGAAGTGTCAAATATATTTCTAAGCAATGTTCTTCATTTTCAAACCAATGGCTGTGCACCCCATGGCACTTGGAAATGATTTTGGCAAGCCATTAGCCCATACTGTAGGCATAATTTTAATTAACGATTTCATAGATGCTTATATGTAAATATACTTGCCGTGTAACGGTATATATTCTGAAAGAATCAAAGCCTTGCGATATCTGTGCCTCTAAGCAAATGTATGTGGAGATGTTGGAATGTTGCTTGTTACCGTTACACAATCATGAACGCGTCAGACGCAGCATCAACAAAGCCTTCTCAGGCAGTCTCTTATTCTATGAAATACAGTTGAATACGTATTTGTCTTTCAAATGAATATTTCTTTATTGTCTTGACATGTGGGTGGAGAGGTGCTATTGATTACTGTATGTGATGTGCAGTAAATGTAATGCCAACTGGATGGAACAGACAACAAGAAAGAGCGGTCGTGAGATTGCTAGGGGGAGGGGAATGCACTTTGTATTCCATTCCATGTTGGTGCAGTTCTTTTCACTTCCCGAAATGTGGCACTCACTAATGTTATTGCCAGTTCTAAAATGATAGTTCTGAATTTCTATATACAGATGAATATACCAAGAAGATTGAATCAGAGAAAGAACTCATCAATCAGCTTGATGCTGAAGTAAGTTGCTTTGATTGTACAATGCATTATTTTTAGTATGTTGCGTTATTACCCTATGGCCAAGGGCCACAAGCCTAGTAATAAGTCTGACTGGTTGAGAGTTCTCAAATCAACGTCAGCAGAAGGGCATAACATTTCTTGGTACAGACTGCTTGGTTGCCATGGTGACAAAATAGAAGCTGATAAACAACTTGTAAGCAAATGCAAGATTCAAACAGAATCAAGTGGCTTTGTCTCTGATGGCTTCTTGCTAGATCTTTGATTACTCAACTTATCTTCTCGAACAATGTCCTGCTTCCTTCTTTTATCAGGTGAAGGTGAAGTTGTGGCTTTTAGCACCAAGCGCTGGCATTGCACCACTGCGCCACAACACCTTCAGCCTTTATTCAAACAAGATGTCTAGCCCTACCATAGGGTAATAAAGCATAACAACTCTTTGCTTCAGGGAGAACTGAAAATCAATTTCAACCCTCAAAGCCTATATACAAAACCTCACAAGCTCGGGCTTGTTAGCTTTGGGTTACATTAATTTCCAAAATTTTTGAGCGTTTTAATTTTCAGACAGATGAGTAGTCCGAAAAAATAATTGTCCGAAAATTTAAGCGTCCAAATTTTTTAGTGGTCCGAAAATTTAATTGTCTGGCAAATCGCAATGACAAAAAATTTCTTTGGATAAGAAATGAAATTCTGTTATAAGATTACTATTTTTCCGATGGAGGAACCTTTGAAATCTCAATGAAGGACAGGCAATGTCTCAATGAAAGAAAAACATGATAATTTTTAGTGAACTTGAAGATTGTGACAGATCTTATGAAACTGATTTGAAATCCTGGAGTGCTGAAATTCTGATCATTTAAGAAGCTCTCAGCATTGGCTCAAATTCTAAGTTCTTAACAAAAGACATATATTTGACCTCTATCATTGTTGTTTTGTTTCTCTCATTATTGTTGATGTTGTTGTTATTACATGAGGGACAAGTCTTTTTGCCCCAACTTTAATTCATGATTATTCTTATAATGCTTGTATTTTACACTGGACTACTATGCTGGTTTCCGTTTTGAGACATATGGAATGAAGAAATTTTGCTACATCTGGTGTATGGTTTGCCTACTCATTATCAAATCGTATAGGTCCAAAATCTTATTCACCTGTTTGAAAATGTCCGAAATTTTGTCCGTAATTGTCCGAAATCGATAAAAATTTCGTCCGAAAACTTTTTGCCAAAAATTAAACGTCCGAAAATTTTTTTTTACATTCAATCTAAAAAGTTACAAAACATAATACTTAAAGGGGCCTGTGCAAGATAGAGCCTTTGCGGGTGTGCATGTAATCAAAGAAAAACATTTGACTATTTGGTACAGTGAACACGAAGCAATTTCGTTCCGTTCAGCTGAGCAAAATAAACGGATTTCGATAATTGTTATGCTTATTGTCGTTGTTGACTCAATCTGAGAAGTTTACACAATCACTAATGGAAACATTGCTGAATATTTCAATGCAGATTAACCAACATTTTTTAGACCCTTTGTGTACATCCAAATACAATACTAACAAGACAAAAATGGCCTGATTTTTCTGTAAATGAAACTTGGAATACTTTATGATATGACCAATATGTCTGCAGATCTAGAGATTGTGCCTTTTTCTAGACCACCATCATTACCAACATTTGGGGTTCCTAGACATAGGCAAAGCCCCTATCGTTCTATTGTATATAAGTAGCAAAAGGTTTGAATTTTAACTTACTGTCTTGCTTTCATCCAGCTCATGTCAAATCGGAAAAATACACAAAAGGTCCATCTTCTCCCTTTTAGGCCTTTCAAGCTTCTTGCAAGTACCAGAAATCCGTTTCTCATACACAAAACACTCTAAGCATGAAACTCACTGCAGTGTGGTAGCCATATTACTTTCTGATAATCAGAAAGTCGAACGTTGGCGCGCAAAGGCTCTATCTTGCACAGGCCCCTTTAACTACACTACTTACAAAATACTATACCCTACTACTAATACAATACCATTTGGAGCGATAAACTACGACTACCTCATGGCAACATAAAACAGAAAACACGAACATAGCACTACGCGTAATGACATAAAAGACAAAGAGAGCACACATACTAATCGTAACTGCTAACAAAACGAAAATAAACCATTTACATTAAAAGGGACGTTGGTGGTTGAACAATTGGTCAACAATTCTTTGGGCTCACTGTGTAAAATTTCTGATGTTTGAATTTACTACCTGTTAGATTATTACTATGGAAAAGAAAATTAGACAGCAACGAAAGAATATGGGAGGGTATGTCTTTGTTAGAAAAGTTTTTGTACATTTTTCTTTTCTCTTTCATTTTCATTCCAGTTTGTTATTTTGTGGGTTATTTTTCCAGACGAAATGTTAAAGGACCATTTTTGTGAGAAAGATATGAGTGATTTGTTGTCAATTGCTCCAGTATTCTTTATTCAAATGGATTTGATTTCATGGTCCTGCCATTCTGCAGAAATTCGAAAGCATCATAAAATTTAGTGTATGAATATTGTCTCCAAACTGTTTCAGGCCTTACTGGGAATGGCGTGCGATCACATTTGCATTCCTTGGTGCATAGCTTCTCTTCCCAAGGAGTGCGACAGATTGCACACCTTGTGTCTCCAAATGAGGATTAATATCTTGTGTTTTTGTAAGGTTCACAATCTTAACCAAAAGCCAATTCTCTAAGTCCTAAAACCAAATCCCTATCGTTAATATGTTTACAAAAGATAATCCAACATAAAGGATTTAATATCACTATGGACTTGCTGCCAGTCTCTCTCTTGTCATCACAAGACAGGAGCAGAAAGAGGGAGAAAAGACACCTTACCACCTGTTCTGAGAATAGAGAGAGACATGTAGCAAGTCCAATATCACTTAAACTGAAGAGCTACTTCTTGGTCTCGTAAGAATCAGTTCTTTCTCATTGATCTTGTTTTTCAAAAGGACTGATAAAAACTATTTAAGAACAGGTGTCTTCTTTGACTGAGTTTCAGTAGTCATTGTCATGAAAATTAGAGAGCATGAAAAATTTTCCTTACCGGCTTGCTTCTTCATTAGAACAGGCATGTATCAGTATTGGCTATTTTTCGTTGTTTTGGAGGAATTTTTCAAAATTTGCTTTGTAACGTTATTGCTGGCCAGGTCTAAACATTGGTAGATGCTCGATATGAGACCAAAATGTCCAAGATATCAAAGTCCTGGGTGTCTGAGTTAGCACCATAAGCCCAAGAAGATGAGCAGAAATTGCTACAAACCTTTTGAATGATCCGTAAATTGCAATATTGAGATTTTCATAAAAATGGATAAGCCTAGATATCTTCAAGGTAATAAATGGTAGTTTATCTTTTTTATCTTTCTTAGAAATTCCCTAAGATTGCCCAGTTTTGAGTTTCAAGAGATAGGCCTGAATGCTATAAGGAAGAAATTCCAGTATGATGGCCAGGACACATTTGTCTGCAACTTCTCTGACGTCCATGAAAACTTCGAGTTCTTTACCTTGTGATATTTCCTTAACAATGCTGAATTATTGAAGCTCTTGTTTTTGAATGCTTCCAATTTCAAGAGGATTTTGCGCATCAAGCGTTTTTTTTTGGAATCTTGGCAGTTCAGAATAAGAATAAAAAGTAGCGAAAACATTTGTACTTGCTTGAAATCGATAAGAGAACGTCTTAAGGTTGTAGATCTTCATTATAACATGATTACAGTTTATTGGAATATTGCGTAACTCGAATGAATCAATATTTCGAACAATCAAACACTTTTCTTTCAATGGCTAAGGATGGTGTTAATTTTCGATCAGTAAAAATGGTTGAGCAAAGACTCAAATAGACATGCTTCAGATGAAATTCATGGAGTTCCGAAAGCACTCCATCGCACATCTACAATGCACCAGGAGTGCGATTTGCCACACCCCTACCAAAATTTTCCCAGTAAGGTCTAGCTTTTATAGTAAAGAAATCAAGTGAAAATTTAACAATTTTTTTGGATTAACGTAGTCACAATAGATTTCAGACATTCTTTCAGTTTTTAAATACTTTTCCATTACCAGGGTTCATATGAGTCTAGCGAAACAGATAATGATTAAAAAACAGACAAGAGTCCTTGAAAACAGATTGGATCATGTGAGTATTATTATCTTTTTCATTTACTTTCATTTTCTACATTATCAGAAGTTTTCAAATCATTTTGGGCAGGGGAGGCTGCAACAGCCTCTATTTATTTCTCTCTATATTGTGCCTCTCCCCTCTGCTATCTAATGCAAGAGGTTATGAAAACGCACTTTATCTGTTTGGTTGAAACAAGTTATGTCATAATCTTCATGTGGCTTTGACATAATGTGGCATCAAATCTTTATATTTGGCTTGTAAAATTGTTTGTCCATTCCGAAAAATGTGAATTTGCAGACATAAAATGTTCTCAAATCAATCATAGCCTTGTCGCCTGACTATCTGAATCAGCCCCTTCCAATAAAAAACCCTCTTTTTTTAAGCTCCCTTTTGGAGTAAAATAAAACATTCAAGAATAAAAATAATCGTACCTTGAGCAGAGTTGTTCTGAAACACGACGTTTCGAGCTGAGCCCGTTATCAAGTGGGGGCACATAATAGAGAGCTTTTGTTGCATGATCAATAAATTCATTCTGAGCAAAGACGTTCTCGATATTTTGCTCATTTTTTTATTTCTGATGAAGCGATAGCGAAAAGTTATATGAGCATTCTATATTTACGAAATTATTCATTCTATTCATATAGTTAGCTTATAGAAAGGAGCTTATGATTTATCATTTACGTGATAGATTTTTAGTTTAAGAAGACTTTGGTTTTTGGAGATTTCATTCTATGAATTATGTGAATCATTTCTTTGCTATAGCATTTGTTTGCAAATGACCAATTCTGATAAATGACCAGTAATTTATGCCCTGTTTATATGAGGAAAAACACCTTACCTGCCAGACCCAGGACTGAGAGGCGAGGTAAATTTCAGCCACTGTTTATATGAGATTTTCACCTCATCTGTCATCCCCGGGGCTGAGAGGCGAGATGGAGTAGAATCTTTCTTTCGCGAAATCAGAGCGAACTGACCAATAAGAATCAACGAATAATTTCAATTCATCTCATCGTACTGGTGGTGTGTCGTTTATATGGAGAAATTTTACCTCAGCCAGGTTAGATCCCACCTTTGATGATGTGGAATTTCACTATACCGGTGGTGTTGTATTCGTCATGTAAACGCTAAATGAAACTACAAAGCATTCTATAGGGAGGTGGAATCTCACCTCTAAGCACCGGGTCTGCCAGGTGAGATGTTTTTCCTCTTATAAACAAGCCCTTAGTGTGAATGATTTAATGGAACAATTTTCCATTGAAGGCGAATACCAAATTCAACGATTCACTTGCTGGAAACCGTAAACTGCGAGAACAGATTGACCACACTTTGACAGAAAGACAAATATTTGAAGGCCTCTACAAGAAGCTGGAAAAGGTAAGAACCAGACTTCAACATCCACCACTGTTAACAGGGACTCATGCACAAAGCCAACAAATAAAACTGCTCAAAAACCTGTACAGCCAATGCTGTATTGTAATTAGAGGGGGGGTACGCCCTAGCTTTCAGTACGGGAGGTCAATGCGACTATTTTTAGATAACCCCTGAATAGCAAGTCTAGCATTTTGTGTACCTAAGTATTTAGTTAATTTTTGTTAACGTAAGGACAGCCAACTGAAATTGAATCAAGGGCCTAAGGAAGATTTTTCTTTTTGTCATTTAACACGTTTTTCTTGATTGAAATAAGGCTAAAATGTTGCTTGGCTACTGTATAAAGTAGTTGAGCAAGTGGATAGTGTTTCTCTGCTTCCTCGATATAAAACAGTCTGGAAGCCAATTCAAGGCAAAGCAAGTGAAAGTAGCCAAAAGTTTCGAGTGCCTTGGTACATTTGAAAGATGAAGAGTGATTAAGATTCTAATGCTGGGCATTTTGAAACGAAAGGAACATAACTAGTCGCTCAGTTTCACCTATTTGAAATATTGATTTCATTTCCAATTGCAGTTTCGCTTTTCCCTTTTATCGCAGAGTTATGCTAACTGTTAAAAGGCTTTCAAATGGTCTTCAAATGATCTGAAAGATTTGATCGAGTGCTTCCGGCAGTTTTTCAGTTGTTCAGCAATGCCAATGTTTGAAACTTTCCAATTTACCAAGAGACTATGACTTTAGAAATTGCCAAAAAGTACAATAAATGGTGCTATCTTTTGATTATAAGCGAGGTTAGATTTTATTGTTATGTATTTGCAAGTGGGAGGAGAATTTATTTGAGTTGACATGTATGTAGAGAGCTCTTTTGGCAGATCTAGTTCTTTGAACCAATGTAACTATCTCCTCATAATCATTAAATCTTTATGGATTTCTTTTTCATAGCAAATGAATGAGAATAAACAAGAAATTGCTGAAATCATAGAGGCATCAACAGCAGCATACGATTCAAGGTAAGATGACCACCTTTATTTGCTTACTTATGAGGTCTAGTTACTGCATCACAGCAATGTATTCTTGCTCCAAGATTCCAAATTCTAACGAACTCCGACAGATTCCAAGAAGCTACTCAATAGCAGGCCCGTAGGAAGCGGGAGGGCTATGGCTCAAGTCCCAAACGATTTTAGAGCAATAGTGCTACGTCACAAGTATTAATGAGATGCATCGTTCTTTATATTTATTTAAGAATAAGAGCCAGCTGTGCAAAAATATTTGCTTTTGCGAAGCAAGGTCATTATGTAATTCTTCTCTCGATTATTTTGTCAATAATTCGATGAAATGAATTGCAATACTGTGTACAGTGCAGATGATAATCAAGTAGGAACTGGAATTCATCTTGATAGCGTCCTTGGATTTCACAACCGTAAATAGAAAGAGCATAATGCAAATATTGTTTTCCCCTTTCTTTCATTCTCTCCCTCCTGCTCCTTCCTTTCCACTCAAAATTTTAAATCTTTGTTTTCTCTTTCGTTTCATTTTTTTCATTTTAGATATTTGTAACCACGCTGACCCAGTCAGTAAGGAAGGGCTGCTTTTTAGGGGCCGTGCATAAAATCCTAGACGGAATACGTTACATAATGTAAAACCCTATCATAGCTAATCATAATGATAAATAAATGATAAAGAAAAAGAAAAAACTAAATCATTTCAAAGCGTCTTTAAAGTGCTTTGAAAGAGGATGCCTGCTTGTGAAGTTGAAATTTCAACTGAGATATCCTCTGAAATCTTTAAAGAGGTGAAACGCCATTGCTTTTTGTTTTGTGTGAGGAGAGTCTTTACAATTTGATGAATGTTTTATGCTCTTTTTCAGTCACTTTACAACCATGAAAATTGTATAAAGTGAATTTATCTATACTTCTTGTGCCGGTAAGACAGCAAAAAGGTCACAAAAAATGCTTCGATCCTTCGTCTTTTAACTAGAATTTGAATCATTCAAGTCTGTGTCGTGCTCTCGGTGCAATGAATTTTCAAAATGCTCAACCAATACATCTTGCTTTCTGTGTGCAAGCGAAATTCAAGTCATTAAAGTCCACTCGCTACTTTTTAGGTGCTTTGATTTTTACATACCTGAACACCTGAACTCTTTTTGGCCCATGCGAGCGACTGCCAAGACTTTCAGTGACTGCTAAGATACATAAAGCTATCATTCAATTATTGAGGCCCCTGGTCGCTGGAGCTCTGAAGCCCAAACAATTTTCATGGTGGTTTTCTCGAATTTTGAGAGAAGAAGCCCGTGGAGCCGTGAAAAGGAAGCAATGGAGCCCTGAAGCATGGCAATTTTGCCATTGGGAGCCCGGAGCCCATTGAAATATAGCCGGGATACCCGGAGCCCGAGATTCCTTAGGAGGCCTCATTATTTCGTACTTCAGAGAGCGCGATCATTCTTCCGTAGGGATGATGCCCAAGCAAAAATGGTGGCGTTGAAAGAAAAATCTGACAAGGATGTCGCACAGCATCACATGGAATTGAAAGAATTAATGAGGATAATTGACCATGATAGAAAGCTGAAGGCATTTATGGGAATTAAAAGTGAAGATCGTTCTGATGCAAATGAAGGCATGCCAACCCCAAGGAAATCACATGAGAAAGACAAGGCAGGGGATAAAGATGATACCATTGAGGTAATTTTTCGATTGATTGATCACTTTTTTATATACACAAACTTAGAATTCGTGATTTGACAAAAACATATCATAAACGATACCATGGGGTTATGATATGCATAACAACCCTATGACCCTTAACGTTAACATAATATAGAGATATTAAAGGCTATGCCAATGTCTCTATCGGTCTCTCTTTGAGGAGAACCGGCTCAAATCCAAAGATGAAGACGCCTGAATTAAACAAAATTGTTTGACAGATTTTACATAGGTTACTTATTTACTATACTTTCATCATGTTATTGTGTTCCGTGAAGAATAAAAGAGAAGATCACATCGTTAGACTTGCCCCAATTCTATTTGTCTACACAAGATTCTTTGCTTCAAAACCAATTTCATGGTTGTGATGCTCTTATCTAGTAAAATTGCACATAATGTCAAGTAGGCCTAGATTAGTTGTAATCAGAGCTTTTATTACTTTTGCTTACGGTAAATCAATAGATGATGATGATGATGATGATGATGATGATGATGATGATGATGATGATGATGATGATGATGATGATGATGATAATGATGATGATGATAATGATGATGATGATGATGATGATGATGGTGATGATGATGATAATGATGATGATGATGATGATGATGATGATGATGATGATGATGATGATGATGATGATGATGATGATGATGATGACGATGACGATGATGATGATGATGATGATGGTGATGATGATGATGATGATGATGATGATGATGATGATGATCTCGTAACATTTAGCAGCAGTTTCCTTTCCGTTTTATCAAATATTATATTCTACAATGTAAAGTTTTCTTTCTTCTAGTCATACGAAGCTGCGTTTGATAAAATTAAAAAGACGACAAAGATAGATGACATTGATATGTTGGTGGACATTTTCATCGAAGTCGAAGATAAGAATTTTGCTTTGTTTAATTATGTGAATGAGCTGAACAATGAGATCGAAATGTTACAAGAAGGGATAGCCGGAATTGAAGATGATATTGAGCAATTCAAAAGGGAGAGCGTTGAGTTGGAGCAGCAAAGGAGAGACATCCTCAGACAGTTAGAGGTAATTTGTTTATGTTTTCTCATTATTCAATTTCGTCTACTATCATTGAAAGTCCCGCATATTCTCGTTTTCGTCATGTTTAAGGCTTCTTGGGGCATATGTTTCATTATCAAGGATACCAGAGGGTGCAAAAATGAAGTGATAAGAATGTTCTAACGGAAACCTTTGTTTTTGATACAGAGTTTAATTCGAAAAAGCTGCCAGTCACTTTGATGCCCAGGATAATGTTTCATCTACCATGTGTGAGCGAAAAAGTGGAATGCTTGAAAACATCACAAAGAGATTTGGCTGCAAACTCAGTTCAAATTACAGTATTTTTCCTGCTAAATATCATGGTTATTGTAGTTGATCAGAATTGTTGTAACTTTTGATAAGCAAGTCTGGATCATCTTGAGAGTTGCTTGATTTTCAAAGTCTCTGTTGATTGCCAATGGCTGAGCTTTTATTTTGTTTGGAATTGTTACAGAAGAACACAAGCATGAAAGGCTTGACTGACGATGAATAATCGCAACGTTGCAGCTGTGAAGGAAGAATACCAGTATCTTCCGTTGACTGTGATAAAGATTATATGCCATTAATTTTGACAGGACTGAGGCAATAAAACAGACTGCATTCTTTGTTGTTACTGAGAGTTTCACGCTTTCTAGCGAAATCAAACAACTAGCTAGCGATCTGTCATTACTTTTAGTAATGATTAGATCATTGACCAATTGGGTTAAAGAGAATCTTTGATGCGATATATTGCAATCCAAGCGATGACCATTATCTAGATTGAATAATTGAGGTCATCTGTGTACTGCTGTTCTTCCCTCAGTGAAAATTCTGTTGATTCAGCTGTCTTGAATATGTGATGATCTGTTTATAACAAAATCGTTTATTTCTTCTCCAGGAGAAACACTCAGCAGAGTCTGATCAAGCGAGAGAGTATGATGAAAAATACAAAGCAGCAAAGAAGATTTTAGAGCAGCTCAAAGCAGGTAAAGCAATTTATTATGTAGATTTCGTTCGTTGCTGTACGTTGATAAACAAGAAATTTTGTCTGCAGGGAGGTTCAAGAAAAAGCTGTGACGTTTGCGTTCCTGTGCATTTGTGGATTATCAATCAAAACATAACTCTTGTAGCAAAGGAAGCAAGCTTACAGGAGATAATTCACTTTTACAAGCATTGGTCGCACTGTTTTACAATGAAAACTATCTTGGAGAACCGGCATGCATTGCTGCCCAATTTGTAAAGGTGGTCTGATTTCTTGCTGCTTTAAGTGATTTTTATGATCTTGCTCCAGTCAGCAGAAAATTGCTGCAACTCCAGATGCGTGACATCATTGGAAAGATATCAGTGCAACAGTGCATGGATGACTTTTTTTAAAGTCCGTTAGGTCCATGAATTTCATGGGATCTTTCGTTTCTGAGCCACAACGAAATCCTGTTTAAAGTTCATTCCGTTTCTGTTTTGACTGCCCTCTCAACTGACTGTGCATGGTGCTTCGCAGAGGATTGTTTTGTCAGTCAAAACAGCACATTGCACAAAATTCACTTTTCGTGAGTAAGTTATGCTTTCATTTTTGCATATGTTTTACTGTTCAAACCAAACATGGACATGTTTGCAGTAGAGGACAGATTTGCAGTAGACTTCTCGAAATATTTTTAATGCCGTTGCGATAGTTTTCATGCTCTTTGCTGAAAGTAGTCTTTGAGAGTGAATTTCAGAACTTTGCCAACATCTTTCCTTTTTTGGCTTTTATCGAAAATAATTTTGGTGTGTTCAACTGAATTTTTAAATATCATCAAATTACTATATTTTCGTTTCTCAGGGATTGATTCATTGTTCAAGAAAATCAACTGTGATCAGGCAGCAATAGTTGATATGTTAGGAGGCAATGCAGGTGTAACTGATTCCAATATGATGCAGGTGAATATTCCCTTACTGTGCGAATGAGTAGCATTAACACTGAAATATTGATTAGACGATTTCATAAAAATCTTCCTCTTTAGAAGAATGGATGCTGTTTTGACCCATAATCTAACTGTAAAGTTAACTGGCTAGCCTTGCCAAATTGGCAAGCCAATTTGAATGCAGGATTTGCCTACAAATGTGCTTTGATTGGCTAAATGAATCAAAGATGCCAAATTCGGACAGACGGATGATGTGTCTTATGGCTGTGAGTAAATTTAGCGAGGCTACATTGCCTCTACGAAAAAGGGTATGGCACAAAGATACAATTTCTAATATTTCCAGACAAAATCTTCTCAGCATCAACATTAATTTCCTCGTGTTCAAGTGCTAGAGCAGTCGACTTTTTGGAGCCTTTCAATTTCCCAGTTTTTAGAGCCGACAACTCAGACCATCTGCCGTTAGAACGAGATAGAATGAGAAACCCAAATGTGACTGTTTCCACACAAAGAGAGCTTAGGTCATGTGGAGGAGCGAAGTTACGACGATTGCATTAAGATGAATCTCCTCATTCCTCTGCGAAGCAACTTAGATACGATTTTGATAATGTCTCTATCGTTATGATCATTACTACCATAAGAAACTAAACTGCAAGCTGTCAAGGCTTCATCGTCAAGCTGCTGGAACAGCTGAAACTGCACTGCTTGGTGGTCATGTAAACATTGCATTTATTTCAGATACAAATGACTTCTTTTGTGTCCAATTTAATCAGTCAGAAAGATTTGTATTAATTTTTTTCTATGAAGATAACTATATTATTGCAGAAGAGACACCATAGTCGTAGAGACTCCTTAGCTTGATAGAGGCCACGGGCACCTACCTCGAAGGCTCATCAGAGCTCTTTCTAGGTGTCATAAGCTACAAACTTGTTATTAACTCGGTAAAAAGTAATATAAGCTTGTATCTTAAATCTCGTTCACATCCTTAGTGGTAGTAGATATATAGTATATTAGTTGATAGTTTGAATCTTTGATGAATTGAAATGAAAAAATGAAACACCTCTTTTGGGCGCTAGCCAGATGTAGTGGACCCTGTATCTCATCTGGATGAATAAACTACTTTGTAGACATCGATTTTCTTAAGTTATTTCTTACGAAGAAATTTTTGGCTAATGTAACATGGATATTTTATGGTCGTTGTGATTCTTTGCAATTATTAAAGGATAATTACACCAAAACATGTAAACATCGTAAATTTGTTTTGATTTATGGATCAGCTACTTTGTATGTTACACAAGACCCCTGGTATTTTTCAGTTCTTCTACCGGGTGAGTAGAGACAACGATCTCTGCTTGAAGTGCCACTATTCCCTGGATACCAAGATAATAACATTTGGAAGTAATTGATTTTGAAATTCATCTCACTGAAGCTACTCCATTCTGAAATCGCAGGGGATTTTCTCAAGCAGGCTCCTCGAGATTTCTTCCTTTAGAATAGAAGACATGAAAACATAACACTTGAAGACAGGCTGTGCATATAGCGTGATGGCCACAATTAGGAGAACGTTATTTATTTCCTCTTAAGATGCAAAGCCTATAAAGAAATGCACGAAGAATTCCTAAGCTCGACGATCAAACAAGCTATTAGCTTATGCATAGAAAAGAGTAAACTCTTTGGTGAAATTCGTAGTCTAGGTGAGGAAGATAACATCTCATAGTGGTAGTGGTAGTGAAGTAAATAACCGAGGCTACTAGAAAGAGAACAGAAAAGACGGAAGTAACAACACTGCCACATAGCCACTGTACAAATTTTGTTATCTTTTAATGCCCCTGTTATTTTGTTAAATGTCGGTATGTCCAGTCCTCATTTTAGTTCTTCTTATTTTTGTTATTAGTTTTTGGTTTTAGCCATGGACCTAGCTATAATGCTGTATTCTCAAAATAAATTGCCTCCTCAATGGTCATACAATCACGATGAAAGTCCTTGCCGTACAGCACTGACTTTTACCTGCTTTAACGCGCGTTAATGCTTTGGGAATTTGAAACTGTAAATCGCTAGGACTATCAGATGAGTCAAAAAAAAGTTGATACGTTTGGCAGGCTCTGAAAAAAAAAGTTTGAAGCTGATATTCAGTCAAAGGCTAACTTAGATGAGAAAATATCGTTTCGCGAAATTACTCATCATTTAGACCCAGAGATTACTCATCATTTAGACCCAGAGATTAGAACATGCTGTTGAGTTACGTGTTGGGTAATGAGGATTCAACATTCCCATCTGGTCCATGGTTTACTTCCTATTGAAATCTAATTTCTTTTTTGAAACTGGCAATGTAAACTTCGATGCCTCATAGATACAGGACCAGAATCAAGCGTGGAATTCTCGATATCATACAAACCCATCCAGACATTTTTCTGATTGCTGGGTCTCAAAGATGCGTGACTTTACCAAACAGAATTTTTCATCTAAGTTAGCCTTTGATTGATAGATTAACATTTTAGTTTTGAACATCGCTTGCATACTTTTTATTCTATAGCCCACCAAACGCTTAAACTTTTTTTTACTTACCCGGAATTAGAACATTATTCCGGGCGGTTTCATCCTCCCAAGAGGATTAGATTGGCCTTTCAAAACGGGAATTGTTTTTCGATTCACCGGGTGCTGGAAGTGTTGTTACATTTACATTCATTATATCACCATCCTCTACTGTTCCTGCTCCTACTTCTTCCAAAATCTTACATTAAGTGGCTAGGATCTAACTAAGCATCATTCCGGCGTGCCCCTCTTGTAGATTTTCTAACCCTTCATTGGTATTTTGAGGTCACATTTGTCGTACTTTTTTTTCATTCCATTTCAGCCTAGGCTCATCGAAAAAATCATTTGTATCGAAAACAGCATACTCATTAAGATTTATATGTGTTCCTTCGTGCGTTCTAAGTAAGGTTCAGATGTATGTAGCATAATGACATAACTGTAGCTGATATGCAATTTATGCAATGTAATGTACTGAAGTAATTATTTTGCATTTCTTGCAGTTCCTGGGTATCATCGAGCAACGTACAAATGAGCTTCTACAAGTGCAAGCTTTCGTTGCAACAAAGGTAGGAAAAGTAAATCGCCTCCTATCATCTACCTCCAACAACTCTTTGCTTATTCTTCCAACTATTGTGACTTCATTGGGATTCCATTTGCGAGTTTAAGCCATGGCTAATAAGCATTATGCCAAACATTTTAAGCCCTCGTTCCAAGCATTGTGTTCCGTTTGATCCTGTCACAAACTTTCTTTCACATGAAGAATTCATCAGAAATAGTTCGAAAGTGCTTCTAAAGCTCACAAACATCCTTTGCCTGGTGCAATTAAAAATTTTTGCCAAAAGAAAATATGAATTGTTTGTTGTAGGCTTATCTGAAATATGATGCAAACAATACTTGATCGTTCGGTTGGGGATTTACAGGTTGTCCCAACATGATTGTGCCCCGTTCGTTTAGCCACTGTGGAGGAGCTACAGATTCAATCATCTCGGTTTTTAGACACTTGCATAAGTCAAGCCTCAACCTAAAGTTTGAGACTATGCCGAGTCAATATGACAGGTGGTTGCTGATTTATGAGAGAGAAAAGGAAAAATTAATGGTTGCTTCAAAAACAGCGCTTCAGTGGCTCTCCAGCCATGTCAAACCAAAGTTATTTTTCAAAGAAAGGGTTCTAGCATCGTATTAAACTTTCAGTACATGTTTTAGAAGGTACAAGGGGCTCTTATGAATCGACAGCACTGCTAACCCTTTAAAAGATTCAGCAAAAATTTTGATACGACGCTAGGACCCTTTTCTCTGAAAAATACTTTATTTGACATTGCTGGAGAACAATAGAAGTGCTGTTTTTGAAGCAACCTCTCATTTTGTCTTTTCTCTGCAATGAATCAACAACCACTTATCAGATTGACTCATACAAGGTCTCAGACTCTTAGGTTGAAACCTGGCCTATGAAACTGTGTAAAAACAAAGATGACTGAATCTACAGCTTCTCCACAGCAGCCACATACACAGGGTTTACACAAATGTACTACAAGGCAGGCGACAGATTATCGAATATATAAATCGTGCAAAACCTGGGGGGATAAACCCTTAGAAATAAAGGTGCACGATTATGGAACAATCTGCCAAAATTAATAAAAAACATAACCAAAGTAAAATAATTCACTGCTAGCCTTAAAGAGTTTAAAATAGTGAAATATTAACAATCATAACACTTTAAAGTAAAATTATCATTTTATGAGCATTTGACACTTTATCCATGTATCTCCATTTGACAATGCTGTACATTTTCTCTCAATCCTCATTTTTTCTTTTACCTTTTGCATTTTAATTTCACGGCCAAAGCTAGATAAGCTATGCTTTTCTTTGGTCGTATAGGATACAGATCTTTTCATATACTTGTAATAGCTTTTAGTCCTGTATTCTATGAAAAAAAAGTTGAATTGAACATAAACAAGGCACAATGTTCTAGGACACCCTGTAGAGCTTGGCAAATAAAACAAGGCAGTTTGCTTGATGCCTAATGCAAGCTTGAAGCTTTATATCGGATTGGTTTTTTGCGATACCTACGGCCTGTTCATTCAATCTGACTGAAAAATTGAGTATCTTCTTTTATTAGCTACAGCACTAATTATTCCCTCGCTTTTCATGTCGACAGCACCCCTTTGGGCTGTTTTTCAGATCACATAGGGTATGGCGTGTTGCATGGAAAAATGGCAAACAGTAGCACCTTGTTGGACATTAACTAGGGTGAACGGACTGTGACTGTCAACATCTACCGGGTGACTCAAAGAATTTCCTCCTGTTCCAAAAAATCATTGCAGAAAATTTATTTGCACTATCATCACGAGAAATGATGTTTCTCAGAGAAGCAAGATCAAAATATATTTTTGTTTTTCGGTAATTTTTAAAAAGTAGTTCCGTGGTAAATTCTGAATATCAAAAGCATTAGTTTTAGCAGAACATCCAGAAAATGGCCTATAGCGTACGATCAGTGGTATCTTGAAATAAAAGAAATGCAACTTTTCATATACATTATCTTCAGTACTCACTACATAAGATATTGATTTCAGTTTCCACATCAGTTTCAGTTTATCAGGGGGGCTTTGGAGGTTACCAGAACCCGCAAACCCGGACCAAAATTAGCAAATTCTTGAAATCCCACACGCAAAAAAGCCAAAACCCGAGATTGCACTTCTGAGCAAAAATCTTCAATTTTCGTCAGTTTCTCATTTCATTTTTTTCTCATTTCAGTTGATTTCAATTATTTCCAGCGCCTTGTTTTAAGCATTCGAAAGCTGGTTTTTCAATCTCAGTTAAAAGATCCGGCCAAAATAGGCATTTTTAGTAATATACCCGAACTCCGAGCACAAAAAATGGCCAAACCCGGAATCCGTGACACATCTCAAACCCTAAAACCCGTACCATTTAAACGTAAATCCCAAAACGCTAGGGCTAAAATTGGCCAAACCCGCTACCCGTGAAACCCCAAAGTTCCACTCTTTATCATTTCAACAGAAATGCTAATTTTCAAGAGGATCTCGAATAGATTTTAAAATATCTCGAGGATTTAATCATTGTAGGCCCTTTTATTACTGTTCTCTATTAATGACTTTAAAATCTTTCGAATCTACGATGGGACTAATTGCTTTTGAAACATTACAAAAAATTGCATAAAAATGTTCAGTCTATCAGCTATGAAGAAAATCAATTTCAATGACTACCCGACAATTACTTTTGCTGCAATGATTTCAGAACAGTGGGACATTTTTCGAGTCACCAGGTATAGCAAACATGGTATCTAACTCAGCATAGGTTTCAAATCTTTAAAAAGCTGGGTGCAAAATTCTATGACCTTTTTCTTTGAACTGAATGGCTTCAAAGAAACTTGAATAATTTTAAAGTATGTCTGCCGTTGGGCTCTTCTGAAATCTTCAATATTTTCAGAATTATAGTGTTTTTCTTCATTTTTAAGAATTCAAGAAAATCTTTGAAAAAAAAGCTTAAAACTATGGTAATTTCTAGACTTCTTGACGAAAGATCAAATAATGTTCAAGAAAACCATAGTTTATGGATGCCTACAATATGGTATCAAGCAAAACTCTTTCATTCTTCTGGTTTGTGATTTAGAAATTTGATGACGTCACATCATAGAATTAGCTGAAATATGAAATAGGCGGTAATTCTGCAATGATTTCAGAACAATGGGACATTTTTCGAGTCACCAGGTATAGCAAACATGGTATCTAACTCAGCATAGGTTTCAAATCTTTAAACAGCTGGTTATAAAATATTCGAGATTTCTGAAAAGTCCAACGGTAGAATCATAGAAAAGTGGCTAAAGTTTCTTTCAAGTCATTCAGTTTAAAGAAATATGTCATTGAATTTCACATCCGCCTTTTTTTGTAGATTTAAAGATTTGGAACCTATGCTATCTAACTTGGTATCTAACTTTGAAATTGCTCTTTGACATCGATTGATCTGTTGTACAGTCTTTCAATTAATGCAAACTTTTCACTCGGTCTGCATGTGCAAGTCTCAGGAATGCCTTTGATAGCAATGCTCAAATGATAATATTTTATCCCTTGAATTCAGGATGATGCTAGAGCTCATGCATTAGAAGCAATTGGATTGCTAGGTAAAGGGCCCCATAAAGCACAATCAACGATTGCTTTGCCGCTTCCGTCAACTGGAGACGACTATGAATCGGATGTCTCGATTGGAAGTGAAGATGAATCAAGACCATTAACACAATCAGAGCTTATATCTCGAATCATGAAAGGGGTATGTCCTATGTTTTTATGTAAGCAATCATTCAAACAAGACCAGATTTTGTTAGAATGCACGTTTTCTTATGAGAAACTGGTTTGCAAGAAACTAACGCTGTGACGGCCAAAATTTTAAGCATGTTGATACTCTGTCTGAGAAGCATTAAGGACCTTTTGAAGGTTAAATGTAAAGATGTTTCAGCAAATGTGTTGCTGAACCTTCATTCTTGAGTAATATCAATTATCCGTTCATGTTTTGAGTAAAGTAAACTGTTTTTTCCTATAGGATGTTTTAAATGCCAAAAAAACACATCTGCAGCAATGTTAGAGATGAATTGATAATTTATACTTTTAATGAATAAGAAAAATTTTCATGTTGAATTAAGGAGCTTTTAGTTGTGTAACCTGATACTTTTTTCGTATAAAGAAAATTTGTCGTAATTGTTTGCCTTGCAAAAGGGGCGTCAGCAATTAGAAGGAAAGGTACCTCTATAGCTGATTATTCAAGTCACAAGCATCGATAAACCGAGCCGCATACGAAAACGTACTGAGACGCATCCCCTACTATTTCCGTTGAGGTGAAATTTCCCGTTGAATTGAATTCACTTTCTGACGCCAGTAGGGTCTGCGAACCAGCGAATGAAAGCCTGTTCTTAGTCACATACAGGTTCCGCAAAAACACGGAACTATTTTCATTGGTCAATAAACAATCTATTGTCGTGAGAAGTACTTTTTATGGTTTTTATTTCATCCTAATTGCAAAATGGCGTCGTTGGAGAGTAAAATGGCTTCGCAAGACAATAGATTGTTTAGTGACCGATGAAAATAGTTCCGTGTTTTTGCTGAACCTGCACGTGACTAAGAACAGGATTTCATTCGCTGGTTCGCAGACCCTAATGGCGTCAGAAAATGAATTAAATTCAACGGGAAAATTCAACTCAACGGAAACAGTAGGCAAGTTAAATGTATGCAAAAAGGGGAGAGGATTACAAAGGCAGACATAAGTGTTTTGATGCAATGTTCACAGTGAAGTATTTACTCCATTTCCTGTTTCGAAACGACGATCTGTACCAAAACAAAATGCTCGTGCTTTGCTTGTTCACGAATTGGAGTTCTTTTTCTAGATATCGAAAAGGGAAGCAGCCCCAAAGAAGCATACATCCACCCTTCACCATCAAAGCGTTGAAAATCTAAATGAAGAGAAATCGTCGAGTAAGAAGAAGAAAGGAGGGAAATGAATTCAACAAAACTTTGCAAGTTGAGGTATTCTCATTGTACGAGTCAGTGACAAAATATTCTGTTTACGATGTTACAATGAAGAGAAACTGAAGAGACAGTTCAATGTACAATGTGTCTTATAGATACCATGAAGTTCTTGCTTGCTGTAGCACAGGAAACTATTAGTGAATAACATATACTTCAGTCAGTCAATACATCTAGACTGATTATCAAAGTTCCTCACATCCCTGCGATAAACCTTGCTTAAATGAGACTTGTAGTAATGAAGCAGTGAAAAACATGATCCTGCTAGGTTCATTCACCGTTGTCATCTCGCGAAAGGCACACCGGTGTTTACGAAAATTTATCATACTCGCGTACGCGAAGTAAAATTTACACTGTTAATTGAAGCTTGAATTGAACAGAATTCGTCAACTGTTACAAGCTATTTGCCACCACAAGTTCCTGTGGAGAGGGCCTAAATAGGACCAATGACCTTAAGTCCTTTGTTTACCTGCGTTCTTCAATTGTTGATATCAACCAATCAAAGAACTCAAAGAAGTGACGGCCTCAAGGTTATAAGTCTAGGCGTTAAATGGGGTCAAGTTTTTCAGAGTAATAGCGTAAGTCGCTGTTAACCACGGCGACGACGTAATTCAGGACAAAGATCGGAGGGAAACATCGAACTTAGATGATAAGTCTAAAGAAGTTTGAGGAAAGTTTTGTTTGGAAAGAAGTTCTTTTGTGATCTAATCTTAGGTGAAACAGAAGATTTTAGGTAAAGTTTCCATTAGGAGTTGTCTGGCATGAAATACGCATTGCTAATCGACACCAAGTCAGTGAAGCAAGTGCTTAGTATGGTCAATAGGTTGACTGAAGTGACACAATTTTCCAAAAGATGTTTGCAGAATTTAGACGTTTTCAAATTGTACCTTAAAATATCGTCGTTGAGTTTTAACCCGGGAGAGCTACTTGATTCTTAATTTTAACAGGGGGTGTACACCCCAAGAAATAATATCTCATCCGGCTTTAGAATTTTTCCCTCAAAATGATTGTCTGCTTTAAAAAAACGGTGTAAAATTCACTCCAAAATGTAATATATTCGTAGCAAAATAATGAGATAACATTTTTGACGACCAGCTTTAGAAAAATCATCTTCTTTTGATACCCAGCGTTAGAAAAAAGAAGTGAAAACGATATCCAGGGACTAGTGCGCATCTCGTCAGCAAGCTATATCAAGTATCCCCCCCCCCCGACAGTCTCAAACCTATGCAGGAAATAGTTTTTTTGCGCGTATGCGCGTAAAGGCATCGCTCATCATAGCATGTTGATATCTTCTATGATAATAGGACAAAATCTACCTTTTCAAGAGTCTCTTCAAACATCGTGCACAGTATTTCTAAGGCAATCTTATGGTATACTAGCTGAAAGATATATCAGTGTTTGCTTAACTGTACAATCATGAATTTTGTAGGAATACTAACTTTATGGCGAATATTGATATGTCATTCAATGTATCAGTTGCTTTTAACTGCTGATAAGGGACGATCGTCCATCTAAGCAGCCCGTACGTTACCATCAAGTGGGGAGACTTAGATCAATTGTTACTGTTTTCTCTTTAGGGCCGGAACTCTTGTAAGAAATTAAAAAAATGCTATACAACCTTGTCATCTGAGCAATGTGCATAAGACGTGTGATATACGAAAAGGAGCCAAATATTTTGTGTCCTATTCATCCTATTCACAATGACGTCAGTTCTTTTGAGATGCCACTTTCACCTAGAGATGATGTTGGGCTAAATCCCAGAAACAACAGAAGCGTGCCTTGCTCGCCAACGCATGAAATAGTTTTTAACATGTATGTGGCTCGAATAAGATGGTTTAGCTGTCTTGCTGCGCTGGGATTTGTCATTCGCCTCGAATGGAAGCTAATTGTGAACAAGGTGTATTTTTCACTTCTTTTGCCTTGAGGGACAAGTGATCAACGTCATCCAGCAGATGAGATGGCGTTAACCTGCAAATTTAACGTAAATGGTAATTTTTTAATCGAAAATCATGCTTTGAGATTACTAGTTATAAAGTTAGGACATAAGCACTCCAGCGGTGTTTATTCAAAATCAAAATTATTTTCAGTTGTAAACGCATAGACTCTTGATGAATTCAACCTTCATTTGGCACCCCATAAAGGAGTGTATCAGTTTGAGTTGGTCTAAATTTTACCTGCCGTTGTTTGTGTACAGAAGAGCTGCTGGTCGACATTTTAAAATTAGAACCTGAAATTTGAAATAGGTTCTTATTTGTAGAGATCATCAAATCAATTTAAAGCTTCATTTGCTAAGTCATTGAACCTATAAGTACTTCTGTTTCAAGTGGCTCTTTCAAAGCTTTCCATTAGACAAAATTTTTGAGTTGAATAAGACCTCGTGACCTCAAGTGCTGTAAACTGACAGTAAATACTAGGCTAAAAGTTTGAATCTGAACAAAATAAATTCCTGAAAGCCGTGAATAAGGTGAATAAACCAATTTAAGGAACTGAACAGCCTCATTCCCCACAAATACAAGATAAATAAAGGACCTAGTCAGGCTGATTCGCAAAATTGTAGGTTCTTGTACGCGAGTTTTAACTGTAGAAGAAATTAACGTTATAAAAGTACTGAATGATCAAAGTAACCCCGTTTGACGATATCGTATTTATCCCCGCATTAGTTAATTATTGTAACCTTTTGTACATAGTTCAGTTTTCGTTCATAATTTTTAGTAGAAGCGCAGTTAATGCAGTTGAACTTGGAGGGATGTTTATAAACATGATAATATAATTTCAAAATGTTCCTCTGTCTGTCTTTTGTTTTCTAGCTTCTGCTCCATTTTTGAGAATAGTTGATTGTCAGAGGGCCCGGTAGCCTTTAATAATCTGAGTATATTTTTATTCAGGTTTCATACAAGTGAAATTCAAATTTGTGAAAAATTGCAGGCTCGAAACTAAAAACGTTATGAAATAACGTGCTCAGCTGTAAACGGCTTGTTAAGTTAGTTTTGTAAGTTTTGAGCAATCTCTTTAAAAAGACACATCATCGGATTCTTTACACTGGTGGTGCTATTGTGTATGATTGTGAGTAATTGAATCAAAGCTCGATTTGTTATTCACGGTGGAAGGTAAGCCGTGAGGATTCAACTAATGCCCAAAGATCATACTGCTTTCGTATGCTAATAAACAATCATCTGCATGTTAAAGGAAAGTGTGACGGAAGGTGGAAGCGATGATTTGCAGACAATGATGTCTCAGTGAGGCATATGTCATACAATCTTGGCTAAGAGGTCAATTCAAAAGAGCATGCGTTTCACACGCGAAGCTAAGTTTATAAATAAGAGCAAGAATTACGCTCAATAATGCAGGGATCTGGCTTGTCTCATTCAGGAATTCAGGGGGTCTCTGGTAGGATACGAGCGAATAAATTTACAAAACTAACAGTTCACAATTTTGCAGTTTATTTCTGTGGAACCTCCAACAATTTATGAAGTGGAAATACTTCTATTTTCGCGAAAAGAACAATTTCTAAACGTGAAGATTGCCTTAGAGATCTGACTCTTAATGGAGAGTTGTTACGAAATGGCATCAGGGAAATGTCGGGAATATTAACCATGGTTCCTATATATCAGCATATATCACTTCGACCAATCCAATCAACCCAAATCCTGTACTCCTGTGAGACTCCAAAAACGGTGGTAAAAACTCCATGGCTATATCGTTAGCTTCGCACGAGCAAGAATGATCATTTTTTTTGCTTAATGAGGGTTTTCCATCTTGCACTCTTCATAGATAGCATAATGACACTCCCATATGCAAGTATAGCTTGAAATCCCCGGGAAAGAAGGGGGGTTACTTGAATGTGAACATGACTCGACGTGAATCTGCCCCCCAATCTGGACTGTGACAAATGGACCCATTTGTATGACAGAATGTTTCAAGAGCCCTTTGCATGAATTTCATGACATTTCGTAGCAATGTCTATGAATTTTGTCGATTTGAGGATGCAAGGTCTATTCAAATTTCTTCAGTTGTGATGGAAATTCGAAAACAGCTACCCGTCTACCAGAATGAAGGTTAAAAACAGACCCATATGAGGGAATTTCAAGTGAAAAATCCGCCCATATGAGCGACACGTCCAGTATCATTTAGCAATCCAGTAGCCCCCTAGACTGATGACTTTCGGCTAAGTTTTGCTCCATTGAATTGAATTGTTATTTACTGTTATAGTCATTGAATGGGTATAGTGGGGGTATCGTTGGGAGTAAATGGAGCGAAAACAAGGACGAATGTAATAAGTCTAGTAGCCCCCTTAGCTGAAATCTAAAGATTGCAGAATTTGAAAACAGAACGCTAGCCGGCATGCTTTGAAACTTGATTTCGTTTTGACGCTTAGCCATCAAAATGACAGGCTTAAAATGCTTTAGGAGCAACTCTGGTTGATTCTTTAGGGCCTAGAAAATACATAATAGCATCATCCGCTTTAGTTTGGCTTCAAAGTCCATCATCAGTGTCCCGAACATTGCAAACAGTTTGGTACCTTCAAAATTTCTGCCCTTTTTCAGTTTTGTGCTGGCATTGTGTGAACACCACAATCCGCAAAAACACCTATTCTAAAAAACCAACTTTTCATGACAGAGCAGAAACTGCGTAAAATGACGTCATCGAGCAATCTGAGTTAAGGAAGTGTTTCGATAGGTAAGCTTTTTGAAACGATAAGTAAAGAGTTCAAGGCCTAAGGAGAAAAATATGTAGTGATGTTGCCGAATTTTGGGATCTGTTGCAGGGAGCTAGCAGGACTCAAAGTTACGAGTTTTCGCGCATGCATGCGCAGTTTCTGCTCTGTCACTTTTCATAACTTCTTTGACAAGGAGCAAGGCTGACTATGTTTTGGTAAGCTCCTTCCAAGTCTACGAGTTTTCACGACGCAAGACACTTTGTTGCATAAATGATGGTTTCTTCCGCTATTTAAATCCAGATTATCCTGCTTTGAGACCATTTACTTTTGATGCTCTAAGGTATCATACATCTCCCCTTAGGCCCGTTTTATAAGTCGTAACCGCACCGTGCTGATTTGTTTGTTTGTTAACTTATTTTACATCGAATATATACATCTAGCTTACTATGTACAAATATGCAAAGTAAACTAATTTAAATCGATGAAAAACCGAGCGAATTTAGACCAATTTTTTCTAGCTCCGTGCAGCGCGACTTTTATAAAGCCACTCGTCACTTGATTCGATTAAAACATACGCCAAGGGCCTATCGTCTGGGTAGACCTGGTGCGACTCATAAGACGAATTTTAATCGCGCCATGCCGCAACATACTCACATCTGCATAAAAAATTGCAATTATACACGTTTTTTATAAGAAACTGGTTTATAAGAAACTAGTATTAAGAAGGCCAAAATTTTAAGAAACTCTAGTACTATGTCTGAGAAGTACTAAGAAACTTTTCAAAGTTAAAAGCATGGATTTTATAGCGAATAGATCATTGAATCTTCATTCCTGAGCAGTATTATCTAACCATTTGTGTTTTCAACATAACAGAACACTGTTTATTCCTTTATGATGTTTTAAATATCAAGAAACATATCTGGGGCAGTGTTAGCGACCACATAGCTAATTTTGCATTCAGAAAAATAAGAAACCAATTAAGAAACTTTTAGTACTAAAATCGACAAAATTTCATGTGAAATTAAGAAACTTTTAGTTCTATGGCCTGATCCTAGTTTCTTATACAAAAAACGTGTATTTGGAGGCCCCTTTGTAAATCCACCGGTTGGTTGAAGGGTTTCCCTCCTTGATAAATTAAAAATGAAATGAATGATTTCAACATTGTCAATAGTTAATGGAGTGACGAAGGAGAAAACGTTTATCCTCACATCGAATTTCTCATCCAAGGAGCTAATGTCTTAAAATGCATGAGATTAAGAAGAAAATTTTCTGTAATCAGTATTATGCACATACATCATTAAGGCTCGGCACTGCTGGACAAAAAGTTTAGTTTGGCGCTCCTCAGTCGACCTCAAATTTCTATGGTTCGGCGCGACGCAGCACGACTTATAAGATGGGGCTTAGTCGGCAAGAATCAGGTTTCTGAAATTATAGAGTTATTTGCAGTTCAAGAATAGATTTCACGTCTCTGAGTGCATTCAGTCGAGTCAAAACAGTCAGGGAGAGCATAGCTGCGTGAAGGGTTTGAATCTGATTTTGGGGGCTGCCAAATCACTTTGCCATAAACTGAACTGAATTCTCAAGGACCGCGGGGCGATCCAAAAAGTGGATGGGCTAGCATACGAGCGCAATTTGGGGGTTCGGGGGAGCAGCCCCCGGAAAAATTTTTAGGATCAAGCTCATTGGATTGCTCGAAAACGCCAATTTCATAATAACATGAAGAAATTATCACCATCATAGTGAGTAGTTTCAAGTATTCAATTTTATCTGCAAAATCATTGGATGCCAATGCCGCCAATGTCTTGAGGAGAAGCAATTCGAGCTGTTTGTATCGAGGGGCACTTCACTTGTTGGGAAAAGCGTACGAGATTTTTCAGAACAAAGGGACTTATACGGATTTTGATGGATTTTTCTTGAAAACAAAAGGATTTTTGCCAAAGGTGTATGAGATTTTTGGGATTGAAATGCCCCTCGGTTCGTAGGCTTAAAATTTGGCTGATTGAATCGTAGATCTATAAAGTGTACTGCAAAGTCAAGAACTTCAATATATATGTATATATTGCTTTGGTTTTGCCTTTAACGATTCCAGTTTCAGCTTCTCCTTCGGCCGACTAAGTACTAATTATTTTCAAAACTTTGCCAACAAAAATAGAGCCATTTGTTGCCAAAAATTGGGTAGGCTATAGCCCACCCAGCCTACCCTGCTCCGCGGTCCCTGATTCTTTGTTTTACAATAATTGTTACAAAATGCACCCCCTGCTTCTTTTGTCATCTACAGAGAAATGAAGCAACAAACACGTGGCATTTCACCTGTGAGGATGCATTCACACTTGGAAGTGTCATTTTCCACGCATTTCAGATAACAGTGAAGTGCAGAAGTGTTATCATATTTCCTTTCGTAAACAAAAGATTTCCTGTCTGTTCGGAAAATCCTACTGAACGGAAAACAGCCTGAAGCCTGCTCTCGATTAACAAAATGGTAGCAAAGGACACAAGATTGAGGGCCATTTTACTCTTTCGAAAATGTTTACGAAGTTGTTTACAACAAACGGCTTTTACAAGTTTTTAGTGGATTTTCTTGAAAGAACAAGGGATTTTGGCCAAAATCTTACGAGATTTTTTTGGAGTGAAATGCCCTCCGCAATAAGTGCAATACGTACATTCTTTTTCTCCCTGCTTCAATCTCTTCTCCCACCCGTTTGTTTGTAGAATTCCAAATTCTGAAGGGGGCATTTTCAGAGAGAAGAAAATGATCAGCTTTCCTTTGGATAAAAACATTTTTTGACATAGCAATCCTCACCATTGCACTATTGTGACTTTGTTTGAACATAGTAAATACGGTTGAAGAGAAAATAGATGTGTTAGGATGTGGCTCGGGGTGTGGTATAAGCAATTACTTTGTTTTAGATACCTTCCTCAATGTCAGTGACCGTGATGATTTCTTAGCATAGGCCATCTTTTAAGGCTGTTTTCTTCAGAAATATTGATGCTCCTCAAGGTTCATGCATTTCTCCTCTTTTTGTCACGGAAAACGACGAAATCAGATAGGAAATGCATGACCCCCTGATCGAATACAGTCGTTCGACACCTCACGCAATGCCTTCTCAATGCAATATGGAAACGAGGCGAGGAGGGCGACTTCAACTGAAGTTGAGTTCAACAAAGCATAGCAGCTGATTGACGCGGTGTTATGGCTAATGGCGGACGGACGGATAGATGGCTAGTCTACGTTCCTTTTACGCCGGTTTCAAATCGAATTTGATTAGCAGCTATCCTCGAGAACAAATACCTTAGCTCATCTTTTACTGTTACTTATTTCTAAAGAACAGAAACATGGCTACGACGAGCCAATCGCCGTCCAGTCCTGGCATCATGGTGTTTAGGCCTACTTTGCAGGAATTCAGAGACTTCTCTGGTTATGTGAAGAAAATGGAAGATTGTGGTGCTCATAAATTTGGAATTGCTAAGGTGAATGTTTTGATGAAAAGGTCGATTGTTGATTTGGTTGACATGTGTTTAGTGTATTATTGGCATTCTTTGATAAAGTTATAACGGACTTGAACTTGTGCACGCGTTGCTGCGGGATCTCATCAAAGATCCTGACAATCTTGCCTGGAGGCTGGAGGTCAACTTGCAGAATACTCAGTCGGCTTGTCATGCCAAATTTGCAGGAAAGCCGTTCGCAAACAGATTAGATTATCAGGAAATGATAGAGGTCAGACTTTACCGTTATGGATATCCTTTCAGGGGAATATCGGGGCACGATCATCCATCGATATCCGAAAATATAATTCTGAATTGGCATGTTGATGCCTTCGTTTATGATGCCAGAAATGGAGCAGAGGGATATTCAAAATAGCGCAAAATCAAAATTAGACTTAGATGGAAAGTGTGCCCACCAATACTCTTTGCACTTGATCTTCTTGATTGAAATTTATTCACAAAACTCAGTCATGAAATGAGTAATCAGCTGTATTAAAAGTCCATAAGACATTTAACTCCTTTAAAGGCAGTCTGTCCCCTTACATGAATGATAATAAAATCGATAGAGATGTGTATCGAATATTCCAGAAGTTTGCGCTATTTCTTTGTATCCAGAGAAATCACTGTTACAGAGACCACACTGGAAAATGTTTGGCCAGAGATCTCCAGCATGGAGAAACAGTGAAAACAATGGTATAACAATAGGTCTATTGTTTACAAACAACTTGCGTGGCGTAAACCTCTGGTGTGGCAAAAACAAACTTTCCACCCAGGTACAGAGACCCAATGATGAACAAATTTTGCCCCAGTGTGTTTGCCTCTGGTGTGGCAAAAACAAACTTTCCACCCAGGTCCAGAGACCCAATGATGGACAAATTTTGCCCCAGTGTGTAAATAAGGTAGATAATAACAATTACTACAGTCAGAACAATAGGGGGCAGATTGCCTTTAATTGTTAGAAAGATAAATCTAAATATTGAAAAGTTTCTAACAAACTTTTTTTTGGCTTGACCTATAAGAGTTTTCTTAACTACTGTGCTGGAATTCCACATTTTAAGAAATCAGTTGTGTGCCCCTGTAAGCATTTCAGAAAGTGCTTGTGAAAACAATCCTGTCATATATTTCATATTATATTTCATATTTAATTCTTTTAAGGAGGGTTGCCCTTCAACAGGTTGATTTTCAAGGGGCCCTCTGAAAAAAAAGAGTAATTACAATATATAACATAAAAGGAAAAAAGCTATTAAGTAAATTAAACTATAAAACCTTAAAACCTTATTTACAATATCTAAAACTTATATACAATAATGTTCAAAATTTACAATAAGAGTGAAAGGAAGCATCTGTTTCTAAATAGTCTTGCCTGGCATATGAAAAGCCTCTGAAAACAGTTCAGAACTGAAACAAATAAAAGCATGTTTTATTTCATGTCTTATTTTTTTGTTATTTTTAAATGATTTTCTTCATATTAATTTCAACCCATTAAGCTGTGCTTCAATCATGAGGAGACTTGTGAGTAGGTTTAATATATTCTTAAATTAGACTACTGTTACCACTTTTTGCTTTGCTCAAAGGAATTTTTCTTTTCTAGGTTATCCCCCCAAAGGAATGGTTTGCCACAAGGAATTACAACATGGATAGAATTGGTGACATGGTAATAGATTCACCAATTGCTCAGTTGGTCACAGGGCAACAAGGTAAATTCATAATTGTGCGATTGATTGTGGTAATACACCAAGGTGGGGGGGTTGGTCTTACTTTGATGGCTCTGACAGGGTAGAATAAATTGTGCAGGTGATCGTTAGAGGGAATTGAATTTGAGAATTAAAATGTTGTGGCTCTGATTAATATGTTTTGAGACTTTAGCTCTCTGTTTGTAGGCTTTTTCAAATGGTACACATCGCTTCATTAGAAATATTCTTGGTCTTAGCAAGAATCCTTTGCTTTTCCAAAAAGCCCATGAAAATCCTGTTGTTTTGAAGCCCAGGGGGCACTCAGCACATGCACATACAGGATATTTCTGGGTCTGTCATCATCATCATGCTTTTCCAAAAAGCCCATGAAAATCCTGTTGTTTTGAAGCCCAGGGGGCACTCAGCACATGCACATACAGGATATTTCTGGGTCTGTCATCATCATCATGATTTTCCAAAAAGCCCATGAAAATCCTGTTGTTTTGAAGCCCAGGGGGCACTCAGCACATGCACATACAGGAGGTTAGTCAGATATTTCTGGGTCTGTCATCATCATCATTATCATCATCATCATCATCATCATTATTCAGGCCCCTGCAGGCCCCTGCAGGCCATTGGCCTTTCCAATGTTTTCCAACATGATCTGCTTGCTCTTGGTCTAGATGCTGCCAAAGTAATCCTTTTGCAGGCACAGATTTAGTGATGGGCCATGGCCCCCACCCCAAATAGTAAAGAATCCTTGTAAAAACTGTTGTGTTTTGGGATAAACAAATGAGTCTCAAACCTTTATTTCCCAAAATAGACATGGCATGGCTGCATGATAATTCTGCTAACAACAAGTCAAACCATGGTCACAATATGGTCTAACTAACTCACGAAGTAACTTACCATTGACCATTGATCAAAGAGTTTGAAAAAGATACAGTTCTGAATTCCATTGTATGAGATCAAGATTGAAAACCACTTTCATTCATTTTGTTCAGAGTAATTCCGGATCTTCCAGCAAACTTAGCTGTGGAATGTGATTTATGATGAATTTTGCTCAGTTGTAAGGGGGATAAAGACCCATATCTTCTGTTGTGATGGTTATATGCCTAGAAAGTAACTTATTAAGGGATGAGAATATTGTAACTACTGGCTCAAATTCAGGAACTTACGGTCGGAAATTCCACAGGATTTTCTCGTAACTTTGAATTGGCTTTGACTAGTGGATTTGAGATATGCCTCATTTTTTATGCTAAGATTGCATTTCCATGGTGGTTGAGCTTATTTCTGTCATAGACATTTTTATGATAAACATTTCCCTTCCAAATGATGGACTGTTAGCTTTTGAAAAGATGCCAGTTTGTATTTCAAAAGGAATGAAGATTAAATGATGAGCTAAATGATCTAAGGTGAATCAAAAATGATGCTTCCCACATTTTCCGAGAGTCTGATGGGTGTGGCCATGAAAAGTTTTCTCGGTTGCTACGCCTCCACATCTCCAAGTGTCTTCCCTCTAGCCTTCCCCAAACTCCAAGGCTGGATCCACCCATGCCCTTTTGTGTCCAAGCTAACTGAAATTATGGCTGTGATATTTTTGGGCATAAAACATGGTCAAACTGACATTACTGGGTTGTGTAGTGGCAATTCTGGCCTCAGTTGGTGTGTTTTCAGGATTTTTATGTTAACTGATACTTCTAGGTTGCCAGAAACTTCCTTGGACCAGGCCCGTAGCAGCTATTGGGGCCAGTCAGGCCCAGCCCCCCCCCCCCCCCCGCAATGGTTTCCAAAAGTTGCATTTTTTCTTTCATCTTGTGTATCGTAGAAAGCTGACTGAATCAACTAGGAGATTACTCCTCAAAAAGTGTTTCCAGTGTCCTCCCTCTATCAGTACTTTCAGCGTACCCTACGTGAGATTACCCTGGGTACCAGAGCCTAACAAAAATATGAAAAAGAAACAGAAAAAAAGAAAAAGAAAGATTCTTTTTCTTTCTACTCTTTATTTTTTAAATTTTGTGATTAGGCTCTGGTACCCAGGTTAGGGTTAGGGTTAGGGCTACCAGGTTAAGGTTAGGAACGCTGCTACATGTTCACAGAAGAGACAGCATTGATAAACTCAACCTCCAGCATCTCAAAAGAATCGCTGTAGAATCCGATGCATGAAAACTTAATGTTGGGTTGCTCAGCCCTTTTTGCATAAGATGCACTTTATCAAATGAGATAAAAGTACTCAGACTTCAACAATCTAAATCACACACATCTGAACTGCGAGAAAACGCAATGCTCTCAACCTGTCATAGTTTAGTTTCAGGTAGCCTATTTGAATCATATTTGACTTCATAAATTTCCTATTTTGCCCTTAGGACATCCGAGCACAAAATGACCTTATAGCATTCACAGAAGGTTGAAGGGTGTTTTCAAGAAAAAAGGCCATGGCGCGAAAAAAATTTCTAGGGGCTCCGCCCCCGGACCCCCAAGCTCTCTACACTTTCAGCTTTGGCCTGAATTGGTGCCCTCCAGTCTTAAAAACGCTCCTACAGGCCTGCCTTGAACTGATCTCCCAGCATGCATATGTACTGGGTGCCCCCAAGTTTTGAAATGTCTCTTCCATAATTGAAAGATACATCCATTAATAGTTTTCGGGTTTGAGGTACATAAGATGGGTTTGTGCAAGATGAAAAACTTCATTGTCAAGGAATTTGTAAGGAGCAAAAACACAAGAAGGCTTTCTTGTTTAAATCAGAGTTGGCCAAGAGCAATCAAGAGCTTGCTTACTATTGGATATAGAAAAGCTTTTTGACATTCCAGCTTCTAAAGGAAAAGCAGCTGTGTGACCATATCACAGAAGCTGACACCTGCAGACTCTGTGTATGCTTTCAGAATGTTCCACAAACTGTCACTGTGATACAGACCAACTTCTGTTTCAGGAGTAGTTAGCAGGGAAGTTAAGTCTTTCACCCAAAAGAACAAACAACATTCTGTTGGGAAATCACTGCAGAATTTATCTTGAACCAATTAGATAAGAATGCTTGCATACAAATATTGACATTGAGCTGTCAGTCTCTGTGTTTGTTTACATTTTGCTGTGTGATGTCTGATGTATGACTGGATTCATGTCCTGACTATCCCCTGCAGCCTTGGGGTCAACAAAAATTTCCTCTACAAATGCCAAAGGGTTGGGCAAATTTTCTTATAAAGGTGCTGTGTTGTCTAGTGATGGTCAGGCAGCAATTCACGGAGGCAAACTCCATACCTTGCTTGCCAAGCTTCAGAAGTCTAATTTTGTACTATCAAATATAGCATTTTTTGCTTCAAATGTAGCTTTCTGATATGTGTTACCAACATGAATGAGATCATTTTTACACATTACAGCATTTCATTCTTCTTACAGGACTTTATCAACAGTTCAACATTCAACAAAAGCCTTTGACAGTGAGGGAACTGCAGCAGCTTGCAGAGAGTGACAAGTTAGTTTATTAAACATCTTTATGAAGTGACTTTTGTAAGACCTTTGGATTTCTTAGGGGTTAGATTAAATGGATGGTAGCTAGCCCTTTCAGCTGAGATTTCATCATAGTCTGATTGTTTATTTATGTTTTTATATGAGAGAAGGGCCAGCCTTCCCCAAGGGGTAACTTGAGTTTCCAAGATATGGGGCTAAGCCATTCAAGTCATAAAAGTACCATCGATCAATCAGCAATCTTGAAAAATGCTCAAAAAGCATACTGCCAAAAATCCGGAAAAATCTGAAAAGCATACCCATAGATCCAGAAATGCTGAAAAAGATCACCAATGAATTAAGTTTTGCAAGAGAGCATTTACCCATAAATCTGGAAAACATAAAGAATTGTTGGAAGCCATTCCAGTACATCTGGACTCTATCATAAAAATGTTACCTAAAATGGCCCAGCCCTGTACCAAAGAGAACTGAGGTACCCCCAGGGCAGCCTTCTTTGGGGAGATCTTGGTTATTGAGTGCCCAAGATCTCACAAGGGAGAGATGAAATTTCCCCTGTTATTGCAATTAAAGGGAATGTGGAACAACAGAATTAAGTGGTTGGCACCATCATGTTTATCCCTCCTAGAAAGAAAAGCCCTTTCCACATTATGTCTGTTGCTGACTGTTGTTACCATATGCACGAAATGCCCCAAAAAAGAATGCTTGTGAATCAGCTACTGTAGAGCAGGTGGGAAGAATGCATTTAACAATGATGCTCTGCCTCTAATCTAGGAAGATACTGTGAGCTGCTAACACAAGGTGTGACTTTTTAATTACGAAAATTCAGTGAGTCAGATAATGGCTCCTTTTTTGCTTTCTATATTATGCATATCATTTGAAGGTATCGTGCGCCAGAAGGAGATAATGAAAAGCTAGAGAGAGCATATTGGAAGAACATCACTTTTAATCCACCAATTTATGGAGCTGATGTGGCTGGCTCAATCTACGATAAAGATGTCAAGTTATGGAATATCAATCATCTAAACACGATTCTTGATCTTATTGAAAGTGAAAAGAATGTCAAGATTCTTGGTGTCAACACAGCATATCTTTATTTTGGCATGTGGAAAACATCATTTGCATGGCACACAGAGGATATGGATCTATATAGCATCAACTATCTGCATTTTGGAGCATCAAAATCATGGTAGGATATACAGAATTATGACCACATTATGGTTCTCATGAAAGCTTCCACACATAGTGAGCCTACCTTTCTCAGAGCCAGGCTGAATTAGTATCTTGTTCTAATAAATTTCAGGGTATGAAGGTTCTCGAAGGCTGCTATTGGCTCTTATCCTAGGGGCCCCTTATTGAAAATATAGCTCCAAGCAACAAATAGCATTTCTATCTAGTTTCAGATTTTAACAGTCAATTTCAGCAAAACTGTACTGAATAAGGACGACGAAAAGTCAACTTATTCCCCTCATAATGAAAACACACCTCTTCACTAAACGGAAAAGGATGTCGATAACAAAGTGCATAATTTAGGAAAAACAGCTTGTGTGTTCTTGTTTTTGTAGGTTTGTATATGTGAGAAGTTAATGCATTTTCACTGATTGAGCATAAAATTCATTTGACTACTTTTATTTTGGAGACCATGATGTGATTTTTTTTCTAAACATGCACGTCTGTATTGCCACACAAAACAAGTGGATATTGATTCTTTTGATAGGTACGCAATTCCTCCAGAACATGGCCGAAGATTGGAAACATTGGCTGCTGGTTTCTTCCCAGGGAGCGCAAAAGGATGCTCACAATTTCTGAGGCACAAGATGACTGTCATCTCACCTTCTATGTTGAAAAAGTACTCAATTCCTTTCTACAAGGTAATTAAATCAGAATTCGACATTTCAACAGAATTGTTAGCTTCTTAGAATAATATTGAAGTGTCTTCTGTTGAAAAACAAGTTACATTGTGGTGAACAGGACTCCGTTTTTGAACTACATTTCTAAGAGATATTAGGGAAAACTTCAAAAACCAAAATCAAAGCTTGTTACAGAAAAGATCCGATTGTACCCCAATCAATGATGAGTTACTATTTCATACTTTGACAGTGACTATTTCCTGGAAGTTGTTGTTTCATATGTCACGAAACGGATCTATGTCAATGGTAGAAGTTAGCACGTCTCAATTTTCATTCGGAAAATTAAATCTGTAGTTGATATTTGTTATCTCGAAGTCTTCAGGGGAAAATGAAGTCTTTTCGAGAATCAACTGCTGTTCAACCGCCAGGAAGTAGTCCTGCATGGCAAGACGAAATGTTGGCTATATGTTTATTGGTTATATCCATACATATTCGCTGTCGTTCCTTCGTAGTTTTGCGGTGTCTCTACCTACAAACATTATTGAATGTAGACTGTAGTTAAGAAAGGTTAAGTGAAGTACTAAGGCGTAGAAATTTTTATAAGAATCAATAAAGCTTCAGGTGCTAACTGCTGATCCAAGCTTCTTGTCAATGAAACACGTGCCACTCGGCATCAAGGAACCTTATTGTTTATCAAATCTTTAATCTTTTAATTTTTCTTTATCTATAAAAAATAATTTACAACAAAGCTTACGTTCTACTATACCTATCCAAAACTACTAGACAACACCACGGGGACAATTCCGAGGGGAGCGAAAAACAACGACTACCCCAAGGCCAAACACATAAAGGCACACAACATTAAGCTAAAACTACAGGATACACTACTAGATTCTGTCTCACATTAGATGTCGGATCAGGATTAGGATAAAAAATTTAGAAAGTCACGAGCGGAAACTCGTCCTAGATTTAGATGAATAAAAGGATGTGACAGCTAATATGAACGGAATTTACAGAGGAAGAAACAAGAACATTTACGAAAAGGTACTAGGTGGTTGCTTTGTACGCAACTGAAGCTTCAATAGATCTCAATCAAACCGACCAGTTTCGTGAATAAAGAGTCAAGTAGATTAAATCTTTCTGAGGGCCTTAAAGATATGTTAAACGCTATGGCCATTTTACCGAAAACAAACTTGTTCACAGAATCCTTTCTGCTGAGATTTATTACTGAAATGATTCTTTGTTATTTAGATGACACAAAATGCAGGAGAGTTTATCATAACTTTTCCATATGGCTATCATGCTGGTTATAATCAAGGATTCAATTGTGCTGAGTCAACCAACTTTGCCTCGCATCGATGGATTGATTTTGGAAAGAAGGCTAGACCGGTATGTACAGTTAAGCCGTAAATTGTTCATGCCGATGCAAACTCCAGAGTGTTTTAAATCGTTTAATTTGCGGACCAACTACATAGAATATTGTATTCCCTGAAATTTCTCTTTAAGTGCTTCTCTCAGGCTTTTATCATACCCTATATAAGCTCAGTCACAGTAAAATTGATTCGCAAAGAAATCGATTCAAGACTTCCTTTCTCCATCTGGTAGACTGCCTGTCGAGACCCAGGCCTGATTTCGCTGAATAAAATACCTCTTTACAAGACTATCCAGGCTTATTCATGTTCAGTTTCTTCTACAATGGTACATAGCAATATTATAAGGCGTATATTGGAATATGTCTCCAATGGGTCTCAGTTCTCTAGAAACAAGAATGGAAGCTTCAAGCCCAAATTGTTATAATTTCAAGAAACCTACAGTACTTGCTCCGACTATTAGATCCACGGACAACAGTGCATATTTCAAAAACTTTTTTTTAGTAATGTTGACAGCTGTTTGGAGTATAAAAGTGTTTCTTATACCAAGGTAGACACACCCTGTTTTGAAGAAGGATATCTTGACAAAGAAACCAATCAGCCTGCCTTTGTGTAACGAGTTTCTTGAAGGCGGAACTTTACTGTACTCAAAATTTGGCGTGGGTATGACTAGTGTTGGGCTTAATTGTAGGTGTCTCATGACTAAGTTAATAGCAAAGTTTCATTATCTATGAACTGTAAGACTTCTCTGCATCTTTAGCCATGAAGTTGGGGATTTTAACTTCGAATATAGACTGACTGATATTTCTATTTCCAGATCATTTTCGAAACATGTCATACCAAATGAAGAAAGCACTTATTTGCAATGGTTTTGTACTCTGAGTTCAGTTAATGGAAATAGTGTCAAATTTGTTGTATGAAGCATAATTTGAAATATACTTTGTTTTGGTTCACGCTATGGCAATTTAAGCTGTTGATCCAGAAAATATGTTTATTTTGGTGTGAGATGCGAGCATCTTTCTCTTGTAGTGTTCCTGTCGCACAGACAATGTTAAGATTGAGATGGCAATATTTGTCAAGAAATACCAGGTAGGCGCCATCTTCAAATTCTGTTTTGAAAAGTGAATCAGCATTAGTAACACTTAACTGACAAAAGATATTTTTTTCGGAAGATATCTTTCAGAAGGTTTTTATCGAGCAGAGCTCCATCGTTATAGGCACCTATTGTATTCTAAATTTTTCATCTATGGGCATACCGAGAAAGCTCTATTAAGCCCCTTTGTAGCATGCCCCTCTCTCTAATAAGCCCCTTCCCTCCGAGCCAGAATTTTGAGTAAGCCCCGCTCACTTTATATCAAATTCCAGACTCTAACAAAGATTCTCCATTTATTTAGCTAAGCAAGTTTGCATGTTAAATGCATTGAGTCAGGGTAAATAGACCGCGTATACCCAATCTGCAAAAACTGCTGACTTATGATTATAGCTTACACCAATCTGATTGGCTATTATTCAAACTGCAGACATGATATAGCCTCGCAAAAACAAAAAGATCTGACGACCATCTCTCGTGGTATTACAAGACAACTGATAAAGTGAGGGTAGGAATGAAATTTATAGTGAAAGTAAAACCTTAATAGCTACCAAGAGACCAGATACGAAGAGATAGCATGAAAAGTTTCAAGATTATCTCAATTAAAGGGCAACAATAAGCTTAGGGCCAAGGGATTCAGTGGAATAATGAGTTTTTATGGAGATCAACAGAAAGAACATGAAAACGCGGAACTTTCATGATAGAAATAGTTGATAACATTGTAACCTGTAGCTGAAACTTCTGAGCACATGAAAACAGACTGATCACGTGAAAGCAGACAGACCCCCAGCAGAGAATCGCTATTTACCCTGACTCAATGCCTTTAATGTTGATATGGTTGGGATAAAACTCTGTCGAAGTTATGAATTTGACTTGTAAAATAGACCATTTCGCAATTTTGAGAAAGGGATTGGGAAGAATGTGGCCCATCCTGACGGCCTTGGCAACAGTAGGCAACAGTAGGGAATCAGGGGAATCCCCTCTTCTTTGGACAGTGCACCACTCACAGCTTTGTCACATCTCCCTGCTTGCTTGTTTTCGCTCTACTCGCACATTTTAAGAGTCATAAGAAACTTATTTAGTGTAGTAAGTATTTTCTCTACGTTATTTAGGCATCTTGTCATCCGTCCGCAAACTTGTGGGTATATTTTGAGTCACCTTATTGCTTGCATTTCCCCTTATTTCCAACTGTATCCAAGACTACCAGAATGGGCCGCGCTCTCGTCAGTCCCTTTCTCAAAATTGCGAAATGGTCTATTGCATGTGTAATCCGTAAAGCTTGGACTATACAGTACAAGAAACTCAAAAGTAAACTCAAAAGCGGACTTTCTTCTATCCGCAAACTAAAGAATATCCTCCCGCAGACAAAATTGGATCAGGTTTACAGGGCGCTGCTCGAGAGTCATTTGCGATACTGTAATGAAATATGGGCAGTTTGTCCAATACCAAACTTGACCACCTTCAGCGTCTGCAGAATAGGGCTCGCACGCTCATAGAGAGTTCCAGATTGAAAGATGGCTGAAAATGCACGTGGCTGTATGTTTCAAGCTTGATTGAATATGACAGGGCTATCATGATTTACAAAATAACTAATGACTTGTGCCCTGACAGCTTGAAGGGACTATTTTCAACAAGATCACAGCTATCTAACTATCGATTAAGGAACTCATTAGATATCGACGTGCCAAGGCAAAATCTGGAATTTTCGAAACGAAGTTCTATTATTCTGCAGCCAAAGCTTGGAATGAAATTCCACTGAACATTAGACAAAGTCCTACGATTTGCACTTTCAAAAAGAAGTTGAAGGATTTTTTACTCAATCGGCAACGATTCTCAAAGCACGATCCCCAGGTAGAACAGCATTCTGCAGATTAGGCCATGATTAGGACTTATGTTTTTAATTCTTTACACCGTTGTATTAGGTATTTTAATTTTGTTGTTATTAGGATTTATAAGTTGTTTTTAGCTGATAGGAATTTTTCTGTGCATAAATATATGAAAATGAAAAATGAAATGGAGTAAAAGAACTTCTTAAAAACCAATATGAATGTCCTTGTCATCTTATTTTTTTAACAAAATCCACTCTTCAATAATCCCCCTCAATTCTAAGCCTCCTTTGGCGTTCCTAGAATTAATCAAGGCTCTGGGGTGCTCAGCTGAGTTTTACTGTATATGGATGCTATCTCCTTTGGATGGAGTTAGAAAAATGGGGCAATTTACTACGTGATTTCTTCGCATGCCTTCTGTTATTTCAGATAGTGCAGGTAGTTTGATGTAGAGCTTGATATTCTTATTTCTTGATGTTTGCTTATCATTCCAAGCCTCAAAAATACAAGGAATACATGGAGAGCCTTGAGAAGAAAAAACCAAGTACAGCTGAGCAAAATGCTGATGAAAAGAAGTCACTTTCAAAAAAGCAGGAGAAAAACATCAAGATGAAAAGGTATACTGAGCCATTTATTCTTTGAGACTTAATAATCATATCGAGTCTGTTGAAATGGGAGCAGAACAGGCTGCTAAACAAAGTAGATTGTCTTGTGGAGATCGCTGTTAAGGACAGGATATGCATTTTCAGATTAGGTTTCAACGATGTCAGAAATATGAGCTAGAAAAAAAGGGATCTATGTGTGACCGAGAACTGATCTAGAAGGAGATGAGTACATCTGAATGAAGCATACTTTCCTACTAATTCGATATACCAGATGCACCTCTTTCAGTTTGGCCAGTAAATGTTATACTGGTTCTTTCCACAATGCCCCTTCCACGAGGTTAATCACACCCGATCTTACGGTAGACTTATGATGATTAGTCCCGTGTATCCATGTGGTAAACGTTGCTCAACAGTGACTCATAATGAAACAGTGAAAAGCTGGCCCTATCTCCAGCATTCGATGGATCGACAACTGACACTCAAAGGTATTAAACAATGAACAATTTTAAGATTGTAAACTGCCTGGTCTTCCTGTGGATACATTAATGGAATTATTTATCATTAAATTGATATTTTCTCATGTATCGCCAATTTCTAATGCAGCATGTTGCAAAAGAAAAATCAACACCTTCCGGTTTAAATTATGAAAAACATTTTGTCAAAAGATGTTTCAGGCCTAGAAACACTTGGGATGATGAAAAAGAAAATTTTCGCTCTCTTGAGATGCATTTGTAAATAATGATAAAATATGCTATCACAAAGGTAGATTATCGTCTATGTGAATCATACTATTTCGTTATCTTAAATAGGCTATACTTACGAAAATGTGAATTCAATTAATCCACGCAGCCCGGATATCATTGGAAAGAATGATATGTCATCTTCCTCTTTCTGTATCTTTTGGAGAAAAAGAATTCTCTTTGATCTTATGTTTAAATGTAATAATATTGTTACTTGATTTCAACTCGGATGGAAGACTTTTCCATATTTTGGGTCCTAGATAAGATAAGCATTTTTTCCAGCATTCCTTTTTCGGAATGGAAAGTCCAATTTGAACTTGGACCTTCGTGTTGCTAACTTTCAGATGGCCTGCCTCAAATCTTATCATTTTCTGAAGAATCTCGAATGAAATTGGTTTGCATTTTTTTCTGAAACACCCTGTAGCACTCTCCTATCTCCCATATAGTAGAAGAATATTTGCGTTTATTCATGATTCTTGTCATAGTCTTCTTTTTTCTTTTGAAGGTATAACAGATATCCGTCTGTCTCCGGCGTGAAATCTTTAGCTAAACAAGTAAAGAATGAGGTTGAAAATGACAAGAAGCCATCACGTGTGAAAGGTCATAATAGACAAGTGATCAAAAAAGCAAAAGATATTTTGAAAAAGGCAGAAAGGGCAAGACGAGAAAGCTTGGAAAAGAAGTCACGACAGGAAAGTCAAGCTACTCAAAACAAAAGTAAGTGATGTCATATGGAGGAGGGTAGTGATGGGTTTGTATTATTTCTAAGACTGCGTTCACACGATACCGGCACATTTTGAAAACGGTGAAAAATGTGACGGATAGGCCTCCTGTTCACTGGAAAGCGGCACAATTTTTGCCGGCAGATTTTGACAACGGTAGATTTTGAAAACAGAACTCTAACCGGCTTATTCTGGAAACGGCATCGTGTCAACACTCGAAAACGATAAAAACAGAAAATTGTTCGATGCTTTTGGAACGAGATTGATCGACTCTTAGGGTGAAGGTACATTTCGTTAGTATCAAAGTCTTGCAACGAGTTTTTTACCATCGATTTTCGTACCATTTTCAATTTGTTCCGGTATCGTGCGAAGGCTAGCCCAAATTTCGCTACCGCCACATTTTTCACCGTTTTCAAAATGTGCCGGCATCGTGTGAACGCAGTCTAACTGCCTACTGGCAGCATTGGCAATTTTTGGCAGTTCACAACCAAATAATGTATTAGTTTACAGGATATTTGGGAGAGTTCAGCTCAACTGTTGGGATTCCTGATAAATCGATCGAAATCGCGTTTAGCAAACAATATATCAATTTCGAGGCCTTAAAGAACAAATTCCCAAGCAAGATGACCAAAAGAATGACATGATTGAGTTTACTCATGTAGATTTCGTCGTCTACATTAAAGAGGATAGACATCTATATCTCGTAATCTTGTAGCCGCTATGAATGGGCTAAGGAAAAGCGTACACTACTTTAGGGGCGGAAAGTTTCGCGGGCAGAAAGTTTCGCGAGAGGAAAAAATCGCGAAATTAAGGGAATAAACTTTCGGGAATGACGTTTTTTCCCGTAAATTTCGCGTCAAAAACTTTCGCAATGGAGAAAAAAGATGCATTTTCGCGTGAAAAAACTTTTACAACTGAAGAAAAGTTAGGGAAGAACACAATTTTCTATTCAATTTCAGTACTACTCACAGTCACGGAGACAATTTTAGCCCAAGAGACAAAGATCGGGGTGATTAAGGAACAGCAAAGCAAAAATTTGAAGAAATGAAATAATTAGATAGAAAAACTTTCGCGAGTCGAGAATTTTCTGTAATTTCGCGAGCAAAAACTTTCGCGAATTCTGAATTTAGATTATGCCTTGGCAGAAACTTTCACGAAAAATGCCAAAAAACGCGAAAATCGCGAAACTTTTCCTCCGCGAAAGTTTCTGCCCCTAAAGTACCAGTGTTTCCTTAGCTATACAATGAAACCACGCTTGTCATAGTTGTCAGATACAATAGATTATATTTTTATTTTGGCCCTGCCCAGCTTTTAAGTATATGTCGACTCATTTTGACCTTGTTACAGTAAAGTGACGTGTATAATTGTACATTGAGCTTGATGGCTAAGACTACGTTCACACGATACTAGTACACTGTGAAAACGGCAAAATATATGAGAGTAGCAAAATTTAGCTACAATAGAAACAAACATAAAAGAACCTATTTTTATAAGAACATTGAGGCTGAAATTCAATACTTCGTGCCTTCGAAAGAAGAACCTCTCTGAGGCTAACACTGAGGGAGGGTTGACACTGAGGGACTTACTTATATAGCAGGTTTCACGTCTTTAGGAGTCTTCATAAATTTCAAGGATTCTTGATTTTCTTATCAGAACTCTTCAGTGATGCAGAGGTTTATCTGATTTTTAACAATAATGCTTACCTAAAAATGTTCTCAAGAATTCTCAAGGAATTCTCAAAAAAAGTCTTCGGATTTCTTATGCTGAGTTGGTACTAATGTATGCAAGGCGTGTACAGTACCGTATATAAGTACCTTTTAAAGAACCTTGCAGGCAGGCTTGAACCTTGCAGGCAGGCTTGAACCTTGCAGGCAGGCAGATTAGCAGCCATTTACTTAAGAACCTATTCAGGCTGCCCAAGATAAACCTAGTTTCTTTGATGTAGGTTTCTACTGTATTGTTCACACGATGCTGGCGCAATTTGAAAATGACAGAATATTGTATGGTAGTAATTTTTGCAAGCCATGCGATAAAGAGCGTTGATTTCGCGAAAAGAGGAATTTTAGCTTGAGCTAAAAAGTCAATCATCCTCGTCTCAGAAGCGTTGAGAAATGTTCCTGTTTATCGATGCCATTTTCGAACTGTGCCTGTCAGAGTCCCTTTCTCGAAATTATTGTCCCGATTTTGCTGGCTAAATATACCGTTTACGTGCGAACCTATCTGTAATAATTTAATGCTGTCTTGCTGGTATCACTCGAATGCAGTCTAAGTCACGATCATTCATTTTGCAAAAGAATTTGGTGATGCTGATAACAGCTTACTTTTCTTATTCTTGATTCTTTTGTGACTGATCATTACTTAAATTATTGACATCATCTTCAGGTACAGTTATTCCAACATTGAATGAGCGAAAAGAAACGGTATCAGTTTTGCAGACGGCCCAGTCAGTAAATATTACGCAGCCATTGGTTAGCGATGCAGCGATGAGTGAGAGGATGAAGAAGTTGCTAGAAATCAAAGCTGAAATGGAACAAGAAATTCAGACGAAGAAAAGCAAGTTGCAAAATATTCGCATTGCCAGAGAAAGAAGACACAACGTAAGAGAAATGAAACAGAAGTTGAGAGCACGAGAAAGGGTTCCTAAAAAGTCTCCGATTAAATCTCCAGTGAAATCGTCTTCTGAAGAAGAAACACCTAGCAAAGAATCTCCACAACCGAAAGAGCATGTGACTAAACCTGCAGTTGCACGTGATCATGGTATGCAAGCAGTTTTAATTGTGTATTTAGCTATTACCTGACTAATGTTATTCAGAGAATTTACATTTTTAGTTCCATGAACAATGCGCAGATACAGAAGTAGGGAAAATTTAAACTTCTCATTGTTAGATCTTGCCGTAGCTTTCTGAAGGCTTAGTAAACTCTAGGCGCAATTGTGCAGATCAAGGAAATGATCATAATATACGAAATTCGCATCGTAGAACAATGATACATTGCCTTCCAGCCCCTAGTCAAGTGACTAAATGACATGAAAGATGTATGCAACGACCATTTATCCGACCTTTTTTTGAAGTTATTTGGCAGAGATAAACAGCTAACTCAAAGCATTCACTTTAATATTCTTCATTTTTTATTCTTTGAACAAGGCAACCAATTCGGCAAAGGCCGCTTTTCGGGAGGGGGGGGGCGTGACAAAAATTTAAGATTTGCAAGTAAAACGTCTACAAATAAAAGTGGATAATCTAATTACAAAGCTAAAGTGGGATTTAAATTTTTTTAATGTTACTGTAACCCTTCAGGCAGTGATTAAGAAACTCTGTTCGCTACGGCCGTTCGTCAAGATATACCAAACAAGATTATATATCATTCGATGCAGAATTAGATGCAGAATATCATAAAAATATATGCGATTGTATTAGTAAAAGCACAAATGATTTATTTCAGATCTTAGACAAAATGGACCACTCTTGCAAAAAAATCTTTGTGTACCCCAGTGAGCGCTGTAGGACCATAACCATTTATTTACCAATGACTAAAGGTCCTGAACTGCAAAACCGTGTTACGAATTTTTGATGAAATGTACTGTCTAGAAATAATGACGTTTTAAATTTGTGTTAATTGTCTGAAATGTCTTTTTTAAGCTTCAAGCCTTTATAAAGATCAGACTAGTGGATCTATTGAAAATCGCTGACACGGTTTCATAATTACATGCCTTGTGACCCTGTTGGCCAAGTTTCAAGCGATTTGGTTGGCCCATTGGGTACACAAAGATTTTTTAGTACCCACCAGTACCCCAGAATCCTGTTTCGAGAAATCAGGCTTTTATCAAAATGAAGCAAAAAAGGCGGGAGAAACGATTATGCATGAAAGTTTACACAAAAACCTGCAAAGGTCAAGCAATAAAGCTTATGCGTGGTATTGTAAAGAGCTATGCCATCAAATAACAGCACGGGATATTATGGATGCAGCTGCAATGTCAAGCAAGGTTACTTTAATCCCCTAATGTCTTTTCCCGCAGTTTTCAAGAAACAGGACTGCTTCTTTTAAAATGCTCATATTTCCAAATGATGTGGCTCTTTCTGGAAGTGAGCTGGTTTGAATGGTACGCAAATGCCTATACCATCAGATTATGTCGAAAACGAAAAATCGAGAATTTTTTGTCTGAAGGGTTACAGTAACCCTAACCACTAAATAATTACAATGAAGATTCATAACCACACTACTTTACAAACTTACTGAACAACTATACAATACTACTGGAACGATTCCCCGACGAGCAAAGGCTATGACTACCCTGAGGCCATTGAACATAGAGATTAAAAGTACTCCGTCTCAGGTCTCAAATTACACGCCACCACGAGAAAATGTCTGCGATGGAAGCAAGTAAAGTGATTGGATGATTGGATTTGAGTTGATACATGATGATAATACCAGGAGTGGCAGGACACAGTTAGACCGAACCACACAAATAGGACCCCACGACTACCCTGAAATTTCACAATTCTTTGCAGCACCTCGTGGCAGGCATGGAGTCTTACCGATTCCAAGCCAATCCAACCGCATCCTGACACCCATGATCATGCTGCATGTGCAGATCCAAGATACGGCCGTTTTAGATGATGATATCAGCATGTGCGTTGATATTGCTTAGTTCAAGAACAATTTTTTGGCGTAGCATGCATGTTGTTCTTCGTATTCATTGATTATTCCTCTTAGCTCCATTTGTCCACTTGAAAGATTCGAGGCCTGTGCTGGGAAGTATAATTTACGTTTTCACTCAATGTAGCATTCATACACAAAATACTGTAAAAGCTCTATTAAGCCCCCCGGGGGGGCTTATTTAATTATTATTAGAGATTATTAGGGCGCTTATTAGAGAGGGGGGCTTATTCACAAAATCTAGTGACAAGGATATATTTGGTAGCTTTTCAGTTATTTTACCCTATATTTTGTGGAATCAACATACAATTGTACCGCTCAAATACATAAATTGGACACATTTTTTATCCCAAAGCATACTAAAGTCAACATGCAAGGTTGTGTAGCTAAATGAATGGAAATATTTGGAAAATTCTAGAATTTTGCATAACTGTGGGCGGGGGATTAATAGAGAGGGGGGCTCATTTCAAATTTTTACTCAGAGGGGAGGGGCTTATTAGAGAGGGGGCTTAATAGAGAGTGGGGGCTTAATAGAGCTTTTACGGTAGCTGAACATCTTTGCAGTCGAGCCAATAAAGTTGCTTATTTAGGGTGACTCAATGTGTAACTTCTGCTTCTTAATTGGCTGTTACTTTGTTAAAACAACATGGTGTGAAATCTTGTTTCACCATAGAGACCTTATTGGGCCCAAATCCCAAATCTCCTTTGATTGTATTTATTTTATTTTCAGATTGGACTGTTGTCATGGATGGTCTTTGGGCAAATCAACCGGCAAATCTAGAACAAGAAAAAGCATACAATAGACGTCTATCGAATTATGGAACTGGCTGTGTCATATGTGCTTATTTTGACCATGACATGGTTTGTACCCAAATTCATCCTCCTTTCCTTTCTTTTTGAAGTATGGAATCGTGGAAATCAATAAAATTGTCAAGTTTTGATGAATTTTTATGTTTACGCCTAACTAACTAATTTTTGTATCTCAACTGGAAATGTCTTAACAATTGCAAATGTCTGAACAACTGGATTTGTCAAAATAACATTGAATGCCTATAAATTCAAAGCTTAAGATAATGATTCTCGTCGCTTGCCTCATCCTTCGAATTTTCAAAGGTTATCACTTTTTGTTAGGTCAGCGTTTCTGTGTTTCTCTTTTGTTTCATGCCAGTTTGCAAGAAAATTTTGCTTTAATTTGTCCCGATCAAAGTTATTTTCATCCGTCTGTTTTGTTTTAGGCACAATCCATGTCAAATCTGCAGCAAACAACGAACAGGCACCATCTTTGGAGTAATTCAAACGGAAATCTACCTCGAGTACCAGAAATTTGTTTCGTCCGTTCAAAATCAAATTTAGAGAGCGATGCCGAACACTTAGTGTCTGATTCCATGAAGTCTGGAGTATGTAAAGAAAGTCCTTTGGTCACCTGTACTGTTTGCAGTATTACTGTGCACCGAAGTAAGTGATCCTTGGACCCCTTCTAATTTCATTTGCAGTATTGATTTTTATCAGTCTGGTTTGAAAATATTGATGTCTTTGATGTCTTTGAATGGTTTGCCAGTTGATTTTCCCAAAGACCATCCATATCAAAGTCCTCCATACTATCATTTAGGTACATCTGTTTGTTTGCAATTTTGAAGAAAACCTTTTGGTTTCTTTTTTCACTGAGAGGACTCTCTCTCGATTAGTCTAGAAACTGCGCATGCGTGCGTGAAATCTTGTAACTTTGAGCACCCTCAGCTTCCTGCAACAGATGTCAAAATTAGCCAACACTTGATATTTTCTTCCTAGGGTCTGGAACAATTGATTTATCATTTCAAACAGCTTATCTGTCCAAACACTTCCTTATCTCAGATTGGTTGATGACGTCATTTTACGCAGCTTCTTCCCTGTCCCTCCTTAGTCAATTAATCTTGAATAGAAGCTTGTAGAGTTCTTTATTTTGATTTGTGATTGTTAAGAGGCTCTTTACTTGAGACCCGACATAAAACTCATGCTGGCACGAGTTTTCATACTGGGTACTAGTCTAAGCTACTGTAGTGTTTGCGTGATGTCGGGGCGATATGAAATTTTCATTTCGGGGCGACAATTCCAAGTCGCATTTTCTTACCGGCATGAATAGTTATGTCGGGGGGAATGAAACTCATGCCGGCATGAAAATCTCATGTAAACACCACATCGGGGCGATATGAAAACCAAATTTCCTTTGTTTTCCGTCTAAAGTATTTACGTTATGTCACGTGAAAGATGCCTGACGTAGGTGGAAAGTTTCATATCCGGTCTATATCGGGTTTCAGGTAAACAGGAGTGAATTTTCTCATATTTTCATGCCGGCATGAGTTCATGTCGCCCTAATTTTCATGTCGGGTCTGATGCGAGGGGTCTCTAAGTGTTTGAAATGCAATTTGATGTTTGTAATGTAACTATTACTAATGGTAATGATAACAATGGTAACAAGCACATGAGAACAATGGCTAAAGAAAAAGTCATGTGTCCCAGAGCGAAAGTGATGATGATTTTGCCAGTAGAGTACTTTTATGTGTGTTATTGACAGAATAGTTGCCGGCATTGTTGCTGCAATATTTAGAGATGGTCTGCTCATTATGTAGTTTGTATCGTTCCTTTTTAAGTTGTAGTACCTTTATACCTAATATCTCAACTTATTGATTTATATGAAGTTCGGCACTGATACTAATATGAAGCACTCACAGTGTTTACGCCCTTTCGCCTGACCCTTCACTCCAGTTGCAAACGTTGTCGCTGTGCAGTCGTCTAAGATATTCATTATGCGATTCTGCTGGGCGCTATGTAGACGAGGATGCATTTTCCCAACCAGCATAGAACATTGCAGACAGGCAGATGATTCTGCCTTCATGCCTTCTATCGCTTCCCCTCAGAACTGTATTCAAAATTATAGCATAGATGAACAAACGGAAAAAGTAGCTTACAGCTCAAATCGTTCAAATCTTTAAAAGGTGGGTGTAAAATTGTATCACATTTTTCTTTGAATTCATGTGCTTGAAAGAAACTTTGGATAATTTGCTGTAAATCTACCGTGGCAATTCTTTGATATATTGATTACTTTCAAAATGGCGGCATTTTGACTTACTCTGCAAAAATTCATTGAAAATTTTGAAGAAATTAAAATCATCGTAATTCTTAAATTAATTGAGAGAAATTGATACAATCTTCAAGATAACCATAGTTTATGAAGGTCTACAACATGGTTGTAAGCAGAAATCTGTTGCTCTTCTGGTTAAGGATTTAGAAATTTGATGACGTCACAGCCTCAAAATTAATAAATGCCACCATTTTGAAACTAGTCAAGGTATCAAGAAATTGCCACGGCAAATTTATTGCGAATTACCTGAAGTTCCTTTCAAGCACTTTAATTCAAAGAAAATGTAATAGAATTTTACACCCACCTTTTTAAAAGATTTGAGCTCTATGCTGGAAAAAGTAATCATGAGCCCTTCATCTTTTCTGCAAGTTCAGGCGATTTATTTACCACCCATTCCCTTGTTACAGGTTGCTATGGTGCTGATGCAGACATCGTTGATTCATTAGAGTGGCATTGTGATCGTTGTTTGCCTAGTCCAGGAACAGCAACGACAGCAGCGAAACCTGTGGTGAGAACTTTTTTGCATTAGAATTTTATTCATAAAATGTTTAAATGCATTGATCCTTGCTGAACGTTATTAAAAGTGTAATATTGATACTGTACAGTACTGGATGCTTTGAACACTTTGAATTTAAACTTCCAATATCTCAGAAACAAAATTTCAGGTTTCATAACAATTGCTGGGTGGTAATATCGTGCTACTCTACTGTTTTATGTATTTGATATTTGATTGAAGATGCAAGGTCGGGGCACCATAAACAGGGACGTAGGAAGCATCTCAAACTTGGGAGGGGGGCACGACACTTCGAGGACACTTTTTTCATAAGAAGAAGGGGCCACTTTCCAAAAAAATAAAAGGCACTTCTTTGTTTCTTGCAAAATCTTGGGGGGCACGTGCCCCCAGTGCCCCCTCGGTTCCTACGTCTATGATTATAAAAATTCCCTAAACTCTATCTGACCTAGGCGTGGATTTCACCCTCCTAGTATATATACTTTTGTTTACAATTTTTTTGATATATGCTGAATGCCACAGAGGTTTATTTAGTTTGACATTTTATCATCGAGAAGTAAACTGTAGCATTTCGTAAATTCCATCACTTAGCATTATCTCAATTGTTTCCAAGCTTTCATGTCGCATTGTGTAAAAAATATACTTTGTATCTCTCTCAATCTTCTTTAATTTGTCCAATGAAGTCTAAATTTTGAAGTTGTACACATTTCTATCAATATTTTAAAGCTCTTTACAAAAGGTAAACGGTTATGAACTTCAAGAGCAGCATCGCTAAGTGAATCATAATTGCAAATATTCATTCGTTAAATAATGCACAACCATATTTGTGTCAAATTGTTTTGCCATATCTCATATAAGAATAGAAATACACAAAGGGTGGAAGCGGCCCCCCAGCCATCGAGTGTTTCAAAATACGTAGGTCAGATGGAGTTAGAGATTGAATACTTAATTGACAGTGATGCAATTATATGTTTCTGACCTCGAGTTGAAATTTGATATCAATAAGATTATGGATTCATGTCACATCCAACTATTTCCATCGTCTTAGTTACTTTGTAAGGGACTTTTTCAGGCAACTTTTATGCGATTTTGCACATTTAATTTTCCAAAGTGTCTTTCTTTTTTAGAGATGTGAGCTGTGTCCGCTTCGAGGAGGGGCATTCAAGCAGACAACTACGAACAGGTCTGTCTGAGACAGTTTCATGATTTTAATAATTCACTGACAAAGTTCACTAATTAACTATCAAATTCACTAACTAATCGTCGTTGAAGTTGTGTCTTGGCTAATTTCAAAATTATAGTATTTTCCTTTTATTTGAAGATTTCGTGGAAAGTTTTCAAAGAAATTAACGCTGTCGATATTTCAGAATTAGTGGAGGGAAAATGTCAGAGTTTGAAAAAAACCAGCAGAATATCATAGAAACCAGAAGTTTATTGATCTCCTGGTTTAGAGTTTATAAGTTTGATAACATCAGTATCTCAATCAAGTTGAACTATAGAAAATGCTATAATTTTGAAGTGACCGGGATATCAAAATATTCAATGGTAGAAAGCTATTCGTTAAAGGAAGATTTGATAGAAAATTGCGGTAGTTCTTTTGGAGATTTGAAGTCTTGAGGAGGACTGCTAGCTTGCTGCTTCAACAAAGATGATCGATGTTGGTGGAAACTTACAATCGTGAATTGTGCAAGAGATTAACTGGATTATTAATTGTGTTGTGGTGGAGAAATCAACAAAGAGGTGAAAAGTTATTTCACTAAAATCGTTCGTGCCGTTCTAGAATTTCATGGTGATTTGCAAGGAAGCTCTTTCTGAAAATGCATCAAAAGGATTAGTAATTTTGTTAGAGGATAAATAATGTAATAGATGATCAAGGCCATTGAGAGGGGGCAGGAAGGGCAATTGGCCACAGGGCTTTAGGGGTCTAAGGGGCCTCATAATTGAAGATTGTTAGCAATTTGACTGTAGCCAGTCAAATCTGAAATGCAATTTTAGCCAGTCTGAAGGGCGTGATAGCAAAAATTGTCTGCTCGCTTCGCTCCTAGGGGGCCACATTTCGCAGTTTTGTCGCCGGGCCTCCAAAATTTATCGGCAGCCCTTTCAAAGATTATGCTAAAGCTGGTGGCAGAAAACTTTTTGCGAAGATGCATTGCGTTCCATTTGAGAATCGTTAAAAACTCTGGGATTCGATTAAAGAACTCTATGCATCGTGGTAAAAGGTTCCTTGCCGCCATCTGTAGGGTAATCGCCTAACATAATCGCTTTGAAGTAGGTCACCAGATCGAAGTATTTTCAAGGATCTTGTAAAGCAGCCTCAAAATCTCCAATGAATTTAGAAAGGTAATATTGGTTATGCAAGATATTTCCAAATAAACACTAATGTAAAGTAGCAATGATTAAGAAGGATCGAAATCAAAGCCACTAGAAATCACAATGAACGAACGAAGTCATACCGAGTCACGAAAGTACTAATATTTAGGTGTGGAAATGGATGAAAATTTCAATGAAAATCTAGAGAAGGCATAAATAGAACTTCATCAAGAATCAAGCTGCTATCACGAGTGTGATAGAAGATCAGTCCACAGACTAGAAACTATTTACAAGGTGATGATCCTTCCTGTCATGCTCTGCTGTTCCTGCGTCTTTAAGACTTGTAACCTTTCAAGATCGAGAAATACGTATAGAAACTGGACGCAGAACCTTCTCGTTCCAAGGGACAAAAATTTCTAAGACCCTACCTGAAATAACAATTTCTAACAATTTCTGAACAAGCTAAATTAAAACAAAAATTGCAATTACATTTCACAGCAAAGAGCCCCATCCATAGTAAACATAACTACTATTGAAATTAAAACCAAGTGGGAATGAAAAATCACGTTTGAGTTCCAACTGTTATCAGCCTGGTCCAAGCCTGGTCCCCCCAGCCGCCAAGGCCGCCCAGAAGGGCCCAAGGACAAAGGACGCAAACTCTGAATTTTTGTTTCCTGGAACCCACCAAACAACCCCCACGACCCGAGAGACCCAGCGCGACCCAGGCTCCAACCGTAAACAAGAAAATGATTTTTTTGGGACTTAAGCAATTATTCCCCCTTGGGGATCAGATAAATCACAGATCAAACCCCAAAGGGACCCAGCAGGCCCGCCCACATGACCTTTTTGAAAGAGCATTAATCTTTTTACATTACGTTAACTGTTTACAGTGAAAATGATTGGAATTCACAAAGCTAGAATTAGTCTAACTAGAAATAGCCTATTTTCAAAAAGGGCGCCAAAAAGAGCTGCGATATCGTTTCTATAATTAGTCGTTTCAGTTTGATGAAACATGAGCAGATTCTTTGACTTTTGAATTGTATTCATAATGTCGTGGCTTAACATGAAATCGTACTCTTTAATTGAATTACAGCTATTTTTTGACCATTGTATGGCTCTTCATCTTTTTCGTCTAACTGAATTCACACTTTGATTTTTAGCTGGGCTCACATTGTTTGCGCTGTTGCCTTCTCTGAAGTGACATTCTTGAATCCCAAAAGACGAGGACTGATTGACCTAACATCGATGAATCAAGCAAGAACGAAACTAGTAAGTTGTTTCTGAGCTTTTACTCTTTGCGTTGTTTAGTTCACAACGAAAAAAGAATGTCCCTGGCTGGATGTTTGATTTTTTTGTGTTTCGACTGCAGCATGGCCTACCATATCAAACATATATACAGGATGCAAGCCTTTTGGCAACTAGAGTCTCCAAAATCTTTGGAAAACGTCAATATTCGCATGATAACATATCAGTTGACGAATGGATGTTGCAAAGAAAAATTTCCAAACAGAGTAAGAATTCTGAAAACAGAACAGTTAGAATGTGGCATTCGATCTATTGAATTTGCAGTTATTACTATGCTCTTCATTCACGGTATGCGCTTTCTAAACAAACATTTTTTACTACTATTTACTTTCAATTTTGAGCGCTTATCCTTAACTTGTTATTATTCTTCTTTTTCAGAAATGTGTATATTGTCGACAGTCATCAAACAGTTTGATAAACAACGGAGCATGTGTCCAATGCATTGCAGGAAAATGTGCTCAAAGTTTTCACTTGACATGCAGTTTTCACAATGGCATACCACTGTACGCTGGGGATTGGCCGGTTTCTGTTGAAGTTTACTGCCATAAACATGACAAAACGAGAAACAGCAAGGTATATATTGTTTTTGTATCCACGATAGGATAGGTTGAAGTTCTTGAGAATGATCGTATTCATGGTGTCGAATAAGCAGTGTGAAAAATTTATGAACTTTAATGTGATTCTACAACGTGGATGTTTCGTGTATTGGTTTAAGCTTGGTTTCCATTAAATCGCCGAATGTCGCAAACTGTCGCAGAGTGTCACAGAATTTTGGTTTACTGCATTCTGTAACTCTCTGCGCTAGGACGTTTCCATTGGTCGAAGAGTGTTGCAGAATTTTGGTGCCATGATTCAATGACAATAACATCATGTGCGCACAGCTAGAATGATATCAAATGACTCTACTGTTCTGGGATCACCATTGGTCGCAGAATATTAGGACAAGTGCTTCCATTGATCACAAAGTGTCGCAGAGTGTCGCAGAGATAGAAAATTTTTTATCTCTGCAACACCGATCGCAGAGTGTCGCAGTATTTTGGTACAGCAGTTTCCATTCGTTGCAAAGTATTGCAGAACCAAAATTCTGCGACACTCTGCGATACTTGTGACATTTTGCGACACTTTGCGATTTAATGAAAACCAGGCTTTATAGATGATGACTTATGATTTATAGATGATGATGACAATATGATTTCACATCTAAGTTAACCTATCTACCACCAAATCACAAAATAATTGATATTTCATGGAACTCAATTTATTTATTGACGCATTCAGACAACACCGATACTCGTTTTTAGTTGCATGTACTTCATGGGCATAACATACCGGATGTTCCAAAAAAAGTGTACCAGTTTGATTGGGGTCCAGCGATGAGGATTTAGGTTTGATCAATGGCAAATCAGTTTCAAAATATTCATGACAGTTCACTTGAATATAGATACCGCTTTTTTCATATTGGTGCTTTTAGTATGTTAATGCTAAGGTCGTGACCTATAAACTATGGTGTTGTGGACACAGACATTTTCTTGCTACATTGCCACTCGTACCATCTGCAGGGAAATAGTCTTCTCAGCCCCGTACAAGCATATTTGCTTTCATACAGTTTGTCGAGCCTTTTCAATGAGGAATTAGTTTCAATAATCATGTGTGGTGATGAAAGGCTACCCTTTGAATCAAATAAAGTGATCATTAAGGCAACACTTAAGTTCATCGAATCATCGAAAAGATTTTATTAAATCATTTCAATGAAATTTTCTCTCCTCCTCTCACCTTTGTATCATTTTATTTCATTTTGTAGCTTGTAGTTTATGCTGTATTGCACTGGTTTTTTTATTATTTCGTGTAAATGTTTCATGTTAATTGTTAAACCAACAGGGTTGTCTTTCATTCTAATTCTCCTTGTGGTAACGTCTTGTAACTATAAAATTCTAAATTGATGTATATGTATGAGAAAATGCTAAGGTCAAAAATTCAAATTTTACCGTCACCCGACCAAAGCTTTGGCGTTTTGCCCTGGCATATTCTTGAAGAACAGTGAAAAGATCAACATTAGCCTTGATAAGGTTTGAATAATACTCAAATCATAATGCGTTTGCTAGAAGTTACCCATTGTGCTGTTTTTTAGTTTTGTTCATTTGGTTTTAAATTTTGATTTGTTTCATGAATTAGTTAGGCCAAACCAGCCAAAGCTTTGGTTTGGATGTTGAGGCAAATTTGAACATTCAAGGTTGATATTTGGCTCTCAAAGTACCAATATAAACAAATGATGTATTTCAGTACAATTAAACTATCAAGATACATTTTGAAATTGATTAGCCATTTGTCAAGATAAATTTTCATTGTTGGACTCAACTCAACGGAAGATGGTTGAATTTTGAAAGCATTTTATGTTGATTTCATATCATTTTTTTGTTGTAGTACCAACTTTGACTTATTTTTTATTTACATCTAGTGTGAAAAACGATTGCTAACGGAGATTCAAGTCGATGACCCGGTTTATGCAAAACACAAGAACGGAAGGTAATGATTTGAAAGCTATGCGTTAGAGATGGAAGAATATTTTTTTATTTGTCAGTCATGATTCTCGACAGTAGAGTATTCTTGCGAGGCGCTGCTTGTCGTACAGCATTAGGAATTACTTGAAGCAGTCATCACTGCAGTTGTCTTTAGTGAATTAGGTCAGCTCCAAGTATCCTTTTGAAACTCAGTCTGAATATTTCAGCTCAGCCTATCAGGGGCTAGTGCATCTCAATGATGTGTTGAAGGATATACAACTTTTGTTGTCCCTATGATGGTGCAAATCAGTGATTAGCCAGGCAGAAATTCTTGCTTGACAATCGAATTTAATCCCTTCCCAATGAAAAGAATTAAGATTTGATTCAAATTTGAATAGCATATTTAACTGTGTTCTCAAAGAACGTCTTTAAACGGAGTTTTTTAAACTTTGATCACAGTCTTTGTGTAGAGACCACCAATGCTTTATTTCACCAAATACAGCTGTCCTCAGCATGCTTGCCTGCGAGGAGAGACAACTATGTTTTATTTAAGATCTTCACTTCTGTGAAGTAGTAAGACATTTCAACTGCTTTATTTCTTTTGGAATGATTAGAAAGCTGCCTGACCAGTTTTCCACCTCTGTGTGTCCTAATCTATTCAAGGAATATAAGGGACACTTTTAGGTGTCAGCTATATCTAATGCTTAGCTATAGATTTATACCATAGGAAGACGAATTGGAGCCTTGAAATTTTTTATTACCGGGTGACTAAGAAAAGAGTGACCCAAGGAAATTTGTCATCGATTGAAAAGTAAGTGACCGATTGAAATGGTTCAAACATTGTTCTGTCTCAAAAGGCTAACTTATGTTATGAGTATAATTCATTCTCTCGGCACGGTAAGTTGTCCGAAGTAAAGATTTCGTGGAAAAGGGCTTGCTTGGTTTTCTCAAAAAAGTCGTTAAAAGCACTGGATTGATTTAAAGCTATTTCAGATTTTCAAAACAGTGAAAGAGCATGGTTCATTTCATCCTAGGAATAAAACTGATTTAAGGTTGTCCATGGAGAGTTTATGAAGGTGAAGTGAAGTTGCGGTTTTCAGCGCCAAGCGCTGGGATCGCGGACCTAGCTAAGCGCTAATCGAGTCCGCGACCCCTTGTCATGACGCTCAAGAGGTGCTGGTGGGATTTGAACCCCGTCCGCCTGACTGTTCTGGCTGCAAAGTCAGTGGATTACAACACGGCGCCACAACACCTTCAGTTTATAGTCACTAGGTACCTAAAATATTCTGAGGGTGAAATGAAACATGCCCAACATTGTGTTGAAGATCTGAAACAGCTTCATACCTGGACTTGCAAGTCGTCCTGTAAGAAAAAGAGACCACTTGTCGCGAACAGCTGACAGCTGAAAAATACAGCTGCATGGCCGGATAGTTGCATGGCGGCACCTTTGATCATGATATTTGACCAATAGCAAACAAGATACTGCTTTTCTCGAAGGAAAATAACGAGGAATACCAAACATTGAAAGAACAGATGCTTTTTTATAGTGGCGCCACCATTTCCAAAACAGCGCATCTGTGTAGACAGTTACAACTGGCCCACTGGTTTTCAAATTCCTTGCGGTTAGGTCCTATAACAAATATCTGGTCGATTCAGGTCGCACATCCTCATCAATAATCAATGATGATGAGCTGTTTGCGACAAGTCGTCTCTATCTTTCTTACATGACGACTTGGGCAAGTCCGCTTGGGCAAGTCCTTGCGGTTAGGTCCTATAACAAATATCTGGTCGATTCAGGTCGCACATCCTCATCAATAATCAATGATGATGAGCTGTTTGCGACAAGTCGTCTCTATCTTTCTTACATGACGACTTGGGCAAGTCCGCTTGGGCAAGTCCTTGCGGTTAGGTCCTATAACAAATATCTGGTCGATTCAGGTCGCACATCCTCATCAATAATCAATGATGATGAGCTGTTTGCGACAAGTCGTCTCTGTCTTTCTTACATGACGACTTGGGCAAGTCCGCTTGGGCAAGTCCTTGCGGTTAGGTCCTATAACAAATATCTGGTCGATTCAGGTCGCACATCCTCATCAATAATCAATGATGATGAGCTGTTTGCGACAAGTCGTCTCTGTCTTTCTTACATGACGACTTGGGCAAGTCCGCTTGAGCAAGTCCTTGCGGTTAGGTCCTATAACAAATATCTGGTCGATTCAGGTCGCACATCCTCATCAATAATCAATGATGATGAGCTGTTTGCGACAAGCCGTCTCTGTCTTTCTTACATGACGACTTGGGCAAGTCCGCTTGGGCAAGTCCTTGCGGTTAGGTCCTATAACAAATATCTGGTCGATTCAGGTCGCACATCCTCATCAATAATCAATGATGATGAGCTGTTTGCGACAAGCCGTCTCTGTCTTTCTTACATGACGACTTGGGCAAGTCCGCTTGGGCAAGTCCTTGCGGTTAGGTCCTATAACAAATATCTGGTCGATTCAGGTCGCACATCCTCATCAATAGTCAATGATGATGAGCTGTTTGCGACAAGTCGTCTCTGTCTTTCTTACATGACGACTTGGGCAAGTCCGCTTGGGCAAGTCCTTGCGGTTAGGTCCTATAACAAATATCTGGTCGATTCAGGTCGCACATCCTCATCAATAGTCAATGATGATGAGCTGTTTGCGACAAGTCGTCTCTGTCTTTCTTACATGACGACTTGGGCAAGTCCGCTTTATACCAATCTCCTGTTTTTGACGCCTTTCTGGAGACATGAAGCAAGCCCTTTTTCAAGAAAGCCTTGATTCGAGAGATATATTGTGCCGAAAAAGTTGCAAAGAATACTCATAGTTCTTCCAATAACAGATTTCCTTGGGTCAATTTTTTCGGGGTCACCCGGTATTCATCTTCCATACATTCATCCTTAGGTATTACAAAGGCCACATTGAGTCACTGGACTGTTCGATGTATTATTATGTTGTGTTTGAAGATGGTTCATTCTGTCATGACCTGCCGCCAGAAGACATTGTGGTATGTGTCAGCACTCTATGCATCAGTCCTTTACTTAATTTCAGCACTGATATAATTAATTTTTGCCTTTCTTTTTATGTAAATTTGAAAACGGTGAGGGCTGTGGCTCTATGCCTCTTAGAAATAGACCTTTTAGCTATTCAGCAAAAGAGCCTGGATCGAGAGCTATTTTTTATGCATTTTTATACGCGACGTTCGATCGAGTGGTGTTAGAGCTTCTATCACTGTTGTGCAGATTCGAAAAGTCTACAAAAATGTAGCAAAATATTGTTCGATTGAGATTCTTTTTTCGAATAGCTAAATGGTCTATGATTTTTTACTTATTAATACATCAGTGCTGTCGCATCTAGATTACCGTAAAAGCCCTATTCAGCCTCCTTCAGCCCTCTAATAAGGCCCTCCCCTCGGAACCAAAATTTGAAGTAAGCCCCCCTCTCTATTATGTCCTCCACTTTTATCAAATTCCAGAAATTACGATAGATTTTCTATTCATTTTGCTAAAAAAGATTACTTATCAGTTTTTAAATGGTTTTGGTTAAAAGTTTGTCGAATTTGCGTACTAATAAAAGAGTACCTGATGAGTCAAACATTTTCTTATGCGTTTGGCCCGGCTGCGAGATAATAAGAATGAGGCCGATATTCAAAACTAAATGTTAATCTATCAGTGAAAGGCTAACTTTGATCAGGAAATTTTGTTTGGTAACATGACACATCTCAAAGACTCAGAAATTAGAAAAATGCCTGCAAGATGTTTGTATGGGAAACGAAAATTCCACTTTCCATTCTGTTCGATGATTTATGTGGCATTTAAGTTCAAATTGCAAGTTTCAGAAATGGAATTTTAATTTCTATTTCATAGCAAGTAAATCATAAACCAGAATGGAACGAGGAATCCTTGTTCCCAAATATGCACCTTACTTGAGCATCTTCCTAATTTCTGGGTGTAAATGATGAGCGATTTTATAAAACAAAATTGTCTCATCTAAGTTAGCTTTTAACTGATAGATTAGCTGCTTTGTTTTTAATATCGGTCATATACTTTTATTCGATAGCCCGCGAAACGCATAAACTTTTTTTGATTCACCTGGTATGTTGAATTTGCAAAATATGATGTAAAAGAACTAAAAGCTCTCATTCATATCCTTGTCATTTGATTTTGTGAATATGGCCCGCCCTTCCGATAAGCCCCTTCTCTTCTAAGCCCCCCTCTGGCGTGTTCGAAATTAAATAAGCCCCCCCGTGCGGCTTAATAGAGGTTTTACATTAGTAATAATTGCTCTTTGGACTTCCAGACTCGACCATAAGACGATTCAATACAGTCAAAATTATTTATGCATACGACACACCTCATGTTGTATATCCTTTGTCTATTAATAGGGGTTATGCATCAAGTGTTACTTTTTGACAAAATCGCCAAGAACTACGAAAAATAATCCATTTTTGCAAATTAAGTTCTTATAATTTCTCGTTTTTCTCTATATTTGAAAGCCTCAGCCAATGAAAAGTACTGGTTCTCACCAAAATGTGACCTGACCAATTTCCAACATGTTTAAACTCACACGGTACTATAATTATTCCGTATACAGGACTATCAGCCTGGAAAGTCTTATTCGAAAGAAGAAAAAGTCGATGTTCTATGGACTGATGGTATTATTTATCCATCCACTGTTAAAAGCAATGAAGTGGTTGAAAAATATGAGGTATGTCGTTTACTAGATTCAGTACATGTCATGGTTCGCCCTTTGACAAAACGGATACCTCTACAACAGCGACTTATTTTAAATAAGTTATAAGTTATTTCCTTATACTTCCAGAAACAGATTAGCATCGTACTGATTCAGTAGGCCTCAATATTATTATCCAAACATTTGGGCCTGAATCTTCTACTGTTGTTCTCTCACAACCGCGGAGCCAAATAGCCACAAAAAACAATTTTTCAAAACTGATGTACCATAAAGCAAGCTATTAGTAGTTGGAAGAATGTTTTTTCGAGCCATAATCATAAATACTGCCTTCTTCTAAGCCATACTCGGATCATGCTCCACATTTTGGCCTTGTTATCCCACATCTTTGGTGTCTGGTGGAAGATTTTGGAATGCCAGATAGGTACCTTTAAGAGGCCCTTTACATGAAACCCGACATATGAGTTTCATGCCGGCACAAGTTTTCATATCGGGCGCTGGTCTGAGTTACTGCAGTGTTTACATGATGTCGGGGCGACATGAAAATTTCAGGTCGCTTTATCATGCCGGCATGAGAAGTCATGTTGGGGGGAAGGAAACTCTTGCTGGCATGAAAATCCAAATTATGAAAGCCAAATTTCCTTTGTTTTCCGCCTAAAATATCTACGTCATGTCACGTAAGAGATGCCTGACGTAGGTAGAAAGTTTCATATCGGGTCTATATCGGGTCTCATGTAAACAGGAGTGAATTTTCTCAAATTTTCATGTCGGCATGAGGTCATGTCGCCCTAATTTTCATGTCGGGTCTCAAGTAAAGGGTCTCTAAGTTGCAGGCTAACGAATGTAGCCATGATCTCGAAAAGTCCAGATATTTTATAGTATTTCCCCTTGTTTAATCAAAAAGCGGGTACTTTTGAGACACACGGTACTTCTTAGAGTAGAACAGCTTTAAAAAAACTTATCTACGTTGCTGTTTTTCTCCCATCGGACTTTTCTGAAATCTTGGAAAGGATGTGACATGACATCATCAAATTTGGAATCGTAAACGAAGATGGTGACATACTTGGAAACATGCAAGATCGAAGATTTTCTATGAAATTGTTTTATATTTCCTCAAAAGTTTAGATATTACGATGGTGTTTAGTTTCTGTCATAATGTTTCTAAGGGGGTATTCTTTTGGGCATCTTCTGAAAACGGTAGAGTTGGTAGAAGATAAAATCCCATTCTTTTGGTACCCTTCTACCGAAAACGGTAGACTTCGCAGACTTCAGATCGCTCTTTATAAAAGCCCATTCTTTGTTCATTCTTTTTTCGGTAGACTTCCGAGAGATCTTTGACGTATTCTTTTGGGCTCTTCTGAAAACTGTAGAGATCTGATGCTTCGGAAACCTTCTGCTGCTGAAGCTGGCAGACTTTATAAAGATCGTGGAGAGCATTGTTTCGTGAATGAAAGTTCTCAAAAACATTCGAAAAAACAATGACACTTCGCAGATTCTTTTCTCTTGGAATTGGCATAGCAAAAGTAGATTGCATTGCAATGGTTTCAGTTCGCTCTTTCGAACAACAAACATTCGAATTCTCATTTTTTGAACATTCGACTCCCATTCTTTTGGCATTTTTCTCTTCGAAGTCTGCCAACCCTACCGTCCAACATATCCAACATCAATAAACATCAAACGATCCATACAGTTGGAATTTGATCAAAAGTTATAGGGTTTCTACCTTAATGACCCTTGGGATAGTCATGGGTTCTTGCTTCCCGGGTTATCGTTCTTGTTATGTAGTTTAGTAGTTTGTAGTCCAGTAGTCATAAGTACCTCGTTTTGTAAAATTTTTATATTGAATAAAAAAAAAAAAAAACCCTACCGTGTTAGAATATGTATTCTTTTGGCATTTTTCTCTGCGAAGTCTGTCAACTCTACTGTTTTCAGAATTCCCATTCTTTCGATAACTGAAATTTTTCTCTGCGAAGCCTACCGTTTCAGGAGACTTCGCAGACTTCAAATGCCCAAAAGAATACGCCCTAAAATTGTTAAAAGGGGTGCAAAGCACATCAGTTCTGAAGGTATTGAAAATTTTCAAAAGAGTTCAACGGTGGAGTTTCCTTCAAACCATTCAATGTAAAGAAATAAGTTATGGACTTTAAACCAACCGTTTTAAAGATTTGAAACCAGTGCTTTAGTTGTTGAGGTTCAATTTACATGGAAGCACAGATAACTGTTTTCACTGCCACGAAATTAACAGTTACAAGATTTTATGTACAGGCATCTGCCTTGGTAACAGAACTTTTTGTTACTGTATCCAAGGGTATCTCAGTTAACGCTTAGTTGAGAGAGCTGTCAGGTTCTGGAATCGAAATTTGAAGGTGTTAGCACTAAAATAAGACAAATCGGTAGTTGCCACCATTGAAAATGTTTGACGGTAACATATTATGATCTCACATGCGCAAAAGCTAGTTCTAATTTTGGATGCTCTACATAGTGATCTAAACGTATCTTTTTATAAGAAGCAGCTTTTAAGAAACTCAACTCTCACATCGCCAAAAATTTTAGAATCTACAGTACTGAGAAAATATAACTTAAAAACGGCTTATTTTTATAAAGGAGTTCATAATATATGTCTACTTTATTTCCACTTGTTTCTTGTATCACATTACTTGTCAGGTATTTGAGTATAGTATAAACATTGGAAAGGCTTCAAAAAACCTTGTTTTGAATGAGGGACCAAATATCGAACATGAAGACAGTGTGAAATTTTGTAAGAAACTCGTAAGAAACTCCGAGTACTAAACATCTGATAATTTAAAGAAACTTTCAGTATTAGTCCAAATTCTTAGTTTCTTTTAAAAGATACGTGTATAAGAAAGCGCTTAAAACGTTACAAAATTCTTTGAACTTCTTTGATGATTGGCTCTTGATCCATGAGTAGACCAAAGAATTAGGATTCAAATTTGGTTCGCAAGGTTCTACAGTAAGATATTCATAAGGACTGCGCTTTTATGAGAGAACAAACCGAATTAGTTCAGCTCATATGCTTGCGTAATTTATTTAATCTGGAAGTTATGAATGGCAGTTTGAACAATATTTACATCTTTGCTATTGAGATGTTATATATCTTTCCAGCACCTTTATAGGGAAGCAGGGAGGGGAACGAGAGGTATGGCTCTCCTCAAACTGCCAAGTCTGATAACTGGGGCGAAGGTTACGAGTCAAAATCATGCTCTAGCGTACAAAATGAATTTTTTGTCGTTATTTAGTAAACAATAGTCAATATACTTGTCTTTATCTCGGCTGGTTTTGTCACCAGGTTGTATTTGAAGATGGATCAACCTTATCATTAAAAAGGAATGACATCTTTCGTGAAGATGAAGATCTGCCAAAGAAAGTCAGGAGTAAGCTGGTATGAATCTTTCTACTTTTAACTAAGGAGCTCTTCATTGCTTTCCATTTGTAGAGTTTGTGCTATCAATCAAAGTGATTTGGGTATTCCTTTTGAGATTGGAACATCATTTGGAAATCGCAGCTTGATGAGAAATCTTAGAGCGAGTACGACGACAAAAAGCATCACGTTCATTGGGTCATATTTCGTGATAAAGTGACAAATGCATGTGATATTAGAAAAGAAAGTTGACAAGTCTATGTTAAATCAATACTGACACAAATTGGAAGACATAAACCAAGTGGCTAAACCATAATAAGTTAGTTCGTTTCGAACCTTCCCAGGTTTATCCTCAGCAAGTTGATTGGGTGGAATTGCGATTACATACTAAATGAGATACATGCTCGTGCGAATTGGAAATAGTGCAAAATATTCCTTTTGATTCTTGTTAGATCTGCTTGGCTATGATATCAATTCAAGATGAGAGATCCTGAAATAGACTCTTAGTATACACGTATTTTTTTTATAAGAAACTCAACTCCCAGATCGTCAAAAAATCAAGAAACTCTAGTACTGGGAAAACTCAAGAGGCTAGTGCCTGGAAAACTCAATAAAACTCAAGAACTCTAGTACTCTAGTACCGGGAAAACTAAATAAAAGTCAAGAAGCTATCTGTTTTGATAAAAGAATCCTCAACGTATTTCTGTTCTATTTTCGCTTGTTTCCTGTATCATATTACTCAGAAGGTACTTGAGTGATGTCTAAACATTGGAAAGACTTCAGTAAACAATGTTTGAGATTTTCAGTAGGGCACAGGTAGTGAAGATGAAGATTATTTGTGAAATCTTAAAAAAAACTCGTTGGAAACTCTGAGTACTAAAAATCGGATAATTTCGAGAAATTTTCATATGAAAAAAGTACGTGCATCTGGTAGGAAAATGTCGGCACTTGTCAGGTCATATTTGACAAGAATTCTTATGAAAATTTGATTAAACCTTAGATCACATACAAGGAATACCAAATTAGTGTAGCGTTTAGTTTGCTGAAATTTGCCATCCTTTTTGTTAGTTATCTTTTAGTATTATTGTTATTTAAACGGTTTTCGTTATCGAATGACTTGTTGAATTTTTTCCATTGGGCTAGCATCTTTTGTAAACTCGTCCTTCAACATGATAACGGAAAGCAACAAATCAGTAAAGGATCAAAACTGAATACGAAGCTTTGTGACCAAGTGCAACGTGTATACTCTTGCAAACTCCTATCATCAAAACAAAGTGAACCAAATTTAAAGAGAATATAAGCACATATGAGCTTATGACGAAATAGCTGTGCAGAAACAATGGAACCCGACATGTAAAAGAACCATATTTGGGTAACTTATTTACGTCAACAGAAAACACACATCTTACAGGCTAGAATTTTACCACACAGAGCCTGGGTCATTTTCATTTGCTTGTTTGACTGTAAGGGTGTGTTTGATTGGTGCCAATTCTGAAAACGGTAGACTTGGAAGACTCGGAATTTGCGTTTGATTGACTGCCAGACTTCGAAAACGGTAGGTTTGGCAGGTTTGGAAGGCCTGCCGAACCTTCTGCTCCAACAGGTGGAAGGTTTGGCAGAATTTGGAGAGATTCTCGTTTCATTTGCGAAACTCAAAAACGAGGCAAATTCGCTTGTGCTGTTATAGTAATTGAGTCAATTCAATCTTTGTCGCCAAGCACCGAATTCGTTTTCGTTTTTCAGCTGGAAACCTCGTTTTCGCCAGGATGAATCTGAAATCTGCTGTTTTGAAGAATTTTGTATTTGATTGGACACTGTGTTTCCGTCACTGCAAAGTCTACCGTTTTCAGACTATGGTAGGTTTGAAACTACGAATCAAACACGCTCTAAAAGTCCAACTTTTACTTTTTCAGACGAGGTATTTGTCAAAATGTATTCATCAGTTAGCTGTCTAGTGAAGTGCACCAGAAAGAGCGGTGACTGTTTCAAATTTGCCTATTTTCAGTAGTTATTCACATGTGTTTTCTTACTTTCTAGTCATGTGCTACGGAAACAGCAAACTTACTGTGGCAAGCATCGAACATCAGGGAATCCCCAACAAGAAGAGCGAAAATAGAGCAAAAGAAATTTGCAAAGCTCTTTTAGTAGCCTTGCCTCTATCTAGTTCATATGTTGTTGTTGTCGTTGTTGTCATCGTCTTCGTTACTTTTTGCATTCGAACGACAAAAGCCATTAGGAGTCAGAGAGGTAGGTTTCGATACTGTTTGATAGGCATCTTTGTTGTCCAGTAAAGGGAACCTTAAAGGAGATTAGTCACAAAATTGTAAACAGACCTTTAAGCACCCCATGCTCTTATCCATTGTTTTCTGCAGTTTGTTCGGTAGCTTTGCCCTAGCCACCAAAAAGTAGCTGTCAGAACTGCATTTGCATGCGAGCAATCCTACAATATATACATGTTTGGTTTGCTCTGCTGTGAAAAACAAAGATTTATCTCCTAAATTTGACTTCCAAAGGAGAGGAACAGTCTGTTCGATATTAGACTTATGACGATGAGGCTCGTGTATCCCTGCGGTAAACCTTGCTTGACAGGGACTCGTTATAAAACAGTGAGAAGCTGACCCCATTTTCTGAATTATATCGATCGAATCATGATCGGACGCCTTCTTTAGCTCTGTTAAACTGTCACTCAGAAAGGAAATGCAATTAAAATCAAGTTAAGCAGACATTTAATCAACAAAAACTTGAAGAAGGAAATTCATTTTACCTGGTGAGTACAAAATGAGTCTTTCAACGCCGCACTTTCCATGTTTTTAAGCCAAAACAAACCAGAGAAATCTTCAACTACTTGCTGCAGCATCTTCGTTCAAAATTTAGTCAATTGCATCATTCGAATTGAAAATTCGACAGCATTTTTCTTTGCCAAAATTCTCGCGGTCTGATTGGTACCCTGGGAATCGCAGAGTTTTGGCTAGACTAATGACGATGGGTCCCTTGTTTCCTGCGGTAAACCTTGCTCAAGAGGGACTCATAATGAAACAGTGAAAAACCCGGCCCTATCTCCTGCATTCGATCGATCGAATCAGGATCGAATGACTGCCGTAGCTCTGTTCAACGGTCACTACTCCGAAAGAAAATGCGACGAAAACCACGTTAAGCAGACACTTGATCAACGAAACTTGATATAAATCTGAAGAAGGAAGTTCACTTCACCTGGTGAGTGCAAAATAAGTCTTTCAACGCTACATTTTCCATGTTTTTATGACCAAAACAAACTAGAGAAATCTTCAACTACCTGTTGCAGCCACTTCGTTCAAGATCTAGTCAACTGCATCATTCGAATTGAAAATTCGACAGCATTGTTCTCTGCCAAATCTCGTTATCTGATTGTTACGTTAGAAATTGCAAAGTTTGGGCCTAAAAAGGGCCAGGTTTTTAAGTGTAATATTATGAGTCTCTCTTGACTGAAGCGCCATAAATCTACTCCAAGAGCACTGGGAAAAAAGAGACTCATCGTCATAAGTCTAAGTTTGGGTCTTCACAGGGTCAGGTTTTTAGTGTAATGCTATGTGTCTCTATTGAACAAAATGCTATCATCAAAGAGCAAAGAGAACTAAGACTTCAGATCATAAGTCTAGTGTGATATTGCCTTTCAAGAAACCGCGAAATCACTGTTTCGATAAAAATTTGGAGATGGGACCCCTTTAAACTACAGTCAGCTAAGCAGGAACGCCTTCATTTAACAAACTGATTTTGTGTTGCAAGGCTGTGGCTGCTCAACATTGCACTGCTTAACGCGCAGGAATAGAAATGATCGTTCCTAGTGTTGTGACACAGTAGATTCGCCACGTCGCATACAACAAGTCGTAATGAGAGCTCTCAAGTGCATCATTTTGTAGCACTGCTTGTTGATATCGTTTTGCAACGATTCACAGTGTCGGCAATTAGATTCTCGAATCCTTGCAGGAGCCCGTGCGATTGACTGAGCCTCAAGTCGGCGAATTCAGGCGAGTTTCAGCTGTCTCAAAACAAAATTAGTCTTACAGTGTGAAAATCTTAAGAAAACTGTCGAGCTATTGCTTTGCGGATGAGTTTCACGGGAAGTTCATTTAATCATTTATAATACTATGAAAGCCTTTTACAATTAACCAAAAGCAATAATCATTTAGTCTGCATGCGTTCAAACCGATTTAACTTTTGAGACCTGAGATCATTATCCCGTACCTTCTGGAGATACCTTGAATTATCACCTGACGGGGACGTGCGATTTGGCCAGAAAAATTGATACGCATTATTCCGCAAACGTGAAGAATTTTTAGGGCCATAATTACCGCAGGTTTTGTAGCAGTCCAGGTAATATTTCCTCAAAATTATGAAACTTTTTCGGTCATTCGTATGCTTTTGCCAATTGCTGGCCAGAGAATGACCAATTATTTCCTAAAATGCTGAAAGTGCTACCATAATTCCGTTACTGTCAAAGAAAGTATCCCAAAAGATGGTACGTCCCCGTACCTCTGGCATATCGAGATACCCTCCCCCGAGTTTGCATCATTACCTCTTTCAATATTTGTTTGGCTCCCGTTCTGGGCCACTTAATTTTTTTTATGTTGTTATCATGTTGGTCAGTAATGCTTCCTGATGAAAGGTAGTTAGTATAAGGGTAGTGACATGGACTGAATATATCGGATGATAGCAAAAATGACATCAGCAGTTGCTAGCATGCATTTTAATCTACTGAGGGAAAATGGATAGGCTGCGGGTAAGGTAGGTAAGGATTCCTGGAAAACCCGGGGGGTTACTAGACTTTCCAAGATACGGGGTGTTGCCATTCAAATCGTAAAAGTACCACCCATAAATCCGGAGACATTTCTCAAAAGTATACCCATAAATACGGAGAAATTTCTCAAAAGTATACTCATAAATCCGGAAAATTTTCTGAAAATCATACCCATAAATCCAGAAATGCCAAAACAGCTCACCAATAAATGAATTTTTGCAAAGAAATATGCCCATAAAGCCGGAAAATACAAAAAAGTTGTTGAAAACCACCCATAAATCCGGACTCTATCATGACAAAGGTACCTTAAAAATGGCACAACCCCGTACCGTGGACAAGTTAAGTTACCCCCCCCCCCGGGTGGAAAACAGCAGATCCGGAACTGAAGGGTCAACATTCACAATGTCAAGAGGCTAGTTTGAGCGTTTCTAGCTAAAGAGAACACTCTGAATAAAGATTTTTGGCAAAAACTTATCCAAATTTTTCACCGTACACATCTTACCCCAAACTCACCCATTTTAATTCAGTAGACCCTACCATGAACTCTGCACAGATTTAGGAAACGGATAAAAGGGTTTGTGCAAGGTTATGAGCCTGCATTTGCACAGAGCAGAAAAATCTTAAAACAACCCATTGAAAGTGATAGCCCACACGTGTTGTTAATAATCCATAGCTAAAAGAACAATGCTGTGTTTGCGCATTTTCTTTGCTCTATTTATAGAGAAGCCTATTTATCATTGCACGCTTCCTTTAAAATTGCAACGACTTTAATCTTTGTTTACTGAGCTTCCATAATTAACTTCAACTGAAAATCCCGAGGCCTTTTTCCACTTGGTGAAAAGTTTCTCTCGCAAACAGTTGGCATTTTTCACAAGACCGATTTCACCATGAAGATGATTTGGTTTCCACTTTTGTGCGACAGCACTTTTCTGCAAGCCACTCGTTGTTGACCGTAACGGGTTTAAACATACAAAATGCAACAATGTGAGAAAAATAAGGATACCGGAAATAACATGAGTCAGCGAGTGCAGCATTTTGGGCATTGAAAACAAACTGAACCAACATATGAAAGAAAGTTGATAGTAGGCCTTGCTCGACCTTTTGCCATTACAGAATCCGAAAATCGATGCCTGTCTTGCAATCTCTGGTGTTTCCAGTCAGATTTGTTTACATTAAAAGTTGATGTTCTTGCCCCTGTCTCGAGAATCATGCAGCAACTACTTTCATGATTGTTCATCTGTAATCGCCCAACCCCGTCCCCATGCCCCTAAAGGAGTCTACGTAGGAAACTGGCCCTCGGAACCAGGTTGGTAATCGCCTACTTCAATAGATTATTACGCCAAAGATGGCGGCAAGGAACTTTTCACGAAGATGCATTGCGTTCTAATTACGAATCCTTAACGATTCTATAGGAATTCGATTAAAGAACGCAGTGCATTTTGGTAAAAGTTCCTCGCCGCCATCTTTAGTGAAATCGTCTATTACCCATTAAAGTCGTTTTATGATGACAACTGGGATCACTCGATTTCAAATTCCACAACAAGCTTTGTTACAACTGCATTTGACATCCATGATGACTTGATCAAAATAGTTAGAGAACAATAACAAGCAACTTCGTTTCACGCCCCCCCCCTCTCCTCCGCTGTAGCCTTGCAGCAGAAAGACTCGTTTTGAGACATAATCGAGGCTGGTTTTGTTTGATTCTCGAAATCTAAAGCAAATTTTTAATCCCTTACGAAATATGATGCGGCTTTGCCGCAATAGAAACAGTTCACCGTAGAATAATAGCAAGGCAACTGAAGTTAGTTCCTTTGAAACCAAACAGTGTGAAAGAAGAGAAGAAACACTTGTAGCGCTTTCTTGTTCCGTTTTGTCGTCTCGCGTAGCAGTTGATACTATACTACATCAACACCAGAATATGAAACGACAAAATTATTCTTTCGTCATCTCGATAGGACAGCTATTGCCCAGTGTACGAAAACAAAGCTGCGAATAGACGTAATTCTTGCAAAGTGGGGAACCTTGGTCCGACTGACAATTTCTACCTTTCCCTACTGAACGTTGCGAGGAAGCATACATGGCAGCAATTTTGCATAACTTTGTGCAATTTCTCAATAGAAGTCGAAGACGTGTAAAAATTTCAAAGATTTACGCGAAACAAGATAGTGTCATGTTTTCAACACTGCTTTGACGCGATGCTATCTGAGCGAAAGATTTTGTGTAGATTTTCATGGTCGTGCATTTTGCCAATGGCAGATACCATTTTGGCTCACCTACTATGACAAAGTTTTAACCATAATTGTTTACATTGTAATAAAGTTTTAAGCATGATTGTCTTTTTATGATATGGACGATGTTGTTCGTATGTTTTCGTAAATATTTTGAATATAAGATGTGTTTGGTGTGGTGTAACTTGTTAACAACTAACTATCAACATTGTTTGTAAACTTTTCTTGTGTTTGAAACAATTTATTGTTCGTGTTTGTCTTTTTGATGTAAATATTCTGGAAATGATCCATGATTATCTAATTTGTATTTATTTCGTTTTTCATAGTTATATTTAAGTTCTAACTGCAGGGTGACTCAAAAAAAGGTTTTGCGTTTGGTAGGCTATGACATAGGAGCTCTGCGACCGGTATTCAAAACTTAAAGTTTACTCTGTCAGTCAAAGGCGAACGTAGATGAGAAGATTTTGTTTCGTAATGTCACTCATAATTTGCACCCAGAAATTACAAAAATGCTGATGTGGGGGATCTTTTGGAACAAGAATTCCACATTCCATTCTTGGTCATGATCTACATGCTATCATAATTGACATTCTATTTCTCAAACTTTACAGAACAATGATAATAATAATAATGATAATAATGAAATGAATGCCAGTATCTCCACAGAGTGGCTCTTCACCTGGCCGTTTAAAACTAAATTACAGGTATTTAAATGAAAGCTAATTAGAATATTTACAATATACAATCTATAAGTTTAAGAAAGTGATAAAAGTCATTAAGTGTTAAGCTACAATTCTTCCCTTCGCAGCTATGTATAAGTTATTGCGCGTTTTTGTTGAGAACTCACTATGGCGTTGAATTTAAAGGACAAGTCCGGGGTTGATAAAATTATTTTTAAAAAGCAACTTTTCCAACTGCTGAACACCAATCGTGAGTTGCTTCCAAGTTTTTATGCCTCCAACTTTCATAAATTAGTTGATGAATCTTCGTAAGTTAGGCCAAATGTCGTCGCCATCTTGTATTTTGTACTAGTGTGCGAAGCCGCGATAAGGAGGCTAGCAATGTGAGTTGTGGGTGGTACAATATCAACACATTTGGCAGCCTCGTTCAGGTCAACATGAAGTGATGTCATCTAAAATGGCGTCATTTCACACTGCTTAGAAGATTGAAATATGCAGTTTTGCAGATTACAAGAGAAAAAAATTTGAAAAGGAGTATTACACATAATCTCTTGAATAATCAACAACTATACCAACCCCGGACTTGTCCTTTAAACTTCAATGCCACATAAATCTTGGACAAGAATGGAACTTGAAATTCTCAATTCCCGTACAAACCCTTACAGACATTTGTCTACTTGTTGGTCTTACAGATGTGCAATTTTACCAACCAAAACTCTCTCATTCAAGTTAGCCTTTGACTGAAAAATTAACATATCAGTTTTGAATATCGGCCTCGTGGTTTTTATTTCACGGCCCGCCAAACGGGAAGCTTGTTTTTGACTCACCCCGTATATGCCGGTTAAGTGAAAATAGTTACGACGTTTGAAAAAGCCATCAAAATTCGGAGATTTGCTTGATCTTTAATTTTTCTTTGTGAAATTTGCATTAAGGATCAGATTAGAATTAGGAAGATTGATTGTTCTTATAACGGCTTTCAGTGAGCGAAATTCTGAGGATTTTGTTAACCGCCTGGTTTTGACGACTTTTGAAGCATGCTTAGAAATTGCACAAGATTTTTAGCAGATCTGTCTTTTTATCCATTTAAATTTCCTAACATGGCTAACTAAGCCAGGAAAGCACGAATCTATTGTGGCTGAAAATTAGACGATCAATGTTCCATTTTCAAGGCCTTACGCATAGTTTTGCATGTTTGATCATTAGTAAAAGCAAGCATAGTTTAACAATGCCTTTATCATAAGTACGAACAAGCAGACCTTCGATGATCTGTTTCATATTTCTTGCCTCACGGAAAGTTGGCGCGCAGTTTAGACCGTGAAATTTTGATCAAAGTGTTGATACATCTTCAAAATTGAACAAACTGATATACTAGGCTTGTTTTCAGCTATTGAAAGTCTCCATAGACATAGCAACTTAGGGCACTGACGTTTTATAAAGAAACAAAAAAGTGCCCTTTTTATTTCAGAAAACGACCCTTTAGCATAATGGCAAAAGTGCCCTTGAAGTATTGTGCCCCTAAGTTTGAGATATTTCCTACCACCCGGAACGTTTCCAAAACTTCAGGAGCACTTATGCTGGTCGGTTTCTGCAACACAAAATCTGTGTAGCAAGATTCTTGAGACTGACTAACTGGGTTGTCAAACAATATTCAGATATTTGAGAGTAGTAACTTTGTAATTTTTGTGACCATTCGCTGAAATGTTAATGTTAGCAAATGTAATGAAGGATTTTATTAGGCATGTTTTGAACATTGTCTAGGCGAAACATTTTCACTTGGTCACGTATAACTTGAGAGCGATAGGCCTACGGCCGATGTTGATCAACTGAATTTTCTTACCTACAGTGAGACGTTAGAACTATGATGATTACCAATTTGAAGTAATTTGAAAATAATTACACAACTACTTACTCTCAAATGTGTGAACCATTTCTTGCTCACCCTCTTGTCTTATGGCAATAGCAGTGTGTGTTATAAGAAATTCATGTTTAATGTAAACAAACGTTGCAAAATCACGTTTTTATGACTTGGTTATTCAGACGGTAATGTTAATGAGAGACAAGAGACTGTTCGTATTTCTTGACTTTGTTAGTAGCATACGGTACAGAGTTTATATTGAAGGACTTTTGAGTTTTGTTTAGTAACGTCAAACTTAGACAATGGTTAACTATTGTTAGGAAGTTAAAATTTTCATCAGTGGTAGGTAACCATGTTTTTAAACGAGTAGGACTACCTTCATGACAACTGGTAGTTGAACTAGTGTTGCAGCGAGCGAAATTCGCTCTCAGCATATCAGTCCTAGATGAACTGCAAACTAGTCTATTCATTATCCAACGGTTTTATTGTCCCTCCCCGCTAGGAGAACACACAACAGTTAATGTTGCTAGGTTACAGCTGAAAACCCATACAGAGCACATATAGCAAGTGTTTATCAGTGATGGTATAAATTCATTGCATAATCATTTCGAATAAATTTCTCGAAAGCAACTTTGAGTTCTTTACTGCTATGACACCATGATATTTTTGATAACATCGTTATATTTTGCTCTAGAATCGATGCATTTTTTCATTGCAATATTTCAGAATGTGGAACAAAACTGAAACTAGCGAAATGTCGTAATTTAATGGAGAAAAGCTAGTTATATTTTTCAATGAAAATTTTTCAGGAAGATCTAGAAAATGGCAAGAAGCATAAACTCGCTCCTTTTACAAATTTTATGAAGTCACAACCTCTAGGCTAGCTAAAAAATAAAAATTGCTGCAATCTCCGAAATAAACTAGATACTAGAAATTCTCATTGCGGGACTAATGTTCAGCACCAATAGTTTCATCTAAGCGACAGTTTAAAGAATTTCTTCGTAGCTTCTGAAAAGTTTCCATTGCTTTATCTTCGTGCTTGTTGATGCCATATTCGATCGCAGTTGCATCAAAAAGGACCTATTACGCAGCTGGATCATGGTACTGTAAATGTACTAATATTTCATACGAAATATCCATCGTGTTTACTGAACTTTTGTATGATTTTAAAATCTTGCTTATTGCTCGATTGTTCAACGATGTTGTTTCAAAAAACAGATCTCTTCTTTGCTTGCTTCCTGCTCTTGGTGAGTCAAAGATAGTGTTGGTGTTTTTCCAAGCTGTTCCGGCTACAGGTGGCAGCGATTGATTGCAAAATGTTGAATTGTGAAGAAACCTTCCTTCTCATCCATATCGCTGTTCTCTAAGTCGTAATGTTCATGCTATCCTATCTAGAGCAGGGAGCGCCAATGACAATAAGTTCCTTGTATTCCTGCGGTATTTTCTGCAATCATCAAGGGAATTATGATGGAATCAGGGCTTCGAATCTCAAATTCCGTGCGAATTTCTTCAATCGACTCGAAACTTCTATCACATTTGCCGTAGCCATAGTAATTCACAAATCTCGCAATCTGATTGGTACTCTGGGAATCGCAGTGTTTGGGCCTATGGCCTTAAAGTCTTACTGTCGCTTTAAATATAGTCATAGCCTCGCTTTTATCAGTTGCTTTTGATCACCGCAAGAGACGGTCATGAAACCCCATTGTTTCTGCAGCGATATTTGTACATTATTAAATCAAAGGTTCGATTGAGTGACGTTGGAGATTCTATCATTATTGTGCACATTCGAAAATTCTACAAAATGTATTAAAATATCGTTCGATTCAAATTCTTTTTAAGAATATCTAAGGCTCAGCGGATGACCTTCCTCTGCACAAAAACTAAGCGAATGAATTATTGGCAGCCAATAATTCGTGCTTTCTTTATATAGCGACAATAGCGACAGTAAGACTTTAATAGCGTCAGGTTTTTTAGAGTAATATTATGAGTCTCCGTTGACCGAAACGCCATCAATAGACCTTTTAGCTATTCTACAAAAGAGCCTGGATCGAGCGATATTTTTATACAATTTTATACGCGAGGCTCGATAGAGTGGCGTTAGTGCTTCGGTCGCAATTGTGCACATTCGAAAATTCTACAAATTGTAATGCAATGTCGTTCGATCTACATTCGTTTTCAGAATAGCTAAAAGGTCTATTTAAAGGGCACAGGGAAACAAGAGACTCTTGGTCATAATTCTATGTCCTGACCTCTTGCTTCGGGCTTGACTCAGGACAGCATGAACATCAAAGCAAAGAGAAAGACGATATGGAAGTGAACAAACGTTACTGTACAATTTACTGTTTTATAATTACTGCAACCATTCGGCATTCGGTGCTACCTGTGTTCAGGCTTGCATTGTCCATCCCCAGGGGGAACTTCCATTAGTTAGTGACGGGGGGGGGGTCAGACACAGCATACTTTTGAAAAACCCAAAAATGTACTACATCTAGGGCATTTGTAAACCCCAAATATTTTCTTACCGTTTCATGATAAATAGAAAATAGAAGCTTTATAGCTTTTTCTGCAATTGCGCTGCGATATCTAAAAGTCAGCTTATCTCTCACCTGTCAAATTTTCTCACCGACAATCAAGCCGATTATGAATGACATAGCCTACCCAGAAGAAGACAATAGACAATGTTTCGCAGCATAGACGTAGGAACCGGGGGGGGCACTGGGGGCACGTGCCCCCCCCAAGATTTTGCAATAAACAAAGAAGTGCCCTTTTTACTTCTAGAAAGTGCCCCCTTTCTCTTAAGAAAAAGGTGCCCTCGAAGTGTTGTGCCCCTCCAAGTTTGAAATGCTTCCTACGTCCCTGTTTCGCAGACCCAAGCCCCATTCCTGAGTTTCCATCAAATTCATTCAAGAGACCATAAAGTTTTGCAATGGGGATACCCTGGGTACCAGAGCCTTGATAATAAGATGGGGGACAAAAATAAAATGATAAGATGGGGGACAAAAATAAAATGCTCCCTTTCCGCTATTAGCGAGGCTCTGGCACCCAGGGTACAATGGGGAGTACGCTTGTTATTACAAGAAAAAATAAGAATTTGAGCAAGCAGTGCTAAGAATTTCCTTATCAAGAATTTTCGAGTGTCATAATGTGAGAACGACATGAAAGTCGAGTGAGCAATTGCTTACATGTGAAATGCTTGTTCAACGGAAGAAACGACCCAGAAACGAGTGATGATATAAAAGTATTTTGCATTGGATTTTTAGGTGGAAAAAGAAGGGAATGCAGTTGAATTTTGAGATTTAGAACAAATACTCATGTCTTTATGAGAAACTTAGAATTTGTGCCAATACTGAAAGCTTGTCAAAATTATCAGAATTTGAGTGCTCAGAGTTTCTTACAAGTTTCTTACAAGTTTCTTGATTACCTTTCTACCTGTGCCCATAGGAACTTATTTTCAAAACGAAGCTTGTCGAAGTCTGTCCACAGTTTAGACCATGATAGTTTGAAATTTATATCAGTAGCGAGCCACCATATAGCTTAACTTATTGTTAGTTCGTGTTTTGAACTTTCTTTTGATGTCACATGAAATTTTGTCCATTTTAGTACTAAAAGTTTCTTAATTGGCTTCTTATCTTTTGAATGCAAGATTTATCTATGTTGTCGCTAACACTGCGCCAGATATGTTTCTTGACATTTAAAACACGATTAAGGAATAAACAGTGTCCTGTTATGTTGAAAACACAAATGGTTTGATAATTATGCTCAAGAATTAAGGTTCAACGATCTATTTGCTATAATATCCATGCTTTTAACTTAAGTTACTTCTCAAACATTGTGTCAGAGTTTCTTAAAATTTTTGGCCATCTTAGTACTAGTTTCTTTTTAACTAGTTTCTTATAAAGAAATACGTGCAGACCCCGGTGGTTTCATACCAAGTAGAAATAAGTGAAAAATGCGTGCAAGCAAGGGTGTGCAAGGGCGTTTCCAAACAGCGTTTCGTTATCAGCTCCTGCTGAAGGGCAGCCCTAAAATAATTTATGAAAAAATAAAAAAGTAGCTATGAACAATTGATGTTTCCAGGTGCAAAATGTCCCCGGTCCCCGTTCAAAACGCTGAAAATCCTTTTTGTGAAAATATTTCCTTGTTTGGAGGAATCTGCCCCCCAATGAAAACCCCCTGGAACTCAGCGAAAGTGGAAGGGAGTCATTACAAACATGGCGCCAAACATGAAGCCAGAAGGCCGTCACAAAACCAGACAGTGAAAATAACAGCGCTGATACCTTTGAGGACAAAAATGATCCATGCATCTTATATGAGATCAATAACTGAGATATCGTGATTGCAGTGCAGGTGAAGCTGCTCAATAACCTCAGGCGCAGGAGAAAGGTGGGCAGGAGCGATACGAATCGAGGAAGGGAAGAAAGCCTGGCCCAGATCACAAAGTGAAGTGAAGGCCCTGATGAAAGAAGCCGAATGAAGACATTAACACCGACAGCCAAACAAATAGCGCATCAAACTTGTTCATGATTTGAATTTTCAAGTGAACATGAAGAAATTCAAACGGAGGAGTTTTGCTGGCTCTGGTAATTGCTAGGTTTTAGGCTAGTGTCTTGTGTGTAGCTACTGCTAAGGTTTAAGGCATGGCACTGCCGAGCATTTTCCTCTGATTTTTAAAAATGGAGAATAAGTTTTATCATATTGCAGAAATTGATTTAATAGGTAATGGAATTCTAGAATCTTCATGGAGATAACTGTGAGACTGCAAGCCAGTAGCCTAGACTAGGCCAAATAATTAACATACATTCAAAAGCATTTCGTTCAATTCCATATTCATTCAGTATCAAAAGTTTAATTTCGGCCCATTCATTTAGAAATTTCTAACACAACAGTAGCAGATATTATGGAGAGCCTGGTGGGTGTGTTATCCCTGCTTTGTTAATTTCTAAAATGTTCTTGCGTATTCGAGAGTGATTTGCAATGAAAACTGCCATTGGCATTGCATTACAGACAAATAAACCAATTTGTAGGAAAGATAGAATACAAATGATGTGTCAACAAGGTGTCAGCAGTAGGCCTGTCCACTGAAGGTCAAATAATCACTATTTGGTTATCTGATCACTATTTGAATAGCAGTGAAGCGAAACGATTAGTCGCTGCCATCCGAATACTCCGAATAATGCGATTATTTGGATAGTATGACCAGTCGAATAAATCGATTATTCGGATAGTATGACTGGTCAAATGGTTGCAATGCAAATGATCAGTCAAAGAAACCCAATAGGTTGACATAGCGAATATTGCGAATTGTGTGACTGATCCAATAGATCAAGTTTTCTTGTCTAGACAGTGAGTAGATAGCAAGACAAAGGGCAGTGACAGGCACATCATTATGTAAAACAACAATTATTGTTAGTCTCTTGTATTTTTCTGCTTTACCTGATTGTATTGCATTGATAATTTTTGTAAATGAGGTCTTCTGTTTGAAGAAGCAAACTTTGTTCAGTTGTTGTACCACAGCAGGACATAGCACTGCAGCTGGACCAGGGGAGAATCCTTTCCTGACAATTTGCTGTACACGGATTGGTCTTTGCTCTCATTCAAAGATTGTCAGTCATTCAAGAGTCAGGACCACACCCTAACCACAACCCTATTCGCCCAATAACCAAATTCGGTAAATTAGCACCAAATATTCAAATAGTCATAATCTTTCATTTGGACAGCCTTAGTCAGCAGATATAATGAGGGGCTGTGGCTCTGTTATTTTGTTCTTAAACTGTTTCTCAATCAATAGCAGCAGCAGCACTTTGTTGATATACATTGTAGCATTGAAGAGTTGTTTACATGCTAGTATATAAAGCTACGGGTGAATAAACACATTTTATTGCAGAAAACAAATATCCTGTGTACAGTATACTGCTACGAATAACTATCATCATCACCATCAATATCCACATACTTTTACAGTGTTTGAAAGAAATAATAACAGCTCTAATAATAGAGGATTGCGCTAAAGGTGGCAGCGAGAATTTTTCACCAAGATCCATTGCGTTTGATTACAAATCTTTAACGATTCCACAGGAATTCGATTAAAGAGCGCAGTGAGTTTCTGTAAAAAATTCTCCACCGCCATCTTTAGCGCAATCGTCTATTGAAGCCTACTTTACTTTATGTAGTTTACTAAGTTTTGCCAGACAGATAAAGATTGATGCTGATAAATTACATCAAGATGACAACGCAAGGGTCTATTGTATTACAAACACAACCTGTGCACTGCCAGAGTAAAAAGTTGGCCTTGCACAAGGAATGCATTTTCTGTGCAATGTTAGTGATGGCAAATTGTCCAAAAACAAAGCAATCCATGTGAATTCTCAGCACAAAAAATCTTCACAGTCTGGCTTGTGGTTCACATACTTTGCAGAGCCACATACTTTGCAGAGCATACAGTTGCATTTATCACCTTTCCATGCTTTTCAAAATTTGGAATTGGTTCTTGAGCCCTGTATACTATTTGGTAAATATCTGTCATATTCGTTTCCTCTCAATTCCAAGGATTCAGATTAAAATTTGTTTAAAAAATCTCAGTCATATCTGCAGATTTCTTATATGGATGAACTCTTAATTCGTTTATGATACAAGAGGAAACCCAAGTATTCATAATCTTTGTGTGTGACAAAAGAACAGAAGAATTTGCATCAGCAACATTGCATCACCATTTTGTCTCAATTTTCCAGGTTCTGTTTTTTGTTAGAGGAAGGTGAACTTGAGGGCGAAGTGAACAGGATTGCTTTGCATAGAGTAGCAATTTGCATGCTAATGTTGCTGTTTTAACATGGAGAGAGCCTAAAACAGTAAACAGCAGAAAAAGTCACAGTTCATTTTCTTGAAAAAGTGTTAGCTGCACCATTGCTTCCTCCTTCTAGTAACCTGATTTGAAGAATCACAGTACAAGATACTCGCACAATCAATCAAAGTACAAGTTACAGCCTCCTTTATGAATTCGTCCTCTTTTTCCATGTTTACATGCACTGAAAAGATGATAAATAAAAGGCAGAAATACTACAAAAAGATATCTAACAGAAATATCTAACACAATATCTAACAGTCTAACCATGCTCTAGATGTCTAATATGTGCACTATTTTCCGCTCAGCCACGTAATATCTAATAAGATATCTTACAGTGTAACAGGACCTAGAAGCTGAGGCTTTTCTTTACCAAGCAAACATCAACAAAACATGCATATGATTGAAATTTATAGTAAGTACCCTACAGTGCACAGTATGCCAAGCACAAAACCTTCCATTGAAAGAAAATGCTGATGCAGGCGAAACTAGGATGTGCTCCACAGACTGTGCCTTTTCCATTAGGAATACAGTATTCTCAAACAGGCTAAAAGACAAGGCAGACTGGCCCTCATGAAAATTTTCTAGAGCAAAGATGTTTTGGCCATAGAAATGCAGTTTTACTTAGTAAAATTTAGAGGAAGCTTCCAACAAACTGTTGCCAACTGTTCTAGTGCAAAATTCAAAGCTCTTTACAAACAATTTGCAAGCTCCTAAATCTAACCCATACTCAAAAACAAATTCATAACAACATTGGTGGAAATTAGTTGCACACCTCATGCCAACCTCATTTGCTACGCTGGGAGTAGTCATTCCTGAAAGGCAAATTTTATCATGGTAGAATTTTTGTGGTATCATTTCTGAAAATTTTGCTATTGAAAAGGAGATTTTTGGAAGTTGATGATAACATTAGCATCCACGAAGTTTGTTGCGCCAAAGTTTGAACACTCATGGTTCTCAATGGTACTGTATTTGTCAAGACTTGATTTATATAAAATGATATCAAAACTGGATTGTTTATTTGAAATTTTTGTAACTGCAGTAATTGGTATTGTCATATGACACAGTGAATTTATGAAAGGAAGCCAGACTGGAAAGTTTGTACTTGGCACACAGAAACATATGTGATTTTCAACCTGGGCCATGCAATTGCCAATAAACAAAGGATCAACTGTTGTAATCTATTGTTCTCAGCCACAAATTTTCCACACAGTCTTACTTATTAGAGGCAATCTCATTTTGCATGTGCAAGATATATAAGCTTTCCAGTCTGGAAGGGAAGCAACAAAATTACGTCTCTGAAAAATGACAACGTACTTAACTTTTACCTGCAAATATTTTTTATACCTGTAAGTAGAACACTTTCTTTTTATTGATTTATATTGTGATAAATTTTTTATGGCAATTATACATACATGCATACATACTTACATGCATAGCTTTTGCCTGTGAGGTGATTCTTTCTCTTCTTTCTGATAGCTTCTCGGCTAGAGCAGCAAGAGGAAGCACCAGCATTGGATCTGCTAAGAGGTATAGGTATTTGAGACTTATTCTGTTTGTTCAGTACCGGTCTTGTATGTGGATTTCTTGCCTAAGAATTCTTGAAAATAGTTTTGTTTCTTAGGAATTTTTTTTTAAAAAAATTTATTGTCTCATGTAATGGGAATATAACAGGAACTTGGAATGTGGCATGTTATCAGTGCTCATCCGCTAGGCATTCACCAAAATATTTACTTTGCTCCCACAAATCAGCCCAGAACAAATGTATTTGCTTCTATCCGAATTAAAAACACTCAACACATGTTGGGGCTACAGAATTCAAAGCTATTAATCCATCCATCCATCCATCCATTCATTCATTCATTCATTCATTCATTCATTCATTCATTCATTCATTCATTCATTATTATCTTTATGCAACTACCTCTTCAGTTGTAAACCTAATACAATGTTTCTATAGTTATAAAAAATGCAAGTAATACCTAAAAAATGGGCTGTTCTTTCAGAGGGTTGTGTTTTAGTGTATTTTTCCTTAGCACTCTCAGCTTGTCAGATGCCCTTTAAGCCGGATCTCCACTAGGCAAAAAAATGTTAAGGCGGAAAAATTCAGGCAATTTAATTGGCTGATTGAATTGTCGCCGCGGAAAAATGTCGAACCGGGAATAGTAGGAATACGTTCTACTTTTGGCGGCTTGAAATTTTTCCGTCTAATGGAGATTCGGCATTAGTCCTTTTTGAAGCACCTGAGTGTTTGGATTTCTCTAACATTAGGAGGGATATCATTCCAAGCCTTTAAGGCAGAGTAGTAAAATCCTTTTTGGCATGTTCAGTGTTAAGCTTTTGGATCTGGAGATCCTTATGATTCTTTTTTCATAATTTGAATATGCGGATCTTTGGTACTTATCCCAAAGGCTTTCCGGGTTCAACTTATTCAGAATCTTATATGCCAGCCATCTCAGAATGATGAAATCGAATAAGATTTTCAATATTTAGCCAGTTAGATGACCATTTCTCCCTTATGCATGCATTTTCTATCATTGAATGAGCCCTGTCTTACAGACGTTGGACGGTATCAAATTTTGTTTTTGATTGACTTCCTTGAATAATATTTGCATATTTAGATGACTTTCCACGATTGCATGGGATACACTACTCAATTGCAATTGGATTATGATATTTTTCAACTTTTTTAAGGCAGACAAGTCACTGCAAACTTTGGACCTAACAGCTTTGAGCTGTTCATCACATTTGAGACTTTCAGTTATGAATTCCAAAGTTTCAAAAGCTATGAACTGGCTTCCCACAAAGAACAGATTTGATCAATATACATGTGTATGCATAATGAAATTATTCAAAGGAATGGCTCCAGCTTATGCTGACAAAATGTTCCAGCCAATTGGCCAAAGGCGACTGACACAATGGTCTAAGTTTAAACAAGCCTCCCATTTTGCAAAAGTAACACTGGCCAAAAGTGTGTACCCTATTTGGGGCCAAAAATATGGAGTACCCCATTGTCCGATTTATAATCTGCAGATGTCAATTCGCTTAAGCACAATGTTTCCCAAATATACAGAGGGACGAAAACAACGTATATGTGTTCTTGTAAAACCTTGTGTCCTTTCTCGCATACATGATTTGGCCTTTCTAAATTATGCAACATCCACAAGCACATAAAATTTCATTATTTATTATCATATATTTGCAACCACCTATAAGGGGGCCGTTATGGAAATAGATCCAGTAATTAAGTATTGAAAATGAAATCTCAAAATTAAAAATTAAGTATGTGCCCGACGTTTATTCAAGGATTTACGGTAAACCTGATTGTATTTTGTTACTTTAGCACATGCAATTTCATAATCTAGCTAAAGCAACAACGGATGTGCAGGTATTTTCTTCAGTATATTGAAAATGACAGTTCAATGCTTGTGTTGATATCACTTGCTTCACTCGGTAGTGGTGGCTGTTCAACTTCATCATTAAGAGAGTGTGTGGCCGAGTGGTTAAGGTGACTGACTCGTAAAGCAAAGGTCTTAGAACGGCTGAGGTTCAAATCCCACGTTGGACAGTTTGGTCGCTGTCCGTAACTCTATCCCGGGTCGACCAGAGCCATTTGAGGGAAATCTGGTAGCTGCGGCGGGTTGATGGTAAAACATCTGTGGCCCCTGCTGGAAACAAGCCTCTCTCAGACTTTCGCGGGCTAGCCACGTTAAATATGATTACCTACCTATTAAAGTCCAATGGTTTCAATTCACCTGGGATGATTTTGTATTGCTCGCACTGATGACAGTTTTATCCTCCCAAGGGATAACAAATGCTATAAAGCTATTAGAAGTCATTGCTCTATGGCAGAACATTTGCTCATGATTTTTGTCCTCTTCTGAACGTTCCGTGAACGTTCACTCAAGAAAATGTCCATAGTAATTTCAGAACGGAGTGTCTAATTGCCAGAATAAGATTTGAACATTTCTGTCGTCCAAATAATGTTATTTGTCATTTCATTTTCATTTCATTTCATTTTGAGATTTTTAAGGAGGGTAGCCCTTCGTCAATATCTATGATGATTTTCAAGAGTCCCTCCACTATCTAATTTACAAATTAAAATATCATAGAAAAAGACTAAGCTAACTTAATTACAATTTTCATAAAATACTAATAAAACCCTATGTTCTAAAATAAATATTAACAATAAAACGGAATCCAAATACATATTTACACCTTCTGTTCGTCGAGTTGTTTGAATTTATAAATCGTGGATGCCTGCTTACGCTCGGCTGAGAGGCCATTCCAAGATTTAGCACCTCTAAAAGAGAAACATTTCTGCCCATTTGCTGAATCTTTCTTTGGTATCCTTAGATCAGTTGCCGAATTCCTAAGATTACGCGAGGTTAACTGGGATGTCTTTGTGAATAGGTTGCGCATGTATGGTGGAGCAAGGCCGTGCAGGGATTTGAAGACCATGATATTAGACTCACTATTGATTAGCTCATCTATGGTCTTCCAGCTAAGTCTTTTTACAAGTGGCAGGCCCGGTGAATCAAAGCGACTGCCAGTTATAATTTGTCACTATTGGTCTGTTGGTATCCAGGGAGCAGTAGCCTCTTAAAGCCTGGATTGGTTTTTTTATCACCCTGAATTCAAATGTTTTCTGATGCCTGCTTGAATTGGAACTGGTAGCCTTCAGCTAGGCTATCAGGTGAGTTGAACGAATGATCAAACATCTGAAAGCCTGTAGCTTTGAACAGATGTCCGGCTAACTCGCTCTACTCATCATATAGTCTTCGGTCTTCGTAATACGGGGACCGACTTGAGGTTACCGATGAAAAGGTCAACAAGCGGCCAGAAATGTTTCTCTTATAGAGGTGCTAAGCTATGGAATAGCCTGTCAGCCGAGTCAAAGCAGGCAACCTCTCTGTATAGTTTCAAAAAAACTATTCAGAAACAGATACTATTAGACACTTTTTCCTTTCACTCTTATTGTAAATTTTGAACATTATTGTATATAAGTTTTATATATTGTAAATAAGGTTTTATAGTTTAATTTAATTAATAGCTTTTTTTCCTTTTATGATATAGACTGTAAAGGGCAACCCTCCTTAAAAGAATCAAATATCAAATAAATATATGAAAATTGTTTGCGTTATTCAATTTCTCTTTGGTGAAATTGAATAACACAGACTTTGATACCGTGGACCTTAACGGCAGGGTCGACGGGGTCTGCTGGGTCCCCGCTATTTAACTGGTCGAATAGCAAGGATGGCTCAGTAGTAGCAAATTTGACTACCAATCTGGTTTTTGGTGGTTCAAGTTCCTGCCCTGCAGAACTTGCTAGGAAGAGTGAGGAGAGTTGCCAACTCTTGGTGATAGATGATTCCACAAAGATGGTAGGGTAGATCTTATTTCATGCAATGCATGATAGGAATATGCCCCCTAGCAACGCATAGCTACCAATATTTATGACTGCAGTATAAAGTCTTGACTGCAGCTACAAAGCCATTACAATTCTATCGTGAAATCTACGCTCTTCTATGCCTTAGCTTGCAGTTGTCTTCATATAGTCTTTTTATTAGTTAAGGTTCATTTTCGTTTTCCCACAATATCAAGATACAGTGACTGGCTAGGGTCGTCGTTTCGTCAAGATTTTCAAGAACATTTTTGTCTTTATTTACATAACTGATTCGAGAGGTGTTGAGGAGACCCTGAATAAAAAGTTATAAAGGTATTGGCCCCGGGGGGGAGGTACATTACTTTCGTATGGATAGGGGTCTGCCGCCCGGTTTTCAGAAAGCTATCCTCTTCTAAGTACCGAAAGTTGCCGTCATACCCACTTTTGTGATGAATTTTGACGGAAAACTACCAATTTTTGACAATTTTTTGCCAATTTCTCGAAACCCACCCATGTTTAAGGAAAATCTGCCAAAAAGGGACCAATGTTTAGAGAATTTAGGACTCAAAACCCACCCATATGGACGGCACATACCCGTACCCTTAACATGTTATGTTGCCCCCCCGGGGGCATTCGACGAAAGAATGAAATATTGTATATGAAGTCATTTAATTTCATCAAAAATTCAAGCTATCAACTAATATACGATATATATACGGCAGCTAAGGATTGTATGTGAGCAAGATTTAACCCTATTTTGGTTGGGGGGCAAATTTGCCCCCCCCTAGTAGATTTTTTTAAATAACTCTGTCAGGAAGAATTTCATAGCCCTGAAACTTCTTGACTTTTTGCAACTATTTATTGTACAAATTCTCAAAAAGTTTCATTGAAATATCTTGAAAAATGAGGGGGCGGGAGACAATTATCTGGGACTGACCCAGGAAAAATCGCAAATTCTCAAAACTCAATTATCGCGAAAAAAGGCGCAGAAGTGGAATATTTTACAAATTTCTCTTGAAATGTAGTGTTATTTGATGCATTCTATCACAAGTATCATGTTTGGATGTAAAATGTGCTCCAAAATGTAATTTTATCGCGATTTTCCTGATTTTGGCCAATTTTGTCGCTTTTCTTGACCACACAAAGGAAAATGCTGACGTGAGCAAAAATGATGGTTATTTTTAGGTTAATTTTTATATTTACAGAAAGTACATGCCTAAGGCTTTTAGCACACCAAGTTTGGTTGCTCTTAATATTACCATTCAAGAGTTAGGTAGGGGGGGGGGCTTTTTTGCCCCCCCCCAACCAAAATAGTACTATCAAATAGCCCAACCACTATAGGGTTAAGATACAAGCTTATAATGCTACTTTCTACCGAATTAATAACAAGTTTGTGGCTTAGGACACCTAGAAATAACTCTAATGAGCTTTCGAGCAAGGTGCCCGTTGCCTCTGTCAAGCTAACATTTAACAATATTAATGAATATGAAAAAGATTTTTTAACATTAACACAAAAAAGAATTCTAAAGAAAAGGAAGGGAAGAAAAACAGAAAAAAAGGGAAAAAGCGTTCTGCTACTATCATCATGGTCATATTGGAGTTTAGTCAGTTTCAGGTGTTACATATGTAAGATTCATGGGAGAGTTAATTTTCAATTGTAATTAGAAGAGGGTAGCTTTCTGAAAACCGGGAGGCAGACCCCCGTCTATCCGCAAGTCATGTATCCCCACGGGCCTACAACTGCCTTCGAGATGTCATTTGTCATAAATGGGAGCCTATGTCCTAGACCCAAACCCTAAAAATTAGTTGAATCATCTTTAAGTTGCAAGGAATTCATAAAACTATTTCATTTCGAAGTACGTCAAAATCATTGATCATGTTTATTAGCAATGCAGCCTCATGATGATAGAAAGTGGATGAAATAGGCTATGTGGCAGTCCCAAGTGAGGGGCATTTAGCTCAGTCGAAAAGCATACGAGATTTTTCAGAACCAAAGGATCTTTAATGATTTAGACTGACTATTTTTTTTAAAGGTGTACGAGATTGTTTGAGAGTGAAATACCCCTCGGTCCCAAGTGTGTTGAAACATGCGGAAGCCTCTTTAGTTTTCGTGTAACGTGCTTGAGCTATAAGATGGATTCATAGCAGGAATAAGTTGTAAATTCTTTTTCACATCAGATGTCAGGCATTTTATCTACCACATCGAATCAGTTGCGCTTGTGATATCATAACCCTGACCTGACATCTGGTGTGGAACAGAATCTAGTACATTTTCCGTTAGTCTTTAATCGTTTGTAGTGTAGTCGTAGTTGGTTGAACGTTGCGTGTCTTTTTATATTGGCCATGGGGTAGTCATTGTCGTTCGCTCTCCATGGTATCGTACCTGTAGTGTTGTATAGTAGGGTAAGGTGGGGGTAATTTGGGTCTACGAGGTACTTTGAGTCTATTTGCTTTTTCGCTCTTAAAGCGATCGTAAATTGAAAATTTCGATTCATGACTCCATGGGTGTCGAAATTTATACTTTCAGGAGTTGTTTAAGTGGTGTTGAAGAATTATTTGATAATTTCTAGTGCTTCACTTCCCTGATTTTCACCGGCCTAAGCCTTTATCATGATCTGACAGCGTGGAAAACTTTCGATTTATGCCAACTTGCAACTTCTTTTCATCAACAAATCATTATCAATCGCATGTTCGATCATTTGGAAAGGTGTTAAAAGTTTTTCAGAATTTTGTTGTGATTCGGTAGATTCTATTTCAATTATTTTGCAAGGTGGGGGTAATTTGGGTCTATTGGGATTTCGTAGGATTTTAATAGGAGTCACGTTGTGTAGGAATTGGCAATGGCTCCCGAATCAAAACAAAAATTGAGATAATACTGCAAGCAAATGGATGATACATAGAAAACAGAATAAGGTACTCGCTTTTGGTCATTTGTTAGTGATTTCAGAACAAGACACAAGGATTCACTTCTTTTAAATGTCATTTCGAAAGAAACTTTGTTTACATTTCCATCTTCAAGAATGGACCTAAGTATGCGCCGATGGTGGTACGATTTATGTTCAATTTTCTCCGGGCAAGTTTTCAAGTTTTTGGCTGCGAAACTCTGAAAACCCAATCACATTTATCCATAAAAGCATGCTAAATTTTTATTTTTATGAATTTAAGATACTCCTGACAAAATAGATACTGTTTTCCTCAAATAGACCCAAATTTCCCGCCGACAGGTTGAAATTACAAGCAGAAGTGAGGAAAGTAAAAATTCTGAAAAAATATTCAGACTTCAAATCAAAGAACGGGAACAACTATCCAAGAACGAAAAAAGATTCAATGTTGGTAAAACGAATAAAGATCTTCAATATTTCCAACGTATTTGCGAGGATACACTATTTATTTCGAAAAATGCCCAATTTAGACCCAAATTACCCCCATCTTACCCTAATTAGAATAGGTATCGTTAAATGTAAGATATATTGTAAATATGTATAGTTGAATCTATAAAAAAAGTTGACTTTTTAAAGTTGTGGGGCTACTTGGTAGTACACGTTTTTTTATAAGAAACTGGTTTAAAAGAAACTAGTACTAAGATGGCCAAAATCTTAAGAAACTCTAGTACTTTGTCGGAGAAGTACTAAGAAACTTTTCAAAGTTAAAAGCATGGATTTTATAGCGAATAGATCGTTGAACCTTCATTCTTGAGCAATATTATCTAACCATTTGTGTTTTCAACATAACAGAACACTGTTTATTCCTTTATGATGTTTTGAATATCAAGAAACATATCTGCCTCAGTGATAGCGACCACATTGCTAATTTTGCATTCAGAAAAATAAGAAACCAATTTAGAAACTTTTAGTACTAAAATGGACAAAATTTCATGTGAAATTAAGAAACTTTTAGTTCTATGGCCTGATCCAAGTTTCTTATAAAAAAGAACGTGTAAATATGATCAAGGCTGTTTAGATCTGTTCTTCAAAATTTTGTGAAGAAAATTTTTATAGAACTGCTCATAATATTAAAACGTTAAGACTGATTTTGAAAACCTAAATTTTATACTCAAATATGTTAGGCCGCGTTCACACTGCTCCGTTTTTGTTATGATGCATTTTTGTTGCATTAAAGCTACCCGTTCACATTACTCCGTTTTTGTACAAAAACGGAGGGGAAAACATCCGTTTTTGTGCGTTCACATTGATCTGCCTGATAACAACTACGGAGCCAAAGATATCCGTTTTTGTGCGTTCACGTTGCTCCGGTTTTTGAAGCTCATTGTTCTATATTACAGCGTTTTCAAATGCCTTCGTTTTTTAGCGTTCACATTGATCAAATGCGTTTTTGAAAGCCTCCGTTTTTGTGGGTATCTACTTTTGATAGAGCTTTCGAAAACCTCCGTTTTTGTGGCGTTTTTTGTGCAGATCAGTGTGAACACTTTCACAAAAACGGTGGCTTTTCTCTCCGTTTTTGTAAAAAAAAAAACGGAGCAGTGTGAACGGGGCCGTAGATTGCAAATGTTATCGTTTCATGGGGATCTGATGGATCATTTGAAAGAGTTCCTTTTTTCAAGCATCAAGCATAGACTCACCAAGTATTTCTTTCATAATGTTCAGACCCAGCTGAAAACATGAAAGAAATATTGATCGAAATCACAAGAAAAGAGCAGATGGCAACAGCTAAAAGAATGGGTTATCTCAACAATTTTGCTCAGGTAAAATTATATTATCATCTTTTGATTTATTTTAGTTTGTTCTTATCCTGTTCTTATCGTCTCTAAGCATGAAATTAGCCATATGCTAGGGATATAAAACTACAGACCAACTTTATTTAAGGTTTAGATATCAGTTTTACTTGAGATTATATTTTAGTGGTCTGGGTTGCCTTTAGATTGCCGTTGGAATTTATCAATTGATTAATTTAAGATAAGTGGACTAAAGAAAGATCAGGTTCTCTGTACGAATCGTCAAGAACGGTCAAGCTCATTAGCTGATGGTTTTCCATGAATGTTTTATGTAGAAGTCGCAGCGTTTTAGTTTCAACAGATGCAAGTTTAGAGCATGCTATAATTTATGTTAGAAATTTGCAGCAATTGTGAGTGTCACACATCCACAAGGCAATGCGAAACGTAACGTAAATGTTGGATTGGGGAGGTAGGTTACTTGTAGACCCATTATCCAAAGAAGAAAAGTTCTATAAAACAAAAACTAAACACTTGCTGCCGCTGTTTCCTCATCTGGACCTTAATTTATGGTGCCCTTGTTGAGATGCATTTAACACTTTATTTGAATGGAGGATTTAACATAACGATTTGGGCAGCCGTAGCAAGTTTTTGCTATGTGTTTTGTAGATCCTTTCTTATTTCGGATAATGGGTTTACTAGCCTACGTGTGGACCCGTTATTCAAAAGAAGAAAGGGTGCACAAAACAGTGAGTAAAACTTGCTACAGATATTTCCAGATTTCTAGAACTTAATTTATTCAGCCTAACAAGGACAGATTTTGTAAGACAATAGCAGCAGTTCCTTTTATTGACACCTAAATTCAAAGAGATTTGCGATTGAAGACAGAGGAAATTCCCGCAAGCGGAAATTCAAAACAAACGAAGACACAAAGTTTCTCTGAAACCCAGGTAGCTACCTAGCTTGTTGTGCATTCCAGCATTGGTTTTTAAGAGCTAACATGAGCGCATATTGAAAGAAGGAGGATATATCTAAACATTTACCACGGGCATTTTATTTTTGCTGTTCAGAAGCTGAGAAGTAATTGCTTTGATTGCACCCAAAAAATACGTGAATTGAATCGCCTCTAAATCGGTTCCTATACCAAACAAGTAAAATGCCCGTGGTAGATATCTAGATATATCCTTCTTCTTTCAATATACGCTCTTGTTAGCTCTTAAAAACCATTTCTGGAATGCACAACAAGCGAGATAGCTACCTGGGTTTCAGAGAAACTTTACGTCTTCGTTTGTTTTGAATTTCCGCTTGAGGGAATTTCCTTTGTCTGCAATCGCTACTCTCTTTGAATTTAGGTGTCAATAAAAGCAACTAATGCTATTGTCTTACAAAATCTGTCCTTCTTATCCAGCCTTTGTTGAGACGCGTTTCACACATTATTTGAATAGCGGATTAGGATAATTAAAGATAATTACTCGATTGGGCTAAGCAAGCTTTCACTCTTTGTTTTGTAGACCCGTTCTTCTTGTGAATGCACGTTTTTTATAAGAAACTAGTTTATAAGAAACTAGTACTAAGATGGCCAAAATTTTAAGAAACTCTAGTACTATGTCTGAGAAGTACTAAGAAACTTTTTAAAGTTAAAAGCATGGATTTTATAGCAAAAAGATCGTTAACCTTTAATTATCGGGCAATATTATCTAACTATTTGTGTTTTCTACATAACAGAACACTGTTTATTCCTATATGATGTTTTAAATATCAAGAAACATACCTACACCAGTGTTAGCGACCACATTGACAATTCATGCATTCAAAAAATAAGAAACCAATTAAGAAACTTTTAGTACTAAAATGGACAAAAAATTTCATGCTAAATTGAGAAACCTTTAGTACTAAGGCCTGATCCAAGTTTCTTATAAAAAAAACAACGTGTAGCGGGTCTATTCATAGGCTATTGGTTTACTGTTAGGCTGGGGGAGGGGATGGTGAAATCGTTGCTGGTATGATGTTGAAATGATATTTACCTTCTGAATAATATAGGCTTCCAAATCTTTAGTTTACAAGTAAGAATATATATAACATTCATGTATATTGAGCTGACCCCGAAAGAGGGGAACTAGAGGCGCAGATTTCCCAGGCCCCCAATTCAGAGGAGCCGGCGAAAAGGTTCTGATAGACAAATTGTGCTAAAAGGGGCGTTTGTAATGTTTTCTGGTAGTATTGAAAATTTTTTTGAGATATAATTTCTAAAAATTACAGAAAAGTTTAGATCCTGTCATTTTCCAGTCCATCGCAGTTCTTCGTGGATCCAGTTCAACTCAATTAAATTTCTTCTGTGAAATAAAAGATGTTACAATGAAATAGAAGACCTATTAGAAGAGTTTTATCCTAGGCAGCGCAAGAAAAGCAGAGCTTATCTAACTTGGACCACTGAACTAAATTTTGAAAAGCGACAAGACGTGCTACTAAATTACAGCCACGATAAATAAACAGCAAGATTTCCTGGGTGAAAATTATAAGATGCTAAAATACTTTCTCAATCAAGCGGGATGTCGTGTTAATATCTATCAGCTTTTTTTCTTTAGTGTCATAGCGAGACTTGTTGGGTTTTGAATGCTTTTTAATGCTGGGGGCAGAGGTTTCCAAATACGGCTTTCCTTTCTATTGCCAAATTTTATTTGCTTATGAATTTGGTAATATTTACCAATGAAGAGTATGGTATTTATGTAAACCTTAGTTCGTTGAGAAATGATTTTGAAACACTTAAGGAAGTAAACTTGGTTTTGCTCCCCAGGGCCAGGGCATGAATACCCATCTAACCATGTGACCAGGCGGTCGCGGGAGCTTCCCTTTTTCTAAACACATGTCTCAAAACTTAACCATAAAACCGGTTTTACCAATCAATGTTCATGTTCATGTTCATGTTCATTATAAATTCAAATTCTCTACCTACAGCAACAACCAACTACTGCAAATAATAAATAACAAAATACAATGTAAAGGCATACAATGAAGATTTAATAAAAAAAAAAGAAAAAAAAGTAGGTAAGAGAATTCTTAAAGGATGAACTCTCTCAGTAGTTGAACTAATCGAGGAGAGAGCCCCCCCTTGTTGTTGAGCTTAACATATTCAAAAAGGCTGAATTTCTGAAAATAATTTTTCGGGTGGACAGACTTGTTAGAAATTGCAAAAGTGTAAATACTTTAATGATGTGTTGAGGCGAATTTACAAAGGCCTTATGCCAAAAATATAATGCAAAAGAATGTAAAGAAGTACCTTCACACGCAAGCCAGACGGAATGGAGCAAAGAGACCTCCATGACACCAGCACGGTGGCCACCCCCAAGAGGAATCCCCATGGAAAATGACCACCCCACCAGAAACCCAAAGAAGCCCCCTGACCCACCCCCACACAGCCTACATACAACGGCACCCCCTAATATCGAGTAGCAAAGAAGTGCGCTTTTGTTTTGGATTTAAAAACCTGTATGGATTGGCTTTCCCTAATGATGACTGGTAAACTGTTCCATGACTTGGCACCGGCAAAACGTACTGATTTCAGGCCATATTGAAGACTCCTCTTCCCTGGCAAAAAGATATCACCTTTTGAAGCTTGCCTGGTACTATGTTGATGAACAGATGATACAGATTCGAAGAAGTTATGGAAATGAACAGGAGAGATCTTGTGTACAGACTCATAAACAAATGAAGCTAGCTTAAGGTCAAAAAGATCATAAAGTCTAAGAATATTTGTACGATGGAATATGGGTGCAGAAGGGGAGCAGCTAGGTTGAAAAGAAATAGCTCTTAATACTTTCTTTTGAAGAACATAGATTGGCTTAATGTATGAATCAAAAGCTAAGCCCCAAACTATGAGGCCATATTGAAGAAACGAAGAAAATAGAGAATAATACAAGCACACCAAAACATTAAGAGGCAGTAAATGCCTTAGCTTAAAAAATATTCCACGAGTTCTTGCAAGTTTCTTTGAAAGCTCACTTAAGTGAACCTTCCAGCTTAAGTGTTCATCCACAAGAAGTCCAAGAAATTTAACATACTTTGTTTGTTTAATGTGACTTTTACCAATCTTTATAACAATCTGTAATGGCAAAACTTTACGAACAGAATGAAAGATAACAAAATTTGTTTTATCAACATTTAATGCAAGTTTATTTATATCAAGCCAGCGTTTAACTTGTTTTAGTTCTTTGTTAACAGTTTTTTCAAGTACAGTTAAATCTCCTGATTCACAGTAGATGTTAGTATCATCAGCAAATAGGTAAAATTTCAATTTAGAGGAAGTATGTGGTAAATCATTAATAAATATAAGAAAAAGTAGGGGACCAAGAACGGACCCTTGCGGAACTCCACATGTCACATCAAGGACAGTAGAGTTAGAGTCATTAACATGAACAAACTGCTTTCTATTAGATAAATAAGATGAGAACCATTGTAATGGTGTTCCCCGGATTCCATAATGCTCAAGTTTATCCAAGAGTATTTTATGGTTGACAGTATCAAATGCTTTCTGTAAATCAATGAATATACCACAACCAAATTTTTTATCATCTAAGGAATTCCTAATTGTTTCAGTTAGACTTACGAGGGCATGATCTATTGAGTGCTTTTCACGAAAACCAAATTGCATAGAATACAAAATATTATGAATCTCTAGGAATCTGTATAAACGTGTGTACATTAGCTTTTCTATAATTTTACTGAAAACCGAAAGGAGAGGAATAGGTCTATAGTTTGAAGATGATAAAGGGCAACCTTTTTTGAACAGAGGGATAACTTTAGCAATTTTCATTTTATCTGGAAATTTTCCTGACTGAAAAGAATCATTAATGATTTGACACAAAGGAGAAGACACGTAAGGGGCAAGTGTTTTCAGCAATGTGATAGGAATACTGTTGGGTCCAACAGACTTTCCTGATTTAAGTAAATTTATGACATCTGCTACTTCCATTGGCACTGTAGGGGATATAAAGAAGGATGTACCAATTCTGTTTTTAAGAAAATCTAATGGAGATTTCATTGTCCTTGGGACCTTCTTGGAAATATTACTAGCAACATTCACGAAAAAGTCATTAAAGGTGTCAGCAATGACAGTGGAGTCAGTGGTTATATTTCCATTTTTATCTTTTAATTTAGAAATCAGGTTTGAATTAGTATTCTTTTGATTTACAATTGATTTGATACCTGACCATAGAAGCTTCATGTTGTTACTATTGACATTAAAATAATTATTAAAATAATTAGTTTTGCTTTCTTTCAGTAAAACAGTAACACGATTTCTAAATTTCTTATACATATACTCTGTTTTATCATCACTTTTTCTTCTCAATCTTTTCAGAATTTTGTCTCTTATATGCATCATTTTCTGAATTCTGTTGTTTATCCATGGCTTATGTTTGAAGTTAACTTCTTTTCTAGTTAATTTCTTAAATGGGACATGTTTGCATGTTAGATCATTAAGATCATCCAAAAATTTATTGAATTTATTGTCAACATCGATTTGGTCATTGTTAAGGTAACTAAAGTCCAACTTATCAAAATCAGATATTAACTGCTGCTCATCAAAGTTAGAATAATCATATTTATAATGTGAAATCTTGTTATGTTTGATTCCAGCATGCTTAATTATTAGAAACTGTGGGAAATGGTCAGCTATTTGAGTTAAAATATTACCACTTTTAGTATCAGTATGAGATATATTAGAAAATATATTATCAATAACTGAAGCTGAATTCTGAGAGATTCTTGTAGGATGCAAGATATAGGGAAGAAAAATTTTGGAAAAAAGATTGCAAATAAAATTATTGCTTGGAGTGTGGGAATCATCATTAAGTAAGTTTATGTTAAAATCACCCAAAAGAAAGATATTTTTATTTGAAATTGAGGGATTGGACAAAACTTCTTGAATGTGATCAGTGAATTTATCTATGTCAGAACAGGCCCAGGCTCCATGGCCCCATGACCCTATGGCCAAATAGTCTTGATTACTTCGTTACAAATAAATTAAGCATCAGTTTTTGACGATGTATTCGATTAGAATTCGTTGGAAAACTGCCAGCAAACATGACAAATTCCTGGACAAATTTCTCGTTCATCCAGTGAGAGAAATTCTCGTTCAGCCATAAAATTCGCGATACGTTGAAATACCTTGCATCAAAAAATCGTAAATGGCTGGATATGACCTTTAAGAATGAGATTTTTAATGACAAGTGTAACAGCGAACGATTTCATTTTTCTTGGGTTTTTGCCCCTCAGCAGGCAATTTTCAAAGTATCTCAGGAGTGGAGGAAAAGTACAGCCTGGTTTCCATATGATCGCAAGGATCGCTGGCGATGCAAGGATCGCACAATTTTGTGACCAGCGATCGTTGCGTCGAAATGGAAGCTGTCTTGTTCAGTTTGCCAGCGATCCTTGCGTTGCCAGCGATCCTTGCGTTTGAGATAGAAAATTTTCTATCTCTGCGATCGCAGTGATCCTTGCGTCAAAGGGAAGCCGACTGAGCATGAATTTCAGCGATCGAGGCCTCTCTTTCAAATGATATCTCTTTGTTATCTCTTAGCACCATTGCGAGAATTGGATTTTGGCGCCAAATTTCTAAGATTGTCGTTGTGATAAATGGAAACTGCATGACGCAAGGATCGCTGAGAGTTGCTGGTCACAAATTTGTGCGATCCTTGCGTCACCAGCGATCCTTGCGATCATATGGAAACCAGGCTTACCATATCTATTGATTTCATTTAAATTTATTTTCTTTATATAATGAAACAAATTGTAAGATTACTAACTAACTTGATAGTCCTTGTTGCTTTCATGCCCAATCACATTATTTCTTGTATTGAGTTCCAACTTCATCCGCATCTAATATTTGGCATTCGATGGATACAAAAGGGTGTTTAAAGCTATAGCTGCAATATATCACTAATGTATGCCAACAAGCAGGAGTAGATCTGCATCCAAGTGTGTTAACGGTTATGTTTCAGGAGGTAATGAGTGTAGAGCGCAGCCTTATTCCCATGGTAGGAGCATAGTTGCAGGTTCTTCCTGCAGGAAATTAAAGTATGAGTTTTGTCCGGTTGCATAAAGAAAAATATTTTTCATGCCCTGCCCGGGCCCCACAAATTCTTGCAGCGGGCCTCTGATACTGATATCTGTACCCTTCTACCTAGCTTGTGCGATGTGTCCCACTTGGTACTGAGTTTGGTTTATCACAAACAGAAATCATCATAAGGTATGTACATTTTCTATTTGGTTTGGCCATAGAAACAGAGGACAGAGTTTTAGTGTTCTTGAGTCCAATAACAAGAGTAGATTTTGTAGCAAAAGCATTAGTCGTTTTTGATTGACACATCATCGTCGTTTCAATAGGATCAGTGATCCCATGCAGTTCAACGAGGAATCAAGTTGAAGCGAAGAATTCTAAACTCGATAGAAATTTTTTTTACATTCAGAAACAATTTTACAATATAAGTTACATTCTACTACACTTCAATCATAACTATACGACACTACGGGGACAATATCAGGAGGAGCGAAAAGACAGGACTACCCCATGGTTACATGAAACAAAGCGAGAACAATACAAAAAAGACAACGAGGGAACAAATACACAGACGAACAACATATAAGTAAAAACTTCGTTAAGCTGAGAGTTAAGGTAGCTTGTAACCAAGTAGTTGAAGATTAAAAAGGTCTACAAACTTCAAACCCAAAGATAGGTTTTGAAAATTGCTTACTTGGCTGCAAGCAGCCTCAATTTATCACGTAATTGCAAATAGAACATTAAACGTGGAGGGTTTGGGTATGGGGGTGTTTATAAGGAAATGGACAGATTAATCAAGGGATTCTGTTGCCAGAATAAACTTACTTGTTAAGTTCAGGATTAATGCATTTGCTTCCAAAGGCAGCTTTCATCTCCGTATAAAAGGAGCTGCAAAGTATTATTGCCCGGAGCTTCAGAAAATCCGTACGTTTACATACATACATACGTACATACATACATACATTGTTTATTTGTTTAAGCAGGTTTAAAATTTGGGCGGCAAACAATGCCGATGTGGACCTGCTATCTAAAAACGAAAAATATTTACTAAAAATAAAAACAAACCTATTACAATCTTAACTAATCAAATTTTAGAAATTAAACTGCCTAAATTGTAAATTATCAAAATGCCTAAAAGGGACTCTAATAATATATGTAGTTAACGTCCTTATTACTTATACTGCAGCTTTCTTTTTCATAAGAAATAGTTTCTAAAAGTTTGGCTACTGATTTTAATTCTTTCTTAAATACTGATACGTTTCTATGTGACTTAATATAATCCGGAATAGTTGACCACAAGAGTTTGGAGCACATCGTTAGCACCAGCGAGAAGACTGCGTCTGTACCTTGTGGGAGAATTACAGAGCAGCAAAAAGTGTTTCGTGTCTTCTATGCCATCATTTTTTGGGCACAGTGGGTTGATTTTCTCTTTAAATAGAATCAGGTAGATATCGACGTGCCAAGGCAAAATTTGAAATTTTCAAAAAGAGGTTTCTATTTTGGTTCCAAAGTTTGAATTGAAATTCCAATGAACATCAGAACTCGTCTACGATTTTCACATTCAAAAAAGGTGGAAAGATTTCTTGCGAACTCGGCAATGATACCCAAAGCATGATCCCTAGGAACAACACTATTCTACTTGTGGTCAAAGTGGCCTATGTTTTTCATTATTTACATATATTGCATAGAATATTGTGGTTTGTTGTCTTACTTGCTGACAAGGTTTTGCGCATAGATGTTATTAAGTGAATTGAAAATGATTTCACGGATGTAAACAGAGTTGACCACAAGAGTTGCCCTAAACATGTATTTGAAGAAGGGGTTTTAAAAGAAGAGACGAGTATATATCCTCCTTTCCTTCTCCCTGTCAGTCTTTGCTATTCGTTCCATTATTTCAGGCCTTTTCAAGGCTGTAGTACCCGTGGTATCGATGCTGCAACTAGTTTCTTCTTCTTTTTTGTTTGGAAACTTTAACTTTGGGAGGCTACTGTTTAGTAGGTCATTTAAAGTCCCCATTGCCTAAGTGACGAAGTCAATGAACGTCGAGAAACAAAGATAGATAGAATAAGTCTTGTTTTGGAGAGGAGGTACTGTTCGTATGTTAATGGTTTGTCAACCCAGTGGAGGGGGGGGGGTACTTTGTGTATTTGTCCTAGGGGGATGTGCCGTTCTCAGGGTATCGTTTTCACCTGTTTTCTCTGCAATGGAGTATCAAGAGTAGGCAACTTTTATGGAGCTGGTTGTCAAAAAATGTCGAAAGTGGAAGTTTTGCTAGATCTTGTTGCTATTTACTCCAATATTTGTTTTTCTGGAGTATCCTTTTTACTGATTTTTCTAGAATCGGTGCCCCTTGGAGGCAAGAATTCTGGAGCCGGATGAAAGAATTTTTTTCAGCCCACCCCCGGAGAAATTTGGGTCAAGTACCACCCGGGTTTCTCAATTGCTGCGCTGTCTTTCGATAACGTGTTTTTTATCTCAGCTTCTGTTTTAGACCATTGTTCATTCTCCGCGCCACGGAGATGCTTGATAAAGAATTCCATTTGTTGATTATGTCCGATAAGAAATTTTGTCACACGTCTATTAAACTTTTATTCCCGACAAGTCCTTAGACGATAAAGCAGCTTATTTTAAACGATGATGCAATGCTGCCACAACTTTTGACAACTGCTCCCCACCAGCTTCCTCTGGTTGAGTTCACTCTCCTGCGCAGAGGTTTTGAAATGACAAGGGCGCTTGTTGCACTGGCTGTTCTTTCTTTCCTTCCACCTGTCTCTTCGCCATTTCAACAGCTCTGCTGAATTGATTTGGGTGGCTCTGAAAGAAATTTCTTTGTTATACAAGTGACGGAGAATAGTAAAGTATTGGTTATCATTTTGATATGATTTATTCTCACGTGTTTTGACTGCTTGAGTTCAAATTGAATTTGTTGTTGTTGTTTTGTTATTTAATCTTCATAGATATAGTTTTTTGTTTAGAGTATACCATGTAGAACTTTATATCTATTGAAGAATTATAAAAAAAATTCGTGATTGTGGCCACAGAGAAGAGGAAAGGGAGCATTGCCTCCTGCTTTGCCCTTTATTTGCAAAGGAGCGAAGAGATCTCTTTGATCAGCTTATTACAGTATGTGATGGATTAAATATACCAGGTCTTGATTCTGATGTTCTTTGTTCAACACCTTCGTTTAGCAGCTCAGACTTGAATATTATTGACTTTTGGCTAGTAGTGGAAGCAGCAATTTCTTTCATAAACAAGACGGGACGAAGTTAGGGTACCCTCGGTCGTTCCATGTGAAGTCAACAATGCACTGGGCTAAATGAAATTCCTATCCTAGCTGTTGTTTTGAGCTCCACCTTTGATTGAGATTATACAAATGTTGTTGTTCACTACGTTAACTTCACGTCAAATGATCCATTAGAGTGCTTGTGCCGCGGAAATTTGGGCCCAGTGCTGTTGCCTGCTTGTGGATTGCTTTCTGTAGGCGTGACGGCTGTTTTTGGCACTCTTGTTAGTCGTTTGCCAGTTGCGAAAGGCGTTTTGGGGGTCTAGGCGCTGCTGTTGTCCTTGTTGGTGGTGGTTCCCGTTGCGGTGGCTGGCGATGTGGGGTGGCGGTGGGGGTCGTTGTTTTTGTTGCATAGGCACCTAAATTGCAGCGATCACGCATTTCCTTTCGTCTTCCTTTATGTTACTTCTTTCGCCTTCATTTTCTTTAGATTATGAAAGTTGTATTTTGTAAAATCGTTGGCACCATTCGCAGTTGGAGCTCAATGACGTTATTCAAGTTGGAGTCAACTTCGGATAGGTGACGTCGAGGCCTGACCTCGCAGCTCACCTAGCCGTCCTTTAGAAGGGACATTAAACTAGGGCCCCCTGCCTCACCGAGGCATGCATAGCGGACCTAAATTAGCTTGACGTAGCTAGAAATCCTGAAAAGCCCACTCAAAACAACTTGCTATACTGCCTCTTCCCGCTGTGAATGGTGCAGTTGGTTGTATTATTGTTGATTTTAATGAGATGTTGAAAAATAATGATATGATTTGCGGATTCCGTGGTAAGATAACTCTGTGACTAAGATTTTAGATTAATTTTAGACACCAGAACCTTGCAACTCTGCTGAAAATCCACTAAGTTACGAGCTTTTAAGGATCATGTTTGCTTGAAAGATAGAATTTGATAGATCTTTTACAGTCGTTTCCCTATATTTGGCTGCTTTGTCTGCTTCTTCTGAGCCCAGTGAATTGATTTGAGAGATTTGAATACAGTTTTTGCCTAAATTTTTTGAGTGGATGGGACAAGCTCCATCCTGAACCTAGACAGGAACCTTCGCTATTGTTCAGGAATCAAAAGTATCAGCTCTAATTTGGCCCCCTTCAAAGCTAATATATAGAATTCATGACTCAAAGTGCTTATTTATACTTATACAGCTAAGGATCGGTCTACAAAGTGTATTGTCTCTTTGTAAGTTAGGCACAATTTTAGTGATACAATCGACCCGATGTGTCCTGAATCTACCCGGTGTTGACACGGAGGATTACCGGCTACTTTGCCAATCTTATGCATAACCTAGACGCGAGCTGAGCTTCTCAAAAGTCTCACTGCAATATTGCCTCGTTGTGACTTTTCTTAACTCTTCAAATGAATTATTTGTTGAACTCATTCTGTATGGTAATGAAAGGTTACGACCTGATATTAATGAAGGACTCATAGATGCTACTGTAAAATTCATTCACACAACTTAGGGCTTTTGATTTCTGCTGTTACTCCGATTCGTGGACACAGCCTCCCTTTGTGAATGTAACTTTGAATTTTTGTTAGTTTTAATGTCTTCATTAATCTTTATGTTTATAATTACCGTAAAAGCTCTATTAAGCCCCCCCCGGGGGGCTTATTTAGTTATTATTAGAGATTATTAGGGCGCTTATTAGAGAGGGGGGCTTATTCACAAAATCAAGTGACAACGATATATTTGGTAGCTTTTCAGTTCTTTTATCCCATATTTTGTGGAATCAATATACAGTGTTATTACCTGACTGAAGTTTCAAAAACAAGGCAATACAGAATCCCGCCATTCCTATTGGCTAATCGCACCTTCCCGCGGGTTTCCCGTAGCCTTGTACAATACGATACAAGGACGCGTTTTTGTCGCCACAGCAACTGCTTTAGGCCTAGGCCTGTGAGATGTACAATAAACTCACAGCTAACAAAATGTGTTTGGTTAAATGAGAGTCAAGATTAGAAGATGTCAGGTAATAAAACTCATACTAACCGATTTTGTTGTTGTACAGGAAAATATAAAGCCCTCGGTCTTAATGCACAGACCTCGCAAGTTCGGTCTGTACTTTAAAGACCTCGGGCTTATATTTCCCTGTACAACACAAAACCGGTTAGTATGCGCATATTACGGCTCAAATACATAAATTCGACACATTTTTTATCCCTAATCATACTAAAATTAACATGCAAGGTTGTGTAGGTAAATAAATGGAAAATATTTGGTAAATTCTAGAATTTTGTTCAAGTAGGGGGGCTAAATAGAGAGTGGGGCTTATTTCAAATTTTGACTCAAAGGGGAGGGCTTAAAAGAGAGGGGGAGCTTAATAGAGCTTTTACTGTATATGTGAATGGCCACAAGGTTGGTAGGTATTTCCAGTCTCCTTTCGACATCGTTCTTGCAATGTTTTGATTCTCGTATGTTTACGAGATTATGAAAAAAGTTATTTCAATCGAACTGTTTGGTTATTTCAATCGAACTGTTATTTTTCTCATAGTTTGAGAGTGGCATTTGTCAGTCCTGCTACAGAAATTCGTGCCGCTGGTTTAAGAGCTTTGCGACATTTTCTGCAAAGTCCAGAACAGATAAAAACAGTTCTTAGTCAGAGGATGGACATTCTCATAACAAGGTGACTTTTGTGGTTGCTTTACTTTCTTCTATCTTAAGGTTCTCGTTTCCTGATCATTTAGTTATGTTTAAAGGTTTGAGTCACTGACCGTAAACAAATTGGTAATCATGCATTGTTGGTGAATCCTCTTCGATATGATTGTTCGAAATCTTTTTTATGTAGTCATGTGAAAGAACAAACTCAAAATGTACATCAACTGTGCCCGTCATGGCAGGAATACAGGATGTTTCATAAAAACTTCCCCGTTTAAACTCAAACTCAAATATCTCTCAACCCACTTATCTCAGCGAAGCAAATAAAACATTTTCTGAAAGCCTGATGACGCAGTTTCTAAATGAGCAATAGTTTGATAAAATTGAGCTACGGAAATGAAAACCGGGGATCGTCAAATCTGAATCAATTTTTCAATCTTTGTGTAAGCAGCGTTTTACAGTATCACGTGCAGATTGAAGTGCTTACCAAGTTTTGCTACAATAACCCCTGTCCTGCTTACAAAAGTGGGGTTGGAGACATTCAGGATACAATTTTTTGCATGCGTGTCATTGATGTCAGGTGAATTACAAAATATAGGCATATTATTGTATTGTGGCAAATTTCACATGTTGATGTCATAAAAGATTGCTTACAAGTGCTGAAAAGTTTATTCAGATTTGACAATCCCCCCCCCCCCGGTTTCATTTCCATAGCTCAATTTGATCACACTAGTGTTCATTTAGAAGCTGCATTACTTCGCTTTCAGAAAATATTTTATTTTTTTTGCTGAGATAAGCAGGTCGAAAGATATTTGAGTTTAAACTGGGAAGCTTTTTTCATGCGACCCCCTGTAGACAATGGCTCATTGGATATCCCACCATGAGAGATACATGCTTATATCTCTACAATCTTACACGAAATCAATGGTTTATTTGTTCCTCCATGAAATATAAAAAGTCATCTTCAAGCTAGCGCTTTCATTTTTGAAACAGTGATCAAAAAGCTGTGTCATGTGACCTATCAGAGATTCCGTGACACAGTCGCTCTTTTGAATTGGTAAATATCACAAAAGATGACTTATCCTTGGATGTCCTTTACATCAGTGGATTGTCTTCTCAAAAATGTATGTTGCATCCTCTTCATGTTTGTCATGAAAGCAAAAAGTGGAGCAAATTTGATCGAGGAAATTTAGCCCGTTTGCAACTTTTTGCAAATGGGCCCATTACAATGTCAACCATATATTCAGAACAGAACGATGAGCCCAGCTTTCTTTTTCCAATCTATTTTTGCTATTCAACGAAGTATTCATCTATATTATGGAGTTTACACTTGATTCTTCCTGATATGATATTTCATTGCCTTCTTTCAAGACTATGTTTCGTTAGTATTGGTTTACATTTTTAATCAGTAATGGTCCTTTTAGCTGCTAAAATTCAAAGCTAGCTGTACTCGCATCAATGTCTACTGTCAGCATTCCAACCCGTTAGTTATCACAGAGGTAATTCGAAGCTTAGGTGCTGTTTATATGTGGGGGACCAGCTTTCCTAGTAGTCTAGCCCTCCTAATAGAGCGGGATTTTATTTTATATTTACATGGAGAGTTAGTCCTTGCAGGGGGGTAATGGGTTAGGTATAATGATGTTAATCATTCCAGTCCTGTTGCTTGACGTTCACTCTATTGCTTTCACAAACGTTTACATTGAAACTTTCCAGCCCTCCTAGGTGAGATCTCTGGTCCTCAATAGAGAGATCTCGCCTTGAGAGCTATCCCTCTAATAAAAGCGAATAGGAATTTCACAAAGGACGAGACCAGAACGTGAGATCTCGGGAAAGAGGCTTGTTCTCCCCCATAGAAACAGCACATTACACATTATGCTGTATAGCCGAGCGGTTCTAATTGGAAATTAACTAAATACCAAAATCAGCGTCTACTCACGGTATTTAGATGAGTTATGCAAAGGTAGTTTTTTTATTTAAATAAAATTATTTTATATTTCAGATCGATTGATTTACAACCAGCAATGGAAGTAGAAAGAGTGCAAGCTTTGAGACTAGTTCGAAAGGTGGGCAATCTTTAATGATTTACATTTATCATACCTTTGTTCATGCAGTAAGGCCAGAATAAAAATGATTGTACACATTGGAAACTGTTAAAGTGAATTTACAATGGTATATAGATTCTCTCTTTTATAGATGGAACAAGGAAAAATGGAACAAGGAAAAATTTATAGTTTTTTTTCAACATGGTAACCTGGTGCTCGGACGTGTAGCAACGTGCTCCAGCCTTGTTTGCTAGTTTTTCTTTATGAACATGATGTGAGAGTATAAATTACTCTTGTTATTGGCTTCTTACGAGATTTTCACAAATGTGCTGCTAATTGGTTTCTCTCAAGCAAAGTTATGAATCGTTTTTCTTGACTCGCGGAATCACAGACTTGACACGCCTCTCGAAATTAGGCCACCGCCCGACGAACAATGACCGTGCCGAAGTATCAAGAGTACTTCGACAAAAGATTCGATGAAATCCAGGCTAAAATGGCAACGAAGGATTGCATTAAGGATCTCCATGATACTATTGTACAGCAAAATGCTAAAATAGATGCACTAGAAGCAAAAGTTGCAATGATGGAGAGTTACATCGCCCATATGGAAAATGGAATTGATGAGCAAGAACAATATAACCGCCGTCTCTGCCTTAGGATTGACGGTATCGTCCCTCCAAAGCAAGGACAAAGTGAGACCAGTGATCAATGTTTAAAGAAAGTTAAGTCTGTGTTTAAAGAGTTGAAAGTGGCCATTCCTGATGAAGTGATAGATCGAGCCCATCGGATAGGAAAACCGAAGGTCAAGAACGGAATCAATATCCACACCATGATCATCAGATTTACAACATGGCGTCATCGTACAGCGGTATACAGAGCAAGGAAAGTCAGCCCAAAGTATAAAATAAGATTAGATCTAACCAAGAAAAGATTGAATGCGATGGTGAAGGTGTCAACAGACTTGGACACAAAGAAATTAGGCTTTGCTTTTGCTGATGTGAACTGTCGGTTGGTTGCGAAAGTTGGAGATAAGTTCATTTATTTCAATGCAAATGACGATCTAGATGCATTTGTTGCTAGATTTGAGTCAGGAGATGACGGAGAGGACGGAAATGAAGAGCAAAATGAAGAGCAAATCGAGAAGGAAAGTTCTGATTCTGAAGATGAAGGTGAAACAGAGTAAACTTTAAGAACTGAGGCTTGTTCTTGGTGATTTTTTACATTTGTTGTTTTGTTAATCTTTTTAACAATCTTGTCACAGTTTGATAGGACCGAGGGGCAAATCACTCCCTAGAAATCTCGCTCATTTCCTCATATCTTTGTATATCTCAAAAAAAAACCTTCATTAATCTTTTAATTGTCCATTTTTAAATTGTCGTGCGATTTTTGGGGAGTCTAATGAGAGGATTGAATGCAATTATTTGGGAGTGACAGGCTCCTAGGACTGGGTTTACGGAACGGGGTTTCTATTCAAGCTTTTTCGCGCGGTAGAGGCGATTTCGCACGGTAAATTTGCGTTGTTTACACATCTACTTAAAATGTATCACGTGATTATGAACCTCAGTTTTGTTTTTGGTTTACTATGCGAAATCGCCACAGTTTGATGCCAATGACAATTGGGAAAGTTTTTATTTTGTTCTGGTATAATAAAAGAGGCTTTATTTTCGAATCCCCTCAAATCCCACTTCTATTGATAAGAAGAGGTAAGATGATGACAAATTTAAAACTGCTCATTTTTAAGGCACATTTGGGCCAATTTTTGAATGGTCAAACCAATTATTATTGTCCTTCGGGAATTCTACTAGCAAAATTGTTTGCAGGTAACAACAATTATATTGAATAGTTGCTCTCGGTTATGAGAATATGAGAACAATGAAAAACTCAGAACCAACAAGGCCCATGCATTCGAAGCAAGAATACCTTTGTATTTAGCGTTTCATTTAACTTGTGTTTATCTTAATATTTGTCGTACCTGTAAATTGTTTTTCTCAATGTATGTATTTTTGTTGAGGCTTGCGAACGGTGGTGGGGGTTCTATTGAAATGGTCAATAGCACGTATCTTTTCTTGCTGTATTATTGCCCGTATTTCCCCATAGGACCAGCGAGAGGATTTCTTTGTGACGATGCCGGTTGAAATGAAGCAATGGCGGGTGACAATAGGGTGTTTCCATGTATCCATCAACGGTTTATGTTCCCCATGCAAAACCTTTAGGCCATTTTCAATTATCTCACGCGTCTTTTGCCTGTACTGGTTTTGTTGTTGTTTTATCGCAATTTCAATCTTTGTGCTACCATTCGTACTGATACTGCAGTCTTTTGCAATGCACTTTGCTGCAACACAGTTGGGTTTCTTGCCTTTGTTCGCCCACGCGCATCAGTTTGTGAAGACAGTGCTGTACATTATCGTGGAACTCGTCAAGCGAATTCCGCTAGTTATTCTTGTTGCTGTTCGGAAGAAGTCCTTTCACTCCCATTATGTTTACTTTCACGTGGCGTGCGTAGCTTGTTACGCATTACATATAGGATGGTTGATTCTCAGAACCATTTTGTTGAGTGGTGATGTAGAAACTAATCCTGGTCCGGAATCACTTGATTTTTGCTGTTGGAATTTGAATAGTATTACTACATATGACTTTTTAAGAGTTTCCCTTATTGAGGCATACAACTCAGTGTGCAACTATGACTTAATCGGCATTGTTGAAACTCACATTGACAGCACCGTTGATGAAGATAGGCTTTCACTAGATGGCTATACATTTCATAAAGCGAATCACCCACAAAATGTAAAAAGAGGTGGCGTTGGGTTATACGTTAGGGATTCTCTTCCTTCAAAAAATCGCTCGGACCTGGTGACTCTTCCAGAGTGCGTTGTGTGTGAGATCCAATCAAACAGGAAAAAGTACTTTTTCGTAGTTGTTTATAGAAGTCCAAGTCAAGACCAGAGTGAATTTGATAACTTCACAATGAATTTTGAGTTGTTGCTTTCAAAATTGCATGCTGAAAGTCCATTCTCTGTTATCATTACCGGTGATTTCAACTGCCGCTCGTCCCAATGGTGGGAAAATGATATCGAAAATAATGAAGGAAAGCTATTTGAGCAAATAACGTCTGACCTTGGTCTACATCAACTGATCTCGGAACCAACTCACTTAATGGGCGATTCAAAATCCTGCATTGATCTGATTTTTAGTGATCAACCAAACCTAGTTATTGATTCTGGTGTTCATCCATCACTACATGAGCAATGTCATCATCAAATCGTCTATGGGAAATTATCTGTTTCGAATGTTACACTGCCCCCTCATACCCGCAGAATCTGGTATTATGATAAGGCAGATTTTGTCGCCATTATGAAAAGTATTGGAATGTTTCGTTGGCAGGAACATCTTGAAAAAATCACATGCCCTAACGAGCAAGTAAAATTACTCAACGAAGTCCTTTTGAACATTTATTCTAATTATATTCCAAACCAAGTCAAGGCGATCAGGCCTCGTGAAGCTCCCTGGATAACGCACAATGTTAAAAAATTCCTCAGGAAAAAGAATCATGCTTATAAAACTTTTGTTAGGAACGGTCAGCCAGGCGACAAGCTTGAAGGAATACAAAAGATGATATCTGACGGTGCAAAAATGATTGAGGATGCCAAACAAAATTACCTCCGTAAGACAGGGAAAACTTTAGCTAATCCAGGGACATCTCGCAAAACATATTGGTCTTTAATCAATACCCTTCTGAATAAGGCGAAGATTCCTATAATACCACCCCTTTTAGAGAACGGGTTATTTATAACTGATTTTACTGAAAAGGCTCAGTTATTTAATGACTATTTCATTCTCCAATGTACAACAATTGATACAGGTAGTGAACTTCCTCAACATATTCCAATACCTACTTCCTTGATAAACGACTTTAACATCTCTGAGGAAAATATTCTAAATATCATAAGATCACTTAATCCTAACAAGGCACATGGCTGGGATGAAATTTCTATAAGAATGATAAAAATAAGCGATGTTTCGTTACTTACCCCTCTTAAAATAATATTCACGAACTGTTTGAGACAGGGTGTATTTCCCGAAATATGGAAGTGTGCAAATGTAGTCCCGGTTCACAAGAAAAACGAAAAGAATGTAAAGAGTAACTACCGTCCTATTTCTCTTCTACCAATTTTCGGGAAGATGTTTGAAAAACTCGTTTACGACTCCTTATACTCGCATCTTGTTTCATGTAATTTGCTCAACCCCAATCAATCAGGGTTTCGTCCTGGCGACTCAACAGTAAATCAACTAATTTCCATAACGCATACGATATTCAAGGCGTTTGACTGTAATCCTTCTCTTGATGTTCGTTCTGTGTATCTTGATATTTCAAAAGCCTTTGACAGGGTATGGCATGATGGTCTCATTTATAAATTAAAACGATGTGGCGTCTCCGGGAAACTTCTTTCTCTCATCCAAAGTTTTCTTAAGGATCGGAAGCAGCGAACTGTTCTGAATGGTCAGTGTTCTAATTGGGGAGATATTTCGGCAGGAGTGCCTCAGGGTTCTATTTTAGGTCCTTTGTTTTTTCTTGTATACATAAATGATCTGACTGCTGATTTGAAATGTAATGTCAAACTTTTCGCCGATGATACGTCTTTGTTTACGGTTGTTCGAGAAGCTGACGAAGCAGCAAGTGATATGAACCATGACCTTCAATTGATAAGTCAGTGGGCCCATGATTGGAGAATGTCATTTAATCCTGACCCGCAAAAACAAGCTGTTGAATTATTATTTTCAAGGAAAAGAAATGAAACAGATCATCCAGTGATTCTCTTTAACAACATACCCGTAAAAAAAGTAAATGAACATAAACATTTAGGTATTATCTTAGACTCAAAGCTTTCCTTCTCGGCTCATATAAAATCTGCTATCTCTAAAACGAGAAAGGGCATTGGTTTGCTGAAATATCTCTCCAAATATCTACCCAGACATACCCTAAGCGAACTATATAAGCTTTACGTGCGACCACATCTGGACTACGGGGATGTTATCTATCACATCCCAGCTAAAGTATGTGAATTCAGTCAAAACATCAGTTTATCAAATTTAATGGAAAAATTAGAATCTGTTCAGTATTCTGCTGCCTGTGCTGTAACAGGAACTTGGAAGGGAACATCACGTGAAAAGCTGTACATTGAGCTTGGCTGGGAGTCGCTGAGCTCCCGAAGATGGAGTAGACGCCTTACTTTGTTCTACAAGATTATGAATAATCTCACACCCTTGTACACAAAGGAGCCGATCCCACAACCTCATCAGTCAAGTTACTCTCTTCGCAATCAGGATGTCGTTGGGCGGATGAGGGCAAGAACCGAACAATTTCAATCCTGTTTTTATCCTAACTGCGTATCTGAATGGAACAAGCTCGATCCAGAAATCAGGCTTGCACCGTCTGCTGCTGTTTTTAAGAAAAAGCTTTTGTCAATAATTCGCCCCCCTGCAAAATCTGTATTTGGTATTCATGACCCAATAGGCTTATCGTATCTTACCCAAATAAGGGTCGGTCTCAGTAAATTAAATCTTCACAAATTCAGTCATAATTTTCGAGATACCATTGACCCAATGTGCCCAACGAACGATGGCATTGAGGATACGGAGCACTTCTTGTTGCTCTGCCCTTCATTTGACATTCAACGACGAGATCTTCTCGCTGGAGTTTCGGAATTATTGCGACCTTATGTTCGAATAAACAGCCTTCCAAATAACGCGCTGGTCGAAATTTTGCTGTATGGTGATAAAGACCTTTCTATTGATGTTAATAAAAACGTACTCAAATTAACCCTCAATTTCATTCACAACACAGGCCGGTTCAATTGAAATTGTTTGAAGCAGCTGCTACACCCCCCCCCCCGATCGCAAAGTCTCTTTTTCTCCTTTATTTGTTTTTCCCGTTCTTTAAGTCTGTTTCACATTGGATGTAAGGCCATCTACACAAAATTTCAAACATTTAATATCTTCACTATTGCATTCCATAAACCCTGATCAACTTAAGGCGCAATGTCTTGGGCAGTGGGGACTCTGGAGGGAGTCAGGAACAGCAGCAACTGTTGCTGTTGTTGGTTGTTCTCTCAACCGGGGTTTCTATTGTTTGGCATCAGGCGCCTCCGTCGCTGACCTGGCAACCAATGTGAAACAGATTCCAGTATTTATCAGTATCGTATCGTATGTACCATTTTTTATGTGTATTTTTATATCTCTATGTGTTGGCCATGGGGTAGACATTGTCTTTTGCTCCTCATGGTATCGTCCTTGTAGTGTTGCACAGTAGTTAGAGTATAGTAGAATGTAGCATATATTGTAATTTTTTAAATTGATATAAAAAAAAAAAAGGAAAAATGCACACTTATAGCAATGTTCTTTGACCCTTCATTACTTTTATGTATATATTTTCATCTAAAAGATATAGTATACAAACGAACGAATTACAATACAAGACAGTAGTGCAAGGTGCATGAAAATACGTTGCAACCCTGCAACTGTATTGCATTTAACATCATACTACATAGTTACATTACCCACTAAGTACATAGTTACACTTGACATAAATACTACTTGAAATAGACACTAATACAAATTCCAGATACCAATGCTATAGATGCTAGCACAGATATATACAAGAAAATAATCTAACAGAAACTACAAGAAGAAAAGCGAACCACTACAGTGACCATTCTGCACAACGAACCGTCAGAAAACCCGTAAATGAATCCAGATCTCGTTAAACAAGTGGTCTGTAGAACTGAGAATTAGTCTGCAAGGGCTTATGTCCTTGGAAAATGGATGCTTAGAAAACGAGGGTCCATTGAACAGAGGATGCGCTATGAGAAATCTTCTATTGTTTCTGGCATGCAACCAGCTTTGATGTCGGTGAGAAATTTTAGATTTGTTTGCTTCTTGCAAATGCAGCTTTGCACAAACCCTTTAACCTTGTTTGCTAATTCAGCTCATCTTGTTGTATTTCGTTTGCTAGATGATTTATCTTTGCCCTGAAGAATTCCCCATGACTCTTGCAATGTCGTTAGCCGCTGTCAGTGGAGATGTATCACAAAGTAGAGACCGCATGTCTCGAGCTTGCCTTGCAACGTTATGTGAACTTGGTATGTATCTTGTGTTTGAAATTGAGACAGAAATCATACAACTTTTGTCCTGTGTGGAAGCCTGCCTCTGATCCATTAAGTACAGGAATCATTTAAATATTTGCTTCAATCTAGGACAGCGTTTAGCTTTGAATAGATTTGTAGCTATGGGCTATGTTTCAATGTTCGTAGTTTATTGTGTTTAATTGCTAGACAAGCCGTGACCCATGATCGTACATCCACAAAACATGGACTGAATTTGCAATATGAGATAAAGGCTGATTCCAAAGCGCTTCGAAAGTCAAGCTTTCAACGCTTGAATGTTAAAGACAAATGTTCAATGATGTTCGTTGAAAGATCATATAAAATCTCTCTCTCTCTCTCTCATTGTTCTTTATCTGTGTATTTTCAGCCATTAAGAATATTGAAGTAGCATCATACTGTGGAGCTGTCAATGTCATTATCAGTAATATACTAGATTGTCCGGTATGATGTAATTTATATCTTATTTCTAATTTTTTCCCTCCTTCGTGTTCATTTCTAATTGCAAATCGATTTTCTTCCTGTAGCCTATATCCATGGGACCTCTGTTCCAAAATGTAAGCAGGAGTGTGCCTGTGGCAATTTCAAGATGGTACCGTTGATTTGACCTAGTTTTTGACATGATACACTTTTTGTTAGATTAATCTATGTACCAAAGATGCAAATTCTGATTCGTATGAACAAAAATTGCGAAAGTTGAAGCTTTCCTGGTCCAAAATAAAAGGACTTCTCTTACATAGCATGATATCGCCAGCAAGTCTGGAACGGATTAGACGTATTATCTGATACGCTACTTTTGCTCCTGACTATCATGAGCTGGATTTCTGCATTTGCTCAAACTAGCGTTGGTAACCTCGATACTCAAAAGCGCAGGCAGATGGCCTCAGACTTTTAAGGCAGTGGTAGGCCTCGATGACAATCCGCTGTTCCAAAACAAAATTGTATCCTTGTTGATGGTACATCCTTTTTCACTTGAGCACCCAAATTTGAAAGCAGTATGATGATTAAAAAGCATGCAAAAATTTATTTGGGCCGTAGAAAATGAAGTTAGGCCCTGTTTATATGAGGTAAGACACTGCACCTGCGAGACGTGGAGCTGAGAGGCGAGGTGGAGTAGAGTCTCTCTTCAATGATATCAGAACGGACTGACTAATGAGAATAGATGAATAATTTTAATGGCAAGAATTTCACCTCACTCAGGTGAGATCCTGGTGGTGTTGCATTCGTCTTGTAAACGCGAAATGAAAATACAAAGGATTCTACGGGAAGGTGGAATCTCACCTCTCAGCCCCAGCTCTGGTAGGTTGAGGTGTTTTTCCTCATATAAACAAGGTCCTTGTAGATATGAAAGGCCATTTTCATCTTGTATCAATTTGTCTTCAGATACCTCGAATGAATGAATCGCTGATAGTAACATTAATGTATCTCTTTAATCAACCGAAATATCGATGTTTTGTTCGGAGGGGTGTTGGCATGGAGGTAAGACAGCACTTGATTTATTTTTGTTTGTACTGTGTACGTACATCGTTCATTGATAGGACACAACATAGGGCTGAAATCATTCAAATCTTTAAAAACGTGGGTTTAAAATGGTATATATCATATTTTTCTGTGAATTGAATGACTTGCATGGAACTTTGTCTGGGTAATTTGCTATTAATCTGCGGTGGAAATTCTTAATCATCTTGATTATGGTCGATTCTTGATTATTTTCAAAGTGGCGGCATTTGATTGTATTTCTTCTTTTAGCAAACCTGCTAAAGCTAAAATTTGATCCCGAGTGTTGAATCCAAGTATGTTTTTGTCTGTTTGCCATATATTTCAAAACACTCGCACTTTCATTGTTTTAACTGTCGAAGCTTTCGCCTCACTTCTGAGGCCTCATCAGCAACCACAGGAAGCCCAAATGGCTAAATAATAGATGTCATTTTTGTCCGTCTACCGATTTGTTCGATGATATGATGATGTTCAATGCAGCAGTACAGTAATGAAAACCAGTTCTAATCAATGATTAGTTTATTTCAGAAAGAAGTTAAAAATCATTACTTACCTTTTTTAAATCATCAGTACTGTTTCTTTGTGCATCTTACTCTGGTATTATAAAACAAAGAAGCAATGCCTTCACACTAACCTCCGTCTGCCATTTCTTATTTGAACTGGAAGTCAAGGCAACCAGTCCTACTCGATTTGGAGTCGAGGCAACCATATTACGTCACATAACACTGATGAACGGTTTGCATTGTAGTGTACTTATGTTTATAGTTTAACATGGACAGAAAGTTTTCCAAAGGCCAATGCCGAAAATCTTTTTCAATTGCTCCAAATGAAATTTATCCTACATGAAAATGAATTTCATTTATTCCATAACAAACTGTGATACAATCGGGTGAAGTCACTTTTGGGAATAAGAAATTATTAATGCTAAAACACGGGGTAGTCATTGCCAATTTGCTTTCCAACCATCTTCTGTACAAGCATCTGGGCTTCGAACTCGATAAGCGCTAATTAGGACTGGTTGCCTTGACTTCCAATTCGAATAAGAAATGGCAGACAGAGATTAGTGTGAAGACATTGCTTCTTTGTTTGATAATACCAGAGTAAGATACACAAAGAAACAGTACTGATGATTTGAAAAAGGTAAGTGATAATTTTTAACTTCATTCTGAAATAAACTAATCATTGATTAGAACTGGTCTTCATTACTGTACTGCTGCATTGAACATCATCATATCATCAACCATATCCGCAGACGGACATCTATTATTTAGCCACTTGGGCTTCCTGTGCAGCAACTAAACATCAGCTGCGTTCGAACTTAGTTTTCGTTTGTTGATCGTGGATATCAACGAATTGCCACGGCAGACTTAGACAACATTGCCTAAAGTTTTTTTCAAGCACTTTAATTCAAAGAAAAGGTAATAGAATCTTACACCCAGCCCTTTAAGGATTTGAGCCCTATGCTATAGGACTTCAAACTGAAGGTGAAGTTAAAGGTGAAGTTTCGGTTTTTAGCGCCAAGTGCTGGGATCGCAGAAGTACAGTAAAACCCCGCAAACAAGAACATATATACTTTTCTAAAAGACAGACTAGCTAGGTTCTTATAAATGAGGTACTTGTGACATTTACAGGGTTTGGTTCTTATCACAAGGACAATTATGACTATGATGAATATAAAGCTACAGTATACAGTATGTGCTAAATATACTTAAGGGTATAATGACTTCATTTCAATATCAGAAGGTATGGTATTTTTGTTATTGACAAAGCAATTTAAACCATACAGCTAGATAAAAGAATTTGCGTATTCCTGAAACTGTTGGAGGTGTTCAGTTGTCAATAAATTGTTTACTGATTTGATGAAATTTCTTAATCAAGTGTACCATCTCATAAGAACATTGAACTAAATCAGTCTGTATTTGGTTCTTATATTTGGGCGTCTTTTCCCACAAAATCAGTCTGCAGGTTCCTATTTTCCTATGTTCTTGTTTGCGGGGTTTTACTCTAGCTGAGCGCCAATCGATTCCGCGACCCCTTGTTTAGACGCTCAAGTGGTGTGGCTCTACTGGGTTTCAAACCCACTCCGCCTGGCTGTTCTGGCTGCAATGTCAGAGGATTACACCACTGTGCCACAAATTTCTTCAAAACTTAAAACAGCCATTGTCACTGGGGTTCTCTGCGAGCATGATGTATTTTCAGATTGTCTGAAAATCAACGTTGGCCTAATTATAGCCTAATTGATACACACTTCTTAAAGAAAGAGGCTTGGATCGAGCGTCCAAATCTGGTAAATTTGTGAAGGTAGACAAAGGAATTACACCCGTTTTCGGTATAATGATGCTAGCTGTGGCAAGAAGTTGCTTCGGATTTCAGAGCACTTTTCAAAGAGTTAATCAACGATAACTTTACTCAATGCGAGTTAGGAATGTTCATTTTATACACAGGCAAGTTTTTGTGTCTTCTGGCCTTGCCTCTCGGTGTTTCTGTTCATTGTTAGCTAATTTTGTGGTACAACAGTTACAACTCTAAAGTGAGCCTGCAAGGTTTTCATTTTGCGAGTTGCAAGTGAAAGTTTGCTTTTTTCAACCTTTGTTATTCAGTTCAGGGAAAAGTTAGCTAATAATGAACTAAACAAGAAACAAAAGAAAACGAACAAGAAACAAAAGAAAACGACCAATAACACTTGCCTCTGTATAAACTGAACCATTGCTAACTCTTTCTTTAAACAATTTGTCGATGATGAACTCTCTGGAAAGTGTTTTGAAGTCCGAAGCAACTTCTTGCTACAGCTAGCAGTGCTCATACCGAAAACGGGAGCAATGCTTTTGTTTTCCTTGACAAATTCATCAGATTTGGACGCTCGATTCAAACCTCTTTTTTAGAAGTAAAATGGTCAATGGCTCTTCAATATATCTTTTGGAATCGTTAGATCTATACAATATTACATTTTAGAATTTATTCTGCAAGGTTATCTTGTACTACTGTAGCATGTATGCCTTGGCAACATAATTTCAGACTCTGGAAAGGAAGCATTCGTTTTCAACAAAATTTGTGTTTGAATATAATGGAAAATATCTTATTAATCTTTCCATGGATGGGTCTTTTCTGAATTTGTAATCAGTCGGCTGTTTGTTCTTTTCTTGTAGGCCATATTAGCTCCATTTACAGATCTCTACTACAGACACAATTCAGATATACCGGACAACATCGTACTGTAAGTCTTCTTGACTCCGATTCTCATAAGTACGCTATCCAAAACAGTGCTTTTTCAGTAGACGGCAAGGAATTGCTTTATCTAATCTTGGAACAAAGTCATAGACCTTATCTGATTTCCTGACTTCATAGTCCTTATTTCTTCTTAAAAAAGAGGTTTGGATCGAGCGCCCAAATCTGGTAAATTTTACCAAGGAAAACAAAAGCATGACCCCCGTTCTCGGTATCGACATTTCTAGCTGTGGCGAGAAGAAGAAGTTGCTTCAAGATTCAGAACACTCTACAGAGAGTTCATCAACGATAACTTTGCTCAAAGCGAGAGTTAGAAATGATTTCGTTCATACGCGGGAAGCTTTATCTGCCTTCTGGCCTCGTTTTTCATTGTTTTCTTCGTTTTTAGCTGAGTTTGTTGTGTAGCAGTTATGACTTAAGAGTGCGAGCATGGAAGACTTTCATTTTGCGAGCTGCAAATCGACTTGTGCTGCTTTCAACCGTTGTTATTCAACTGAAAGAAAAATCAGCTAACGTTTCTGGTTTCCCTGTGATATCTTCAGGTCAAAATTGAAGAAATTCCTAAAATTATGATTATTGCCTTCTGAATGTACTTATTCTATTTTTTGGTCATCTGGTTTTACGTTTACTTTAACAAAATTCTTTTTAGTTTTCTTTTATATGGGGGGGGGGGGTTCCTCTCTCAATATTTGTCTCTTCTTTGAGGACTCTTCAGACAATCTTCCTGAATACAAATTGCAGCATTTCTTGTGTAATCTTTAATTTTCATTGTTTTTCCTTGTATGTAGATCGTGATTTTCATGTATTTAGAATTATGTGTTGTATTTGTAGTATTTGTATTGTATTTAGCATGATTGTCGAATGAAATGAAACTAGAACTGAAAACTGAATAAAAATAACGAGAAACAAAAGAAACAGACCAATAAAACTTACATTTTTGTAAACTGAACTATTGCTTACTCACTTTGTGCAAAGAAATCGATTAAAAGCTCTCTGAAATGTGCTCTGAAAATCTGAGGTAACTTCTTACTACAGCAAGTAGTGTTTCTCATGAGTACGGGGGTCGTGCTTATGTTTTTCCTTTCAGATTTTACCAGATTTGGAAGCTCGATCCAAGCCTCTTTTTTTAAGAAGTAAAAAGGTTTGTTTTCGATAAGAATATATGATACCCACCAGAAAACGTCGCTTATGCTCACTTGAGGTCAAGTGACTTGGTAAATCATCTCTTTATCCGTTGATACTGTTACCCATTTCACGCTTTTTCTTTGCATGAAGAAACTTTGCTGGAGGACAATCGTATGATCTGAAGGAGGTGTAATCAACATTGACTAAATTTGTGTATCAAACTTTTTTTCGTTAAACTTGCGAAGAATTTTGTCATATGGAATTTCAAATCAGTTCATGACTCAATCTGGCATGGCACTAAATGGTATTGACTACTCAGTATATGATACTGCGTATGCTGTATTTGATCCTATGGGGACAGAGCAGAAACTGCGCACGCATGCGCGAAAACTTGTAATTTTGAGCCCCGCTAGCTCCCTGCAGCAGATCCCAAAATTTTGGCAACACTTGATATTTTGTTCCTTGGGCCGTAAACTCTTGATTTATCATTTCAAAAAGCTTATCTATGCAAACACTTCTTTATCTCAGATTGCTCGATGACGTCATTTTACGCAGCTTCTGCTTTGTCTCCTATGGGCCTTATCTGACTCCCTAATGACTAACACCATTTTAGACCAAGGGCGTCAAATCCTAGCTTTTTAATCGAAGCTGAGTCTGGCTAGCAAGCTATTTAGCTCCATGAAATGGTTGAAATTGATTCTTTGTCCAAGAATGTGACTGTTACCCCATTCACATTTCCAAGCTAAACCAATTCATATTAAGGTTTTCGAATGGAACCTTCTAATTGATCAGTCCAACAAATCGAGTGCATTTGATTGGTTGAAATCTAACCTCGCTTAGATAAAGCTGGTTTAGCTTGCCAGTGTGAATGGGGCATTAGGCGCTTCCAAGTTGTCAATTTTGTTATCGATTTCAATAGTTGTTAAAAGCAAACGCAATTCGCTGTGATAGTTATGGAAATATGCTTTGCTTTTTAGAGAAGACCAGAAGAATCGGATTGATGCTGCTAAGATTGCTTTGGTGACAGTTTTCCGAAGCTGGCCAGGTATCTTTTCATTATTTATTTTTAATATTATCATTATTCTTAATCAAGAATGACAGTGGAGAGAAGATATTTCACATAATTTTATTGTGACAGCCGTCAGTTTAAGCCTTGTTCTCATTTAACCATGGCTGATTTTGGGGGTTGTTAGTGGTAGGTCACCAATTTTAATGGTGACTGCGATACTGCTAAGCTGTCGCTACGACCGGTAGAAAGTTGAAATGAGCTCTAAAGGTGTGCTGAAGGTTGATGAGAATTCTGTTGCGGCTGAAATCGATATTATCCCATGAAAATCTACAAGATTGGCATATGTACAGTCTTCTAATATTGACGCATAGGCCGGTGAAACTGTACAGAAATGGCAAGAGCTGTTCGTGATTGTATATGAGAGCAACCTGCTGGGGTAGCTTCAATATGCAGATGATGAGGGTGTACCGTTTTGACTTGTAAAATCACACCGTAATAAATTGTGAATTGTCCAAAAATCTCCCCCCAAAATTTACTGGCCATTCAAAATATTGCCTCAAATTTGTGACAAAAATTCCAAATTCTCACAAAGTATATGAACTTGGATCAAAATTAATACTCTAAAGAATTATTCTCCTAATATTACTCTCCGAAAGTTGTTTTTATGATGATCCTACCTAAAATGTCACCCTAGCATTTATTTTCTGCATGAAATGTGCACTCTAAAAAGTGACACACCCCGTAGCGTAGCAGTTCATATGGTATGTAGTTAGCCCCCCCCCTCTCCAGGAGCAAGTCTTAGCGGTAGCCAGCGGTATCACTAAATATCGCATCAATCAAATTTCAGGCTGTTATTTCAACTGAATCGTATCATATGATATGATATTTACTCTTTATTACCATTATCCTATTTCTTTCTATCAATGGACTGTAGGCCTACCTGTAAACTGGTCCACTGCTATTACCGTTAGGACAATGGGGTGCTTGATGTTGTTTTGTTTTTCTAGGAGATTAGATATTCATGTTTCCATTTGCCTTGAAAAATTAAGATCTCATCAAAATCATGTTCTTTTTTCAGGCATCATTTGCATGTGTGATCCTGAAGGAAATGGCTTAGAGTCACTTATGGGCGTCTTTAGACTTCCTAATTCGGATATAAGGGTAAGAGAATTTTCCTTTTCAGTTGAATGGTGTTATATGGAGTTCATATCTCTGGTTATCATGTTTACGCACATACGGATACATGTGTTTCTATCGTGTTTATAATGCGTACAAAACACGAGTTTGTCTGTTTTTCTACCTCGCACCCAAGGGTACTTTAGGACACTGAGGCCCAGCTCACACTGCTCCGTTTTCATTAGTATCCGTCTTTGTGGCATCGAAGCTACCCGTTCACATTGCTCTGTTTCTAAACATAACGGAAAGGAAGCATCTGTTTTTGTCCGTTCACATAGATTCGCCTGATAACAAATGTGCAGTTCAAAATATTAGGCTTTGTGCATTTTTGGTTGTAAAATACGTTTTTGATTAAAATGCGACCTCAGCAAGTCAAGTGAAAATTTCATAGAATTACGTACTTAATTTCTGTGTCATAAGCGCACTCTGACGACTTATTGTGTTTTTTCTTATTTTTTTTATTATAAATGAATATTTGTTCATCTTTCTCTTCAAGGAAGGAATACTTGAGACATTATTTCAAGTATTTTGCTTACGGCTGCCAACGTGGACAGATGATTTCACTGAGGCTTTAAACAGTTGTGGTGAGTAGACCCCCTGTTTCTCTTTGTTTCTCGAGCATTTTATGTGTTCACTAAAGTTCAGTAGGGGATCATCATATCTAGAAGTACTTTCCACTTTTACTTAAATCATTCTTAAGTTGAGGAGACATCTCCGTGAATCTCCCGTTTGTTCAGTAATATGATGCAGATTTCATAAAGTCAATGTAAGATGTGCAAATTTTTGCCTGATTCTCAGGTATTGCCGTTACAAGCAGAAATCTTACACGAATCCGTAAAAAAGTCGAGATTTTCACCGTTAAAAATATGTAGCTACTTCATTCAGCATGGAAAAGTTTTTAATAATTTCCAAGTCTTTTAGTGTTCTATGAAGTACGAAATGCAAGCGCATCATTCAATTTTGGTAAACCCTATCTGCCTGTGAAGTCTTGCAATGGAAAATTTTCATTTCTGTCTTTTGAGTTTCTAAGCAAATATGGCTGCCGTATGCTTAATTTTATATGACATAAATAAAACAAAAACTGTTAAAAGCAAATGTTTCGATCATAAAATCTTCGTCAGTCAATGTCAGTTTTATATGACATATTATGACAACAGTACTTTCTATTATTTGCAGATCCTTCATATATGCAAACCTCGTGGAAACTCAGCGAAGGTTTCATTGTTGAGGAAGCCTTGTCTCTGTTGAAGCACAGGGCGTCAGGAAACAGGTCTGTATTTCTATTCATGAATTCAATCTAGTGATAAGCTAGTAGACAGATGTTCTGCTGGACTTATTTATCACTTCAATTTCTTTTCATGTTATAAGGCAGAAATCAGACATTGTTATTTGCCTCATACAGGTGTCTCGAAACATTGTTCGACCTTTCATTAAATACCAAAAATATAACGATATGCTGAATTGGCTTTTGGTCAAGTAACATTTTTTCTGAGATTTTAAATTAACTTTTGACACAAGAATGTTGCAAATCCGCCAAAAATTAATGGAGTTACAAGGAATCGAAGTTTCAGTTTGTGCGAAAGCTGAAACCAGAGGCCTCGAAATGGCACTTTTGGTAAAAGTCCCATAGGCCATCGCTTTTGTTATTTCTCTATTGTTTCAAGGTGAACCAAATGGGATTTGAATAGATTTTCGATAACCTAACTGTCAAGCGTATGGATGCTTTGAGGAAATAGATTCAGTCTCTCGTCGATTATGTTTTTAACCACGGTTTCTGGACAAATGCAATGTTAAGCAAAGTTTGACAATGATTGCAAGGATTAAAGTGCCTTGGAAGTCCTATTTGGTTTGCTCTGATATCAGCGAAAGGCATGACATTAGATAAGCATCTTTTACCTCGGTCTTCGAGTTTTTTGCATAACTTGTAATCTGGAGGTCTCTGGTTTCAGTTATTACATATTTTTTATCTTTGAGAGCTCACAACTCAATGAATTTTAAATTGATTTTCAAGATTCTGGTCTCCAATATTATTTCATAATGTTACGGGCAAGGCTATCTTCCCATGAGCCGGTTCATGTTATCGTTATTTTTCAATATTTAATCAAACTTTGAACAATTTTTTTGAGGTACCCTGTAGGACAAAACTAGTAGAGAGTTACATTGCACGTTTCTTAAATCCTTTCAGGAGAAATAAAAACAACGTGCTGCTTTCCTGCATTCTATGGCTTCTGATTATTGACAACTGATAAGCATTCCAGTATTATTTTTGGTACTCCTCACGAGAACAGGCATTGCACGTGCTACTGGTACACAAATGAGAGAAGTTACTGCTGTGGACTTAAACTTTCTTTGATTTGGATGTTTCACAGCAGGCAGCTGAACAAAGAAATTAACAAACTACAGGAAAGAGCTTTGAGAATAACTTATAAGGATGCCGATTCTACCTATAGTGAACTATTAGAGAAGGACTGTGCCCATTCACTATTAGGGAAGAACTATTAGAGAAGGACTGTTACTACTCGTACAGAGAACCGTCAATTACTTACGACTGAGATATAAAAAACCAGAAATGACCTGAATCCTTCTTCCATGCAGGAAATTTTCTTTGAAAATGAAAGTCATAAAAATTTGCGTACCAATAACGAATTCGTTCAACCTAGGGTGAGATCGGTCGGTAATGGCACAGAATGCGTCAGATTTAAAGGTCCACAACTATGGCAAATATTACCGCAAACAATACGAAACTCTGGATCTCTTGCTCACTTTAAAGCAAATATAAAATATTGGAAGGGAAAAATCATCCATGCAAGTTGTGTTGCACTTTTATTCCGAATTTGGGCTTTTTATAATGTTCTAAGAGATTTGTTTTCATTGTATACTTTGATGAGTAGTTTAATTTTTTATGTACATTTTCTATCTACACTTGTAACATACAGGGTGTCTCAAAAAAATTGTTCGACGTTTGATTAAATACTAAAAAATAACGATACGCTTAATGCACCCTTGGTCAATTCACCCTTTTTCTGCCATTTTACATTCATTTTTGACACAAGAATCTTGCAAATCCGCTAGAAATTCAAGGAGTTACAAGCATTTGAAGTTCAAACTTTTGCGAAAGCTGAAACCAGAGGCCTCAAAATGGCATTTTTGGTAAAAGCCCCACAGGCCGTCGTTGCTGTTATTTCTCAATTGTTTCAGGGCGAGCCAAGTGGGATTCAAACAGGTTTTCGATAACTTAACTGTCAAGCATATGGATGTTTTGAGGAAGCAGATTCAGTCTCTTGCCGATTATGTTTTGAACCACTGTTTTTTTGGACTTACGCAATGTTAAGGAATTTAGAGAATAATCGCAAGAAATAATTTACTTTAGAAGTCCTATTTGGTTTGCTCTGATATCAACAAGGGGTATGACATTTGATAAGCTTCTCTTACCTCCGTCTTTGAGCTTTTTTCAATACCAGTAATCTGGGGGGTCTCTGGTTTCAGCTATCGCATATTTTTGATCTTCGAGAACTTGTAACTAAGTGAATTTTCAACCGATCTGCACCATTTTGGTCTCTAAAGTTATTTCATAATCTTAGGAACAGGGTTATCTTTCCATGAGCCTGTTCATTTTGTCCTTATTTTTCATTATTTTATCAAACGTCAAACAATTTTTTTGAGACACCCTGTACATTTTCAGTGTTGGACTTAATTTGCTAAATATCTTTAGCTATCTGTTGTTTTAACCAACGAAAAAAAATGTAATAATATATAAAAAGAAACAATTATGACTAAAAAGGACCCATTCCTTTTCACCAAGAAACTAGGAAATCACGTTTCGTTAATTACGATTAAATTTCATGAAATTGCCTATGATTGCTTTAATTTCTTTTCAAAGCAGAACTTTGAAATGACAATTTGCATTGCAGGACAAATCTTGTACATAGTTACGTCGCTCTTGTCCTAAATGCATTCATTGATGCTGATCTGCTCGAGGTATGTCCCAGTTACCAAGAGATTTACTCGTTGTACAAAATTAGAACTTACACATCGGTTAAGATATAACGCATCGTCTTTTCAGCATGTCTGAAAATTAAGGAGAAAGTTGTGATTTACTGATTTGAGTGTTTGAGTTTTGTAGCTTATTGTAGACACAATTTCTTGTACAACCCGTCCACGGGCTGTACAATCCGTCCTCTCTGATTGACGCCGCGTGTCAAATTATCGAATGTGTTTATGGTAAATACTACACAGCTGATAAGCACATGGCTCAAGTCTTTGAAAGGGTGCATGTAAAATTCTTTTACATTCTTCTTTGAATTAAAGTTCTTGAAAGGAACGTTCGGTAATCTGCTGTAGATCTGCCCTGGCAATTTGTGATATCTTAAGTATTTTCAAAATGGCGGCATTTATTAATTTTGACCCTGTGACGTCATCAAAATTTCTAAATCCCTAACCAGGAGAGCTACAGATTTCTGCTTGCAACCATTTTGTGGACCTTGATAAACTTTGGTTTTTTGAAGATTTTGTCAATTTTCCTCAATTGATTTAATACTTACGATGTTTTTAATTTTTTAAGATTTTTGATGAATTTTTACAGAAATAATCAAAATGCCACCATTTTGAAAGAATCGAAATATCAAATAGTTGCCACGGCATATTTATGATAAATTACCCAAAATTCCTTTCAAGCTGTTTCCTTCAAAGGAAAATGCAAAGGAATTTAACACCCGCTTTTTTAAGGATTTGAAAGATTTGTGCCCTATGCTCAGCTGGTAACAATTTTGCAAAGAGAGGAGTAATCCAAAGTATCCATGACAATGTCTGTTATCGAAGCTTTTGTGGAAGATTTGTTTTGTTCTTCTAACACCAAGTATTTTCAAAATGTTAATAGATATCAAAAGTTTCATCACATTTCAGAGACATAACCCAGAAATTACTGCAATTAACTTACGTACAAGTTCCAGTGAAACTGGCCGCCATTACATCTGAAGGCTTTAGGCACGCGAAAAGCTGAAAAGCTTTAAACTCTTAATAAAGCAATGGAATGGGCCAGAATGTAAATGTAGTGCCTGCAGCAGTTTTGATTTCATTCATCATCGAATAGACCTTTTAGCTATTCTGAAAACGAATGTGGATCGAACGACATTTCATTACAATTTGTAGAATTTTCGAATGTGCACTATTGCGATCGAGCTCTAACGCCACTCAATCGAGCCTCGCGTATAAAATTGTATAAAAATATTGCTCGATCGGCTCGATCCAGACTCTTTTGTAGAATTGCTAAAAGGTCTATTGTATATAAATTTTAGTTTTAATTCGATTTAGATTAGTTAACTTTGTATACATTTGATATATATTGTTAGCTATGTAAAATATCGAATTAAAATAGATCAACAACAATAGTGTGTGGGTAGTCTCTTACTTTCCGATTGTTTACAAAAATCTTGTAATCTCCTTGATGGTCCAGTACATTATTCTGTATTCATTGTGTTTCAGAGCTTGCAAGAAGTTATAACGACAAGTAATGACAAAATGTCGATCAGAGCAACAATACTCTTGGGTGAGCTATTGCATATGGTAAGCTATTTTCCATTTTAATCGAGAATTTTATGCGTAAGAATGGATAACACCCGTTTATCCGACCCGAAGGCTCACGAACTTGTCGATGATCCATTGGTCTGGCTGTCCCTAAGCAGAGGAGGAAAGAATATCGGAACGTAGGAACGTAAAAGTATGGTACACTAAGATTCATATAGTAGTTGGAGCTGACTTTCACAGAAATATTTCTGATGGCACTCAATGCATTGCATGAGAAATAGAAACAAAAGAGGTTTTCTAATTGTACGCTTTGCGAACTTTTGCAGAAAGTTTTGAGTGATAAATCTCAGTTCCAGAAAGGTAAAACTTTTTCCACCTCCGTCGCTTAGACAAGCCTGACTCACAGATCAAACGAGGAAATCTCATGGTCCTGGCCAGTAGGAAGCGGAAGGGGGGGCAGGTAGGGCTCAAGCTCCCAATAATTTTGAAAACATTGGTGCTACATCATAAACATTAATTAGATGTATTGTTCTCTGTTGTTTTGAGAACAATTGCCCCTCAATCAGCATCTACTTCCTTTGGCCCTGCATGGTCCGTTAAAGGGACAGGGTCACGTCACCGTAAACAAACCTGTAATCTCCAGATTCTATATTGTTACCCACACTGGGCCATTGTGTTCTGCACAGATTTTGGTTGATGGGGTGAATCCACACAAAAATTACTTCTAAAAATTCACCAATATCTCTGCAATCGTACAGCATGTGAGTGTTTCTGTTGTTTCCCTACTAGTCCATCTCAAAAATTAAATTTCATTTTGAGAAAAGTAGTGGAAAATCACTGTGATATTGCCTCTCAAAAATACTGCCAAATCATCGTTTCGAAAGAAGTTTTGTTTACATTACGTGACCGTGCCCCTTTAAACTGTGCATGTTTTTGCTGTGCAGTCATGTGATTGTAAATCCCGAAAATGTGGGAGATAATTCATGTAATGATAGCCGTATGGCGGCACTCTCTCACATCACAACAGTTCCTCGTTTTATCTGAGATACAGGCTAGCTGAGGCAAGATCGTTTTTAAAGCTTCCAGTTAATTTAAAGTGGTTTCCCAGCATTACAGTTTTGAAAACTAATGTACGGAGTGAATCAGGGAGCGCCTTCGGCGCTCCTTGGGATGAATCGATGGAAACAATCCTCTTTTGATAAATCATTACTCATGAATATCAAGACGGTGATGTTCGGAAATATATTATTTAACAGCGGACATCTTGAAATAGACCTCAAAATTTACCTGACTGAAATCGGTCACTAAGTTCTCAAATTATGAGGGATTTTCTCCAGAAATCCGCTTTGAAAAACCTTCAAAACAGGCCTAAAACTAGACTTATGACGACGAACCCGTTGTATCTCTTCAGTAAACCTTGCTCAACAAGGACTCATATTGTAGGAAGTACAAAATTAGGCCTAGATAGATAGAGTCATATTTTTCTGAGCTACTATGTTATGAGTCTCTGTTGACCGAAGCGCCATCATCAAAGCAAAGAGCACAGGGAAGCAAAGGACTCCAGGTCATAAGTTTAGCCTAAAACCACGAACAAAATATCCTGATATTGCTACCTAACAGCAGTGACTTCAAGACATTGACTTCAAGAAATGAAGCTTTTATGCTGCCAGGGATGGCATTCTCATCCTCCCAAGGAAAGAAAACGTGCTAAAGCACGTCCAAGTCATTGTTATAAGGCAAGAGTTTATGGAGGTTTCTTAGAGGGAGTATCTCGTGGAAATCGCTCATAACTTCAGAACTTAGAGGCCGATTTCAGTCAGGTAAAATTTGGAATATGTTTGAGCGTGCTCACTATTAAATGATGATGATGATTATTATTATAAATATCTTTATAGTAGGCGCTTATCAAAAATAAATGAGCCTACAAGATATGCTTGTCAGGATCATTGTCTTGATATTCAGCGAGCTGTAGCTTTTCAAAGTGGATCGTTATCTATTGACTGACCCGGTAGGGTCTCGAAGCTGGACTCTGTGGAGCTCATGTTTAAAGTGGCTAGGGTTAACATACTGCGCAACAGAGTCTGAGAATAATGTGGCAACGCGGGAGCACAACTCTGAGGTAAACTTTAGATAGTTGTGAGGCGCAGGACTGCCAAGCAGGGGCAGAAGGCAAGGGACAATTTGCCTCAGGGCCTCAGAGTATTAGGAGCCTCATACAGATAAGAAAGAGGAAAGCAGGACTAAAAGTAACAGGGGCAAGTTGTAAAAGAAGGCATTTTTCTGCTGCTATTAAAGCTGTGCTCACCGACTTTTATGTGAATCAATGTCTTGTTACTACCTTCAATCTAAACAGTGATTGTAATTGTTTTCGCCAGCTATCCCAATGTTTGGCCCACAAGTAAATTTTCGGATTTCAGAACTTAATGGAAGTATGAATCCCTAATTGCCATGCAGTATTGGAGTAAAATATGCATTGCTTCTCCTGAAATCAACCTTGAATGCTATATTCCAGTGCCTTTTTCCAGAACAGCGTATTTCCACACCTTGTCGGTCCGGGGCAACTTGTAAGAAAACCAAAATGCCACCAAAAAACAAGCAAGCTTTTTCTGAAGGCTATTGCGCCAAAAATTCTCTATTCGTAAATTCGTCAACAATTGTTCGATGTGCTTGATATAGAATTAGAGTTTACTGAGAGTGAAATCCAGTAAACTTGTACATTTAGAGATGATTTTCAAGATTTTGAGATCAGGGAAAGCCGCTAGGACCTCTAGTGTTCCAATGATGAAATAATAATTACTGAATGAAATGTATTCAATCTAATTGTGGCTTTTTTGATTATATTTTACCTGATTTTGAATTTATTTGATGTAAAAAGTAGGATTATACTAGCAGACAAACTTAATACACTGCATATTTTGTTCTGTTGCAACTTGTCCCAGTACATGTTGCAACTTGCCGAAGGCTCGGGGCTAGTTGTACCACTCTGATCTTGATTTTCATTTGCAATTTATCGAAAATCTAAAGGCGCCATATTTGTGAAACAACATGTGTTAAATAGCCAATGGTCAAACACAACACATGATGGTATAAAGATGAGGCTCTGCTTTCTGTCGATAAGGAGTAAATTTCATTTTACTTAAAAGTGCTGCAACTAGCCCCGGTTTCCCCTACTCCCATGCCTTCTACCCGTTTCGTTCGCAAGGGGCCTCATTTTCTCAGTTTGTCCATGGGCTTCCAAAACCTCTCAGTGACCCAGGTGAGAGCATGAAGAATTTTCTACCTATTATAATTTTGTTTTATCACTCGTAAAAATTGATTTTGAATTAATGAAAACCAAACATATCAATGGATGTTTGTACCTGTATCTTTGTGATGAAAGAGAAAATCATGTACTTCCTTAGCGTAAAGTTCGATTCCCAGTTGACCGAATTTCTTTTTGTAAGGAAATTCATCTCAGGGAATTTTTACCTGTAAATGTCCCTTTGAAGAAGTAAAAAAGTTTCTCTGCCACTTCGATGCTGTCTGTTCCTTTTGTTACGTATTTTATATACTTTTAGGGGCTGGGTTACGTAACTATAAACAAACTCCGGTCGAAACGGTCATTTGCAGTTTTCGGTATGTCCCCATTTTTCACAAACTGAAAGTTTCATTTTGAAGATAGATCTTTGAAATTCACAGAGAAACAAGCGAAACATTCCTATTGCAGAGCTATCAGTGGATTTCTAAAAGCAATTTCATTTTGGATTAATCCCATCCGTAGCCTGTGAACGGTCCTTATCTGGTAGGCCTGTACACAGGCTACCCTATCCATCAAGATATGTGCAGAAAACAATAGACAGAAATTACAGGTTTGTTCACGGTTACGTTACCCATTCCAGCGTTAACAATGTAATGTATAACGGTTCAAATCAAACCTTAGGCTAATACGATGCTACCACCAGAATGCAGTGGATCGTGCAGTGGACACACTCATTGTTTGCCCAACTTGATGTCGCTTGCAACCAATCTCGAAGTCTCGTCTTCGAAAAGAGGGTATGTAGCACCATCGAGTGCATTTGATTTCTGCAGTTTTTATTGTTTAGGATGAATTGGTTCATAATGCTGGCACTTGTTTCGTTTCAGTTCATTTTTATTTATTTACACGAGGTAAAGTTATCAGTTATATATCCATAAATTGCTTTCCAAATTTCCCTGTACAAAGAAAAAGATTAACTCTAAACGTTTGCAATACGAATATACAAAATAGAATAACAAACGGAAAGTAGTTAAAAGTACTGGAACTATCGCCAGAAATATAAATGGGTTCCTTTATCTTCTGGAGTTTTCGAGACAGGATTTGAATTGTTTGAAACTTTTCGTTAAACTTGTCAATCGAAGCGTGATTACATAGAATGCCCAGAACTCATTTTTCGTCAAGCTCTTCGTTTGCCAGATGTTTAAACCATTTATTGAAGATCCTGCTGTACAATAGATTTTAAATCTTTAGGGAGACAGGTGTAAAACGCTATGTCCTATTTTTTTATTGAGAGGCTTCAAAGAATATTTATCTACTTTGCCATAATTTTACCGTTGGACTTTTCTGAAAACTTCATTGTTTTTGGAATAATTGGGTTTATTTTCCTTTTAAAAGATTCTAAAAAACTCTTTCTTCATTCATTATTTATTTAGGCAAGGTAGCCCTGTCTCTCCCTGAGAACTGCTTTTCAGTTGGCCTGGGCAAGATATCTACAAATTATGACAATTTAATTCTTTTCTGAAAGGTGGCAAGAGATGGAGCCTGTTTAAGGTTATTACAAAGCTTAAGTCCACGAAAATGAATAGCCCTTAGCCCATTGTTAGTTATTCGTAAAGGTAGAAAGAAAGATCATTTTCTTTTTTGTCTCAGTTTACTGGCATTTCAAGTCAGGTTTTTTTCAAACAAGTTGGTCAAAGGTACTCCGGGACAAGACCATTAAGCGACTTTTACATTTTAGTAAAGTCTTCAAAGTCTTCAAGTTAGTAAATGATAACGCTTCTAATGAATGAAATCGCTTACAGTTGGCCAATGTAATCTTTCTGTCAGAGCCATAGAAGGGTTATGAAAGCCCTTGAAATAATCTTAGAACTATATCTTAATTTCTAAACTCTTTGAGTAAACTTGGTGTAATACGAATATCTACGATATTGTATCAAGCTCAAGTCTTTCATTCTTCTGGTTTACGATTGTCACCAATAAGAAGCTTCTGACTTCACCATTATGTGATTCTGAGTTCTTTTTTTCCTATAATCCAGTCTGAATTCTCTGATTTATGTCTACTAGTTGCACGTCGAACAACGAAACATTCAATGTATAGCTTTATCTACCGCAAGGTAAAATATTCACTACAAATAGTATCCAAAACAACAACGAAAATCATGCTTCGTAAAGGTCCTAACACAACTCATTCTTCATAACAAGAAACGATCTGTTCTCTTCCATTGCGTTAGTCTTTTTTTACTAATTCAACAGTCCAGTTTATCATCCTCTGACAGCTTCGCTCTCCTATCCACCAGTCATTTTTTCTCCTCCCTCCAGCTGTCTTTTTTCCTCTTTTTGCACTTCCCACTTTTCTTAACGCCACGGCCCATTTCCTTTCCATTGTCCTCCGTTGCCAGGATCCGGTATGTGTGTCTTGTCCTAGATGTTCCTCGAATCCCGGAAGTGCTTCTCCTCCTGGGGGGAGGGGTACGATTCGCGAATTGAGTCATTAGGTGTGACAATGATTTTGAAATCTGATGATGACGCTGCCCTGGATGAGTTGAAATATGAAGTACGCATTAATTTTCGACAATTTTCGAAAATTATTCAAAATTGGTGAAAGTCCGGCGATAGAATAATAGGAGACACAATCACGTTTATTGTGGGGGCCTAGCTGTAACTCAGGCAAGTTCTGCTGTGCTGTTTTCCTGACTGCAAAATAAGCAACATTACAAGTCCTTTTGAACTGAATAAACATGATCTTCATACTTTGATTGCTTGTTCATCGGTTGATTGCTTGATTATTTATCTCTGTATCTCGTTCTCCAATATCATCGCAGCATCCTGTTGGCATGGCAGCATCTGTCCTGCTGCTGTTGTTGTACTGCAATGATGCAACATTATTGGCTGTGTTTGTTGTGCAGTATCATATGATTAAGTAACTGAATATCGCTTTTTAAATGAATATTATTTAGTTATTATTAACGTTACTCATATTACAAGTGAACTGAATATCTATGGTAGAGCATCAATTTCTGTTGAAACCATCTTTCAAGATCACTGTGGACTTAGTTCTTTACAACAACCATCAATAGAGGCATAATATGAACCTCGTTTGATTTGCAGTTTGGCGAGTGCCGCAGTTGGATACCTCGACCAGATACATCAAGTCAAAAAACGTGGCACCGTCCCTTGCAGTTTATTTCTTGAACAAATACTATCTCAGGTAAGCAGACCGTTTTAGAGATATTCTTAGTTAGTCTCAGTACGACTAACTTCTTTGTGTTTGTAGTTAAGTAACTCATCTTCATTTTTCTCAGGGTATGGGAATCGGTTTCTCTTGCTTTGCGTTGGTTATTCTTATGTTGCAATGGTTGTTGCTATGAATGGGTAAAGGACAAGTCTGAGATTGGCTTGATTGATGATGAAATACAAAATAAAGCTGCTATGAATGGTGTTATAAAATCAAGTACTCAAGTAAGCGATTTGTGCGAAGTGATGTCATGTCGCACACGAAAACGAGGCTGTGCTGCTGTTTACTCGCCTCATAGTCCTATCATGTACTCTCGAGTACCGAATAATCATCCCCCCCGCTTATTAATTTTGAAAAATTTTCCAACCCCCCCCGCTCTTATTCCAACCCCCCCTTTTGTTAATTTTTGGAAAAATGAAATGATATTAGACATAATTTCTGTATAAACACAAGAAAAAGTCTCAAGAAGTGCATTCAACAGAACCAGAGTTCAAAAGTATATGTATCAGTAACATCACTGTTCACATAGATATATAACAGTTACGTGTTTACCTAAGAAACGGCTATTTTATATTTCTCCAGGCACCCCCCCCCCCCCGATTATTCCAACCCCCCCCGATTATTGTTATATCGAACCATTTCCAACCCCCCGATTATTCTCACCCCCCCCCCGTTTATTCGGTACTCAAGAGTACTCGTGCTAGAAAATGGCGACACAGCGACCAGATTTGCCTAATTATCAGAATGTTTGACGAACTTACAGATGTTTGTTTTGTTGCATGAAAGGCACTCTGTTCCTTGGTGAATGGAACAAGTCGATGAAGACCTCGATTGAACATTCCACAAATTTACGCTAATCTCCTTTATTCAACAAGGGCAAAGTCTGCTGACCATGTGCTGACTAATGGTTATGAATGGCGCATCTGGTTGGCTAGCATTCATAACATACTTTGCGTTGCAGCATGCCCTATTTTTTTAGGATTGATATTTTATCATATGGGTCACTTGATACACGGTAGAGCAGGTCTGTTTGTCTGATTCAATGCCCTGAACACATCACAATGCGTAAATGCTATGTTTGATTAGAATTGTGCGAACTGAAGTTATAAAGTTGTTTTGTCCATTTTAACAGCCCATGCGAAATCATGCTCCAGGATGAATTGAATTTAATCAGCTGCTTGGTCAAAAACTTGAAGTATTCTGTGTGAATCGCTCGAATTTTGAGGCATCTATTCTTCGAGATATTGGAAAATCCCAAGTTGTATCCAAGAGCTTCATAGGTCTATGATGCTTTGTAGCTTGTCAAAGAGGATATATTTTAGGCACATCTGATGTTTTGTTATTAAGAACTTGACTTCCATGGCCAGAGCCCTTGCCAGCCAACGCCTGATGCACTTCTTTATTTTTCTTTTTCAACTCAGATAAACCATCATCATGGGAAACATCCAAAAAGTGCCAAGGACAAAAACGATCAAAGTATTCTTAGGGTAAGCAGTTTTAACAAGCATTTTGTCTCTTTTCTCTCTTGAAGTTGATTCTTTAGATCATGAGTTGTTTCCACATGTATTTGCAGGGTGTTTGTTGCAAGGCTATATCTAGACTGATGTGCTCTGATAGTTTTCAGTTTCAGTTCCAGTTTTCATTGACAAATATGTCAAAGTACAAATAGGAATACAAACTGCATAACCTAACGTAAGATAATTGATTTACAAACATTAAACTAGACTATGATGAATAAATTAACAAAAGGAAACATTACAAGACTAGAGATGTGTTTAGATATATTTGTCTAAGGAGGAGCTCTCTAATAGATAATGTGATCGAAAGAGACCCCCCTCCCTCAACTAGAAAAATGTTGATAAATACTGCATTGCCTCGTCATATTGTAAGGACCCTTTAGTGTAACTGCAGCGCCATTACTGAACATTGCTGAGCATTTTGTTTGGATAAATACATAAGAATGAATTAATTTGGCGACAAAAGGTGTGTGAAGATGAAGGCTCACCAAGAAAGCCAGCAAGTTCACGTGAGAATGCCAATGGCACCCTACCTTCTTTGACAAATGAAACATTTGACATTGAATTTAAAGGGGCAGGGTCGCGTAATCGTTAACACACCTGTTATCTCTAGAATCTATATTGTTGCCCACACGTGGCTATTGTGTTCTGCACAGATTTTGGTGGATGGGGTGAATCCACGCTAAAGTTACTTCTAAAAATCCACCGATATCTCTGCAATCGTACAACATATGTGTGTTTCACTAATACTTTCATTTTATTTATTTATTTATTTATTATATTTATTTATTTAAAATAACACTTTCATTTTTAAAATAACACTTTCATATTTATATATTTAAAATAACACTTTCATTTTGAGAAAAGTAGTGGAAAAACACTGTGATATGGCCTATCAGACATACTGCAAAATCGTTGTTTCGAAAGAAGTTTGTTAACATTGCATGGCCCTGCCCCTTTAAAATGGAATTTGAATTTGAAATACCTTGATTATATCTTTAACTTGATACAGCACGGGAAATGATTGTTTTTGACGTTTTTTAGGGCGAGCATGTTTTTGAATTTGCGTTTATATTTCAGGACAGTGAAGATACAATGTCTGCAATCAAGGATTCACAAGTTCTTACCAACAATGAATTCCTTACAGATTGGGATTGGGATCTTATCAGTGCCGTCTTAGATGTAGGTTTCTATTCAACTTCAGTTTGGTAACACATGTTTTTTTCTGACTTCTGAAGCCCCTCAAATCTCTTAGGATTTGTTGATATGATGAGAGAGAGAATCTCTATGTGATATGATGTTGATATGATGAAAAACACCTCACCTGCGAGACCCAGGGCTGAGAGGCGAGATTCGGCCTTCCCATAGAATCTGTTGTATTTTCATTAAACGTTTACATGACGATCGCAACACCACCCGCATTGTGAAATCCCACTTTACTGGAGGTGGGATCTCTCCTGGGTGAGGTGAAATTTTCCATAAAAGACGAACCCACCGGTATGGTGAGGTGAAGCAAAATCATTCGTTGATTTTTATGGGTCAGTTCGTTCAGATTTCACTGAAGAGAGACTTTATTCCACCCCGCCTCTCAGCCTTGGGGCTGACAGATAAGGTGAAAGATCTCGTGTAAGCAATCGCTGAAATTTACCTAGCTTGTCAGCCCCGGGAATGCCCTTCTGATCATTTTGAAGAGCAAAATTATAAGAAGTCTGATCGAAAGCCATTTCGTTGACAGAGCAGAAACTGCGTAAAATGAAGTCATCGAGCAATCTAAGACAACGAGGCATTTGGCTACATAAGCTTTTATTATAATGATAAATCAAGAGTTTAAGGCCCAAGCAAGAAAAATTAATTTTGATTCACAACAAAGTGAAGTTTTAGATAACTGTAGAATCATTTTACCAACTCGGATTTATACAAACGTTTGTTCTATTTTACGTTTATAGGGTACTCATTCTCTTTATGAGGCAGCGCTCTAAAATCCTGAATTTTGAAGTTGCAACGTACACCACTTTGAAATGATAAATTTGCAAATTGCAATAAACAAACTATAGATTGAATCCTTTGAAACTTAAAACCTAAGAAAGCTTTATAATTTGCAGCTTTGATTTTCCCAGGTCGCTTGAAAATGCTTTGACATTGTAGAGTTTTCACCGGCGCTCCCTGGTTTTTACATTGTTTTGAATGCAAATTTTGTTATAGAATGTGGAAGCAATTTGAAAGCCCTTCTGATAAAACATAAAGTAGCTGCACACATAGCTCATTAACATCATAAACAACATAATAAGAAACTTTTGATAACAAAATGGGCCAAATTTTAGAAACTATATACCAGCCCAGGACCCAAGTTTCTTACAAATATTAGTGTATAGAGTGTTTCAAAACAGGCTACCGGTCAAAAACTTGAATTTCTCTAGAGTGGAAGGTCAGACATCAATGAGGCAGCGATTTTCAGAAGTTCGGACAGGTCTGCTCCCATTTGATGTGAAGTTTTTGAAAAACTGGTTCCTAGGGAATTTGCAGGCAAGAGAAAGTAAGAATTCGTGAAAATAATGTCTAGCTTCTCTTCCACAAAGTCTTTTGCATTGGACAGGTCAGGAGGGAGCTAAAGACCGAGCAATAATTGACATAGCTATAACCAGAGCTGTGCTTCACTAGAAACTGTCTAGCATAAACTGGAATGTTTTGCTTTCAAGAAAAAGTTTGGGCTTGATAAGATTATTGTTAAAAAGCAACCTTACCAACTGCTGAACACGAATCGTGAGTTCTTTCCAAGTTTTGATGCCATCAACTTTCATAAATTGGTTAATCAATCTTCGTAGGTTAGGCCAAATATCCTCGCCATTTTGTATTTTGTAGGAGTGTGCGATGGCGCAATAAGGAGGCTAGCGCTGTGAGTGAGTGGTATAATATCACATTTGGCAGCCTCATTCAGGTCAACGTGAAGTGATATCATATAAAATGATGTCATTTTGCGCTTCTTAGCAGATTGTAATATGTGGTTTCACAGATTAAGAGAGAAAAACAATGAAAAAAGTACTGCACAACATTCATAACAGTGTAGTCTCTTGAATAATCAACAATTGTAATAACCCTGGATTTGTCCTTTAAAAGTCTCTTTCAAAACAACCATGTTGCTGCTAATTTCCTCATGGATTTTCATAATCCAAAAGTTACTTTCAACTACAGAAACTCTTGTCTCTGAAACAATCAAATCATTTATGAATGTTTTGTGAAAGCTTCTTTTGTTGATGATAGAATCAGAATACTAAAACAATGCGTCTCATTTTGACCTATGTTTACTCATCAGGTAGTCCCCAGAGATCTTGTGCAAAAATTAAACAATAGTTGAAAGCATAAAGCTCTGCCTCCGGAAAATTAATTTTTTTCATTTTATTTAATATCATTGATACACAAAAAACCCTTCAGCAAATGAAAATACATCCATCAAAAATCATAACCAATCTAAGAGTAGAACCTTAGGCCTATCAAACCTAAGCATTGCTGTTTTTCCAGGGAGTTCTATTTGAAAGTCTAGCTCTTTAGATGCTGTTTCAGTTGTTTTTTGGAACGATCTAATGTTGGTAGCTCATGTTTCATTTCAGACCTTCCATTCCAGAGAAATTTCAGTTTTTTCTGACCAGTAGCTGTTATTTTTATACCCTCCATGTCGACTTTTCACAGTTTAGGATTATAGAGAGCTGCCTCGTGAACAGAATGAGTACGCCATAACACAGGATTCAAATGTCCAGAATTAAATTTTTACTCGGGTCTTTCTGAAGATCTTAAAAATTGCAACTTCAGAAGATAAAGCAGATCATTTGGCAATCTTCATACAAAGATCCAAAACATCACCAAAAATAACCGAAAGAAAGAAATTCTGTGAAAGATTTTTGGGCACAAATGTGCATAAAACCTTTGGTAAAAGTACAGCGAGTGCTTTAAATCTGGCCAAGAAGTATGTTGTGAAGAAGTATGTTGTTTTGACATGTATTTCATGTTTTCGCTGAACCCAAATTTTAAAATATTGAGAATTTTTTATGCCTAATTTTTCGAAAAAGGAACAGGTCTGCATTCGCCAAGATTGAAAGAACGAAGACTGAGAAAATTTATCATTTTAATCGTGAAGTAGTCAGAATCTTGCTCTTTCAGGTGAAAAAGTTTATAAATCGGAGTTGACAAAGTGCTTCTACAGACATTTAAAATTTCAATTTGTTATAGACAATGGTAGATTCTTAAAATTAACCTAAAAGCAAAATGAAATGCAACATTTAATCAATTTCAGGATAAAATCTAGTAGGTGTCAAGAAAACTGTAGCTTTCACACCGTTTATTAGATTTCTATTTGACATATGATCTAGTGGATCCAGTAGATTTTATCCTGAAATTGATTAAATGTTGCATTTCATTTTGTTGAGGTTAATTTTAAGAATTTTTAGCTCCGAAAAAGGCCTGCGATTAAGACGATATTTGTTGCATTAAGGTAATCCGTATGTTATCTTCAAAATGAAAAAAGAGGCAAATTGGTTTTTCAAAGTTTATTTTCTGGTATTTATATACTATTTTCTGACTTGTGGATCACTGTGTGTCGATTTTATACAGATTTGATTTTCTGAAATGGCCCTTCAAATGTTCCTCGTAGTACAGATGCTAAATTTCATAATAAAGCTGCGTTTTCCAGCCGATATTTGTTTTACTGTGAACAATGTCTTTCGACGATCCATTTGGTATGTTGAAAATTGTTAACACAACTTCTTTATTTCTTTCAGTCTCCAAAGCTGTCAATAAAGCGGCTGGAGGACCCAACCCACATGAAGTAAGTTTTTTTTATTGATATTAAATATTACAAATAACAATATTACTTTCTATCATACAAAATTTCTAATTACTATACTACACTACAGGGACGATACCATGGGGTGCGAAAAGATAATGACTACCCCATGACCAATAAGAAAACACGCAACATTAAACTGACAAACAGCTACACTACGATTTAAGACCTAATGGATAATGTGCTAGTTTCTGTTTGACATTAGATGTCTGGTCAGGGCTTCAGATAAATAACATGTAGTCACGAGAACAAGTCGTTCCGTGAAGTTGAAAGATGGTAAGACTGCCTGGCATCTAATGTGAAACAGAATTACAAAGAAAAAGAACATTTACTTTAAAGGACTTGGTGGCTGCTTGGTACGGACGTAAGCAAGTAAGTTTTGTCAATCATTCGCTATGTATCAGTGGGGACGTGAAGTTTTAAGATGTTTTGGTCCTATAATTATGGCGGCCTTCGATCATTTTTTGACGTCATACCAGGGTGAAATGAAATGTACAGTAAAAAGTGTAGAAAGTCCAAAGGTGCAGAAATAACTACATGAAGTATTTTTGCAACTTGACAATGAGGGATGTAGTGGCGGGGGAGTAATATAACTCACTTTCTAACACATCTGATTGTTGCGAGAACTTAAGGAAAAATTTGTTGTAACTTTGAGCTTGCAACTGGAGTCGATGCTAAAGGAAGCAATTATTATTCAAGTATTTATCTATTCAATCATTTACTTATTTTTCGACACAAAAATCCAATCAACTATTTAAAAGAAAAGTAAAGTGGAATTAATTGCTTCATAGAAATAACTATTTACCAATTTAAAATCTTAATGATTTGATAGTCTTTCTCGAGATGGTGCTGTGTGATGGATGCTAATTTTGATAGACTTCTTTAAGTGTCCATTTGAATGGCGTAATCGATCAGCAAACGCTTGCCCTTAGCAAATGCAAAACCTCAGTTTCCAGTAGTAGAACGGAACGGATATAAATGAAAGGCCTACTGCAAAAATGAGATAAGTTGTAGCCAAAGCCAAAACTGCTTGTGCTCCCCATCATGGTTTTCCAGGTGTATTAGACATAGCAGAAACTGCGTGTAATGACGTCATCGACCCATCTGAGATAAGGAAATGTTTGGACAGATAAGCTTTTTGAAATTATAAGTCAACAGTGAAAGGCCCTAAGAAGAAAATATCTAGTGTTGTGTAATTTTGGAATCTGTCGCAGGGAGATAAGGGGGCTCAAAGTTACGAGTTTTTGTACATACGTGCGCAAGTTCTGCTCTGCCGGTGCAAGATGGCATTTGCAATTCATCAGCTTCGTAGAAAATCAATCTCACAGAAGCTTGTGTGACATTTTAAAAACTGAGGTCATCCACCATATCTTTTTCGGCGCTGTTTTCTAGGAACAGCATACAACACGTTGTTTGTAAGCTTTACAAACTGAGAACCCTTTCATGGGCTAACCGGCGTTACTTACTAACTGCAATTAGTCATTGTCAAGAAATGTATGTTTTTTGTATCAGGTTCATACGACGACTGTTACAATTCTACAAGCCTTCGAACAAGCAATATTGTTTAGTTGATGTGGAACATCCACGTGCAAGAAAACTGTCAGAAGTTGGACTCCAGCTGATCGATTTCTTACTTCGAAGGGAAGAGGTATGCTTCTGAAAAGAAGTTTGTTCGCTCTAATTTGACTGCGGACGCTTTATTATGGTAACGCGGACGCTTTTCTTTCTTCTACTATTCTGTGACACTATAGAAAGAATTTTAGCAATGTCTCATATGGAACCTAGTATTTATACCCATGTACCCCAGTTTAATTTTTCCCAACTCAGTTTTTTCTCAATGTTCATCTTATTGAGATGTTTACGAAAAGAGATTTACGGTGAAATTTTTTGATATTTTAGCAACCGGATGGAGAACGTCTTTTGGTGGAACTCGTTCAAGAAATTAGTGATTCCTTAACGGAGGTATGTACATCATTTACTGCAAATATTCTGCTCCGTTGACTGCTCGTTTTTTTCCATTTTCAATCAGATCTGTTGACAGTTTAGTTGAACAATAATGAAAAGAGATGGAAGATAGTCGAATGATAGTGCCGTGTGCAGTGAATTATAGAGCAGGCTCTTTATCTACAGGGTGCCCCCCTTACAGGCATTTTTCCAATCGTTGGGTCTTAAATGTGTAACTTTACGAAACAAAATTTTCTCATCAAAGTTAGCCTTTGATTTGTAGATTAACATTTTAGTTTTGACTATCAGTCACATACGTTTTATTTTACTCACACGGTATGTTTTTAAAGCTCAGAGAAATAGATCAAGAATTACAAAATTTCTTTGCTTTCAAGCTTTGAAGTAGTCTCTGCATAACAAAGTTTTAAACATTTATGGTGCCTGCTGTTCCACCCAGTACAGAATCAATAAAACTTTTTTCTCATTCACCCTGTAATTTCAATCATTTATCTATTTGCAGGCAACTACAACAGGTGTTATGACGGGGGTATTCTTCACAGGCAGTATCAATGATTGCCTAGCTAGAGATTATTTTCTTTTCGTTGGCAAATTATCATCAACTCATCTTGGCACTCGATGTTTGGAGAAAACGTCTGGTGTTTTCCAACAGTAAGGATTTAACTCTAGTTTAACCAAATTATCCTAGTGATTTGCTGATTGAATTGGATGCCCCAAATAGATGGCTGAATGCTAAGCAGATTATTTTGCATTGCTTTGAGAAGGTGCAGGGTCCAGCTGGTTCACCCAGGTTGAGATTTCATTCCTCTTCTAAGGCCAAATGCTTGAATATCAGTTTGCCACTGCATGGAAAAATTTTCGTAACCAGTCCGAAATTTCAGCTTGCTTTGCAGTAGCAGAGGTACAAAGTAAATCCTTACATAGTGTGTTAATTGCATTGTTTTACATCACCCATGCAATGGCACATGTTTGTCAGCCCTAGCAGAAATATCAATGCTGTTGTGCTTTTCCTATCTAGGCAGACGATCAACCGCTGGGGCTAAAACCATTCATGTAATAACAAATTACTTCACCTTGGTTATTTTGTAAAACAGTGAATTGAAAACTTCACTAAAATACTACGAGCGACTTTTACCAAATGCTTTCTGATCTGGCTGGCAACATTCAGGTTCACTTTCTTTAATCTTTTAGCTTGCTTGAAATCTGCAGTATGCATTCACGTGAGTATATGCTGAAACTTATATTGGCAAGTTTCGATTATGGGAAAGATGGAATCGCCCGTGTCATTCTTGCTAAGGCGTTGACAGCATCCCCATTGGTAAGTTATCAAATAATTGTTGTCTTCTTTTGAAAACTTTTCTGTTTTATGAGAACCTAACCTAAGGGTGTGTTCGCACTAACCAGGCACAATGAAACGATGGAATATTCGCCAATGCCAGTCTCACTTCAAGCTCTGCGACATGAAGTTGGATTTTGACGACAAAGAAATTACTCACGGTCACAAGAGCCAATCAGTCTCGTTTGGATAGCGTTGAACAGCGTTCACACGACGCCTTTAAATTGCGCTGGTTAGAGTTCTGTTTCAAATCCTGCCGTTTCAGAATGTCCCTGCGAACATATACTGTTTTCTTTAGGGCCTATTCTTAACAATTTTCTGCTGTTTTCAAGTTGTGCCGATATTGTGTGAACGCCATCTAAGAATATACTTTGGGTACGCTTAAGACTCTCTGTGGGTGTGGGAACAGTGGTGGATACTTCGCCAAATATTGGGGAAGAAGCTATTGTTTTAATTGACAAGCACTGTTTATTTGCACAGTTTTCAAGCAGAAGATCTTTTTCTATCCACCATGGGGGTGACCACACTCACTTGCGCCCTACTCCATCATTGCTTATGAAAGAAGTGATGTATCTTCAAGTCAAGCGTGCATTTTGTACGTAATGCAAGATGAGGAATATATAGATGACAGCTTTGACTTCATTGCCATTTGGTGGTGGCTGTAAAGAGGTGCAACGTAGTCACGTAACGGATTTGCAGTTTCTCTAACTTGCAGCGTTAAGAGTTTCTTTAACTTGCTGAATTCTCGCCATATACTAGAGTGCGGTTTTCGAGATCAGTCGATTTGAATTCTGTGATCCCTTAAAAATGCAGCTTATTTCGACTGACTCGGTACCTTTAGCCCTTTGATGTGTAAAAGAAACTCAGTTAGGGATATCAGTTTGCTCAAAATATGACAGCTGGAATCATGAGTGCTAATTTTGCCACATCACTCAGCTGTTGGTCCCATAGTGATTTATCAGGCTACCCTTTGCAATCAAAATTAACTTTTGAATTATAAAGATGATCTCTGAAAGGTGACTGGAAGCAAAAGCTTTTATTGATGCAAGCGAATGGGTCTGTTGAATGATGAAAACTGTCAGTAAGTTTTGTTGATATCTCGTTTCATTTACGTGTTGTCCATTAATTTGTGGGATTGGCTGATGATGTCACTTTGTTTGCTAAAGGTCAAGATAGCATGAGAGGTTGGCTACATTTCCGATGGAAAATCCATTGAATTTTTTTCAATTGCTGTGCTATTCTAAGGATCATATCAAGTTGGTACAATCTGTATCCTGTTTTATGTAGCTCTGCTGAAATTTCCTTGCAAGTATGATTGAAAGATAAAATGCAGCTGTGTTTTTGTATGTTGCCTTTACAATTTGTGAACAAAATGACTTCATCAGCTGATACGTAAAATCAGTGTATGATTTGAAATGAAATGAGGCCTGCAGAAACTTTAACGTTTGCTCTCGTCATGGAACGGTGCTCTTTATTTGCATCAATAAATAAATTCGCTGCAGGTGACCGTCAATGGCTCTTTGCTTCCCACGAACCTTGGTAGTTTCGCTGTGTTTTTCATATGAATGGAAAATTATTTTGGCTTGGTAGTGGAATGGAAAATTACAATGGAAATAGAAAATTAATCTACATTATCTGTTACCTTTCTGATCTTCAAATGAATGTTGTTATCCCATCGCATAGGAAGTTAAGTCATATGCAGGCATTTCGTCATGTCTTGCGGAGATCTGATACCCATTCATCGATATTTTAGTCTTCAAGAATGTATGCTACGAAATTCATGCGAGTTCTTCTGCGAGCCAAAACTCCTTATTTTAGCAACTGGGGTATGGAGTTGCTTACAAACCAAGTAAGTGATCTGTTTTATCGTAATTTGTTATCAAAGGGTTGTTTTAATCGTTATATTATTATATTATATAATATATAATATGATATATTATATTACATTATAGGTGTATTTTATATTTGACGGATGAGCTGAGCTGGAAGTCATAGTGGGAGTTTTTAACATTCCACTTAAAATGATACAAATTTACCAGTTACGATACTTGCAGAATACTTAACGACACTACAAGCACGATACCATTGTGTGCAAAATGCTATGACCATTCTGAGGCATCACAAGAAACAAAGATGATGTACATGTTGATAAGCAACAGAAAACGACAAGAAATGAAAATCAAGCAAAGAACACTACGCTCTGTCTTGAATTAGATATCATTGGCAAAATACGACAGACAAAATTTTGCTGAATTCTGAGTAATTTTGGACTTCCTCAGTTTTATGGCATTGATTGATATCTGCTACGTTTGAGTAGATAAAGAGAGACCTTGTTCTTGACCTATTTAACTGTTAGTTTTAATGATGAATCAAATTTCCTCTAGAATGATTGCAAAACCAAAATTTTAGACGTAAATCGATAGAAATGATTGCAAATTTTCTGCAAAATTGCCCACGTTCAGGAATTTTTGTGTGAAGGAAACATGATGCATAATTTTTTCCAGGTCTCAAGCATCGGCATTTTCAGATTAAATTCTGTATATATTTCCTTACTTTTGATCTTATGTTGTGAATTTGAGCTTGACATTTTGTTTCTATTTTCATGAAACATTTTAAGTTTGACGTGCCCCCTTTCTTTACTCCCTCCAATCCCTGCTAGGGCCACTGCGTATAAATGATGAAAACTGAACCCGGAACGTATTTGGCAAAATTGGAGAAGCAAAGACATTGACAAGATGTTGAATTAAACCCCAGGATAGCTCTTTCAAATTGCAAGCTGAACTATCCTTTAATATTCCTCACCAAAAACGTTTGGATAAAAAAGGGCATCGTTTTTCATTAAAGGAATTATATTTATTGCAGCTGTATGACCAAGAAAATGCAGTTGTAGCAGAAGCTATAGATGTTCTTCAAGAAGCATGTGAGGATGAGGTAATACTTTTAAATTAAGTTAAACTAAATTTTAAGTAAAAGATTAAGACAAATTTTAACTGCGATGTATCCAAAAATTATGACGTTTCTACTCCGGCTAGAGTAGTGCGCCGAAGATTAAGAACCACGAGGGCCCATTATAGAAAAGCCAGAACAACGAAGAATCAAAAACTGCGTGTGTTACAACTGGGGTAGCACGATTGGTAGGAACACATGGGGTATAAGTGATAAGAATAAGAACCAAAACCAAAGAATAAGAGGTGCAAAGTGATTAGAATAAAGCCATTCGAATGGAAGACTGCTGGGAATTGAGCGAAGGTCTGTCCCTTGCGTATCAAAAAACTCATAAATGAGTAAATCAACAGAATTATCAGTTTTAGCGAGGATAGAAAAGTCTTCAAAAGAGTTTCCGATGACTTTTAATTTTTGGTTTGAAGAAATAAGTTGTTTACTTTAATTTGGTGACTTTGGTAGTTTGGTAAATGAGTGTATGAAATCATTTTCTGTTTGTTTGTCTATGAAATGTCTAAATGGATGAGGGACGATGCAAGTGCATATTCCAAACCTTTTACCATCCATTTCAGTTCTTGAAATGCTCTTTTAATAAGGCAGAAGGTATCGCCATGATCGCTGTGCCTACCCGTCATGTTTTTGGAGCAATAACTGCCCTCCTAGGAGGCATTGAAATCTTTTTGTAATGCTTTAATGTAAAATAAAGCTTTAAACAGGTAGTCACCACTATTTACCCGTGTCCACTTTTCTTGGTGCCGGCCTTTATAGCAGTCCAACGAATGCTTATGTTATGTCTTCTTTTTTGGCAAGGCTAACCTTCAACGGCTAATCGAAATTCGCCCAGCGTTATTACATCTTGGCGAAAAGGGCATCATTCTCCTGGTCAGGTAAGTTCAATTTGATCGTATTTCGTCCTTTGTATTAGGAAATTAGGTCTCGTATTAAAACAGTTCCTTTAACTCAGAGTCTGTTGAAGGGAGGGCAATGTTTCAATGTTTAGATCTATTATGAGTCTTTTTGTGATATTTACGAGCTTCTGCAAGCTGAAGTAATTTGTAGGGGATATTGAAATAGCGTTCAAAACAGGTCTGAGATCATTCAAGAAATTACTGAAAGTAAGTTGTACCACCGGTAGGGTCAATAAAAAAACTCCCCGTTTGAAAAATGCTGCTTCCAGAATATCATAGCAATGATATTGAAAGCAGTCTTTATTCATAGCCCTTATGTTTAATGAACGATTATGCTAAAGATGGCGGCGAGAAACTTTATATTAAGATGCATTGCGTTCTAATTACGAATCCTTAATGATTCTATAGGACTTCGATTAAAGAACGCAGTGCATCTTGGTAAAAAGTTCCTGGCCGCCGTTTTCAGCGCAATCGTCTATTAGATTCAGTAACTTACCCAACTTCAATCGGTTACTTCTTCCGCGGGGTGAGTAGCCGAGTGACTTATACAGTCTTCTGCTAAGCTAAACTAAACTAGAACTAAAACTAAAACTAGAACTAGAAATAGCATAAACTCAGTGCCCCACTACCTGTAACCATTTTACAGTTTTCGTGACTTGAAACAAGTAGTTTTCTGCGGGACCTATCGTGCAGATATATTGGCCATTTTCAGTGTGTAAAAAGACAGTTAACCAGAGAAGGCCGAAAAGGCAAGTAAAACATGCGGCAGTGAAAGTCAGGCCTAAGTTACCCTGGTGACAGTTGTGCATAGAAAGTGGTTTTTGTTTTGACTGATTACGTTTCTACAGACAAAAGTTTTCCAGATTTCATCTTTCCTGCTTTTCATGCAAGGAATTCCTATTTGTTTAAACTCGTACATCACGACATAATTGCCAGTTACTGTTGACAGTAAGACACAACAAGGATTGCCATTTAATCACGTGATAAAGTTTGGGCGGAATATTTTGATGTGATCCCGCTAGCTGCAGCAGCAACACTGACAACGTGGTCACACAAGGCATTAAATGCATTAAATAGATAACTCTAACTTTGTATCTTGAGCCCAAATCAAGCTTTCAGTACTGGGACTATTTCTAAAACTTGTCATCTTTTGCCTCTCTTATAATATTAATGTTGTCTTTGCAGATATCTTTCCGTCTCAAGAGGCTTTACGTATCTATCTGAAGTCGACTATGTAGAACCTCTTCTTTCTGCTTGGAAAACCGTAAGTATCCTTCCATTTCCTTCCATTCCCTTCTTGGATAGCAACAGTTGTTGTTCTTTTTTGTAATAGTAGAAACGTTTACTTAAAAGAATTTTATCCTGTTACATTTACATAATCGTTTGTGATATAGATAGTGGGATAACAGTTCAAGCAAATCGCTCATGTTTTGCTTAAAGTTTTATGTCAGCCGCTTCGTATACGTGGTGGCAAGGTGGAATCCCCTGTCAAGCAATCCTGGATTTAGCAATTTACGAAAAGCAAATCTTTGGAGGGTATTCAAGTATTAGGCCTTCTGGGATTCAGCTGATGCCAAAAGAAGAGTTAAGCATCGTGCAAGTCCTGCGGAGGGTCTTTAGGGGGTGACAGGATGGAACCCTTTGTCGAACCATCTTGGATTTAGCAATTTATGAAAAGCAGATCCCTGGAGGCATTTTGAAGTTTCTGTCTTGTTCGGTGTCCAGGTTTTAGCAACGTGGATTCTGGTCCCTTGTCGATTGGTGAAACGGTCTAAGCTTTGTGCAAACAACCCTTGGGGGGCTCTCTCCTCGATTAGTTTACCTATTGAGAGAGCTGTAGTTCCTTTTTTATTTGTATTTGTATATTGTATTGATTTTTCTGTATCAATTGTATTAATTTTTCCGTAACATCATTATCTTTTTAGTTTAGTTATTTTGTTTGTATTGTTAGAACCATAAATTGTATGTAGAGAATTTAAATAATATGAAACTGAACTGAAACCTTTAACAAACATTTTAATTTTTCTTTTAAATTGTTGTGCATTTTCAATTTAAGATGCACTAAAGGTTTTAGTAAATATTCTGTTTTCATGTAATACCTTGGAGATTACTTATACAATGTTTATGTAAATATGTTTTTAACTATAAATACTTGGTTGTAAAGCACTGAGGAAGATTTTAGATCGAAACGTTTGGAATTTTAGCAGTCTCGTTTTTCTTTTCTTTTTTTCTGTTAAATTTTGATGAGGTTTTAGTTTATTAATAATAATAAAAATAATAAAAATAATAATAATAATAATAATAATAATAATAATAATAATAATAATGATTACTGTACGTTGCTGGTTTCTCATTTGTTTCCACAGGTACTGTTATGCGTAGCTTCGTTGATTTGAACCTCAAAATTAGATACAGTTTTCTCGGGATTTTAAATGTTTCTTCAGACGTTATGAAAACAGCTGTTAAATTCTAAAATTTCAACATCAGAAAGTTTTACGATCTAAGTTAGCCCTTGCTCTAACAATTGGCTCACAGTAAAGCCTTATTTCCATATGATCACAACTGTCGGCGACGTGTCGCCGAGGCAGGCTCAGGGACACATCGGGACAGTTCCGTTAAATGGAAACATTTTCCGACTGATACCTCCGACGTCACCGATAAGACGGGGACAGTACGGGGACACATCGAAGAGTTCAGATGAATTTAAAGCCTGGTTTCCATATGATCATAACAGTGATCGTTTCCATATGCCGCCGCCGACTGATAGGGGACGCGTCGCCGATTTGTTGCAGTAGGTCGACGACTGTATGGAAACCAGGCTTAAAACAGTTACTGTTTTTGTTTTGTTTTAGGCGTACAACTTGCAGTATGTCCATTGGATTGAAAATGAATTAGGAGAAGCATTAACTTTATTCCAAAGGCAAGCTGATAATGACAATTACATTCGGCGATCAAGTAGTGACAGGTAAGTTTCATAACATATTACTATCTTGTATTTGTATATTGGTTGTTTTTGTTCCTTTTTTCTCATTTTTGGTGATATTCCTTGAAGAATCGTTTTTTATACCGGGTGAGTCAGAAAAAACGCCCTGCGTTTGAAAGGCTAATGCTCCTTGAATATATAAGCAATGATATTTTGCAATATTTGATTGAATAGCTAACATGTTCAATTATTTTAGAAATTTTCCTTGCTAAAATTGGTCACTCCGTTCATACTCTGTAGGCAATTTTCCAAACTGCGTCCCTTTGAGAAACCTTAAAGAACGTGCTAAAATTACAGGCAAAAGTCCCTAATGTGTTTACCACACAGCGATGACTTTCAGCACACTTTAGCACGTGCTTTCGTTTTGGCGGGTTGAAAAGTCTTCCCCCTAGTCTGAATAACTTATTCTGGGGGATTCCATTCTCCCAAGAGGATAAAATACATGAGCAAACCCAAGAGTCATTATTGCTAGGAGGGAGAACAAGGGGAAATTTTGCTTGCTGTTTTCGCTCGTTTTTGCAGATTTTCAAAAGGGGCTTTCTGCAGAAACTCTCCTATTTCGACGGGAAGGAATGACCGATTAAAGCCGGGCAAATTACTGAACCTAATTTGACATATCATGGATAAAATGAGACAGATTTCAACATCATTGCTTTGATATGCAGTGATCAGGATTTTTTCAAACGCCAGGCGTTTTTATTGACTCACCCGGTACTGTTGCTCCACTTCCAGGAATGTTATATTTCATCTTAATTTCCTTTGTCATCCTTTCTTCCGTTACCAAATACTTTTCACAAGGACAAATGTTCTTCCATTTAATCGTGAAAGCCCTGGTAAAACTTTTGAAGTTGGTGGAGACTAATTGTGAGGAAAAGGAAAATCAGAACAAAAAGGGAACAAAGGCAAGGGGAACCGGCAATAGAGAGAGAGGTTTTACTGTAAGTAAGGCCCCGTTTACACGATGCCGGCAGAATTTGAAAACGGCATAAAAAAGTGCCGTTTTGGCCTCCCGTTTACACGATGCCGGCAGAATTTCCAAATTCTGCCGGCAGAATTTTGTTTCGGTTAGCAAAACGGCAAAGTTTGTAATTCTGCCGTTTTCAAATTCTGCCGGCATCGTGTAAACGCACTTTGCCGGCAGAATTTTATGTCGCTTTCGTCACGAGACTAATATTTTCAATCCTCCCTATTGTCCTTATTGTCGTAGTTGTTTTATCTATCTTGATTGATCATTGACGTCAGTTGTTATTGTCTATGGAATAAGAATAAAATTCTACCGGTATCGTGTAAACGGGAGGCCAAAACGACACATTTTCATGCCGTTTTCGAATTCTACCGGCATCGTGTCAACGGGAGCTTATTTTCCAAGGCGGCATAAACTTCTGCCGTTTTCAAATTCTACCGGCATCGTGTAAACGGGGTCTAAGAGTGGTATTATTATTATTATTATTATTATTATTATCATTATTATTATTATTATTATTATTATTATTATTATTATTATTATTATTATTATTATTATTATTATTATTATTATTATTATTATTATTATTATTATTATTATTATTATTATCTATTTATTTAAAGTAGGCGTATAACGGATAGCTATAAAATAAAAGCTAATTCAAGCCTACTACAAAGTAAAATTGTTTCAAAATAAAAGAAAAATACATATATATCTAAAATAAGGATTAATTCAGTATCATACATATATACAGATTTTTACAATGTTTTCACAGAAATTTTTAGGATTTACAATGCAACCCAGTTATCCTTTTAAGAACCCAACCTGAGCCACGAAAGGTCTACACAGTCTACAGTTGCATCCCTCTCCTTTCCAGGTTTTTATTCTCCTTTTAAAGGTGGAGAGGGTATCTGATTGTTTCATGTCATTGGAAGTGCCTGCCATAATCTACTCCCTAGAAACGAGATCGTCTCTAAGCCATAGCAAGTAGTTCGCGCTTGTGGCAGCAGTAGATTATGGCAGCTTCTTAACCCGTAAGTACTGTGCTTTTCAACAAAGATCTCCTTCATGAAAGTAGGATTGAGTTCCCATTTTGTTTTATAAATTTCAGTCATCAGCAACTGTAAATTTCTTGCGTGGATTGTGACCGCATTGTCTCTGAGTAACATTGTGTCAAAATCTGATCTCATATCTTTGTAAGTTATCCGCAATGCCCGTTCGTGAATACGATTGACTTTGTTGTCAAGTGTTCTGTTGCAGAACATCCAAACAAGAGGACAGTAGTTGAACTGGGACAAGATGAATGCCCAGTTCAACTACTGTCCTGGTTGAGAAAGAGGAGGAATGAATCGGTACCCCAAATGCAAGCAGCAAACCTTCTGACGTTGTTAAAGAGCCTTAAATAACGGACTTATCATACTAAACTCGTGGACACACCGTAATCCGTAGAAAGATTGTTAATTCCTGTTAGCAACAACCAAGATAGACCTATAAATATATTGGAAACCTGCAAGAGAAAAACAAATTAACCTAGTAACTGAAAGGAAAATGCGTTAATAACTCCTGCACAGCCTTGTTTCTTTGACTATCCACTGTTCACGGTGCGTGTGCGACTTCGAGTCAAAGTTAGATATTTTATATTTTTTGCTATGTGCAAATACGATTTTTTACTAAGCAAAAATCCTTTACCTGATAAATTGTATGTCTCAAAAGTGTACCGGCTGGCCCCCCCCCCCAAAAAAACGCAACGGATTGAAAAATTTCTAACACAAGCTATTTCAGATTTATAATTGAACGATTATTTTTTCAAAATCTGCAATTATTAGTTTAAATTTTGATATATTTTTCAGAATTTTTGGTGACTTGGTTGCAGAGTTAAGAATCAGCAAAATTTAAATTCATTGTAAGGGTAAAACCAGAGCTGCCCGTATTAGTGCAAAGTATACCGCAAAATTACACAAGCGTGGTATGCATGCAACTTCAAAGGATTACAGCCAAGCACACGATTTGATCAAGAAAATCTGACAAAGGAATCCCTTGCCGATTCATGAGCTATCTAGTTTTGAAGGAGCTTTCAGTGTTCGTTGCCAATTAAAAGCGACACTCTAATGATTGTCTATTCATTTTAGAAAAAGCAACTGTCTTGGTCGAAATCTTTATAAAAAGTGTCCGTTAAAAGTTCAATTAACTTGTATTGTGTGCTTGTCAGCAGTCTTTGGTAATTGCTGGGATTGTCATGTTTTATAATTTTGACATTATAATTCACTTTCTCCAATACAGCAGCTCTGGTTTTGCTGTAGGGTCAATTTTGAAGTTTGCTGATTTTTAACTTTACAACCAAGTCCCAGAAAATACCAGAAAATACGTCAAAAATTGATCTGATTATTGCTGATTTCAATAAAAATCCACCTTTTCAAGATAAGAGGTGCGAAAGCGGAAGTCTTTTGTTGTTTGAGTGGTTGCATTTTTGAGGCTAATATCTTGCTCTGAGAACAAAGTTTAGCATAGAAGCAAATTTTTACCCGCATATCTGTCTTAGTTTAGAAATTATGGCGATTTGAAAGAGTTTTAATGTTATAAGGGCTTTGACCGTGAAATCAGATGTTTGGGCAAATTTTGTCCAAACATCTGATTTCACGGTCAAAGCCCTTATGATTTCTGATTCTTTATATCATCGTAATTTCCAAACGAAGACAGATGTGAAAGTAAAAATTTGCTTCTAAGCTAAACTTTGTACGCAGAACAAGATTTTAGCCTCAAAAATGCGAAATCTCAAATAACAAAAGACTTCTGTTTTCGCACCTCTTATCTTGAAAAGGTGGATTGTCGCTTGATAATGAGTATGAAACAAACAGTTGCCATTAGAATTTTGTAAATTTGTTGCATTTTTTCTGGGACACCCGATAATTTTCACTAACTGTCTACAATGATGTGGATATTAAGTACAATTTTCTTTGTCATTTCTGTGAGTATCTTCTACCAGATCTTGCTGTTCAATCCTTCAATCCGAAATATAAAGCTAAACACACAGTTTGATCATCTCGCAGTTTTTTATTTGATTGTCTTCCTTCCGAATACGAAAATTCAATCGCGTTTTGGTCATATCCTGATATATGAACCTTTTTCTAGTCTCCAAAACGAACGTCGTTGATATAACAAGTGAACAATGAATGATCTGCCTTCCTAAAGCCCTTTCTTTTGACATCGTAAAATCAAATGAAAGGGCTTTCACTATCTGGAAAGAGCGACAAAATTGGCACCCTCCCTGAAAACCTTCAAAGAAGAGCTATAGACGGGGACTACTTTCGTTCATTTTGACGTTCTCCTTTCATAGACTTAGTTTTGTGTAATATTGTAAATTAGGCATGTAAATTTCTTTTGATATTAAATGTCTTAGTGCTTTATTTTAATCTTTTTAGGGAAGTCAGGCTAAAAAACAGATATCCGTATGAACTTACGCTAACCTGTATAGATATTATTCTATATTTATTCTATAATAACAGATATTATTATAGAGTAAATGAAAATTCATTTTATCTTAGTTCTTCTTTCAAAGGATAAATGCTAAGAGTTCAATTTTGTTTCCAGACTTTCTAACAGAGACGTTTTCGTCATCCCCCATCTGTATGGGGAACTGGCACAACATCGCATGGGTATCAAACTGATACAAGATAAGGTAATGTTATGCGCATACTAACCGGTTTTGTGTTAAAAGTGCAGTCCGAGCTTGCGAGGTCTGTGCATTAAGACCGAGGTCTGAGCATCAAAGCCGGTCTGTGCATTAAAGCCGGTTAGTATAATTCTTATTGCCTGATAGCTTCTAATTTTCACTCGTAGCATTTATTGAAACACATTTTGTTACTGTCATGTCGTTTGAGTTTATTGTAAATCTCATAGGCCTAAAGCAATTGCTGTGGCGACAAAAACGCGTCCTTGTCTCGTATTATACAAGGCTGCGGGAAACCCGCGGGAAAAGTGCAATTAACCAATAGGAATGGCGGGATTCTGTGCTGCTGCCTTAGGAAGGAGATAGTGGCTACCAAAACCTGGGTGGTTAACAGTCGAAGAAATGATTGACTTCGAGACATCTTGCATAGTACATAAAGCCTTGCATGGGCTTTCACCTCCCTACATGAAGTCGATGTTTCACAAATTGTCCGATTCTTGCGATCGGACCTTACGTATTACCAGTACTGAACTCAGGATTCCACTGTGCAGAACCTCAGATGGGCAGCAGAGCTTTTCGTATTGAGGAGTTACTGTTTGGAACCGGTTAAAGCATGAAATCAAAACTGCTCATTTGCTAACTACTTTCAAGACGAGAATGGGGACGTTTTTGGGAGATCAGGGAGGTTGATGATTTAAATCAACGTTCGGCACATACTTTTGACTTCAGAGGCCCCTTCTTTTGTATATATTTTTCTTAAATATTGCATTTTTTCGCTGTTTTGTAATAATTCATGTGATTAAGCAAGTTAGGTTTTCAAGGAGAGCACATTGTATAACAGTAGTTTCCATATGCACTGAATGTATTTACCCTGTTAGAATAAATCAAAATGAAAGGAAATGGAAATGGCCTGGCCATTGGAAAGGGTGGCTCACCTGTGGTGTATGGTGGTCCGCATTCATTTTCATTTTCATTTTCATTTTTTATTTGTTTAGGCACGGTAGCCCCGTCAGTCCATGAGAACTGCTTTGAGAACCGCAAGTTTTCTTGAGAACTGCTTTGAGAACCGTCAGTCCATGAGAACTGCATGAGAACCGCAAGTTTTGATTCATAGGCTACATATTGTGATGAAATGCATTTCCGTCTGTTTCTCGGGATTATTTAGGCCCCGTTTACATGACAACGTATTCCATTTCATACTTGACGGGGGATGGCTGTCCTATATGAAATTGTTCTGTTTACTTGGTTCCGTTTCATTTCATATCGGATTGGGGTTCTGTTTACACGGAAACACTTCGCTGTGCACTGTGGTGTTTCACTGTTGGTTGTTTTGGATCCACTGTGCATTCTGCGCAGGAGCCTAGATATGGAAGGCACTGAGAATTGATAATGAGGTTTTGTATTAAATTGACAACAGATTGAACCGTTAACACGATAACGGATTTGCTTCATGCTACTTTCATGCCGTTTTCAGTTGAACATGATAAACGGTATGAAGCATATCGGATTAGTGCTATCTCTTGTAAACAGAAGGCTATTTCGATATGAAACCAGTTCGATATGAAATGAAAACGGTACGGCGTAAAGGGGGCTGAAAACGGTATCTTGTAAACGGGCCGTCGCGGTGCCTGAAATTCATCTAACGTTCATCGACAACATGAACATTTTAGGATGGAGTGGGGGCTCTCCCCTCGATTAGTTTACCCACTAGAGAGCTCATCCTGTAAGTAATTCCCTGCTTACAATTTATCTTGTTTGTTTTGTATTTGCGCATGTATTGATTTCTCTTATCAATGTATTGATTTTTGTTGTATTGCCTTATGGCCTTGTAGTCTAGTTGAACCTTTTACCGCGTTCACATTAACATATTTAAACCAGCTTTGTATACACCAGGCTACATCTGATTCAGGCAAATGCATTCGATTTGTTGCACTGACCTATTAGAAGGCCTCATGTGATAACCTGGTCTAGTTTAAGCTGTCTTAACATGCAGTGTGAATTTGGTTTATCTATAGTTAGTTTACTAATTTGTATGTTGTGGAATTTGAAATATGAAACGGAAACAGAAAAGTCATATCGCCCAACTTTTCCCAACTCGTGCAGATACACATTAACATCGCTAGACCTAATTCATCAACGAAGAGACATAGTTTAATGAAGAGTGATACGTTGTTACAGAGGCATATGTTTTTACTAACATCAGTGATATCAAAACTCTGGCTATTATCTCTCTTAAGCTTTTCAGTTCTATTGATAAAATGTAAAGAATGTTATAAGTCAGTTACATTTAACTCCAAAGCACATCTTATGGTACCTCAATCTTGTTACACTTATTGTTTACCCTTTGTTTTTCATGTTAGGGATTTCTAAAAGATTCAATAAATACGATTCTTGATCACAAATTGGATACATCTGAAGATATACACAACATGAAAGCTGCTTTGTGGGGGCTGGTGAGTTGTCATGATAATCGTATTAAAAAAGTATTTTTGAATTCCCCTTTAAAACATATATGGTGAGTGAGAGAGCTTATGGTTCTGCTAAGAACATAGTGTATTTTTAAAATGAATGCTTTGCCAACAGCCCCCCCCCTCGGGAAAGTTAAGTGGTTTATCGTCTGAAGTGTAGAGCTACCAATGTATTTAAGCCTTGTTTGCAAGGTAACTGGTAAGCTCAAGTGATATAGAGGCACCAAATGTGCTCGTTGTCTAGGTTATCTGTTGAGCCAGACTGAAACAGAACGGACACAGGATGCTGACAAAAAAGGAAATATACGGATCTTTACTGTGGAATATTTGAGTAAAGTTAACAGAGCTCTTTCGTCTCGATATAAAAGGTTACCGGTCATCCCATAAAAAACCATGCGGATCTGCCCCGCTCCATCGATTTGAATCCAGCTGTGGTATATGGGCAATCACTCTCAGATTATTCTTCGATAGTTAGCTTAAACATAGGTACCTCGTTTGTTGGTATTGGTGCCCTGATAACAGGCATTGCCTAGACGAAACAGCCAATAGCTCTTGTTTGCTGGTGGACGCAAGTTTGAGCTATAAACTTAGTATTTCTGCTCTCAAAGCATCATTACCAACAAACGAGGTATCCATGCTCAAGAGCATAGGTTTCAAATCTTTAAAAAGCTGGGTGTAAAGTTCTAGGACCTATATATTTCTTTGAACTAAATGGCTTCAAAGAAACTTGAACTATTTTACAGTAAATCTGCCGTTGGACATTCCTGGAATCTTTGATATTTTCAGAATTACAGTGTTTCTGTTGTTTTTTAAGAATTAAAGAAAATTTCGAGAAAAAAAACTTAAAACTATCGTAATTTCTAAACCTGTTGACTAAAGACCAACTAATTCCCAAGAAAACCATAGTGTATGGATGCCTACAATATGGTATCAAGCAAAACTCTTTCTCTCTTCCGGTTTGAGAGCAAAACTCTTTCACTCTTCCGGTTTGTGATTTAGAAATTTGATGACGTCACATCTTAAAATTAGCTGAAATATAAGATAGGCTGTAATTTCGACAAAAAATCAAGATTTCTGAAAAGTCCAACGGTGGAATCTTAGAAAAGTGGCTAAAGTTTGCTTGAAGTCATTCAGTTTAAAGAAATAAGACATTGAATTTTACACCCGCCTTTTTTCATTCGTAGATTTGACGATTTTGAACCTATGCTATGCTCAAGTTAACCATCGAGAAACATTTTGAGAGTAATTTGCCATTGATTCAGATCACTGGACACAACCAAACTCTATATCTGTTTGGAACACCCGTGGATATCCGGTGCTTGACAAGAGGTAAAACTGTTTGAGCTCTTAAATAAAATACCCTTCTTACTACCAGGTCCCAATCAAGTCACGAATTTTGGAATTAGGTCGAAAAGATCTTTGGGTACAGCGGCAGCTGTTCTGTACAGCAGAGAGATAACGTCAGTACTTTTGGAGGGGGTTTAGCTAGCCATCATACAATGTAGGGATAACGCAATGATTATGGGGGAACTTTGACCACAGTAGCGGCTGTTCAGTTCAGTGGAGGGATAAGATCAATAATTTGGGGGGTGGGGGTATCCATCAGTACAGTAGAGGGATAACACAATGGGTATGGGAGGGGGTAATTTTGTGTACAGTGTTAGCTACTCAGTGCTGTTGGGAGGAGTAGCCATCAGTACTTTGGAGGGATATCACAATTGATATGGGGGGTAATTTCAAGTACAGTAGATGATTCACTGGGGTGATGGGGGCTACATCAGTACAGTAGAGGCTGTGTAGTACAGTGAGGGTCTTGCATCAGGACAGTGGAGGGTTAATATGAAGCATTTGAGCAGGGGGAACGACAATGCGGTGGATGTATGTTAGCACTCAAATCAAAGGATGACAAATACTCTGAGACTATTTGGCATTTGATCCACGAGGTGAAAAACAAATTTGAAGATTGTCTTTTCAATCGTTATCGAACAGACGTTGAATTTCCACCTATCAAATGAAAAATTCGATTTGTTGGATTGACCAATCATGGTGCAACATCGATAACCTGGATTTATTAAGCAGGTTTGACTTGCCAGTGTGACCGCTGTAAAATAAAGCTGATCAATCTTTCGTTCTATGTGAGGAGACGGAACTTTAATCAAAATGTTCTTTTGTTTATGTTCTTTTAGGGTCATATTGGCTCGACGAATTGGGGTGTGGCTCTCATAAATCCAGCTCCGAAGCCAGTGAATCAAGTTGAAATCAACTTTGTTGATGAAGATGACAGCGTTATAGATGACGATGAATATATTGATGTAATAAAAGAGGTCGTTGGATTGGCTCAGGAATGTGAAGTGCTTACAGTTAGAGGGTAAGTTGTGACGTATTCCCCGAGTCCCCTTCCTCTGCTTCATTTGACTTGAACGACGTCACTGCTTTCAGTTAACAGTTTCTGTTAAGGCTGCTCTCCATATCCAGCGTTTTGAGCACGCGGGTGCTGCGACCAAGATTGATTCCTTCGGTAGCGATCGCAAACGCCCGCGATGGGAGTTGAACTTGTTCGTACTCCCAAAGCGCCCAAAAATCGGTCGCTTGCGATCAGATTGATCGCTAAATTTCATCAACTGCGCATGCTCCTATTTGGTCGCAGCGCCTGCGCGCTCAAAACGCTGGCTATGGAGAGCAGCCTTTATACTTTGTCGTGCTAGTCAGAATGTGAGATGTGATGAATTTCAAATAGTTCTTCAAGTTCAAACCTTGATCAAGAACAAATTCTTTAAAGACCTCCAAAAAAGGAAACAGTCTCTATAAATGTTATCGAAAATTTCTAACAGCCGTAACAGAACTAACTGACTGCCTAACCAACAACCCTGAAAATACAGCATTACTCTCAACTTTTGAGATAAATGTTTTTCATCTCCTTTGCGAAAACTTCCTTTCAAAGAGATCTCAGGAGGGACCATTATGGAAACAAGGTTGCAGTGCATTTTTAATGCTGTCTTTGTCATTGAAAACGTGGGTTATTTTTAGATAACATTTTTAACTTTTATGCTTTGCTTTATAGTGTACATTTATAATTAGAGTCCTATCTTTCTCTAATTTTATGAAAAATCTATATTTTGTATGACAAATTTTACATACATGCATAAATTGTCTCGACTAATTCAGTTTCACTTCAGCCTTGAACCCTTAATCTCTTGAGGGGGGGTGCTTTATACGAGGAGATCCCAGTGTGATTCGCGTCTGCCCGAACAAGGTTCGGTTGTCAATGATCGTGCGCTGTTTTTATGTAGTGTCAAGAAAATTGCTTCAAATGTGAATTCAGCATAAAGCATGCAATTGTGAAATTATGTTATTTGTGTGCATTAAGCAAGTATCCCTATATGCACGAACTCGGTCCAGTTTATAAAATAATAATTTCGAATATTTAAACTGGATAGACACGTCAACTTACGAGAAGCTGTTATCAATGTGTGTCCAGTATAAATTAAAGAGTGCAACCTAAACATAAACCAAATCTAAAAAAAGCAATATAAAAAGTACTTATCAATTTTACAATAAAAGTGTCCTCGCATCTCAGCTAAAATGTTTCTTTAAAAAAGTAAGAAAATCAGTTGTTGGCATTTCACGAGCTTCCAATGGGAGCATATTGTACTCTTTAGCACCGGTGAATGAGAAACTTTTTCTGGCGTACTCTGTTTTAATCATTGGCAGACGTATTATTTTTGAACTGTTTCTTGTCTGTATTGAATGCTCTATCAGCTGGAAGTAATTTTTGAAAGGATCGACGACTTTATCATCTAGGCATGATCTGACAAGGGTACAAGCTCGTTTCTTGTTGGCATTGGTAACTGACTGCAGTGTGATTCTGTTTACCGAGTTTCTATTTACAATGGCTTCGGCTCTAATGTGGAAGGAATCCAACTTTTCTGATTGGGTTCTTGTGTTGCAGAGCAGGAGGATACCGCAATATGTGAACGTTGGTAAAATCATACTTTGGTATATGGCCTTAGCTGCTTTCATATCCAGGTCTCCTCTTAGTTTTGCAAGGAGACTGAGTCGAGAGGACGCCTTTTTATAACACTTGTCAAAAAACGAGTTCATATTCAGGGTACTGTCAATTGGGATTCCGAGGTACTTGTAGCTTGCGGTTTTTGTTATCACCCTATCGCTTACGCTCGGTCTGAAATCAGATGAACCATTCGCTACTTTCTTAGCGGTTCCAAATAGAAGAGCTTCAGTTTTTCCTTTGTTGAGGTTCATAATAAGTTCATTTTCATGGAACCATTTATCCAGCCTACTGAGATCTCTGTTGAGTTCCTCAGTGATATCGGTAGCATTTTTCCCAGAAACGTACAATACTGTATCGTCTGCATATTTTATTACTTTAGAGTTTTCAATGACATCAGTCAGATCGTTAAAGATAATTAGAAATAACAGCGGTCCAAGGATCGATCCTTGAGGAACCCCTGATGAAGGGCTAAAACTTTCAGAATATTCCTGTGCAAACTGGACGATCGCATGCACAGGCCCTCTTCGCATCCCGGTAGATGAGTATTTACTGCAGGGAAGCAAGGGACCTGAGTAATAATTTCAGAAAGTTTCTCTGTGATGGGAAGGAGCTGAAGATGAAACGAAATTTTATAGCTGCTCATTATGAATGCTAAGCTTCTATTGTTGCAATTTCGATACATTTCCTTCATTTTTGCTTGTTTTATTTGCTGCACGGAATCCTGGCAACAATTTCAATTTTTTCCCGTAGGACCTGTTTTTATGTTCTTGGCCTCATAGCTAAAACATCACAAGGAGCTGATCGACTTGAAGAACTTGGCTGGGAATGTGTTCGACATCGAGGCGCAGAAACATGGCCTGTGATTGAACAAGAGGTTGCGTATCTAGCGGATGATTATATGAGTGAAGAAGAACTGGAAGCCACCGAATCATGTGACGATGGGGAGGAGAATACGAATGGAACAAACACAGGCTCAGGTTCTGATCGTTTTGGAGGAGTTTATTTAGGAGATGAGACTTCAGATTTCTCAGAACCGTATCACACAGAAGCATTTGAATATACGCAAATCACTCTTGGAGAAGATGGGAAAAAAGGAAAGGGTAAAAAACGAAGTCCAGATGAAGAGAAAATTAACGATTTAGATGACAAACGATCTGTTTCAAATTTCCAAACTCGTACTTTCAACGTCGATGATTCCGGTAATTTTACAGAACAATCTTTAAGTTTAATGAGTGGGGTAGAACGTATTGTCGATCCAGAATCAACCGCCGGTATATTTTTAGGTGGTGGTGATGAAAATTTATACAGTGGGAAAAATGATTTACGCGATGAGTTACGGCAAACACTTTCGAATCTGGAGAAACAACAGACAGCTAAGGTCAGTAGCAGTGAGACTAATCTAGCACAGTGTGCCAAAAGCACACCAAAAAAGGCGCCAGACCCTCCAACGCAGGTATTAACAAGGAGTATTTATGGCGAAGGGGGCATTTATTTGGGGGAGGAAGAAGTAGATGAGCCAAGAGACGAAAGGGAAAAATTACTATTTGGCAGTAAATTATTTGCACCGGAACCAAAAGATGAAAGAGAGAAATTGCTGTATGGCAGTAAATTGTTTGCCCCTGAACCAAAAGACGAAAAGGAGGAATCACTTTATGGTAGTAAAGAAGAGAGGGACAAGTTACTCTACGGTAGTAAGTTATTTGCCCCTACCCAAGAAGAGAAACAAGAAAGTACGGGGAAAGATGTTGCCGCCCCACGTCAAGCAAGATTTGAAAGAATGTTTTCAGGAGATCTTCAGTTAGATAACTTGAGACCAATCAGGGAGGTTGACAGCAAAGAAAATATTTCAGATCAACCAAAGAGCCCAGCAGCTAAAGAAATCAGTATTTCTGTCGAAGAGGTGCTCAGTGTATCTTCAAATATTGATATTCAAGGGGGCCGAGTCGCTAAAGAACGCAACGGAGATGATAGAGATATATCCACAACACAACCGGAGTCCTATACGAGTCAATTCAGTAGTTTACCAAGTGACAATAGCTCGAGCAGACAAAGTCCAATCGATTTTCGGACGAGTGGTAGCATTGATATGAATGACAAACAAGATAAACGTGCTCGTAGTTTAAGTTTACCGACAAGAAAAGATTCGTTACCTAGCATGTCCGGTTCAAGGAGTGCTAGTTTTTCCGGTGTAGCCCAAAATATTCCATCAATATTACCAGGTAGATCAGAGAGTGATCCCGGCATGAGTGAGGATTCTCGAGCTGAAAGCTTCAGTAGCCAGGACAGCGAGAAAGAAAACCGCTTAATTGACGGAAGACGAGCTGCACTGAAGAGCAATGAAAAGATTAATAGGAACGACCACAGAATTATTTTCCCTGAAACAGCTTCCAAACTCGGTTTGAGGGAACGTAGTGACAGTGATGAGAGGCGATCTAAGAATTTCACACTCGACGTCAGCAATGCTTCAAGGAGGCTGAGAAGATCACGTGGAAATACCGTCACTCTCAGCGTGAGTCCAGCCTCTTTTCGGGTTGGATCGGTCTCAAGTTACTGTGAATCACCAGTTGTTGCCTCAGCACGGGATGCCCTTGGATATGCAGCTTGGACAACGTTGCGAAAACAGAGGACGTTCAGAAAGGAAATAGACTTGAAGATTCAACAGTCGAGTGCGGTAAGTCCGTACAGACAGATCATGGAGAGAAGGAACAACAGAAGAGGGTATGTTTTTTCTTTGTAATCAAGTAATATTTATTCTTCAATTTTGGATACATACGCATGATCTGTGGTAAAATTCCTTTTCGAATGCATCGCAAGTGAAATAGTTACCTTGGTTGCACGATATCATGTGTGGCTTGGTTTTGAAAAGGAAAAGTTTGTGAAACTGAGCTTACTTATTTTAGAGCCTCCAGAATGGAGGTCACCCCCATCGGAGTAGCCAACCGCTAGTATTTTTGTCTCTCTTGATTTGATTAATGCTTGGTTCAAACTTTAATTTGCTGCAGGTCTCAGTTTTGATCTCAGAGAATGTCGTAGTGGTCTTGCTTCAGCCTGTCTGTTGTTGTTTACACTGATATGATGAAATTTCTTAATTAAGTGTACCATCTCATAAGAACATTGGAGTAAATTAGCCTGTTTTTGGTTCTTATCTTTGCGTGGCTTTTTGCACAAAATCAGTCTGTATGCGCTTATTTTGCTATATTCTTTTTTGCAGCGGGGTTTCACTGTATTTGCCACTGCATGCTGAAGAAGTTATATGCCACGTTCCAAATAGAGAGGACTTTCTCATTAAATCTGATAATATTGGCTGGATGATCTTTATCTTTGTTTATTTTGCTTTTGTTTCTCTTGCAGATATGGTCCATTGTCATCATCGGGTGATTTCCCCCGCGTCAGCCGTCATGTCAGTGCTCCGTCATCATTATCACAACTCCCTTACATCATGTCAAGACGTCATTTTAGCAACACGACATCAATCAGCAGCACTGGTAGTGATTCATATCCTGCAGCAACAACAACCGACTCTGCTGTGAACACCGATGATTATGTAGGAAGGTGTATGCCTATCCATCTCTACGAGATCCTAAAGGTAAATAAATGTTGTACTGGTCTCTGTAAAGCCAGGTGCTACATGGTGCCATTTTTCTAGCAACTTGTCGCCGTTGCGAAGCCAATTGCTGGCTGGTTCCCCTAGGTGTAACTTGTCGTCCCTGCAACTTGCAACGCGTAGTTTGCTCTCGCAAAGATTATTACCAGTGTACATTAGATATAAGAAAAATCAAAGGATACTTGTTTGTTTGTTTGTTTTTTCTAATTTAATCTAAGTCGACTTGTCAGGATTTCTAGCTACTTAAAGCTTATTCAGTTACCTGACGAAAATTGTATGAGCCGATCGGCCATTCACCCTGCACTACTTCAAATTCAAAGTCGAATTACTTGAGTCTTTCGGCCTTAAACTAGAAGTTGAATCATTGAAATCCGTCTTGTACCGTTCGTACTATGAATTCCTTTGAAGGCGGAAAGTTTGTCTGGCTCATCCGCTAACATGTTTGCTGGTGTATAGAGATATACTGTTTCAAGGAGCAAAGTAGTAACAGGTAACAGCAATAGAGCTTGCCGTTGAATGACGTCTGCGAAAGTATTTAAGAACGTATTCAACTGGAATAAAATCTGTTCCTGAAAAGTTGTTCATTCCGTAAAATTTCCTTTGGGTCGCACGTAGAAAGCTAGATGTAACTTTCCCTACGTATTTATTACTTATAATTCTTTCGAAAGTCTCGTTTTGTTGATTAATTGACAAAATGAAAAAATTGATTGGACTGGGGTCAGTCAGATTCTTTGCCTGCCATGAGGTGCTGTAATGAAGTGTCGTGTTTCAGGGTGGGCGTGGGGTCCGATTTGGTCCGATTTGCTCTGGTCCGCTCTGATTATGTCCTGCCACTCATGGTATAAAAATTATGTTTTGATTTTAATTTTATTTACTTTAGCTTTGTAATTTAATTATTTATTTTCGTTTGTAGATTACTTTACTTGTAAATTGTAGATTTTGAATTTCTTCACGGCCCCATGAAATGAAATGAAATGAAATGAAATGAATGAATGTAATGAGTGAATATGACCTTGTTTTCTCCTGCAGATAAATACTTATGAGTACAAGGGTTCTTGGGCAGACAATTTCCAGCCGTTGTGTACTGAAGTTTCGTCAGTGGGTGAAGACGATTTTCCTCATATAGAAAATCGTTGTTTGCATTGCTTAAGCATTTCAAAAGGGAGTTCGAAAAATTCAATCAAGTCAGGGTCTCGTAAATCACATTCGAAAGACAAAGAAGAGAAAAAGAGCTCGAGAACTTCCCTTGATAAACCTGATAATGCTAAGAAGAAATTCTCGACATCATCATTGCCTCAGATTGATCCGAATTCGGAGGATAGATTTCTCGTTCATAAAGAAATTCTTCGATTGATTGTTAATCTCAGTAGTTCAGTCGCATCAAAAGCTTCACAGCAAGGACTGATAACGTAAGTATCCTCAATATTCCTCCCTCCAGGCGTAACGCTTGGATCGGAAAAAATGCGGCAATTTTGCAATATTTAATTTAACAGCCAGCAAGTTCATTCTATTGCACTCTTTTACTGGTTGAAATCAGCCACCCCGAGGGGTATTTTGCTCTCAAAAATCTCGTGCAACTTTGGCAAAAAGCCTTTTGTCTTCGATTAAAATCCTTTGAAAATCTTTAAAATCATTTGGCTCTGAAAAAATCTCGTACGGTTTTTAAAGAAAGGAAATGCCCCTTGGGTAACTTCATTCAGAATGTAGAAGGGATTTTCTTCAGAAAGTTCCTTTGAGAAACCTCTAAACTTGTTATGTCATTAGCAAGTCTCCCTGTTTTTTACCTTTCAGTTATGACTTTAACACGCCTTAGCAGGTGCAATCTTCATTGCAGGATGAAAGGTTTCCCCTAGTATGAGAAACTTTTTCAGGGCATTCCATCCTCCTAAAAGGTAAATGGAAATTACAGTGTCATTGTTGTCAGGAAGAAAAACCGATGAAATGTTGATCATTGTTTCCATTTGGGGCTTTCAGTACTTGAATGGGGCTTTCTGCTAAAATTCTCCCATACCAACGCGAAGGGATGCAGATGGCCGATTGAAAATAGGCAGATTTCCAAATCTAATTGAAGACATCAGAAATGAACAAGACAGTTCCCAATTTTATTGATTTGATATTCCGGCAGCAGTATTAAAGAGTTACGAAACCAGGATGGTAACGCCAACCAGAACATCATCTGATATTCGGCAAAGGAAGTATTGTTTTCGTACGCTACCGTTAATATATCATCGACAAGGCCAACGTAAGGCCTCCTATAACTCAGAGATGCCTAGATATATTTTTATTGACGACAAACATTTACAAAGACGGAGTTTTGCTTTGGAGGCCTAGATCTGCAGTAAGGGACTATTCAAGTCGTGAAATTGAAAAAGACAACTTTAGAGTCTCTCAGGGACGCATTCGAACGAAACACAAGGAATCTTTTGAATTGAACGTAAAGTTCTGAAACAAAAGCAACATTTCGTTGCAGTTGCCGTTGCCATCCTGGTTCCGTAAATTCGCTATTATTTCAATTTACTCATTTGGCAGAGTCTTCGTCTCTGTAATGCTCACTCAGGTTATGGAAGTGAAGTCCCATTTATAGGTTACTGGTAGATTTTATGCAAATGTCGTAGACACTGGCAAGTGACGTTGAGAAGCTGATTGAGACAAAGTTCACTGAATCAGTCCTTTGGATAATAACAGGAACCAAATTAATTAAATAATACCTGTATAGGATGAAAACTAAGAAGGACATAAAGTTCTTGGGGCATAGAATATGCAATGCGCAAAGAATGTCAGGGCTACAAATTTGCCATATAGCAACTGACAGAATTGCATAGCACTTCCGTCAGATTGTCAAAATCACGCAAGCGTGTTGACAAGAGGCTAAAAGAAACTCTTCCACACTATTTTCAGATTCTACCTCTAAGTGCTCTATTATCGAACTAAACCTCTGCGTCATGACATTGTCTTGTTTCTAGACCTACTAACATTCATTTCATTTACTTTACTTTAACCCTTTCACGCCCGGCTAAAATTAAGCTTAACAGGAAAACCTAATGTAGATTGTCGTTTCCAGGGGGTTTCATAATCAGTGATTCAGTAAGCAATAGATAAATGCAATGTGCACAACCTTTCAAATCAATCAAAATTCCAAATGCTTTACCCCCTGAAAAATTTGCAGCTCTCAATGAATGCTGTTGGGCCATATGGCCCTTCCGGGAGTGAAAGGGTTAATTTGAGTTATTCTTATTTAAACACAATACCCTATCAGCAGACATTTAAAAGCAAGTAGCTATGACATATTTATGCAAAGAAATAAAGCTGCTCTTCTAATGGGTTGTGTTTTCGTCGCTCTAACTCAAGAGCTCCCTCAATCTTACTTTAAAGGAGCTCAATATGAGGCAGAATCTCATATTTGCTTTGGCTTCTCATTCCAGGTACTTGCTCCGTGGTATCCAAGAGTCTTTTTCCAGTTTTCAAGACGAAGCCGAGGAATTTGAAAATCATCAATTTTTCTTGTGTTTTATCTCGAAATGTTCGACCTAGCAGTGAATTCATTTTTGAGGTTCTCTTTGCAGAGTCCATTTTTTACTTTGTGTGTAGTAATTAGCCTGTCATATTTTCTTAGACTGTGTACATTGATTCAATCACATGCCCAGCCATCTTGTGTCTTGACCATTCAACTAGTCTGCATACCCTGCTTTGCAACGTCTATAGGGATTCCAGTTTTGACTTTGACAGACTTCCCCAAATGGCCCTGCAAATCATTTAATTTATCTTCATTACTTCCAGCTTAAGAGACCAATATCCTTGGGCATTTGAGGATCTTTGCTTGTACTCCCAAATGATGGACCAATTAGGAACATACACCTTCCGTTTATCAATGAGACGATTTATACAGGCGTTATTCGAGAATTTCAATTGCCAAATGGTGAGTCGATTGTTTTTGTTTTGCGAGAAAATGTTCTGATATACTCGTTTAAACCAAATAATCCTGACAGTATTAGCGCTTATACCATCATGAATTATGAACAGAAGTTTCAGAGAATTTTCAATCACTTGTCAATAGACAGGCTAAACTGTGTGCAGACTCTGTTGATTTCTTTTCACAGAGGTTTCATCTCCATTAGAACGTGCATGTCAGCGAGCAAATTCTTTTTCTTGATCCGGGAGGGGGTGCTTCGTGTGTGAAGATACAGGGACGTGCCGCTGTACTATATGAAAAGCTACCCTATCGCGGAGTCGACTTCCCGAAAATGATAGTACATTATATGTTTCTCATTGCGCAAATTTAGAGATGGATTGAAAGTGGTATGGGGAAATCTTTTGTTTGCTGAATAACTGACCTTTGCTCTTTGTTCAAATTGTCTGCTCCCGTGCAAACTATGAATTCAAATTTTGTAACATCTGTCTAAACATGGAATGGAAGAAGAGGGAAGTCTGAAAAGTAACGAATTATCATATTTCTAAAACTGGTTTGTCGAAGGGTAGTCATAACTTACTTCAAGTGACCAAGCAATATCTCAAAGGATAGCTCAGCCAGTAAGCAACTTGCTGATACCTTGTTTGTTTGCATAAATTTTGCTTTTGGGAAGATATATGTGATCTGGCTCTTGAAATTGTTATTTTTCGGTCACCTTGTATTAGTTTACTTATTTGTCTTGTTAACTTGCTTCCTTAGATGTTCCATCAAGCAGACGTGCTTCTGGGCCGCACAGTGGACCGATAAAGTTGAACACATGAATAGACGATAAGTACTAAATGGTGCAAGGTAAATTTGATCAAATTAAAACCAATTCTCACGGTCAATCCATATACAACCTTCAAAAAATCAAAATCACTTTTCGAAGTGGAATGTTTGCCAAATATTTTCCTGTTGTAACAACACTATATATAACCAACTGAAACAGCTCGGAGCCGTTGCCATTGTTGCATGTAACCGGTTCCCAAACCCCTAAAAGCTCTATGGAATCATTTCTAGAACAGTAAGAGTTTTTTGTGAACTCCATTTTTTAATAATCGTGTTTGTTTTGAATTAGCGCTGAAGAAATCAGTTTCATTTGTACCTATTTAGAACCGTTCTACAGGTTTACGTGAGCCTTTTTGGGTCTGTTCAAGGCGAGACCTACTGTGTTACTGGAACTCTTTGGGTACGGCTAGTAGTGTTTGGTTGAAAGGGACTCCTAATAGATCCTTTGTAAAGGCAAGACCTGATCATCTTCTTTTAGGTACGATTTAGAATTGAACAGGTTCAGTTTACTTGAATCAATTCATTATTTTCGTTTTTCATCATTTAACCATGGTAGCCCCCTCAGACTGTGGAGATTACTTTAGGAGGGGGGGGCGTGTGAAAAGATATAGCTGAAAAGTAATTTACATATTGTGTCATATGAATCAAACAGCTATAAATATATTTTAAAATGTCCACAAGGAACCAAAGAGAAATCAAACTCAACCTTGTACAAGCTTTCGTTAAACATTTTTTGAAGATAGGAAGGACTATGCATGTTTGATATCAAGGTAAACAAGCTATGAATTGTGTGTTTAATGACAATACTTGGTAAAACTTCTTGTTTATGATTGTAACCGTTTTGAATGCCATGACCACCTGGAAGCTAAATGAGAGCTGGTATCATCTGAAATTCTGAAGAAAATTATCGTACCGTGCTTCGCCAGACAGTTTTTTTTGTGATCAGCATTAGAAGAAAGTATTTGGTAAATATTCTTCGTTCTAGGCAGCGCAGTTTTCTATTACGTTGTATTTTTTAATTGACAATTCAAGCGAACTTCGATTTTTTATAATGGGAGCAACCGGAATGTAGATTCACCGCGTTGTAGATTCAAATTCATTTTGGTTTTTTAATACTGTAAAAATGGCATTTCTCATGTAGATAAATGTAATTCATTTAGCTGTTCGACTGGAAAACAACATTTCAAATAAAGTTCACTATGTGAACCTAAATTTTCTTCTTCTAAAGTTCTTAATTGTTCAGTTCACCTTTCTTGGGATAATTCGAGATTTGCTCGATTTGCTTGCCAAATCAAGTTTGTCCTAAGTGATGATTTTATTCTTATCTCTTGAGGGGAATGAAATATGCTTGATTGAGGAGAATGTTGGATTTTTGTCAACTAAGGGACAGTGCAAAATTTATGATATGACATGGCGGGGGAGAAGAGAAACTCTTGCCAAAAAATCTGCTCGCCCGTTTTGAAATAATTGCTAAAAGCAACTGCCCCGTTGCCCTTTAATGAAAAATGCATTTTCGCCATATTTATGAGCAACAGATGTTGTACACGGCAACCGATGAACCAGCTAAGACGACTAACAACATCAATTCTTGTCCTTACGACTCTTTGTCAATGAAAAAATTGACTTTGAAGATAGAGAGATGTGACTGATTAATTTTTCTTGCAAAAACTGACAAGGAACATGCCATACTCTTATTCACATCCTTTCTAGAATGTTCAACCTGCATGACTCGATTGACTATTTCATCCCAAATTGAACAATTGTATGTTTCAGACTTCATTTAAGGCTTATAAAATGTTACTGCTCCATACATATTTACCTTATAAAAAGTGCTCAATGAGTTCCGTGCCCGCTCAAAAGAGAAAGTGCCCCATTGTGTTCTGCAATGGCCAGTTTATCAAACCAACTTTGCACTGCCCCTAAATTTTCTTACATTATATTAGGTGCAAAATCCCAAAAATGCTTCTGCCTTTTGGCAATCAACTAAACTGTGATTCTGTGCAATACATCATTTATTCTCCACATTAACCTCACTCCGTAAGGACCCTCAAGTTACGCTCACTTCATTGAATTGAAGTTCTGTTGTTGTTGTCGCTCCACGGAGGGCCGTATTTCCCTAAAAGTGTGAAATCGACAAAAACTGTCAATTAGCGACGAGGCGCTCCCTGGCTACGAGTTTCTGTCGCCCCGTCGTCTGCTGGTCAGAATTTGGCTTAGAGGAAGGTGATTTTTGCTTTTATGGCAAAATTAACCTTTATCGAATTACTGATAACCAGTTTTATGGTACAGTAGTTCTAGAAAATTGATTTTCAAGGGATTTTAGACCTAGTGGTCGTGTGGAAAAAGCAGCAGGTGATTTAGGCCCAATGGACGATTACTCTAAAGATGGCGGCTAGGAATTTTTTACCAAGATGCATCGCGATCGATTTACGAACCTTTAACGATCCTCAGGATGTTCGTCGTGGTCCTAGTGTTCAAATTTAACGATTTTATAGGAATTCGATCCATGAACGCAATGCATCTTGATAGAAAGTTCCTCGCCGCCATCTTTGGCGTAATCGTCTTTTCATCTTTCAGGTACATTCTTTCAAGAATGCGAATCTAACGATAGCTTGATACTTTGCAGAATGTACGGATGTACACAGTGTAGTGATTGAAGCTCCAACATTTCCTTTAGTAGAACAGTTAAAAGGTTTGATATAAAATCAGTACGGGACTTTACCTTTTCTACAAGCGTTTGGAAATTAGTTGTAATTACTGCGTTATCAGTTACAGCAAAAAGCGAAAATGCAACATGTAATCGAGTCAATCTCCGCATCACGAACTTTCAAATATTTGAAATTTTTTGGTCCACCCTATACAAAATTGCGCTCGCTTGAACGAAAATATGATCCCATGTTTTTAGGACTCAGTCAGCTGTGTGATAGCCCAGGGGAAACAGACAAAATGCTTTTCTGCCAAGCATGTGAGATTTGCTTGCCAAGTTAAATCTTTTCTCCGCTGGCCTCAGTGCAAAGACCTGCTTTAACTTGCGATGAGCAGAGAATGATTTTGATCTTTTCAAACTAATGCCAAACAAATTCGGCTGAGGTTTACTTTTCATACTACAGTGTGTTGTGCCGAAGAGGCCTCAGGGGGGGGGTACCTTAGTACTTTTCATGGTACGGGGACGTGCCATTTTTAAGGGTACTTTTTTCAAACCGTTACGGAATTATGGGTATCATTTTCACAAGTTTTAAACATTTCACGGAGTTATGGGTGTCTTTTTCGAGGGATTTTTCATAATTTCCAGAATTATGGCCCATATTTTCATTCGATTTACGGAATTATGACCTTAAAATGCACCAGAATTTACGGAATTTACGGAATTTACGGAATATGGGTACCAATTTTTCAGGCAAAATGGCAAGTCCCCGTCAGATGATAGGTCGAGATACCCCCCCCCCCCGAGGTAGAGGCCGTAGCAAAACAGGCAAATGCTGTATTGCTTCCAAATGAACGCCAAATATTGGTAAATGCAAAAGAATCAGAGCATATGTGACACAAGTCAACATTCATTTGAGACTGGCAGTCAGTGCAGCTCTATTTTTTCTTACAAGCCTGATACATGATACATTTCTTCAGTTTCATGATTGCTGAACGATTTTGTGTTCAATCATGCTTTTGTTTGATCACTAGAGCAAATACTTTGAAAAGATTCTTGCTTCAAAGAAAACATTTAATGAAACTTGTCACTTGATAATTCCAAACAACTTTATTTCTATCCCCACGATAATTCTTTGGAGCTGCACTCTATTCAAACAAATCTACTAGCATGGTGCTGGAGTGCAGGGACGCTGACATTTGTGGGGAGGTAAGCAGTTTCTGAAACGCGAATTCCCAAAAGGAAGCTAAGAGAATTCTTTGCAAATCAAATCGAATTCCCTTTGCAAATCAAACCAAAAATTCCCTTCGCAAATCAAACCCTTTGCAAATAAATCAAAGCTGGAAGTCCCTATTTTGATCTTCAAAGCAGCAGTTACTTGCTAGACTGACTGGAATGAATGGCAGCTATTGCCAGATTTCCAGATTCAACACGAGAGAAGTAGTTACGCGAAGTGGAAGATCCTCTTCAGGTCGCTAATCAACGGCTCGGAGATAAACAACCTCACACAAGGAAGGAGCGTGAAGAAGGAACTTTAAGAATCAAAGGCAACAAGGAACGTGAGCCATGGAGTAGACTCTTGAAAATGGTAGTTATTCAGACCATTTCAGACGGCTCTGAAAGACGAATCAAGGAAAATGGAGGTACCATGTTCTTTAATGGTTTTCATTTTGGGTAGTAATTTTAATCATACATGGGTTAGAAATGGAAGGCAAACCAGACTGGAATACAATGCAAACTTGGTAAATTTGATGAAATTCCACAGTTCTATCAAGTTTTGTATGATTTCGAAGCTCGATTTTAGCTGATTAATTTTAGGAAAATTCTTCACTCTTTTAGAATAGGCCTGTTGAAGAAAAGCAACCAGAAAAGCGACAGCAAATTTTAGCGACTTTCTCTCTTTATACTCGAAACCTTTCAGGGAGACAATAGCTGTCAAGTCCAAGGGCGTCGCCAGCCCAAAAAAGCTGGGGTGGAAAAAATGTTTTCCTATCCACGCCCTTCAGACTCTAGTAAAATTTAGAAACGGCCTTTTTCTTATTTTTGACCTGTTTCGATATATTTGGAATAGCTACCACCCCAAGCAGCATTATGCATAACAATGGGAATTTTGCACAACGAAAATCGAAAGAGTAAAGTACATCAGGCATCCATTTCTGAGGGAAAAAGATATGATTTGAAGTTGAAAGATTTTCTCGAAATTCTCGACGATGGAATTCAGAATTCAAGAGTAAGTTCAATAATCACAGAAGTTCCAAGGCAATGAAAACCCACCCCTCCCCCACCGACCTCCCCTAAAGTTTTTAAACAGATTTCGAGAAATTAAAAAGTCGACCTGTTGGGAAAACTGGGGTGGATATGTTCACTCCAATCAAGGGTGTTAGGACACGGATGTTTCGATTGATTATTTATTTACATAGTTTTGAATCATGTGTCTTGTTTTGTTGTCTTGCTTTCTGTTCTGTTTCGTCTTCAGCTGAGCATGGTTAGGCCCAACCGCTCTCAAGTTGTTCGAAAAGAGCTCCCTTTTATTTCTGTGTCTTAGTGCGCCTTCGCACAAGAAAGGTTTCAAACCGCAAAAATTGAAACCTTTCTTGTGCGAAGGCGCACTAAGACACATAATTACAAGGGAGCTCTATTTGAACAACTTGAGAGCCGGTTGGGCCTAACCACAATCAATTGCAGACGAAACAGAACAGGAAACAAGACAACGAAACAAGACGCAGGGATCAAAACAAAGTAAATGAATAATCAATCAAAACATCCATTTCCTAACACCCTTGCTCCAGTGTCTACTCTGTTGCAACGTCACTGGTCAAATCTCTTTTATCATGGTACGAAACTGGAACATTGCTGTCAAAAGCGAAACGAAAATGCAATAAGATTTTGAATCTGAAACAAATGACAGCAATCCCGCTTCATCCTTCAACAATTTTCTGACGCTTCTTTCAGTAGGGTAAACCGGGGTAATTTGGGACAATTTTGTCATTTTCGACGTATAACTACTTGGTTGCATGTTTAAATAAGACTAATTCACCTTTTTATATACATTTGAGTACTAAATAATTGATATTGAGAAAGCCATTTTCTTCATTCATGTGGTTGCTGATATATTAGCGCATAAATGATGCTGTCCCAAATTACCCCAGATGGGGTAATTTGGGACAGCAATGATTTCCATCTGCAAATGATACATAACTATACCTAAAGGCAAATTTGAATAGAAAATAATTGTAACTGCCATGGTTCACTTGAATTTCATAAAAAATGGCCTCTCTAATAAACTAGGCAATCTTTGAAAGATATTAGGCCACTCACTTGTCATTTCGGGGGCCATCTCAAATATGTCCATTTTTTCACAAGTGCACTTCAAACTTGATCAAACTGACAATTAACAAACAAATGTAATATAATTCTCTCAGCTAATACAAAATTGTGCAATTTTGAGCAATGTCCCAAATTACCCCATGGGTGTCCCAAATTTCCCCTGTCCAAAATTACCCCGGTAAGTTTTAACTTTGCAAAGTGATTGTTACGTAGAATCAACACTGAAAATTTTGAAATGCTTCCTTTCGTTAACGTGGAATAAGGTTAGGCAAAATTAGCCAAAGCGAGGGGCAAATCACTCCAAAATCTCATACACTTTCCTGAATAATTCTAGAAAGTTCCGAGATCCGTGGAAATATCTTCCCAGGGTACCAGAGTCTGATACAATGCGCCCTCGCTTGAGCCCGTTTCAAAAGTGCTTTCAATTTTTTCAGAGAGTCTGGTACCCAAGGTTAAAATCTCAGGTCTCTTCAAAATTCTTAACGAAATGCCGTAAGTTTTCCCCAACAAGTGGTACAAATGCTCCAGAAAGTCTTTTCAAAATTCATTGACTACAGGGTGTCTCCAAAAATTGTTCGACGTTTGTTAAAATACTAAAAAATAACGATACGCTGAATGCACCCCTGGTCAAGTCACCCTTTTCCTGAGATTTTAGATTAATTTTTGACTCAAGAATCTTGCAAATCCGCTACAAGTTCATGGAGTTACAAGCATTTGAAGTTCAAGTTTGTGCGAAAGCTAGAACCAGAGGCCTCGAATTGGCATTTTTTGTAAAAGCCCCATAGGCCGTCGTTTCTGTTATTTCTCAGTTGTTTCAGGGCGTACCAAGTGGGATTCAAACAGGTTTTCGATAGCCTAACTGTCAAGCATATGGATGCTTTGAGGAAACAGATTCAGTCTCCCACAGATTATGTTTTGAACCACTGTTTTTGGTTAGAGAATGATCGCAAGAAATAATTTACGTTAAAAGTCCTATTTGGTTTGCCCTGATATTAGCGAGAGGTATGACATTGGATGAGCTTCCCTTGCCTCCGTCTTCGAACTTTTTACAATACCAGTAATCTGGGGGGTCTCTGGTTTCAGCTATCGCATATTTTTGATCTTCAAGAGCTCGTGACTCAGTGAATTTTCAACCGATTTGCACGATTTTAGTCTTTAAGATTATTTCATAATCTTAGGAACAGGTTTATCTTTCTATTAGCCTGTTCATGTTGTCCTTATTTTTCAATATTTTATCAAACGTCGAACAATTTTTTTGTGACGCCCTGTATCTCAAAAATCGTTTAGATCCTCCACATGTATCCATGTAGCGGCGATGGTCGTAGTAATTGTAAAAGTAAAACTGCAAACCAACCTTTGTTTTCTTCCTTATCGTTGTTCTGTTTGTTGTGATGTATGTTCGAGTTGTCTTTTACCTCCTTCCATCAAAACTTTAGGCCCGTCAACAGACCCAGTCCCGAAACGAGTGGGTCTGTTGTTGGGCCTAATGTTTTGATGGAAGGAGTTAAAGGACTACTCGAATATACATCACAACAAACAGAACAACAGCAAGGAAGAAAACAAAGGTTGGTTTGTAGTTTTACTTTTACCTACTGCAACCATACGCCGCTACCTGTGAATCCTCAAAGCAAATCCTTTGTAACTGATAACTAGAATTAGACAGTTTCTTAACTTTGAAGTGACCCTTAATCGTTTCTGGTATAGTCACCTACAGTTTCTTATGAGCGGTAACTGATGAAGTATGGGTATTATCATGCGTAAATTTGCTCTCTCCAACAATTTGTTTTGTGCTGTGTGCTGTTTTGACTACCTCCTTAACTGACTGCGCATGGTGCTCCGCAGGGGACTGTTTTAACAAAAGGAAACAAAGGAGAAACTACTTGAAATAAATGAATTCTTTTATAAATGAATTCTTCCTTCTCGCTATCCTTTGCTTTCCCTTGTTCCTCTATGGAGCACCATGTGCAGTCAGTTAAGGAAGCAGTCAAAACAGCACACTGCACAAAACACACTTGGTGAGAGCAAATTTTTCGTTTCGCTTTGTGCATGCTATTATCAAGGGTGTCAGGACACGGATGTTTCATTTCATTTCATTTCATTTTATAATATTTATACAGGGTAAGTACTCAATACAAAAAGTGAAGTTGATTTACAAACTGCCCTGTTACAAAAGAAAATAAGCTATAAAAATTACAATTTCAAGATAAAAATTTGTATACAAAAGTAAAGTAAAAGGAGATGTGAGACAGTGCTCAGGATTTGTCATTTTTCAGTGACGATTTGAATTGGGTGAAAGTATTTGCCATCTTACGTTCTCTAGTTAGATCATTCCAAAGTTTAGCTCCTCTATAAGAGAAGCATTTTTGGCCACACGCAGTTCTTAGAAAAGGTACATTGAGGTCAGTGCTGGTATTACGAAGCTGTCTAGCGCTGTTTTGATTGATTATTCATTTGCCTTGTTTTGATCCTTGTGTCTTGTTTTGTTGTCTTGTTTTCTGTTCTGTTTCGTCTTCAACTGAGCGTGGTTAGGACCAACCGCTCTCAAGTTGTTCGAATAGAGCTCCCTTGTATTTCTGTGTCTTCGTGCGCCTTCGTACAAGAATGGTTTATAAAACCGCAAAGCCTACAAGGGAGCTCTATTCGAACAACTTGGGAGTGGTTAGGCCTAACCACACTCAGTTGAAAACTAAACAGAACAGATAACAAGACAGCAAAACAAGACACAAGGATCAAAACAAGGCAAATAAATAATCAATCAAAACATCCGTGTCCTAACACCCTTGGTATTATGAATCTTGATACGGTTTGAGACGGAGCCAACCAGTGCAAACACGCAATTTTATTGAAAAACTATCTGTTAACTTCATCTTTTGATGCATGGAATGTCCGCCCCTAGAAAGTGATTGTACGCAGGCCCTATTGATCGAGTTGATCCCGATGGTTCGTGTCGATTGCCCTAGGGGTCCTCCATCTCTTCTCTTCCAGTCACATTTTCACAGACGTTATCATCATGAAAAACAGAGTATTTGTACTTGAACAACTTTAGCCATCTGCGCCAACTCTCCCAACTGGTCTCGATGCTTTGCCATTCGTCAGCTCCTAACATAGGAAGCCCCAAGATTTCTTTGATATCGTTACTTTTTCTTGTCTACACTCTTCCCTTTCCCCAGTTTCCTTTTATCATACCATTATCAATCTCGTGTCCTTACCAGTTTCCTTTCATTTAGGATGTTGAGCACTCTGTTTAACTCTATTTTGGTTGGGGGGGGGGCAAATGTGCCCCCTAGTAGATTTTTTGAAATAACTCTGCTAGGAAGATATTTATAGCCATGATACTTCTTGACCTTTTGCAACTACTTATTGTGCAACTTCTCAAAAAGTTTCATCGAAATATTTTGAATATGAGGGGGCGGAAGACAATTTTCTGGGACTGACCCAGGAAAATCGCAAATTTTCAAATCTCAATTATCGCGAAAAAAGGAGCATAAGTTGGATATTTTGTAAATTTCCGTAGTGTTATTTGATGCATTCTTTCACAATTATCATGTTTGGGTGGAAAATGTGCTCCAAATTTAATTTTATCGCGCTGTTCCTGATTTTGGCCAATTTTGCCGCTTTTCTTGACCACACAAAGGAAAATGCTGACGTGAGCAAAAATGGTGGCTAATCTTATATCAATTTTCATAATTACAGAAAGTATATGCCTGAGGCTATTAGCTTACCAAATTTGATCGCTCTACCTACTACCAGTTAAGAGTTAGGTAGGGGGGCTTTTTTGCCCCCAACCAAAATAGAACTATCAAATAACTCAACCAATATAGAGTTAAAATTGCTTCTGTTCGTATTCCCAGTCCCATCTCTAAAAATTCCATTTCCAGAGTGTAACTTTTGGACTCAGATCCCATATAACCTATTTAGGATCCTCATCGTGACTGTATGGCGTAAGCAAGAGGCCAAGTTCATCTTCACTCCTACATGGTGACTTGTGGTCTGCAAATTACCGGTTTTTGGCCGTTAGTTCTATTTTCTTGGGAGATATGTCCCATTTTAGATCTGTGATCTCTATTCAGTGATAGTTTTAGATGTTGCACAACTTTGGGCGTTGTTTGGCTTCACACTGAGGAAACCGCTGATTGGTGTACATCTTTCTTGTTTTCAACTTCTAAATCAGTTCCAAAAATGAAAGTGTGCTTGATTTCACGTCTTGAAGTCCATACTCAAAACCATAGACGTAGGAATTGGGGGCCACTGGGGGCACTTGCCCCGCCAAGATTTTGGAATGAACAAAGAAAAACCCTTTTTATTCTCAGAAATGCCCCTTTTTCTTAAGGAAAAGTGCCCTCGAGGCGTCGTGCCCCCCTAAGTTTGAGGTGTTGCCTACGTCCCTGCTCAAAACTTTCTTTTTCTGAACTGTAAGTCCAGTTGTCCTATTGTTACTTAAACTTGATTTAGTGGGAGCAAATGCCGTTTCTACTGCTGTAATAAGGTTTACTCTTGTTGCTCTTCTGAAAATTTTGAGCTGAAATTGAGAATCGTCGGCAGAGTTTTTTGTGAATTCAGGGCAAAGATGTAGGAGATGTCCAGTGCGGGCCGAACGGTGATTCCGTAGAGTGGGCTAAGTAAAGGAAACGAAGCCCGTCTCCCCCTCCAACTGGACCTCAATGTTAATTACAAGTATGCAGTTAGACAATGTCGTCACTTTGGAAACATATAGCTAACATAGACATGTTCAGGATGAAAACAGGTAGCATTCTCAGGCTCACTACTGCGATGGAGTAGAGCTGGAGAGCCAGTTGATGACAGGGTAGAGGCGAATTTGTTCCTAGTATTTATGCCATCTGCCTTGGCCTACCTCTTCCCTCTAGTTCTCTGAGGCCTGGGTTACACGATACTGGGTTGCTTTTCGCATCGGATTGGTTTCGTCTGCTTTCATTGCAGTTACACGACACCGGATTGCCATGAACCCACTTTTGATTCCAGTTACACGACACTAGTCGACCTGCGCTGCGATGTCTAAATCTATTGTCTTTGACAGCTGCAAAGCCCAGCTGGAGTGGGACCGCATCGGATTGGTGCAGCTACAGCCCCTACAGGAGACGGAATGCGGAGCAGAGTGAATCGGATTGATTTTCACCTCAGCTTCAAAGCGGAGTGGTTTCACTTCACGAAAACAGAGTGTAGTGACATCAGATTGCCTCAGCGTCGTGTAACTGAACCCCCCTATCCGAGGCGAAAAGTAATCCGGTGTGTGATGCATCCGGCATCGTGTAACTGGGGCCTGTTAGGGCTCCAAACTTTGATCCCAATTCTCACCCTCACCGCTTTAAGATTTGTTACAGCTGCAGCAGTTCCTCAACTAGTTGTTTGTCAGTGCATTTTTGCTCGATAATTGCGTAACAGCGAGAAAACCCACAAATTGCAATCCCAAGACAAATTTTAATGCAACGAATTCTCTTTTTTCGGTAAATCCATCATCATTTGAAAAGAGATTCTTGTCGGCGGAGAAAGCTGCACGCTGCGATTTCCCAGTGACTGTACAGGGCGACCTACCACCAGAATTGGCCGCTCTCCCCGACCCCTTTTTTATGTGGTCGACAAGGTCTATTCACTATTCACTGCATATCAGCTTCAAACCGATTTCATTTTCTTGTTGTGAGGTTGAGTCCCCTTGCAGAATGGTGAGTTTATTTGGCCATAAACTGTGATGCCAGTGACGAACCCTTGTCCCTCAAAACCCACAGCCTCTCTTTACGGCAAGAACCGAACCACAGCAAAGGGGAGTGTCTCACACTGATAATGACATCACAGTCAACCAAAGATGACGTTATTTCTATAACGAGACCATTGATAAACCCAACTTTCATTCATGTGACTCTGCAGCTGCTCTCACAGTTTCGAGGCAGAGACATTCACATCATATTATCAATGAAGTTTCTGCTCTCAAAACGGGAAGTCCCGGATTCGTGGAAATCCCTTTTTTCGAAGGTCAACGTGGCATAAATAGAAGTTGCCCTGCTCGAAGGGCATTAGTTAGAACTGAGCAGCGCTCTTTGAGGGATTTACATTTCATTCAAAGAACACGCAAAAAAATGGAGAAATTGAAGTATTTGATGGAAAGTGCACTTAACATCGAAAGAGATGGCCACTTGTTACGTCAAGTATACCAGAAAGAGTTCACACAGACATTAGAGACAGAGGTACGCTTCGATATACTTCAGAATGATACGGTCGCACTAAGACGTGCACTGGTAACGGTTACAGCTCTTAACAGAAAGCTTGTTATGATCCTGAACAGTTTCCAGGATCCGCTTCTGACAATGCTGCATTTTGTGAACGCGATGTGTGATGAAAGTGAACATGCTCCAAGAGAATTGTTACGATGCATGTACAATCTTGCTCGAAAGCTTGATCTGACATTAGGCATTATTTCCGACATGAAGACAACACTGCACGACACTGTAATCCCAAAGTCGCAATATACGCGAAAATTGGAGAACGAGTTCACGAAATCAGTGAAGAATTTGCTGCAGCAAAGTACAGCTACAGATTTTGTTATGGCTGTCAGGAACTTTGCTTTGGTCGAGGAAGTAAGCATTTGTGCCAGTGAATTGAATGAGTTTTTACTGCCCCTCTTCCACCAGTCTTCAATGATGGGATAGAATTGCGAGAGATTCCATGAAATTTACACTTTCAGATGTTGAAGGAAGTGTCAATGATGAGTTGTGATCAACTGCGTCAGGAAAGAAATGAGACTTGAAAAGGTGACAAAAAACAGCTCAGATCTTTCAGTCATTAAAACGGTGGGTGTAAAATTGCATTGTATCTTTGTTTGAACTGAATGGCCGGAAAGGAAGCTAGGCCACTTCGTTGTAAACTTGCAGTGGAAATTTTTTGATACTCTTATTTTTTAGAATTACGACGATTAAAGTTTCTTTGAAAGAATTGAAGGAGACTTTTGGAAAAGTCAGAATCATAGACAAATCGTAAATAATTTGAGGAAAAATGATGAAGTCTTCAAGAAACATAAAGTTAATGAAATTCTGTAATATGATGGACAGCAGACTGTCACTCTTCTGCTTAAGGACTTAGATAAAATTTGATGACGTCACAGCATTAAAATAATAAAAGCCGCCATTTTGAAACTAATTAGTATATTTCCATGGCAGATTTACAGCGAAGTAGCACAAAGTTTTTTCACGCCAATCAATTAACAAACATATAATGCAAGTTTGCATCCACCTTATTAGAGATTTGAGCAAACTCGTGGAAGAACTTAGAGACTCTTGTCTTATTGAAGCCTGGTTTTCATTACATCGCATTTCATTGACAGATGTCGCCAATGAAACGATAAATGAGAATACATGACACTGTTTAAAGTTTGAAGACTGTTCAAAATGAAATTTTTTCGTGTAAAATGCAATCAATACAATTGATATTTACAATTATTTATTTTATGTATTTATTTATTCTATTAATATTCATACATTTGAAAGACTGATTTTTAAACTATAATCTGTAGATTTTCTATTAAGACGTGAATCACGATTTAGAATTGTAAAAACGTTAGTTACGCATGATCTTGTTTTACGACAACTTTGTATTTTCATTTTTGCATTTCATGACAAGCCAGGATCTGCAAGTTCTTCTTTTCCCTATAGCGAAGTAGGGATGGTGATTTGCCAAAAAATGAACTGCTATCATTTTCCTCCAGTCCAGGGCCATATTGTACTGTCAACTTGGTGCAAAAGGGCTAAGTTGTAAGTTTATGGTAAACTGAGTAGGCCAAAACGTTATTTCCTTTGAAATTGTGTTTGGTTATTAGGCTACATTTTGCTAAGATCTTTGTTCACAGCTTTCCTCAAGCTACACACGAAGTACAATCCATCGCATAGTAAATGCTGATATATCAGGTCAGGGTTTACCGTTTTCCAGCAGTCAACACCACAGATTTGACCCCCAGATTTGACCCGCATCTGCATTGATGCATGATGTATGACGTGACATCACTGCTTTCCTTGCTTGCTGCTAGCATTAGTGATGGGGCACAATTCAGACGCTGAGACGAGAACTGGATCAGATGGGATCCTGTGACAAGATCGAAAGTGAATTTGAGTCAACAGAGCCTTATGAACATGACGGTTTCTTCTTTCAAGAGGAAGTCCCTTAAATGTGAAAGTTCCTACTGGGAACTTCTCAGAAAATGCAAAACTTCTCTACTGTGGATTAAGTTAGACCACCATCTTGATAAATGGGACGTGTGCCATACTGCTGAAGTTGGTGATAAGTTTCGTGTACTATCAAATTGCCCCGAATTGAAAAACTTGCAGGAACACACGTCCCTCATTTTTTTACAAAATGCCCTTCCATTTGCAAATTTCAGTCATTAGTGAACGGAACATAGAAATAGGAGGGCTAGAATGCGCGGTCTATTGTTCTGCTATATTTTTCGCGGCACAACTATGGGCAGTCAAGATGGCGGACGTTGGTTGGCAGAAGCTGCGAGTGGTGGTGTCACAACATCGTACATATGAGGGACTTTTGACGAATTCCCGTGTAAATAAAGGCACAATGATGTTCTAAGGGTAGAAGGCCAACAGTTACAGATCAATCTATGTAAGTATCAATATCGTTCGCCTATTTGTTGTCGTTGCTACGGAATTTCTTTGCTGTATTTTTAGGCCTTGTTGTAAAACGGCGGAGAGATGCTCGCTACTATTTCAATGCAAACGCACCGCTCACAAAGCTGCTAGACATCGATTTGAATGCAAATAAAATAAAATTGAATCATTCACGATCCTCCTAAATAGCTCTGGATTAACCTTAAGACTAAGTCTTCGAAGCAAGGGCTGGAGGCTGCTGGGGAGAAAAAGTTGATCAAAGGTAATGGGCCTAGGCCTACCGTGTGCAATGTTAGGAGGTGAAATGTGGAAATCAGACTCACCGATCCTGGAGACACAAGACACCAATGCTTTCACGTCGTTGACTACTGCTTAAAAATACCAACCACGGTGACATCAAAAAGTCTCAGAGTTCAATTCAATGCATTGACCAAAGATTACGAAATTCCCTATGACTATCATTTTCCCACACCCTACATATACTTATTTAATTATATTCATCACATAGCAGATATATAGCTAGTGTTCCTATCAATGTTCGAATGATATTAAATATTAAGCTTAGATTCTTGCTGATATGATTAAAATGAACAATTGCTTATCAAAGGTTTGGCATTTCCTCCATTCCTCACTACTTTACCCAGGTTACTTAACCGCCCCCTGGTACTCGGCGTTACCTCATGAAAAGATAAACAGTTGTTCATTCATTTTGAAATAAAATCAATTTTGTGAGTTTACGCCTCTTTGATGCCTTATTGTTTTTGAGAATTCTCTCTGTAAATACCCTTCCAAACTGATGATAAAAAATAATGAGATACTGTTTGACAATTTCCTTGATGATAATTGTAATATGGTCATCTCTTAGACTTTGATCTAAAATATGGCATTCCTTGCTATGCTCACTTATTGACTGAAATGCATCATTCTTCATTGCAGACAAAACATCTGACAAGATCTGAGCATTAGTTTCTTTGGACAAGGACGCCCATTTACACAATGCAAGGCGTGCTTTTCTGTCAACACAGTTAACAACCTTGTATACGGAGCTTGATGGTATCAGCAATTCACCATACTTTTTGCATGATAGAAGTGAAAGATGACCATTATGAAAACTTTGTGCAGTTTCAGAGCTTACGTGTAATGCTGCAGCACAGTCAGGACAATCTATAAACTCAAGCAACTTCTTAACAATGTATCCAGAGATGTAATGTAAGACATCTGAGCGCCAAATGGTGGTTGATAACAAGAGATTTGATACTCTTGAGTCAACTTTACTCATCTCACTTTTATCATTAGTGGAGACATTAATGCAGTTTGCAGTAGAAGGAGACTCAATCTTATTTTTCAAGAGCAGTTGTCTGATTGCATATTTGAACTGCAATGCTGTTGGATTGTTGTTCCATCCAAACCGACTTCTGATTTTGGCAAAATACATCTCCAACTGATCTTGTGAAAAACGATAGGTCAAAACATATTCAAATGGTGTTTCAGCTCGTTGTAGTAGATTTTTGCTAATCCTCAATATGGATAGTGCTGATATGTAAAATCCGATCACAAACATTTTTCGTGGACCGGATATCAGTGTTAGACCATTGGCATCTTTCAAAAACTTTAACGTTTCAATGCCACTTTTCAGATAGCCCTCAACTTCAAGCATATTTTCAAGAGTAATTGGTTTTTTATGGTTCTTGCCAAACTTACTTTTACTGTTCAAGATATCAAACAAGTTATTCATAAGTAGAATAAAGTCACTTGTTGGTTTGCTATCTTTGAATTCTTTAAGTTTTAAATTCCTTAAGAATGTTAAAGCTGCATACACACAATGGCTTAATGTCTGAGCAGCAACACTCACTTTCATTTTGTGATTTTGCCATTGAACATGCTTGGCTTTTAATTTGTTCCCAAGATGGAGGATGTCCTTTTGTTGGGCTTTGTGAAGCTCCCTTATGTATTCCCAAGATATTTTCTCTCCACCAGAGGTAACAAAGACTTGCATGTCAGCAAATGCATTTCTTGCAAGTTTTAGCATGTGGCAAATATCTAAGATGACATAAATTTTGCCTCCTGGCATTGCAGGGTGATCAAAAGATCCATCTAGGTTTTTTATGTCACATCCAAACTTAGTTGCCATGCCAAGATTTTTAGGGGCACCATCAAAAACAACAGCATGAACATCAGCCCCTTTTTCTGTTAATTTTTTTATAGCCTCAAAGACTAATTGTTTTAGAATTTCACCATTGAGACAGTTTGTTAAGAAATAAGCAATTGGAACAAACCATGGCTTCTGAAGACCACATGCCATGATAACAAGTGCATTTGTAGCCTCAGTGTCAACTTCTTCTGCTTTTATTCCTCCATAGTCTACTTGGCCAATGAATTTGGAGGTTTTCTGGTCCCATTGGACTTGCTTTTTTATGCTCATTTCGTCAAGTAAAATTATGGAATCTTTTTGGCCTTCTGTGACTTTCTGCTCAATGTAATCAAAAGGTTTTTCAAGGAAACCTGGCTCACAATTTATGTTAACACACCACGATCTTATAGTTGCAGGGTGTGGTAAATGAAGAGCTTTCCTCACAAATTTATATGCTCTTGGGCTGTAAAAATGGAGGGTTAAAGCAAATTCTTTGATTTCTTCCGAATATCTTGAACCAGCTGATTTCTCAACATTTTTGCATTCATTTCTAAAAAGGGCAGTCGCCATATGGCCAAAGTTTTCATTTAATGTTTGAGCTAAGTCTTCATTCAGTAATTTGCATGCTTGCAATTTTGAGATCAAGCCACAAATTTTTTTTTCGAGTCGTAGATTTTTCTTTTTTAAGTTTCTTAATTTGTCATTTTTTTGTTTTAGTTTTTTGCGATATTTTGCTTCCAATTTTCTAGGTGAGATTTTATAAGCATATGTATGATCATGAATTGATGTTTCTTTTGGATTTGGCTTCTTAATCTTTTGTAGTGGGAAAGCCGATGCAGATTGTGAATTTTGCCTTTTACAAGGGGAACGCCTTAATTTGGTTGTTTTTTTCAAATGATCAGGAAAATTAAAAACTGTTGGGACTGCTTCTTTTTTCAAGTACTTCTTGCCGATAGATTCAGATGGGTTCAGGGATGGGGGAAAATGATAGTCACTTGGGAGGAAGTGCTTCTCACAAATTCTTTCATTGCGTGTTGGCTGCCAATCTTTACGATGCATTGCAAGGACCCATTTCTTAAGCAATGCTGCATTATCGTGAGGAAACCTGAAATCAGACCAGCTTGAAATATTTCTTCGTTTTTTGGAAACAGTTGCATCCCAAAAACTTATTTGGGGATGGTGTCCAGTGTATTTGCCAGTAAGAAGTTGGGGATCTTACATGTTTACCCCAGAAGACATATCAGTCAGACACAACAGAATTATATTTAATGATTTGATAATGTCAACAGAGGTAAAATGGGTAGGCTGGGGGATAAAATAGGTGATGCTGATGGCAAGAGCAGTGGGTTATCAAACTGTTAAACAATATTTCCGAGAGTTAAGTTCTTGACATAGCTTATTTACGTTTGCTCCTTGCAGACTTTAACCCCAAGCTGGCCCACTCCCGGCCCACTTAAGCCCTGTTCACTGCAGATCTCCTGAAACTGAAAGGCTGCAAATCCCTTCTATCTGATCTAAACCATTTTAGAGCTCATAGATCACATTTCACCATATCAGCGAGAAGGAATGAAGAAATAATAATTATTCCAGGCCAGCAAATGCGACTGGCCTAAAATCTTACCGGTGAAAAGCGAGATTTTTCTCGCCAGGAGCAAGATCTTTCTTTAATCTCCATCTGTTTTCGCAGCCAAAAGCCGCGCAAGAAATAACCATCTTATTTTCAGTTTCAATCGAAGAAAAACCAAGGATTTTGACGAAAATAGCGCTGCAATAACTGTTCAGCCTGGTCTAACATCTGTTTACGCACTGAGGTTCACAACAAACGGCCCACGCTTTTGCCAACCAACGTCAGCCATATTGGTTCCGCATAGTTGTGCCGTGCCACGTGATCAACCACGCATTCTAGCCCTCCTATTTCTATGGAACGGAAGGAATCCCTCCCTCAATAAAGAAGTTTCTACATTCATCTCCAAATCATCCTCATTTCACAAAATCATGATTAAAAATAACCTCCTAGGTGTCTAATTGATGTAAGAGCGACTCTTGTTTTACTAAGCTTTTACATTTTCATGTATGATACCCATAACCCTAACCCTAACCCCAGCTGGGGGTATGGGTAAAATGTAGAAAGATACATTAAGATCGAAAACTTTTGGACGATCAACTTTTCGGACAAAATTTCGTCCGAAGTTTATTTGTCCGAAATGTGTTGATGTCCGAAAGGTCTTTCTTCCGAAAGTTTTAAATTCATTGAAAATGGAAAAGCACAAAGAAACGTAATATAAAACGTTAATAAATCAATGTTTTACCACTAGCGCTTAGGTTTCTTCAATTTTTTATCTAAAAGTTGGCTCCTTGAAGCGTTTCTTGAAAAAAGTTCACGTTTGGTAGCACCTTTTAATTTAGTTTACAACTGGTTTTATCATTGTTCAATCTAACGAAAGTTACATTCAAATGTCCTTGTTGATGTGATGATCATCAATTACCTACTGTAAATTGATATTCATCATGGAATCACAATTATTTTTAACACATAGTTTGGTACAATGCTTGTTGTTTGATGTCGTGTTTGTCCGAAAGTTTTTTGTCCGAAATTCCCGAAAAAGCGTCCGACAGTCTTTTGTCCGAAGTTTTTTTGCCGAAAGTTTTCCGTCCGAAAGTTTTCGATTTTAATGTATGTTCTTTTGTGTATGTTATTGTGTTATTTTACTCGCTTCGCTCACATCTTGTTTCAGCCACCCAAGTATGAATTTCGTTTCCGACGGACCAGGATTTTCAGTCAGTCTGAACTTTAGTGTGCCCGCAAAGGGCCCTTCTGGTGACCATAAGTCTTTAGGACGAAGCATGGTGTTGAGTAGAAAACATGTGTGACTGACTCTATTTGACCTTGCGATAAGCTGAAAAAGCTATTTTCTGTTTATGTTTGCTTTACGGTCATTACAGGCCGCTGTGCTTGAATGCGAACTCCAGATCAGACATCTGACCAAGACATCCATTCGATTTTACTGGGTCATGAAAAATGAGAAATTCCATGAATTCGTAAACTTTCAGTCACGCTAAAGGCTGAGCCTGTCAACCACACCTAGATTGGTCTACAAGTGAACAGCCAAGACAGCTCACCATATATGCTAAAGGGACAAAAGGATGGAGTTTTTGAGAGAGCCAACTCTATTACTATCTTGGCAGAACCTTAGGAAAGAAGGGTGCTAGCAAGGCTTCTTTGCCGCACTTAGATAAAATAACAGGCAATAGCGAAGGCTGCTTTATGCGCTATACCACTCCCCTAGGATCCTTTTGAAACAACATAATGTACCACGCCACAAAATACAGGAACATAGGATGGAATTCTTGAGGGGGCCAATTTTATTATGGCCCTCTATGAAGGAACTTTGGGCAAGAAGTGAGCTCTGACAGCGCTTCTTAGCAGGCAATGGTCAGGGCTTACCCTACACTGCTTCCTGAGGCTCTTGAGGGGGACAACTGTACTGTCGTGCCCATCGATGAAGGAACTTTGGGCAAGAAGTGAGGAGCTTCAGCCAAGGCCTCTTGGCCGCGCTAAGATTCGACGACAAACAGGCAATTGCGAAGTCTGCTCAGCCCACTACACTATTATGTATGTATGTAATAATTTCTTTCAAGTGAATAACAGGGCCATAGATGTAGGAACCGGGGGCACTGGGGGCACGTGCCCCCCAAGATTTTGCAATAAACAAAGAAGTGCCCTTTTTATTTCTAGAAAGTGCCCCCCTTCTCTTAAGAAAAAGGGTGCCCTCGAAGTTTCGTGCCCCTCCAAGTTTGAAATGCTTCCTACGTCCCTGAGGGCTACGCAAAAGCTTCATTACAGCCTGGTCCTATTTCCTGGGGATTCTTTTTAAAAGAACGAAGAAAACGTTGACCCACTGCAGGAACCAAGCCACAAAACAAAGGCAAATTTCTGTTGTCCTCCGTGAAGGAAATGTAGGCTTCGCTTTTTCCCGAGGATACTTTTGCAGCGAATTGTAGCTGCTTCATTCTTGTTTCAAAAGGATCCTCGGGAGACCACACATGGATCAATTTATGTTTTAAAAGAAACGCTTCAGAAGGGTATGGAAGGACCTGGTATCGTATTCTCCCTTGGCTTTTAAGTCTCGTATGAAAACAACTTTTCATTTTTCATTTCATTTTTAAATATTTATACAGGTTACAAAATTTCAGTAAAAGATAACTGCTTTACAAATTGACCTGTGCAAAAACAGAAAGCCTAAATTAAAGAGAATTATATATATATATAATGTACAAACGAGCATAATAGAAATAAAAATGAAAATATAATGTACCTCTCATATGAATTTTTTAAAGGTAGCCAGGGACGATGCCAATTTAGTTTCCCTATTCAGCTCATTCCATAATTTTGCTCCACGATACGAAAATGCTTTTTGGCCTGTGCTTGTTCTTAGCAGGGGTATCTGCAAGTTTGTTTCGGTAGAGCGAAGAATGCGTTCACTGCCCTCTGAGCATTTACTGAAAAGTTCCCCTAAATATTGAGGAGCAAGTGAATTCAATGCCTTATAGGTCAACGTTGCTGTTTCTTTTCTGATAAGATCTTTGATTGATGGCCAGCCAAGATTTTGGAGCAGAGGGGCAGCAGAAGCATCGTATGGACTATTTGTAGTTATTCTTGCAGCTCTATTTTGGATCTTTTGGAGAGAATTAAGTTTGGTTTCACTACAACAACCCCAAACCGAGCAGCAATAACTGAAATGTGGCTCAACAATTCCTCTATACATTTTCTGCAGATCACCTGATGGAAGAAATTTCTTGGCATGCTTAATAAGACCGAGAGCTCGCAGTGCCTTAGTCTTAACATGTTCAATGTGGCGATCCCATTGGAGTTTGTCATCAATTTGAACTCCCAGATACTTAGTATCGGTTATCATATTGATCTTTTGATCACCTATTTCGAAACTAGGCTTAGCTTCAGTCTGCTTTTCAATTTTCTGAATATTTGGTCTGGAACCAATAATCAAAGACTGTGTTTTTACAACGTTTAGGGACAATTTATTGCCATGTAGCCAGTTCTGTAAATTCACAAGATCCTGGTTTAGATCATCCTGCAATTTAGAAAGGCATCTCGAGGAGTGTGAAATCGCAGTATCATCAGCGTACATGGTGACCTTTCCTTTGTTTAGGCAGAATGGTAGATCATTTATGTAAACAAGGAAGAGAAGTGGGCCAAGACAGGAACCCTGGGGGACACCACAACCTATAGCGTTAATACTAGAAGAGGTGGAATTTACCTTGCAGAACTGCTTTCTCTCATGCAAATAGGAAGTAAACCAGTCAAGCTCTAGTCCACTTATTCCGTATTTTTCTAGCTTCTTTAGTAAGATACCATGATTTACTGTATCAAACGCCTTTTTTAGGTCAATGAAAATCAAACCAGTGTACTTGCCCCTATCTATATTCACATACCAGTCATTAGTGCCAGCCATAAGGCTGGTGACGACTGAGTGTAAAGATCGAAAACCAGACTGATGCTTGTATATGAGCCTATTACTATCTAAGTAGTCATACAGTTGATTATAAACTACTTTTTCGAAAGCACGAGACAATACAGGCAACACAGAAATCGGTCTGTAGTTAGAACAATCATCTCTCGCTCCGCTCTTGTAGATAGGGGCAACACGCGCTATTTTCCAATCTGTTGGAAATTTTCCAGAGAACAAAGACAAATTAAAGAGATCGCACAATGAACCAGAGATTAGAGGCAGAGCAATCTTTATAAAAAAGCTTGCGATACCATCACAACCAGAGCCGTGCGATGTCTTCATTTTCTTCATAACTTTCGTTACGTCATTCTCTGAAACAGCTTTGAAAGAGAAATTTCTTACAGCGTTACCCAACTCATACTCATTGGATAAAAGCGGGTTGGGTTTTTCTGGAATTTTGTCACTCAGTTTATTTCCAATGGTACAGAAAAAATTATTCATTGATGAGGCAATTGTTTTATTGTCTTTAATCGACACACCTTCAACATTAAGGGATGGGATGGAAGTGGTCTTGCTGCTTTTGTTTAAGACTTGGTTAATAGTCTTCCAGGATCCTTTAAGGTCTCCATGACATTCAGAAATTTTCTCAGAGAAATATTTTCGTTTTAGCCGGAGATTTAACTTGTTTACACGATTGCGAATTTGCTTATAACAATCCATCAAGAGGGTGGATTTACTCTTTACTGCCTGGATTTTCAATTTATCCCTCGTCTTAGCAAGTTGAAAAAACTCACTGTTGAGCCAAGGTGTATATTTGTCTGAAACTCGTCTGGTCAGGTTAGGCGCATGTTTATCAAGGATAAGCGAAAAGATGGTTGTCCAGCCACGGACGGCGTCATCAGAATCACTGGCATTCGCAATTAATTCTTCCCAGTTGACCTCAGACAAATCAGAAAGAAAAGCTGTTTTATCAAAATTTTTAAGTTGCCTTGATGTGATATATTTATGTTGACGTTTAACCCCTCCACGAAACTTCCTGATACAATAAATCAAAAAGTGATCACTGAGGCTAGTTTTAATCACACCGCTCTCCGAAATATTTCTGTACTCTGAAGTGGCTATGTGATCAATTAGGGAAGATGAATGCAGGGTGATTCTTGTTGGCTCTTCAATAAGTTGCCTAAAACCAAATAAGTCATATATTTCGCGTAAATGTGAGCTATGATTTGCATTGCTAGGTGTGGGAAGGCTGAAATCACAGTTCGTATCACCCAGTATGATAATCTCTTTGTTTTCTCTGTCAAGAAAACGGAGATTTTCCTCTAGGCTTTCAAAACAAGAAATTGGTACACTAGGAGGTCTGTACCATGCGACAATGATGAAAGGACTGGCGTTTGGAGGTTCAATTTCAATGCATATTAATTCTAAAGAATTATTGGGGAGGTCATCACGGAGCTTAAAGCTTACCGTGTTCCTGATATACAGTGCTACCCCACCCCCATGTCTATCCCTGTCAGATCTCTTTAGGTCAAATTCGTCGATATCGACAAGTTGATCTTTAACCTTATCGTCGATCTTAGTCTCATTTATTGCAAAAATATCAATTTTCTCATTTTTTGCAAGCTGTCGAATCTCATCAATTTTAGAGAGGAGACCATTGACATTTAGTGAAGCCATTTTGAGACCTTTTTTCCGACCTGATGGGGGAGCCTCTTTGTTGGCAGAACACTCACGCAACTCATTTACATCTGTGTCATCATCTGCAAGAAGCGGAATAGAACTGTGACTCCGACCTTCCTTGTTCAAACTAATGTTTGGCTCATTGCTAGAAGGAAAACGATCTCAATTTATCAATAATGTTCTTAGCAAGCTGAATGTTACCTTCAAAGTTCAAGTGTAGTCCTTTTCTTCCAAGATGTTGGCTTGTGATGTTTTGTTGCCTGAGGATATCTACATTCATGGTTTTGAGTGCACGATTGAACTCACTTAATTTACCATTTAAACTCTTTCTATCTTCTCTCCTAATAATTTCAGAGACAACCACTTTACAGTTAGGAATCGAAGACTGGATCATATCCAATAGAGATTTCAGTCCTTTGAGGATATCTGCAACCGACTTATTCTGTAAATCATTGGTACCAATCAGCAAAATGATCTTATCAGGTCGCTTTTTTAAGAGAGGCTTGAGGTAGTCATGGAGATCTTCGATAGACGATCCTTTAAAGGCTCTTACTTTAGTGTGATACCGGTGGCTGAGCTTAGTTTCATCGATATTAGAGAGCATGCTGTCTCCTGCAATGAGGACAGTATTTTTAGGCCAAGCACCATTGTTGATCCTGTTGGTCTTGTTTGGAGACTGCTTGCTTGAGCTTTCAGGACTTTGATTCGCTTCACTCGGTTCAACAACTGTGGGATCTTTAGCAGCGGATGATGTCTGCGAAGAAGATGGCTCAGTTGTGCTGCTCTCGGGGTTGCTCTGGATGTTAATATTTTCTTCGGCGTTAGTTGTTGATTTGTTTACGACACTTCGACCTCTCCTCCTTTTGTTCTTACGTTTTGCGCTCTTTTGTGGGGAAACAATGTCCTTTTCAGTTTGAACAATAACAGATTCAGTAGTGTCTTTGTGATCTTGAATCTCTTTGTTAGAAGTGGAAAGTGTATCGGTATTCTCCTCTTTGGCTCGAAGCTCATATTTTAATTTGAAATTTTCCTCCAAAAGGGTTTGGGATTTCGTCCTTTCCTCGTGAAGAATCCGATTTAATTCTGTTACACCCAAAGACAGTTGACCAAGGACCTCATATAATTTTTGTTGATTTAAAGCAGCCATGCCTGTGTTGTTTTTCAGCCTATCATCCTCACAGGAGTCAACGGGGTCTGTTTGGCATTCACAGTCCACAGTCTCAACTGTTTTTGGAGCTTTTCGTTTTTTGCCAGTTTTTCCATCTTTCTGTTGACGAGAGTCTTCTGTTACAAAGAAAGAATCACCATCCTTAATATGGATCTTGGATTCTTTCAACAAAGATTCAAGAGCGGTCTCGACAGAATCACCAGCTAGGCCGTAGTTTTCAGTGGCTTCTCGTACGATAAATTCTTTATCGGGCTTCTTTCGCTTAACTTTCCTTATGTCATTAATAATGTCTTTGATAGAATCTTCAATTTCCATTTTGATATAGCTGTTTTACTTGTACTTGCATAGAGGAGTCGTTTATTTACACACGTTTATTAACACACGAGGCAGTCTGGTCCCGAGCCTTCAAGCTGTATTGTCGTGAATCCCAGCAACTAACCTCCCTTTGCCTGTACTTCTTCCCCACGTCATCTTAAGAAAGAAAGGACGACTACATCCAGCTATGCTCCCAGATTCGATAGCCAGATTATTATGTTTTGGTCAAAGCTTTCCTTGACTTTGCACGTCCACTGCTGACTGCTCTCCCATGTAGGGGTTCTCTCATCATTGCATTGCACTACCAAATCAGAGAGGTCAGAGGAAGCCTCTGTAAAGGAGAAGGGGAGCATTGGTCCACCATTGCTCATGTTTGAATAACAGTGGATTCTGTTTTTTAGCACTCACAGTTAGAGACTTCTCAAAGACGGTTCGTCGAGACCCCCTGACCGTATCGTTTTGTTTAGCACAGATGAATTCCACAGCCATTGTAAAACGCAAACAAAGTCGGACGACCGTTTTGTTGAGTACAATAAAGCAATAGGAGAGGGTGACAGCTAACTGGATCAAACGTGAGACGGAGACAAGTAACGTGAGGCGTAGCCGTAGCTCCCTGCAACTTCAACAGAAGAAACTGCAGTTTCACCGTAGCTTACGAAGACAAAGTGATCATTGAACATGCCTGCCTGCCCTGGACCAGCATTCTCGTCTGTTCTATTTTGCATTCAAGTCATTTTGCTGATCTTGTTTGCAACATTGGGTGATTATGCGTCGTACGAGGATCCTGCTATGAACAAAGCAGTGACCAATGCTAACAATAACAGCATTCCACATTTCTATCCAAGTACGTATTCCTTTTGATGATAAGTTTTGCACAAACCTCGTTTACTTTTTGGTGTTGTTCATTTTAGAGACAATCGTTGTGCAGTTTATTGTAAAACTCTTTTGAAAAGTAGGAGCTTTTCTAAAACAATGGAATTTTTTAGGGATTTTTCCGGATATTTCTTGTAAAAGAGGATTTTTGCCAAATAGTTTTACAGAGTGATACACTCCCCCCCCCCCTCGCCTGTAAATGTGGTAAATTTCTCGTGCCCATTGGGAAGACAGACATGGGAGCCCGATTATTCTGAGCAAGGTACAACGTGGACGGGGCAACTGTCTGGCAGCCGTGCTGAGCCCCGAAACTTGGTGAAACAGCTCTGCAGCATGATGTTTGAGCCGGGGGGGGGGGGTCACTTGAGTTTCCAAGATACGGGGTTGTGCCATTCAAATCGTAAAAGTACCACCCGTAAATCCGGAGACATTTCTCAAAAGTATACCCCTAAATCCTTCTGGAAAATGTAAAATGTTGTTGAAAACCATACCCATAAATCCGGATTCTATCACGAAAAAAGTACCCTAGAAAATGGCACGACCCCGTACCATGGACAAGTTAAGTAACCCCAACCCCGGGGTTTGAGTGGCTCATGAGGTGCTTACTGATTTCTTCACGCTGATCTGTCTGGGAGCAAAAATGATTTCCACGTGATCCGTAGGATTCATGCTGGGAAAAATCAAAGGAATTGTATAAAAGAATGAATGAGATGGGATGATGTTTTCCACGCATTTCTGTGATTTGCCGCTCCTTCATCGACTTTCCTTCGTGAGATATTCCATGCGTTAGAATTAGCAAAGTTTTGAAGAGCCATGCACCGTACAACACAAGATAGATATGTGGGGAGGGGAGAATAAGAGGATGGAATCACAGCAACGCCCCTCTTCAAAAATTTTATATCGCACGGTGGACAAAAATTATGCCTCCTTGTTTATCTTTGATTTTGCAGGTTCCTGATTTGTGGAAATCGAGCTGCCTTCAGGGGGGGGATAAAATAATTGAAAATGATGTTTTCTTGCATTATTTCGCCAAATTTCCTCTGGCAAGATTCTAAGATTTCCTCCGACGGGGGCCTCTAGTCCCCTAGCCTTCCCCTGGCGCCACCACTGTCTGTGAGAGGGAACGTTGAGTAGTTTTGTGTTCTCTACCTACATTTGTTCTATATTTTCATTTATTGTGATCGAGGTATTGGTCGTATAAAAACCAGGGTGTCATAACGTTCAGCTTAACAAACTGCCTAATTCTTATTTCCAAGAAACTCGAAAGCATTTCTGCCAAGGGCGCTCATTGAGACAAAAACATCGCTTTTCTTCTTAATGCGCATGCTTCATAGCCTGTGTTCTGTGTTCCAGACCACACAGGCTAATGCTTCACAGAAATGCGCTCAAGCATTTTCTGCGCAAGCGAAAAGTACAGCTCCATGGAAATAACTCATAAGAGGTTTGTTATGCTCATTAGCTGCTCGCACAGCGGAGAAGACAAAATAGGAACCAACCGCATTGGTCTGCATCAATACGATGTGGCTGCAAGCTTGAAGCAAATACTCGACCAGAATTTTAATGAGACTTCGCTGCTAAATCTAGATATTTACCGTCGTTTTTATTTCCCTTTCCAGCTGTGTTGTGTTATGCTTTCCTCCCCGCGGTGCGCAAAGTATCCTGGGTGACAATGGCTCTTTAGAAACTCGTTCACTTTTGCAGTGTGTCATTTTGCCCTCTTGCTCTCACAGCCAATCATGTGTCAGTAATGAGGTATTCAGTGGATTTATGTTGTTGTTGTTGTTCATCCGTATTTGTCTTCAAAAAGATGCACCAAAGATTAGATTTTCAGCCATTCTGAAATTTTTATGTGCCTGCAAAAGACCCTGGGTGACAATTGCTCTTTAAACTTTAAGAAACTGTCAAGAAACTTTTGGTTGCCAAAGTGTGTCTCCATTTAAAAAACTTGCCACCAGCACAGGCTACCTAAATCAATTTTCTATAAAATGTTACGTGCTAAACAAAATATAGACAAAGGATGAGAGAAACGAACGAGGAAGTGTGAATCGTTGTCCCCTTCCTCTTCCACTCCACACTGCACCTTCAATCACAGGGAATCCACTGCTAAGAGTGCTCTCTGAAAGTAAAATCAGATCGTTTCCTTCGTAAATGATAGATTTAGATCACTTTTTTCGTTTCTTACATCAATGATCAGATGATATGAGCGATTTTGAAAATTTTTTGTTTTTCCCCTGCGATGGCTTGGTGAGGAGGAACGGGAAGTGCGGAGGCGACAGAACGGCGCCATCGTAGAGGAAAAGCAAAAAAAAATTTCAAAATCGCTCATATCATCTGATCATTGATGTAAGAAACGAAAAACTGATCTAAATCTATCATTTACGAAGGAAACGATCTGATTTTACTTTCAGAGAGCACTCTTCGCAGTGGATTCCCTCTGCTTCAATATCTTGTGCAGAAAGTGACGAGAGAGAGAGAGATCGACTTGTTGGACGTCTACACCATTTGATCCTTTCAACTGCTTATCAATCCTTGGATGTGAGAGATGGGGGACGACGGAGATCAGAGATGCAGAACGAGATTAGTCAAACTCAACTCAAAAACTCGAACTTTTCATTCACAGCAATAAACTTAGTACGTTGTAATAAAAGAAAGAACTGCTGCTTAAGATAAATCTACAAAATTACATATAGCAGATATACAGTTCAATAAAGTTTTGCTGTTAGACATATAGGCCCATATGGAAAGAACTCAGAATGAGCTATCTAGACCATATGCCGGATTTGACGTGTAAGAAAGAGTACAGGATATGTCTTGTTTAGAAGAAAAGAAAGTTTAAAAGACTAACAAATAAGAAGATGTAATACGGTGCATCTTGCCCCTTCCCATCTGTTTATTGCGTGTTCAAAACGAGGCATCCGTAAATGGGTCCCAACCTTCTTTACCATAACTCGATTATTGTGAGGCATTAGCATGATTTTGCACAAAATGTTTACAAGTGTGGAACAGTGACAGTGCAAAACGTCATGCAGAAATGGATAAAAACTGATGCTGGACATAATGCCTAGCAGACACAAGGTGATGATCAATATTGTGGAAGGGGGGTGCCATTGGTAAGACCTATGCGAGAGGCATGCAACCCCACCAAAAATCTCGTACACTGTTTTCAAAAATCCTTTTGTTTTTGAGAAGAATCCATCAAAATCCGTAAAAATCTTTTTTGTTCTGAAAAAATCTCGCACTTTTTTTCGAATTAGTCAAATGCAGGGGTGTGGCCAGGAGGGGGTATGTGGGGGCATTTGCCCCCACTTAAAAGAATTTGGCTGAAATTGTAATTGAACAATGCAAAAAAGGCCATGGTATACCGCTGTACCCCGCTGTCTGAAAATTTTTTGATAGATACTACTTAGCTAAGACAAAAACGATTTTACAAATAGACGAAAAAGAAAATATTTAAGAAGACAGGATGATTTACGTACAAGTTTTCAATACCAACTTGTTCAAAACGTTTGGAGGCCTTGCTATATCCCAGCGTTGCTGTTAGAATTTGCGCATTCGAATCAATGGTAACTGTTCATGGCCGTGGAAGAGGATGATTTTTAGCAACTCTTCATTTGAACGACTCATTAAACGATCAGGCAACAATTTCATGTTTACACAGTTGAGAAGATCAAGTCTACTTGCATCATATGTATGGCAGACCAGGGAATAGTGTTCTGTATCCTCAACGCCATCATTTGTTTGGCACAAAGAGTTCGAAGTTATAGTATGATTTGATGGTTTGAAAAATAGCGTAACGTTAAAGGGTCTCTTTCATCCAGCATTCCTTGCACGTGTCATCTCTTGGCTTGCCTTTGTTCGTCGCCATTTTCGTTGGCCATGAAAATGGCGGCAACAGAGGCAAACAAAGAGTCAACAAGTGCAAGGCATGCTGGATGAAAGAGACCCTTTAAATATTTCAAAAGAATCAGCAAGCTGCGATATATGTGGGTATGTGGAAGTCTGGCCATCTTGCAATTCGCTTTGCTTCAAATAAGCTATTTTTATCACCCAATAACGAAAACGGCAGGGGATTGTGTCATCAGAGCCTTTATAATTGTATCTTATTCTATGGAATGAATGCATGTTTGTCTGACTTTGTTTTGGTGTTGAGAGAATGGGTGGGTAGACGGGTAATCATTTTGCGATGCAATGCCAACAGAACTGAAATGACTGCAAGAATGAGGGGCTGCGAGACAGGGAGGGGGGAAAGGCATCTTGCAATCTCAATAGAATGAGAAAGGCCAATTAATTTATTCCATTCCATATGTTAGACGCAGTTTGTTGCCATTTCCTCCGGGGGGGGGGGTACTTGGTCTACGAACATATGGGGAGGCGCCGTTGGAAAATCTGAAAAGCTACCCTGTTGATCGTGTGTAACCTCTTTTCTGCCAAGGCTGTATACCCAGCATGGAGTTATTAGCAGAGACGGTTCACCACTAAGATGATAGAGTGATGGATGGTGGATATGATAGAATGAAGTGATATCTCTGAGAGATTTTCCCTCGGGTATTAGAGGATAAGGGAAGGACTTGGAATTTGAAAAGTAGGAACGGAGAGGCGTTTCATTCCCTAACTGATCTAGTTGTTGCAGTTTTATTCGATAGACAATTGCAACAACACAACACAATGTATGGCCTAACGACTACAGATACAGTCTGTGTAATTGACAGAGGATTCAAGAGAAATTTAACACAGTTAACTGGCAGGTATGATTAAATTTTAGTACCTTTGTAAATGTTACTGAATAGTGCAAGTTTCAATGAACGCTTCTCTCCACCTGTGGAATGACATTCCTCGACTTTAGTTTCATTTCTTAATTTTGTTTCAGTGTTTCAAGATATCCATGTGATGATCTTTATTGGTTTTGGCTTTCTGATGACATTTTTGAAGAAATATGGTTATGGATCCGTTGGTTACAATCTCTTTATTGCGGCACTTATCATACAATGGGCAACTTTGGTTAATGCTTGGATGGGGCATGCATTTGATGGAATCATCTCTGGCACTTTTTCGGTCGACATCAAAACGTAAGATTACAGTAGTGTACCGCATATATGTTCTTTGCTTTCGTTGAGCTTATTTTTAGCCTTTTATCATATTCTTGCAAAACTTTAGCCACAGCAAACAATACACCACTTCGATTAACAGCCTCGTTTTGGAAATTATTCAAAATTCTTTCGTATGAAATTTTGGAGGCCAAATTCGGATTTAGGATCCAAACTTTAGTCTAACCACAAGTTTTCTTGTTGCTAGCAGTATTGGTGTTAACTTTATGGTGACGTAAAGTCTGTAAGGGATTTGACCGTGAAAATGACTCGGGGTGTAAGTTTCACCCCTAACGATTTTTGACGGTCAAATCCCTTAAAAATCTTTGAACTTTACATTGTCATAAAATCAACGTCACAAACGCCAGCAGGTTAAAAACACGCAACTAGACTAATGTTTGGGTGCGAAATCCGAATCTGGGCTCAAAATTTTCATAAGAACAATAGGAAGGAATTTTGACAACTTTCCAAAACGAGTCTGCTTAATCGAAGTGGTGTATTGGTTTTGAAAAAGAACGATACAAAATACGCTTAATATGGTATGGGCATGAATAATTTCGGGTATAGCATTAGTCTTAATGCCCACTGTCTTTGGGTCGATTGTAATTTTCTGTCAATTCATTACAGGTTGATAACATCGGATTTCGCTGCTGCTGCAGTTCTGATTTCATTTGGTGCTGTTTTGGGAAAAGTGTCTCGAATTCAGCTCATGATCATTGGACTATTTGAGATTGTATTCTACGCCTTAAATGAGAAAATCCTCAGTCACAAACTTCACATAACAGATGTTGGTGGTTCGATGGTTATTCATGCTTTTGGAGCATATTTTGGCCTTGCGTTGGCAAAGATCATTCATAATGATGACATCGGAGAAGAAAATGAAAAAGAGGGATCCACGTACAATTCTGATCTTTTCGCAATGATTGGTAAGCATTTTTTAAAGGTTGGTTTCGACATAACCATAAGTGATGGCGCTACTGCTGAGACATGGCTTTACCACGGATTCCTGCGACCGCAGGACTGTTGCTCTCCCAAAGTAGAGCCGACGTAAAAGTTGAAGTTGGCTCAACTTTTCCAGCCCTTATGACGCTTCTGCTTCGAGAAAGTTTTAATGGCAACATGCGTTGCAGTTGTCGGGAACTTATCATCTTATAATGTCACTGTTCTCATAAAACACATGACTGTAACCAGCCAATCAAATATTAGCAAACATGACATCATTTTACAACCACGAGTTGGCAGGGATGTGGTTGAGACGAAATAGAAACACTTTTACGGCGGCTTTACCAGGATTGCGCAATAGTCACAGCCATGGTGCACAACCGTGTCTCAGCACTGGCTCCGGCACTTAAGCGACATGGAAACCTGGCTTTATTGAAACTCTTTCAACAGATCTGCCGAAATCGGTTAATCGACTTGAAGTCGCTTAATCAATTATTTGGCACCATGGGCGGTAGGAGACTACTGTATTAGCCTAAAAGTGCCTAAATCGCCTCATAAAGAAATATATTCATTCAAACTTACGATGCTGTGGTTGTTTCTTTCTTCTTCATTGTCTTCTGCCGAATATTTCCACCTATGCAGTATGCACACCACAACGGTGGCCATGTGGGCACCAGCGCCATGTTGCATTGATTCTACGCATTCCCAATCCCTTCTCGTTTTCGCGTTTGGGGACTTCCCAGAACAACCAGAACCTCATATCGAGGCACAGTGTTGAATCAATGCAATATGGCGCTGGCGCCCACTAGGCCACACAGTTGTGGTGTGCATACTGTATTGGGGGAAATATTTGGCAGAAGACAATAAAGAAGAAAGAGACAACCACAGCATCGTAAGTTTGAATGAATATATTTCTTTATGAGGCGATTTAGGCACTTTTAGGCTAATACCGTAGTCTCCTACCGCCCATGTTGGCACAAATCGGTTAATGGGTTAGGCCAAATGGTAATCGATATGTCGGAACTCATCCATTAATAAGTGGTCGATGTACAGATGTAATCACGAGGCTTCATTGCTAGCAAATTTAACCTGTTTTGAAGGATCTTGAGATGAAGCACTTTTGCAAAATTTTTTTTTATGCAAATATAAAAGGTTTACAATGTGTGCTATATCTAACTAAACGTTTCTAATTACTATACGACACTACAGGTACGATACCATGGGGAGCGAAAGATAATGACTACCCCATGGCCAATATAAAAGGACATGCAACGTTGAACTGACTACGACTACATTACAAACGACTAAAAACTAATGGATAATGTACCAGATTCTGTTCCACATCAGATGTCAGGTCAGTGTTGAAATGACTGAAATGATGTTGCAAACATAACTCGTTCGATTTAGTGGATAAAGTGCCTGACATCTGATGTGAAAAAGAATTTACAATGAAAAAGAACGTTTACATAAAGGGACGTAGTGGTTGCATAGTACTCAGGTTGCAAAGATCTCAATCAAACCGACCAGTTTCATGGATAAGCAATTTTGCAAAAATTGCTTATAACGTAAAAAATAGTTGGCCCGATTGTGACAAACTAAACTTTAGTATGTAAGTTAGTACGAAACTCATCAACTCACAAGAATCCAGTTAATAGTCTGGATGCCACAGGCTTTCAAACGTCTCAAGATTTTTCTAACTCAGCCTGTGACTCGTCTTTCTCACCAGGCAGCATTTTTCTGTGGTTGTTCTGGCCTAGCTTCAATGGTGGTTTACTTGGACCTGGAAGCCAACAACACCGTGCCATCATCAATACATATTTCTCCTTATCTGCTGCTGTCATCATGACGTTTGTCGTTTCACCTCTTGTAAATAAAGGAAACAAGATCGGAATGGTAAGTACCTCAAGAATTTGTGATTACTTTAGCTTAGCTCTGAAGAAGCCTCGTATGTCGAGGCAAAATGTCAGCTTGCATAAATATATATAATCAACAGTTAATCCAAAAGACAGTCACCTTCTTTTTCGCGTCATTTTGCGATGTTCTTGCACTCACATTTTATTAACTGCTCTTCGCTGCAAGCATCTTGGCCCAAGCAAGATCCACAGATCTCCGACGCACAGCCGGTGATCGTGGCTTTTCTCGATACAATTTACCTAAAGAATGGAAAGATCATTTTCTTAATTCCATCTATTTCGAGGTGGTCGACGTGAGACTCAACTTCGCTATGCAGATACACTGTAACTTGGAACAGTCCTCCAACAAGAAAACTCGAAACTCTCCAACGATTACAAACTATAGCCCAGGCGATAATCGAAAGTGCCAGATTAAGGGCAACTGGCCCTATGATTGGCTGAACGTCAATGATCTTATCTCTTTTGTTCGGTCAGTTATGACCTATGAGCACCCATGAGATTATGAATAAGCTAAGCCCTGAAAGCCTTTGGGACGTATTTGAGCAAAGATCAATGCACTCAAGCTATGTAACAAGAAACTACCATGATCTTCAGATCCCAAGACTACATACAGAACATGGAAAAAAGGGCTTTAAATGTTCGGCTCTAAAAATTTGGAATGATACGCCTGTTGATATACGAGAGGCCTCAACTCTCGGTTGCTTTAAAAAACAATTGAAAACACACCTACTTTCTGATCAAAACGCTAACTTCAAAAAACGGCCCCTTGGAAGAACAGCAATACTAACAATTCGGGATTTTTTTTGTTCGTTGTATAAGACTGTATATAGCTATTATTAGACGCTGAAGGGTTTTTTTCTTGTATGATTGTTTTTAAAAAGATTAGCTCGGTTGGCCGCTGAGATTGAAAAGTCTTATGAAATGATGCTGACCAACTAAATTTTGTAATCAGATTTGAATTGTTACCATCAAAATGGTAACCAGTTTTAAGGAATCTGGTGAATAGATAGCAAACTACTGGCATTAAAAATGTTTTAACTCTTGTTTGACCGACCCGATATTGATGGAAGTCGATAAATGTACAGTTTTTTTATTTTTTCTATAAATTCCTTCTAGAAACTTACAATACGTATCACTAACACGTATCTATAACTAGCACGTATCTAAAACTTACACTACGTATTATTTACACGTATCTTCAATACTTATACGTATTTATAACACTACTAACAAAATACTATGCCTTGCTACTAGAACAATACCATTTGGAGCGAAAAACGGAACTTTGAAAACGGCACATCTTGATAACGGCATCTTGTGAACTCTCGAAAATGATGAAAATGGAACACTTTTCAACACTTTCAAAATGAGGCTAAACAGTTCTTAAAGGCATTGAGTCCGTATAAATAGCGCGCTCATGACCAATATCAATTTCTTTTCAATTGTAAAGCAAACGTTGTCATTTAATCCCAATTGAAATTAAACCAAAGAAATTCCTGAGGAGAATGCAAGGATTAAGAAATCTTTTGTCTCCACTGCTAATGACTTTAGTGCTATTGTGCGATAACAAAGGCCCATCAGCGGTTTGTCAGCAAATATTCAGGACAGTGTTAACGCTCAAGCATTTATATGGACTCTGTTCCTTTAAGGTGTAGGTACATTTCTTTGGCGTCAAATTCTTGGAGAGATACACCGAGTTAGTTACCGTTGAATTTTCTATCTTTTGTCAAACTGTGCTAGCATCGTGTGAACGCTGGCCCACATTTTGCTACCGTCACATTTTTTACCGTTTTCAAAATATGCTATTTTCATGTGAACGGAGTCTTAGCAAAATTCAGTTGGTTCGAATCGGTCCCATTTCCCCCAGTTATGAGCAAGTTTTTATAATTGTTCAATCCCAGGATCCTTCAAACATGTCTAAAATCTCTTATCAAATTTGCTAATAATTCAGGATGACAAGCTTTAAAAACCACCTAAAAAAGGGTAAGAATTGGAACAAATTCTCGAGTAGAAAGGATAGTAAGGCTGGCTCCGTGTCCACCTATCTGATTGTTCAAATAATGAGATCGCCTGATTAAACTTCATTTCTATTTCTTTGGAAGATAGGAATCAAATGTTTTAGCCGATTTTTGCTCGTGGCCCATGGCCGGAAACCATCAAAGCCTCATTTTCACGGACCAGTCAGACAGCGAATCAGCGAGGAAGACAGAAGAAATGTGTGAAAATTTTTCTCAACTTTACTTACCTTCATAAAATGCAACCAGGACAAAAAACTGCTGGAAATTTCCCGAATTTCTTTGAAGATATCTACTCACCAGATCTTTGGGTATCCAGATTTGGATGCCGGTTTAAATACCTCACGGTTTAGTGGAGATATAGCGTTTTTTGATAGGCAACATCGGCCGAGGATTGCCAAGCCTTGTTTACGCCACTTCAAGTCAGGTGATAAAACCCCTTGAGAAAACCTCCTTTCAATTTCATTTCTAATTTCGAACCATGGAAACTTATGCCATGAATGCAAAGAGTAGTACGATACAGAAATTTCTCAAGAGTATTGCCATATGACTTGAAATGTGTGAACTAACCGAAGCGAATTTCTTCAGTTCACATAGAAATCGAATGGGCATTGAATCTTGAACCAAAGAAACTGCGGTGTAAGGACAATAGCAAGAATAATTGGAAACGTAAATATTTGCCGTTCTGGGATCATTCTTAAAACAATCACTATTGTTTTTGCCATTGTTTCTAACCCAGAATTTCTATTGTTTAAGGTTTGAGTGCCTCATCGGTTTTTGAAACGCCATAACTCCGAGAAACCATGAGATATTTAAACCGGCATCCAAATCTGGATCCCCAAACATCTGGCGAGTAGATTCCTTCAAAAAAATTCGGGAAATTTCCAGCAGTTTTTTGTCCTGGTTGCGTTTTATGAGGGTAGGTAAAGTTGAGAAAAATTTTCACACATTTCTTCTGTCCTCCTCGCTTATTCGCCGTCTGATTGATCCGTGAAAATGAGGATTTGAAGGTTTCCGGCCATGGGCCACGAGCAAAAATCGGCTAAAACATTTGATTCCTATCTTTTTCTTTGGAGTTTATGGACCAACCGCAGGATGAAAATATTGTCCGTTGGAAAGTGAGATAATCTACAGACCAGGGGAAGAAATGATGGGGAAAAGATGAGAGAAAATAGGAGAAAAAGAGAGGATTGTATAATTGAATGCAACTAAGAATGCGAAATACTTTGGTGAGCTTTATCTCATGTAATTTGCCGCTGACAGAGCTATATGCTGTAAATATTGCTGGAGTCGTGTAAATTACAGATCAGCTCCGAAAAGAAAATAAATTCTATCGCCAAAATGTTATTCAGATATTGTGTAAAATTCGTGGTTTGTCTACTAGGTCCATGTTCAGAATGCAACATTAGCTGGTGGTGTTGCTGTGGGAACAATGGCTGATCTCGTTCTCAAACCATGGGGTGCAGTATTTGTTGGAATGGCAGCAGGATCCGTGAGCACACTTGGATATGCTTATGTTACGGTGAGATATAACTTTACTCGTAAATCACAATCGTGCTCAAGAAAGACTATGCATTGTTTTCGATGCTATGTATTATTTTGATGGCTTTACAGTTCTGCAGCCGAATGGGAGGGTGCTGTTCGCATTGCGTCTCGAGATCACATGGGAATTTTGACTTCAAATTTTGAATTTGACATTTAAGAGACGTGTCATTGATTCTTGTTGGGAGAATAGTGGCAGACATTCATGAATAGTCGATTGAATTTTCGTTACCCCTCTCTGATTTTCTGAAAATTCTGGTGCCCCTCTAATATTATTAAAAATATTCTCAGCCCTACTCCCGGTACTTGAATGTATTGAAACAGTGTCACTTACTGTCGTGGTTTCAAGCAAGGCATGAAGATTTAGTTATAAATCCCTTTGACCTCCTATCAAAATCAAGCTAGCCTCAATCAAATTTTGGATGCTTCTATTTGACTGGGGGTTAACATTTTGCTTCGTGAACTCTTTTTGTGTAGGACCCTCACAAGACCATTCTTAAGACATCGTCATTGCTTGTGCATTCAGCAGAAATAATGGAACCACCACCATCGTATTGAAACTCACCAACCACTCTCGAGTACCGAATAAACGGAGGGGGGGGTGAGAATAGTCGGGGGCTGGGAAAAGTTCGATTTAACGATAATCGGGGGGGGTTGGAATAAATGGAGGTACTTGGAGATACAGAAAATAGTCGTTTCCTTAGGTAAACACGTGTCTTTTATATATTTCTGTGAACAGAGATGTTACTGAAACATTTACTTTTGAACTCTGGTTCTATTGAATGCACTTCTTGAGACTTTTCTTGCGTTTATTCAGAAATTACCTTTACCATCGTTTCATTTTTCCAAAAGTCAGTAAAATTGGGGTTGGAATAAGAGCGGGGGGGGGGAGGTTGGAAAATTTTTCAAAAATTAATAAGCGGGTGAGAACGTAGCCTACGTGCAGACAATGCCCAGGTAAAACGTACAGTCTGCGCAACACCGCTAAACATCGCGTATTGTATGAGTCAGCATTTCATTTAAATAGCAGATTGAATGGCCCTTTCTACTTAGCGTCTGTGTATTGTCTGCCGCAGGGTACTTAAAATTCCACAGCATTGTGTTGTTAACGTAATTTGCTTAGAGAACGAAGTGACACCTGAGATTTAATCACATGATAGCCGTTCTCAAATCTGATTGCTTCCTTGTTTCTCAGGAAAGCGAAATTATTGGCTGTTGCAACAATGCAGTTGCTTTGTTATCACGTAGATGCTGAAGCACGCAATAAACAACAGCGAGCGGCGTTGCGCAGACTATACAATTTTCTTGGGTATAGTCTGTGCGCCGGCTAGTGGGAACGATTATTCGGTACTCCAGAGCACAATAGTCATTCAATAGCAGCTGTACTTCTAAATTAATCTAATTCTAATAATAAACCTAACACAAGGAATCTAAAACAAATAACAACGATACGATACGATAACATTTGAACTAAAGATATAAAGAATATAAGGTTTATAAAATATATCTGCAAAATCAACGTCCAGATTTTCCACTACAATCATTATCATTTCTCATGTTGGCCTGACGTCCAGTGTGAAACGGGCTCAAGTATTTATCTATAAAAAAATGTTTCCTTCTTTACATTTAGCACTTTGTATCTAAATATTTAGTTTATGCCTTAGATCCATTGCTAAATGCCAGGGGGCAGTCATGATATATTGCTCCTCCTGGCACCGTATTTGTAGTGTCGTATAGAAGGTAGTGTCGTAGGTAATTTTGTCATTGTAAACTTTTATATTGAATATAAAAGACTAAAAGCGGTGATCTAAAAGCAGACTAAGATGAGTCAAATAAAACTGCGGCAAAATATAGAATGACGTGTAACAAAAAACTTGTATTTAGGTGTTTTGGCACATCCTGGCTGGGTCTCGGTTGCAATAAGATGTCAGTCGCTCACCTTGCTAGCATCAATAACAAATCAGACAGGCATCTAATAACTGCAGTGTTTTCACTACTCATAATGTTGGAAAGCTTTAGCTTTGGGTCTAAGAGATTGTCATTCGCAGCTTAGAGTAGGCCAGCTCTTAAATCTTCATACGCTGGCCATAGTATCAATAAGTGAAATTCTTCATCTACTAACTTTAAGTGGCATGTTTTGCAGAGACGTTGTTCCACCGGTAGGCCTTCGTGCCTCCCCATCTGAATCAAAAGTGTACGGCCACTACCCCTAAAGTTTCTCAGTACTTTAGTTTGTTCGAAGGTTAGGTCGTTATGCAAGGAGGTTTTAGTTTAAAGTTAGGTTTAAATGTGTTATAAGGTCGTAGTTTACATCTTCAGCCATAGTTCACACTCAGTGGTGATGCCTCAGAATGCAATGAAAACGCGACCGATTATCCGAATCACTCTACATTAATTGTATCTTTCGTTTTCTGCTGCTCTTTACATTGAATCTCACGAAGTCTCCTTGTTTCTGTTTCAGCCATTTTTGAACAAACGTTTGAAAATTCATGACACATGTGGCGTGCACAATTTACATGGCATGCCAGCACTAGTTGCAGCTATTGGAGGTGCTATTGCTGCTGCACTTGCAACTGAAAAAAAATATGGAAAGGAGTGAGTTAATCCTTGTTGTTTCATCTATACATTCATTAATCCATTCATGCATTCATTCGTTCACTCATTCATTCATTCATTCATTCACTCATTCGTTTATTCATTCATTCATTTATTCATTAATGCATTACTGCATTCATTAATTTATTTACTCATTCATTCGTTCATTCATTCCTTCATTCATGTATTACTTCATTCATTCATTCATTGATTCATTCATGTATTCGTTCATTATTCCATTCACTCCTTTATTCCATTATTTGTTCATTCATTTATTAATTTTTCCATTCCTTCATTTCTTCTTTCATTCGTTCATGCATTCATTCTGTCATTCATTCATTTCTTACTTCATTCATTCATTCATTCATTCATTCATGCATTCATTATTGTGAGGCTGCCATGTTGGACTGATATTTGAGCTCGTTCCACTACTTCGCAATAGACTGACGACGTGATTCCTTGTATTCGTTCATTATTTTTAATCTGATATTTTATTTTCACTCATACAAAGGACTCACTTCCACATAGATTCCAAATAGGGACTAATTGGTTTTGCAATCGAATGCCTCGTTCCAAGTGAACGAAAAAAATAAAAAAAATAAAAAAAAATAAAAAAAATAGCGATACTATTGAGCCTTATGTAATGAGTATAACTTTGCAACTCGATAGGAAACGGCCTTTTGTCCATTTGAAGTTTTCACTCAAGGTAATCTTACGTTGTTTTATGTGTTGCGAAGGCATCTTGAGCTCATGTCTGACAATTTCAAACAGATTGTTCAGAGACATAAATAGCGTTGTGTACGTTTCAGATTGAATAAATTCCTGGGCAATGGATCAGGCATCACAAGGGCCCCGTGTGGAAGTACATAACATGTTGAGGGTTTGGATATGTGCCGCCTACATTGGTAGGTGTTTTGGGCCAAAAGTTCTCCAATTGACAGATTGTCCTTGGATATGGGTGGGTTTGCTGAACTTCGTAAAAAATAGTTTAAGACGGGTAGTTCCCTCCAAAATTCATCATGAAGGAGGGAGGAAGGCAAGGTTTGGTAAGTAGAAGAAATAGAATACGTTGCTGAAATAGGGTGGTTGACCCCCGCCATCCACATCCCGGGCAGAGGGGCTGTTTTTGCAACAATCTTAGTCGGTTTATTTTGCAACTTTGGACCACTTTCAGCTTATCAGAGCCGCAGTGTTTTGTTGCATTCTTACCTTACCATTTAACGCTGCTAAATTTTATCAAGATGGAAATTTCATGATCTCATAAGGGAAGGGGGGGTGGTTTCTTTTGGCATGGTACAGGGGTATGCATTTTTAGGGGTACCTTTCTAAACATTTGCGGACTCATGGGTATAATTTTTGCAGAATTATGGGTCACGCTGAAGAGAATAATCGCCAAAAACAAAGGATTGCCACCCTGGGGGCTTGACCATGACGAGTGATCCTTGTCCAATAATACCGGGTGAAATCGGAGCAATGGCAAGAAATCGGATGAGCCAGAAAAACTTCCTGCTTTCGAAAATTTGGTCAACAATTTGGTCGAAGAAAATACCCATAGAACTTGATGGATCTGAGTGATTCAATTTCTAGTTAAAAGTTGAAAGACAAAACTATCTTCATTAATTTCTTCGTTGGTAGATTTGACTTGGTGAAAATCTCATGGTTGCGAAGTGCTCGTAAAGGTGCCTAAGTCATTTGACCAAATTGTAATGGATCTCCTTAAACACAGCAATACGCAAGGAAATTTTCATATCTCTATTTGATATCGCTCAGGAGTTATAAAGAATGATGTTTTAGAGAAGTACAGAACACTTTCTATCCCATCATAATAAATATAAAGACGATATCTCCCACCCACCTTTGAAAAAAGTTATATATACTTTCTTTGTTGTTCTGTGGAAGGTGTTTCTTTAAGACTTGATCCGGTATTTTTGCCTTGCTAGATAGCCTTTGCCTTTCCAACCATGAAATTTCTCACAAATTCGAATTTTCCAATGTTTTTAGTCCTCATAAGAGCGCCAGATAAAACAACAAAACTTATTTAGTCTCTCGCTCGCAAGATTCAACAAAAGATCTGTCTTTGCAAATTTACCTATTTCATCGCTGCAGGGACACATGAAAGGATTCAAGCAGCTACTTTTATTACATTAAGCATTTCCATGTTTATTATTTTTCAATGGTATAATTAATTGTAATTTAAGTTGCAAGTTTAATTGCAGGGAGCATTCATGACGATACCTCCTGGTACCGTCCTTGTAGTATGGAATAGTAGGTTGTAAATAATGTCCCAGGTAATTAGTTGTCGTAAACTTTTTTATTGAATATAAATGAAATCTTATCCATGCAGCCTGTATTCAATTTGGCCTTCCCGTATAAGTGTACCTGGAACAAACACAACTGCAGCTATCGTTGGACGTAGTGCAGGAGCACAAGCTGGGTACCAAGTAATTGCCTTGATTGTTACACTCGCAGTTTCCATTGTTGGTGGAATCATTACAGGTAGCGTAATGTTCATCTCTCCCTTTTTTTTCTATGTTTCTGCTTGGCATCTGAAGGTAGGTTTTGGGACGCTGAGAAGCTCGGCTTATCGCAGCAATGACCTAGACTTCAGTTCAGTTGGCCTCGGGGTAGTCATAGCCTTTTGCTCCTCGCGGTATCGTTCTAGCGTTATTGTATAGTTGAATCCTTGATCGATAATTACCCCCAATGATTTCGTTTTCTTCACTCGTTTTATTTCTGAAGCATTTAATTTGAGTTTTATTGCTCGGTTATTTTATTAGTTTTATTTGGGTGCCTTATAAACGTATATTCAGTTTTTCGCGGGTTAGCACTTAATTTAATTTATTCAGCCTCATTCACTCAGAGATGTTACTTAATTCATCTTGGGCTTTGCGAACCAACTCATCGACACTTGAAGATGCCAAAGATACTTGGCTATCATCAGCATACATGCCTGTCTTAGATGCTTTTAAACATTTTTCAAAGTCATTTTGATACACTATCAACTGAAGAGGACCCAAACAGGATCCTGATCATAACATATAGCCTCCTTATACCAATATTTTGAAAACGTATACCCAGCCTTATACCAATTTTTCCAAAAAGTATATCCTAACCTTATATTTCATAACAGAATCTTGAAAATCGGTACCGTCCGTTATACCAAAATGATGAAAATTGATATCGTTCTTTATACCAATATCTGGAAAATGGATACCCTTCCCGATGGTACGTCCCCGAAATATACGCATAGACGTAGGAACCGGGGGGGCACTGGGGGCACGTGCCCCCCAAGATTTTGCAATAAAAAAAGAAGTGGCCTTTTCATTCTTAAAAATGCCCCCTTTTTCTTAAGGAAAAAGTGCCCTCGAAGTGACGTGCCCCCCAAGTTTGAGATACTTCCTACGTTCCTGAATATACGTAGTCCATCCCCCGGGAGCTGGACGTTCCCCTCGTCACCTTCTCTGCAACAAGGAATCAAAGGAATCAAACAGCAGTTAAAGTACGACCAAGAACTATGTAGAGTTAAAACGTTTTTCGATGCCATTTCGGCTCTATTTGCTTAATAGTAAAAGTTAAGGTCTCTTTCGAAAGAGGAAGAGAAGCGTAATATCCTTAAGCAGCATTTTCGAAATTTAAGCTTACAGAAGGGGGTTGAAATAAAGCCTCAGAAAAGGCAACTCTTAGCCCACGCAGCCGTCGAGGTTGAAAAATATGTGGCTGAAAAGCTCTATCTTAGCTGTATCCAAATCTGTGCTCCGTTTCTTTGTTAACTAAGTAGATTTTTGTCCATATGCGAAGAAATGGCCAAGGGCTAGCAGATTTTGGAAAAGCTGGTTTCCCTAAAATCGGGGGAAGCAACAAGTCGCTACGGCAACGAATAACACGGACTCTATCACAGTTAAATTGTATCGAGCATGGAAGGTTATCCTAACGGAGTTTAATCAAAAGTCACTTTCTCGTGATCATGATGCTTTCCTTGAAAAAAATATTCTATTTGAATTTTGAGTTGTTCGGTCAAGCATCTTAGACAGCAATCATTTCTTGAAAAAGCATATGAAATCCATCGATTGTAATCTCTCGAGCAGCCAGATTCGCAAACGAGAAACACTGCATTACTGCAAAGGTTCTTTCAAAAACTGCAGGCGTACCAAATTTAATTGTTTAGAATCGAAGCAAAATATTCTTTGAAAAACAATCAGGAAGAAAAAGTGAATTTCGACTAAACTCTCTTGAGACAATCTTTCATGCTCGTTACAGTTTTGCTGTGATAAAATCCCTGTTATTTGTTGTTCTAGCGACTTAGTGCTTCTCCCGTTATTGAGAAAACCAGATTTTCCAAAATCTGCTAACCCTTAGCCATTTCTTCGTATGTAGACAAAAACCTATGAGGTTGAAAAAACAGAGCACAGATTTGGATACAGCTAAAGAAGAGCTTTTCAGCCATACATTTTTCAACCTTGAAGGCTGCGTGGGCCAAGAGTTGCCTTTTTTGAGGCTTTATTTCAACCCCCTTCTGTAAGTTTGATTTTCGAAAATGCTGCTTAAGGATATTACGCTTCTCTTCCTCTTTCGAAAGAGACCTTAACTTTTACTATTAAGCAAATAGAGCCGAAATGGCATCGAAAAACGTTTTAACTCTACATAGTTTTTGGTAGGAAATTTTCTATGAACGACTATGCAATCTCTTTCTTCTCCGTACTTCCAGGGTTCGTGATCAAATTCATTGACCCACCATCAAAAGACCAACTTTATGATGATCAATCGTATTGGGAAGTCCCTGTAAGTCTTGTCTATGCTTGTTAGTAAGAGAATAAATATGAAACAATAATGAATCGTCCTTTTCATCAAGATAGACTTGCCCCAAGGCTCGTCCGTTATCTTATTCGGGCCTACTCGGTCACGCGAATGTGGACCGAGAGGAACGCGTTCGCTTCCCGTTCCGCTCGCTTTGCTCGCTCCACTTTCGCAGGTCACCGCCGACCGGGACGGCCCGAACAAGATAACGAACGAGACTTGGAGCAAGTCTGCATCTAACACCGTTTACAACATACATCTGATAGATTCATAAACGTTAGAGACATGTTGCTATGAAAAACTAAGCAAGCAGCAGCTTAACCTGTTAATCAGACCATGGTTATCAAGCTGGACCTATAATCTCTTACAAAAGTGTTGAACTCATTGGGAAATCTTACCCTGGGTACCAGAGCCAAAAAATGAATTAATAAAAGCAAGGAGCTAAAGAAGAAAGCTCTTCTCTCTTTTCCTCGTACCAATGTTCCTTTCATTTCAATTTTGAGGCTCTTTTAACCAGGGTAGGAAAATCTACGTTCTTAGGAAATATTGTCCCCCTCTTCCCTCCATTTCAATGTTGTTTGTTTTGTTGAATCATTCTTTTCCTGGATCTTCGTGAAAAACCCCCTCAACTGGGGGGGGGGAGGGGGAGAGAAATTTGATTTATTTAACAGGGTTCAACATTTCTGCAAGAGAATGTAGGTCATAAAAGACTTTCATATCAAAAAACGAAAATCGACTTTGAGATGGTAAAGGATCATCGTCATTACCAGGTGTGGGTCTTTAAATGAGGGTATTTAGCGTTTCCCTTGGTACCGGCAGGCATTGCTGTTGAACTGAGCACACGTTTGATGAACTAGAAAGAGGAAAATATTCAATATCTCATTCTGATTTATTTCCAATTATATTTCTAGTTGAAACAAAACATTTTAACTTTAATTGGTACTGACGGTCAGCATTTATGGTCCCATTGACCATAAAAGTACTGGGTACTGGACATTTTGGTACCGGGTACCTAAATTCTGATATCTGATAGAGCCACATTTAAATGCCTACATTTCCTTTAAAATTCATATCTTGTATGACCATCTTGTATGCCGGGGGGGGGGGGTACATGACTTGCGGATGGACGGGGGTCTGCCGCCCGGTTTTCAGAAAGGTACCCTCTTCTAATTACCGAAACTTGCTTTCATACCAACTTTTATGATGAATTTTGGCGGAAAACGGTGCATTTTTGGTTATTTTTCGCCAATATCTGGAAAACCCATCCATGTTTATGGAAAATCTGCCGAAAAAGGGAACCTTGTTTAGAGAATTTTGAACCCAAAAACCCACCCATATGGGCGGCACATACCCGTACCCTCAACATGTTAGAGGGTCGTTTAGGGGGGTACATGTTCCCTTGTTCCCTGTTAAATTCCCGCTTGTTCCCCTGTTCCCTTGAGAAAATTCCCATGTTCCCTGGAGTTTCGTGGACATATTATTTGTAGCTACTTATTGAAATGTTGGAGCCAAAGTCATTTGGGGGTTTCTTAGTACGTACGGGGAACTATTAGGGGTACTTTCTTTTAAGAATTGCGTTCAGATATTTTTGCTGAATTAGGGGTCTGGTTCTGTAGATAGATTGGCAAATGTATAGAAGTGGAATGTTTCGTTAGTCGCATAATCGTGGCCAATATTTCCATCACATTTGAACATCAAGCGGCATAAGAAAATGAAGAAATTGAATTTGAATATCAAGATTTCCATCACATCAGAATTGTGAACATAAAATTCTTGAAAATTTGTGGGATTAAGGAGAAACAAAATGGCACTTTCCCATCAGATGACAGGTCAGATAGCCCTTCTCAAAGCATTTACAAAACATCATGTACCGGGTGCGCCAAAATAAAACTATGCACTTTTGACAGGCCACGATAAGTCGTATACCGTATACTTGTCTGATTTCGAAGATTTATAATCTATCTTTGGCTAAGACCCTCAATTAGATGGTAGTATTTATTATATATTTTCTAATCTTCTATTTATTGGGCAAGAAGCGAGTATAAAGTACTGGGTTACTGTGTCAAATGGGGTTAAAAGTATAAAGTACTGGGTTACTGTGTCAAATGGGGTTAAAAGACAAACAGTAGTGAAGCAACGTTATTAGGTCATGCAAGCATGGAGTTTTGATAAATCACTACGAAAATGTGTTCCCTTTGTCCATTCATGTTGAGTCTGTAGACAATTTGATCAACGTTTTTTATACAAAAATACCAGCATCTAATCGAGGATCTTAGCTGAATATTAAAAAAACGGTCCAGTATACAATTAATCGTGGCCTTTCAAAAGTGCATTGTTTACTTTGGCGCATCCGATAGGTGGAGACAAATCGCTCAAAATGTGCCATGTCATTCTGATCCCTCGTCATCATATAGAAAATCCTGGTAAACTCTTGCGTTTTCTAAATGAGCGCCTAATCATCCATTGCGTGTCTCGTTCCTCTTCTTCCTCTTGCAATTCATCTTTACTTCTTTGATCTGTATGCTCCAAGATATGAGCTAGGAGACTGTAGTACGCCTCTTCTTCGATGGTCAGTCCTGATTGATCTTTTGAATACGATGTTTCCTCAACACGACAGATAATATTTTCAGTGTGAATGGTCGTCTCGTCTCCTCTGTAAAATGTGTTTGAATGAAATGGTTCTCTCTTGAAATTAATCACCTTTACCTTCTTTGGTGATCGAGTGCCACACTCGTTAAGCATTACGCTTTCCAGTAGTTTACAAATCTTTAGTCTCTTCGCTTTAACGCAGACAACGTTTTGAGCCTCATAAATAGCTGACAATTGGACAGGTATTCGCTGCTCCTTTCGGTGTCCATCATTTGCCTGGTGAAAGTTGTCTAAATCGATTGACTTCAAAGAAGTTGTTTTTCTTTCATATAGGTTGACAGGTAGGGTCCCGGGGTTATCTTTTGTGGAGAGATTTCTAACTGTTTTTTGAGGTACGCTTTGCCCATGCTCTGCTCTCCATGACTTCATCTTTTCGATCTTTTCTTTAGCTAGCTGCACCGTTTTGAATTTAGGGGGCTTTGGTAAAGTTTTAAAGGAAACGAGTGATGTAATTTTTGGATAGTATGTGTCAATGTGCGTAAAGTAGTTGAAGGAGCACTGACATTGACGCTTCAATCTTTCCCGTACAGCTTTGGGAAATTTCCTATCAAATTCTAACTGAAGAGGCATATCCAGTCCTCCTGATCGCATTTCAGAGAAAACATTTTCTACACAAAGTGTCAGAATAGATCTTACATCAAATTTCTCGATGAGACTTGGACAGATATCTGCAAATGCTTGATGAAGGTTCTTCAATCCCATTATTATCCTTTCTTCGTCTTTGATCACTACTGTCGACACAGTACCTTGAGGGCCTTGTGTAAGTTCTTCATCTTTCATGTTACAAAATGTTTTTACATCGGCAACACATTGTTTATCAAAATGGTAGACTTCTTCGAGTCCTTTGATAACTTCTTCAATCTTTAGAATTACCGGCTTTGTATTTCTTCTGTGTATTCCAAATAACAAACAAAATTTGTCCAGATAGGTTAGATAATTAATCAATCCCTTTGGAGAAACAACAACTTTCAATTTCCTTGCTGCCGAGTCTATCACATACAATGTCTTGTGCTCTACCAAGATTCCAGTAGGTTGAGCAAACAAGCCTCTGCATCCATCACGCTCCTCTAAAATACCAGCTTCATGGGCTTCACCAACAAAATTTTCTTTATGACCAGATGCAAGATTGAGCTTCTTTATGCATCCATGCTTCGAATCGCTGAATAGAATTTCGGAATCAGCTTCACTCCAAACGGCCATTCCTTGCACAGATCCAACATCATCTGTCCCATTTTTGACAGTTATCGATCTTTCTTCGGTTAAAATCCCGTCAGCGGTCAAACCAATTTTCCATATACCACCTTCAGCTGAGTTACTTGAAACAAGAAAACATTTATTGAGGCAGATAGAGCCTTGCAAAGACTTCCATGGAAGAACTGTTTTCTGAATTATGTTTCCACTAATTTTTGCCACAGTTCTCCGCAATTGAACTATGTATATTTGTCCACTTAGTGTTGCAACCGCCATAGTATCATTGCTTGTAAATGTTAAGCTACTTGGGTTTTTAATTTCCTGTGAGAGTTGAACGTGATCGTTTCCCTTCACACTTCCTGTCAAATATTGATTTTCATCAAGCTTTGACGACAATAAGGCCTGTAGTTCAACTTTCCTCATTTTTGCAATTTCTGCGTTTGGAACACCTATATCTTGCAATGATGCCTTTAATTGTGCAGCAGTCATCGAATCTGGCCTTAAAAGCTTTGTGCCTTTAATTCTAAACATCGCTATTCGGCTTGAATCGCATTCTGCAACATATAGCACCTCATCGTGGTATGTTAAACTGACTGGATTTGAAAGCCCCTTTGCAATAGTCTCAACTTCTGCTGGATAATGTGAGGCTCGAATTCCAAACACCTTTCCTTTTGCAACATCTGAAACATACAGCAAACCAAAATTTCCAATACATATGGCAAAAGGTGAGCTGAAAGTTCCTATTGTGTTGTCCTTTGTAACTCTAAATTTCTCAGGAACAATCGTGTGAGTAACTGAGTGTACGTTTGATGATAAAACGGAGCGAACAACTTTCGATCCTATCTCAACGAGTGACTCAACATCTTGACGGTCTCTATTCCGTACAGAGTTTAGTCGAAGAACTTTGCTCAACTGGTTTTTCAGAAATGGATCATTCCTAAGAGTTCTTAGTTGGACAAGGTTTGTCCTTTCCCCATTAACAAACAAAAACCAATTAGCAAAGCTTTGCCGTTTTCTTTTACCGACATGAACAGCATCAGGAAACGTCTCACAGTACTTTAAGGAATCACGTTCACCAGCTAGCTTCTTTTCTTTGAATATGTCTTGTGCAGATTGATTCCGAGACTCTGAATCCATTGATATTCCTAACACTGCCAGCTTTATACATTTTATGCCATTCTTTAAACAGTAATTGCAAGGTCTAAAGAGAGGATTCACAGAAAATACACCTTTTCCCATACAAACATCACAGAGGGACTGCTCCTGGGTACACTCGGAACAAACTGAATTGCATTTCTCAGAGTTAGTGATTACAGAATTTTCGATCGAGATCAGTCCATTTTCTAAATGATGCAGACATACCTCTGTTTGCTTAGCTTCATTAACCATTTTTGCTTCGGTTTCTTCCCCAGACATTGATTTCGTTAAATGATTTACAGCATAGGGAACACTGATTGATTTATCTGCACTAGTTGTGCAAAGAACTTCGCACTCTTGAACCATGTGTGCTTTCAAAGTTTCTGTATCTGGGAAAGGATTTTCAGAAACGTAGTTGTAATCGATTTTTAAAGTACTTCCAATAATTCGCTTTTGATTTTCGTCAAATGAGAACCCTGGCTTTATTTGCATAGCATCTTTTGCAATGAAAACAGGGATGACTTTTACTAAATCATCTTCGTGCAAAGGTGCAACTTTACTGTCTGCAGAGGATGCTAACTTTAGAAAACTCGATAGCAAATAGGAATGTATTCCGTCATCTGTAGTATATCCAGAACAATTCTTTTTCCTCGTCGTCCTGCCTGGCAATGGCCAGTTCCAGTTCGCCCAGTTGAACGTTTTAATGCCCCCTTTCCCTTGATTGAGATGCCCAGGTCCACGCAATAAGTTTATAACATTTTCGTGGCCATGATACTCTAATGTTTCTATAAACTCGATAATCTCATCATCCCACTGAAATTGTAAGCTTGTATCACTCTGTCTATGTAGGAGCCATTCCACATATTCCACAGCATTTTTGAGCATAAGAAAAAACATCGAACTTTTATCTAATGCGTTCGAATTCAGCAATTGGTCTAACTTGCTACAAATGGGGTCCATTGTTTTGGTTCGCAAGTTCCCTCCTTTTACTTCATTTCTGAAGGGATCAGTTAAAAAGTCATCTTCGTCCCTTGATGAATCTGAATAATCGTCCATATCATCGTCAGAAAAAGAATTTGATATACATTGTGGAAAACTCTCTTCAACAGAACAATTCAACAATTCTTCAGTATTTGGTAGATATTCGTCATCAATGTCAATTAGTCACGCATCATCAATGTCAATGGACACTCCATCGTCGATCAAACTTTCGTTATTACTGCCGTCTAAATCGAGCACATCACTTGATGGACCAGGAACTGCAGCAATACCAGCAGCATCGTCAGCTACCTTCGTTGTCAAAAGAGAAATTTGCATTTGCTTCAAACCATGCTTTGCACCTCGGACCAGATCAATACAACTTTTCCAGTGTCCTAATGAAAAAAGACATAAGCAATGATTTAAAAGTGACAGCGATTCATAGGCCGGTTTGCTTCTGTAGAAGAATCCAAAACAGAACCCAGAAAAGAACATGGTAGAAATAGCGTCCGCTTTAGAGGACGGGCCATTTGGAAGGTTATTTCAACAGAGATCTAGAAATCTTCTTCGTGTACCAATTTCAATTAAGATAAACTCTAATCAATTTGCTGATAAACAATTTTCAGGTTGAAAAAGGCCAAAGTACAACAATTTTTGGAGAGCAAGACTACCTTTACTTTCAAACACAATATTGAACATTTGTTTTTAATTGATTTCTACTCAGGTCATTGTAACTATGCAGTTAATAAGAGCTGTAATTTCGTAAGTTGGTAAGAGCTGTTGTTTTAATAAGAGCTGTAATTTTGATTATAGGACGTCCCCATCTGCAGAATGGCTGTCGCAGAGCTGACCTGCCCTAAAAAACTTTATGTATGTATGTATGTACCGTAGAAGCTCTGGTAAGTCCCCGGGAACGGTTTATTTAATTTCGGACTTTCCAGATGGGGCTTATTCACAAAATCAAGTGAAAGGGATATATTTGATCTTTTATCCCATATTTTGTGGAATCAACATGCAATTGTAAGGCTCAACTACATAAATTCGACACAGTTTTTATCCCAAACAATACAAAAATTAACATGCAAGGTTGTGTAGCTAAAAATATGGAAAACATTTGGTAAATTCTAGAATTTTGTATAAGTGCCACCCCCTCCCCCCCCCCCACGTAGTAGAGAAGGGGGCTGATTTCAAAGTTTAACTCAGAGGGGAGGGATTTATTAGAGAGGGGGGCTTGATAGAGCTTTTACGCTATATATGTATAGATGTATGTATGTATGTATGTATGTATGTATGTATGTATGTATTTAAATCTATGTAGACTATATATATATCTAGATCAGCTGAGAAGCAGCTTCATGGTATGATAAATAAGGAACAAACATTTATTTAATCAGGGTAACAGTGAATTGAGCAAACGAATAACTCACTGCTTTGAAACCACCCCTTCGCTCTTGCTTTGTTTAATTGGATTCTGGCTCCACATTTACACCTGACGTAGACTATCTTTCAGATAAGGCAGTACAACCAGGAAACGAATTTGCAATTTCTGTGAGAAGAAAAATGGTCAAAATGTCATATTCAAGCACGTATTGAGCAGCAGAAAATATCATTATGAAATTTCGATCAGTTTCGAAGAATTCCGAGAAGATGAGCCGGTTGGAAGTAACAGAAAACTTTTACCAAGAAGAGATCAAATTTGATGCACTGCCTCTTTGATTGATTCTAATTGTACACCTTGAATTACTTGATGCCACGTTTCATTTAGAATGCTTGGAAAAGTAACAATCTAGCCGATGTAGCCTACAAATGTTTCATCGTTTGGAGAATACTCTGGTATTAGTGATGGGGAGCAAAGAATAAAGGGCTGGACTGTCGCAATTGGCTTAATGTCTTTCTATCACTTCGTTCATGTATAGGAGCGATGAAGTAAAGTTACAGAGAGTACGGCAAAGAGATGATTGCAAGCACTGGTAAAATCAACAAGCTCAATAGACGAAGCAAACAAGCATGATATATTCTAGAATACCGGTTTATTCCGAAGTCTATGAACTATCATCATGTCCTACCTGTTTTAAAGCGCTCTAGTTTAGATCGTTGCCAATCATCTCTTTGGACATGTTTTCCTTCTGGGTCATTTTCAAGGTCAGAAAAAAGCTGCTTGTCACTGGATTTATGACTTATTCTTTGCCTCTTCACTCCAGTTTGCGGTTCTTGTTGGATCTTGACTTTAGTAAATGCAGGCACTGGTATTGTTTCGTAACACTTTACTGAAAATTGACGATAAACCACAGTGAAAACTTTACGCTTTAACATTGCAAAAACATAATCTTTCAGAAATAAAAAGAAATACCTGGAACAATCGGGGGAGGAGGAGGCTGGAAAGATAGTGGAAAAATAGTCGTTTCTTGGTTAGACACACATCTTTTTACATTTATTCATTCAAAAAAATGTTGTTCACTATTATACTTTTTTCAAGAATCAATAAAAGGGGAGTTCGAATACAAGCAAGGGGTTGGAAAATTTATCAAAAATTATCATATCAAGAGCGGTTATTCAGTATTGGAAAGTACTTCATTGGTAAGAAAGAATTTTTGACCATAAAGAATTAATTTCCTCCACTGTTCGGAAAGGGGCCGAACCGACAACTTCACAACTGTATGATTCTAATGCCTACCCTCAATAAAATTGCCAAAATAACTGTTTCCAAATAATCTTGTGAAAGGGAAATATGATGTTAATTTTCAATGGCTAGTTATGGGGAGGGGTTGGGGGTATTTTGAAACTGTCCTACAGACGCTAGGTGTGAAAGAATGAAAGATTCCCAGAGTATTTACAAATTTACATACGAATATATCTTACACGAAACAAAGAACTTGAAACAGTACTGAAAGGTTTTAAAAATCATCAGGTATGGATTACTCGGAGTTTCTTACGAGTTTCTAAAGGTTTCGTAACAATCTTCGTGCTCACTACCGAACTACCTGTTTAACTAACGAGTAATACGATACAGGAAACAAGCGAAACCATGTGTAGGATTTCGTTTGTCAAAATAAATAGTTTCTAAAGCTATGATCTCCCACTACTGGAGTTTCTTGATTTTTTAGCGATCTGAGAGTTGAGTTTCTTATAAGCAGTTTCATAATAGATACGCGTATTTGAAATACTTACCTACTAACTCTCTTTCAAGCTTTACGAGTTTATCAAGGACGTCTTTCCACTGTTCTTGCGAGTCGATTGAAAACATTCTCTCCCGTTCTCGCGATGCATCTGGGATACCTTGATGCTTGATATTCTGCAACTTTATCACAAAATTCTCTATTTGCAATTCTAAACACCTTTCTCGTATGCCATAAGATTCATATAAGCGTTTCTTGAAATTTGCCAACGCACTATCAGATGGACTGACAGAGATTTCAAAACTCCACTTCACATCAGCCTTTTCTTTACCATTCTTGTATATTGCTGCAGTCACAGGCACGATCGAAGAAAACAAATTTGCAGCAAATTCTGTCGAATCCATTTTCAAACATCAGAAGGTTTACTTTCTCGACACATGTGGACTCGTGAAAAACTGTATCAAGCGGAATTGCGAACAAAAGAAGCATGCAATTCCGTGACACATGTGGTCTTGGTGAAATGTTGTTTCAAGCGGAAGTATGCACAAAAGAAGCATACACTTCCGCTTTACGCTGCTGCAGCAACATAGGCCTTGATTCACTTTAAAATTGCACAAGAAAAATCCAAAATCCTTGAAAAACTTTCCATGCCAACAATTTCCCTGATCCCTGGATAAGACCCCAAGTTCCCTTGTTCCTTTTTAATTTTGGCCATGTTCCCCTGTTCCGTGGATACATTATGCATGTTCCCCTGTTCCCTGGAACCCCTAAACGACCCTCATGTTATGTTACCCCCCCCCCCCCGGGCTTGTATGAGCAGCTGAATTGCAAATAGACTTATAGATTGAAAGAAGACTTGTAAGTTCACTCTTCATTTTATCGCTTTTTATCATACACAGGAAGAAGATGCCGAACAAGGAAGTTCTGGGCCTGGGGAGCGCCTTCATCTTGTTGAAAAGAGTGCCTAGATAGGAACCGAAACTTTTATATCAGTCAGGAAATCATATCATTTAGCAACACGTGGCCTTTTCAACACATGGCCTTTAGACATTTCAAACCAGAAGGAATGTTTTATTTAGCAATCTAAAAGATGAATACTCTTTGCTTATATCAACGATAATTTTCATTTTTTTCTGGTGCATTAGTGTGCAATAAAGTAGCTCTTGTGCTTTTTCTTATGCTTTCTGTAGCTATGTCCTAAACAAGGCAGGCCCATCGGAAGCGGGGGGCTGGGGGGGCTGAAGCCCCCATTGATAAGTTCTAAAGTTTGTTGATTTTGTAAGTGAAAAGGCTGTAATAGCCAAGGTTGTGGGAATGAAGATTCAAACTCGTATATATTCGAGGAAGCTACCATCGCTACCAGAATCTATAAAAAATGCAAGATCTTTCTATGTCATAGAAGTCTAACATTTCAAAATTTTCATGGAAAGACTCCCATTAGTCATGATCCTTTGCTTCCACCAATGGCACATTTTCCGAAAATGGGGTGTTTTCCAACGATCTAAAGGGTGTGGTCATGGAAGATTTTCCCAGGGGCAAGCCCCTGGACCCCCATTTTTGGTTGCTTTGCTCACATCTTGTCTCAGCCCCCCAATATGAATTTCGTTCCGACAGGCCTGCAAGGACATAGGAACCAAGCACCCTCCAGGATTTTGCAACAAGCCAATAAGTACCCATTTAGTCAGAATGTGAGCTGGTTTTGTTGCCGTTTACTTTGAAAATGTGTTACTTCTTGATTTATTGTGTTGTTAGAGGAATCAGGTATCTATCAGGAATTACACTTTGGCCATGTACCATATTTTTACCATTATGCCACTTGAAGTTGAAGATACTCCATATGGCCTTGATTGTACAACATCAGCAATCAGTGGTGGACACTTGGAGGGCAAAGGATGTGACTGTCTGTCCCCCAATGTTGGCTGAAACAAATATCTTTTGTTCAAAAAACAATAGAAGCAAAGGGTACTTTAATTCTAACTGAATAATAGCTTCACCCTCCCCCCAAATATTTTAAGCGTGCACCACTGTTAGTAACAAAAACTTTGAATAGTTCAGTTTTTGACAAACTAGATAGTCATGCAGTATCTATTCCATAAATCAAATGATTAAATTCTTTTGAATCTAACATTTCATCACACTGATATCAAAACTAAATTGAAAATATTTCATGTCAATATTTCTGCACTTAAGTGAATGTTTATTTACCAGTTGTCAATACATAGACCTTCACACAAAATCGCAACAATCTATTCAAATATTGACTTGTCGGTTTCACCTCACTTTGGAGTAACAAAACAGACCTGTGTCTCTAACATCAATCCTTAACTTTGTTAGCAATGTTTGGTTTTGGCAACAGAGTACCTTGTTTGCAGTAATGAAAATTTTGGAAATACATATTTCACATCAATTTGAATTTTACTTTACTTTGTAAAGGCCTATTGTTTTCCAACTTTCAACTTAACATACTTAAACCCAAGTGTACCCATCCTACCACTGTACACCGGTCTCAAGATATACACAGCAATGATTAGAAATTTTTCCTTCTGTGATGATTCTTTGTCAAATCCAGTTAAAAAATGTTCAATTACAGTACATCTTTAATCAGATATTTGATACAAAAGGTGATTGGTTTATTGTGCACTGAGAAAAGTTTCCAACTGATTGGCCCATATAGAGTTTTTAGAAATGATGAAGGATCCTCTTTACAACATGTTGTTATAATTTAATTCTTCATTAATTGTATATACTGGCAAAACATGATTTACAGTTCACTGTGCTTTCCCTCTTGTGATGTGCCACCCTCAAGGGATCCATGATAGATCAGCTTTTCTATGTCATTGTACATCGCTAAGGGTGAAACATTTGGGGACTCAAACTTGGCAACTCTTCCCTGATTATCAAGTAGATATTTACAAAAATTCCAATTTGGCTCTTCCCCATTTATCGTCTTTAGCCACTTGTAAATTGGATGGGCATTTTCTCCAATCACTTTGATTTTGGCAAACATTGGGAATTGAACTGCATATGTTTGTTTAGCAAACCTTTCAATGGCACTGTTTCTCTTTGGTTCTTGGCTGCCAAACTGATTACAAGGGAAAGCCAAAATGACAAATGAATCATCAGGAAAGAGACTTTGCAATTCCACCATCTCTTTGTAATGATTATCTGTGTAGCCACATTCACTTGCTACATTGACAATCAGCAAAACCTGAAAGAAAGAAGGAATTATCAGTCAGACCTTTAAGTTAGCCAAAGCTTCACTTTCCCAATTCATTTTTAGAGATTTTCTTTTCATCAAATGAGCATTTTTAGTCAAGTCAGTGTTTATGGCTGCATTTTCATTTCATTTTTCATTTCATTTCATTCTTTTCATTTCATTTAATTTAGGGAGGGTTGTCCTTCAACAAAGTTGTTTTTGAAGGGGCCCTCCGTTAAAAACATTTACAGTACAATACATACTTCAAACCTAATTACAATAAAAAGCCATAATGTTAAAACCAAGTTACAAAAACTGATAATTTACATTAAAAGAAAATATTTGCAAAAAGAAAAGCAAATTACAATTTTGAGGCAAGGGTGGACTATGCATGGAGATGCATGATTTTTGAGGCAAGGGTGGACTTTGCATGGGGATGCATACTACAATGCATCCCCATGCAAAGTCCATACCACTCCATTCACATCCAGTGCAAGCTATAGCAGAATGTAGCCCAGGCAAGATAGGCAAGACACTTTGCTGCTCTAGCAAATCATCATCTTCACAACCTGTAGACTGCATAGTATTGTTGCTAAAATTCATCTGTTCAAAAAACATCATTAGATATGATGTGAAAACTTATTTCATGAATATTGCCACAAAATTTTTCAATAGTTATAATCCCACATATTTAAAGCAAATATTTAAAGGGAATCGACATAGTTAAAAGCTGCCCTGGGCCAGGTTAAAAATACAATCTATTGTCCCATCCTAACAACTTGGACACATCCGGTTTCATTGTGTAGCGAGGGAAAATAGATTTGTGGGCGTTTCTTTGGCCTATTTATAGCAGCTACGAGATATGCTGCTGTTCCCTTTAAAAGGACCTTCGCAAAGTAAGCCGAATCACCATAATTAGAAAAAAGCTCTTCCAGAAAATTGGTTTCAAAGTGACCGACAAGGTACAAACACATGATGACTGAGACCGTCCGTCCTACCTTCCCGCGAAATTCTGAGAAATCAACCATCTGACCGTTGATGTCCTTTGCTTGGAATCCATAAATATTTGCAGGAACTTCCGAAGGATCAAAGTTGCCGGCACATTGGAGTGTAAATAAAGTTAATAAGAACCAGACGATCATTTCTGCTTTAAATTCTGCGAACACAAGCGCAACAGGCCTAAAATTGTAAATGGCGACGTGGAGCCTCACTTCCAATCGATGTCAAAGGGAATTTATGAAGGAACGAATTTCAACCAATCAGCAAAGTCAGAAACAAAAGGAGGGAATTTCAAAAATTCTAACCGTCTTCAAGGCCCCATTTTTTGCGAAGGAAATCTTATCGTATCTGGAGCGTTTTCTTTAGAGTTTAAAGGAACCTCAAGGCAATCAATCGAATAATGTTTAGCAGTGAAAGTTTCCACAATGCAGACTTAAGATTTGAATCATCTATCGAAACTGGTCAAACTCCAAGGTGGATGAGAAAATCGAAGGTTGAAAGCTGCGACGGCGGAAGCATCATGAAACAGAACAGAATTACAACAACGACACCATCTTCGACATGCCGCCCCAAGACACCAAGAAAAACGCCAGGCTCAAGCTCAAAGACACCATCGAAATGCAGGACACCGTCCAAATACTCTACAAATGGCGACAGATTTATTCCCAATCGCAACCGAATTGATTTTGATAATGCCCATTTCAAACTGGTCAACGAAGGGCCTAAGGACAACAACAGCAGTCCCTCAAAGGACGAAGAAGAACGCATTTTCAAAGAAAATCTTAACCCAGGCTGCTCAGCTTCGAAGATATTGTCCTTTAGAGTCAAGGCACCAGCATCTGAAGGTAAAAAAACAACGGGGTTTCACTCACTGTCGTGTCGATCCCCTCGTATTGAAGGGAACATTGGGGGGTACCAGAACCCGCAAACCCGGACGAAAATTTGGAATAACCCGAAAACCCGGACTAAAAATTGGGAAAACCCGAAAACCCGCAAATGTAAAATCAAAAATCCCAAAAAATGCACTTTGCAACAAAAAACATTCACTGGCGAAAGGCTGGTTTCATCATTCTTTGATATTTCACTTCACTGGCTTTACTCCTCCACCAAAGAACAATTTAGACGCCTCATACTTTACGGGTAATGTACATTACAATAGATCATTAGACTTGTGAAGAACTCTGGAGAAAAATTAAACCCCCTCTCCCCCCCCTTGAGCAAAGTGTAGCTGAAGTACAAATTTAAAACAACGATCTGTTATTAAATCTTATGGCTCTTTCAAATTTTGATCTTGCATCGAACAAAAAGTCGGTTGCTCTTCCAATCCACCTTTTCAACAAGGTTAGAGGCGCGAACGCGGAAGTCTTTTGTTGTTAGAGATATTGTATCTGTGAGTCCAAATTTCTGTTCTACATACAAAGGTTAGTGTAGAGGCGAATTTTCACTTTCATATCTGTCTTTGTTTCGAAATTATGGCATTATGAATAATTTGAACTCATAAGGGCTTTGACCGTGAAATCAAAGTTTGGACAAAAATTTGTCCAAACATCTGACTTCACGGTCAAAGCTCTTATGAATTCAAATTCTTTAAATCGCCATAACTTCCAAACGAAGACAGATATGAAAGTGAAAATCTGCTGCCATACTAAAGTTTGTACGTAGAACAAGATTTTGGGCTCAAAAATGCAAAATCTCTAACAACAAAAGACTTCCGCTTTCGCACCTCTTACCTTGAAAAGGTGGATTTTGTCCTGGTTCCATGTAACTATCTCTAGCTCATCTTCGACCACGACTTCTTCGTCACTGCTCTCATCAAATTCATCAATTTCGTCTTCTGTTTCATATCTTCCCCTTTCTATTACTTGATCTGGATCATCTTCAGATATGCTGTCGTCATCTTCTTCGAAATTCAAAGTAATCTTGGTCCTGAATCTGGCTGCCGCAGGTACATGAACTATGGATTGGTGCATGCTTTGCAATTGTGGTTTCTTGTCTGACAGTCCATTGTCGTACAGCAGCACCATAAATAGATGCCCAGCCTCTCATAATTTCACAGTCATCAGGAGACATCTGAACAGTTGGAAGAGGCTTGATAACTCCGATCGTGCCATCTGGTTTGGGATACCAAGATTTCCTGCTGGTGTGATAATAGGCTGCCCAGTGAGTCAGGCGTTTGATGCTTTCCTTCATTGTTGGACCAAAGGACCTTGCGTATTCCAGCATTAGCATATTGAGTTGCTTTGTATGGACAGTGGAGTGGCAATTTTCTATATACAGATTCATACAGCTGAAAAGGGTTGCATGAGTCGTAATAGACCTTTATGGGGACAAATGCACTTTGGCGGACACAGCTTTCAAGGAAAACAGAGGTTGAACTGAATTGCATTGTTAGTATTACATGCTGATTGGCTTCCTTAACAATAGTGATTAAAATCCTACCATCTAATTGGATAATGCTAAATCTAACCGTGATTCGACTGATTCGCACTTACTGGAGAATGTCAACATGACCTAAATGTGGCCCAAATCTGCAGCAAGGACCGGCAATCTATGTATTTGTTTAGTTCCAAAGTTTTGGGGGCTGCCGCCCCCAAACCCCCACTAATACAGTTTGGGTATGCTTTAATCTCAGTGCTAATGCGGTTGACATTCACATTCGGTGCAACATTCAGACACGAGGAAATGTTGAAAGTGTGTCCGCTAAAGTGCAAACTAGCCCCTTTTTGCTATTCCGAAAACAAATGTGGTTCGAACGACATTTCATTACAATTTGTAGAATTTTCGAATGTGCAAAATTGCGATCGAAGCTCTAACGCCACTCTATCGAACCTCGCGTATAAAATTGTATAAAAATATCGCTCGATCCAGGCTCTTTTGTAGAATAGCTAAAAGGTCTATTGTACTCGCGAAGGATATCTCCAAGGTGTTTAATGCTCTCCTCTATGAAAAAGACAGAACTGACAGTTTCCGCATAGGCATGGCCGTGAGGTCCATTCAAAACCCCGTTGATATTTTCTGAAGATCTTATGTCCAGCTCGTTTTCATGAAGAATGTTGCTGCAAAACTGTACAAAATCATGTGCTGCAGACAAAGACTTGACTGTATACGCAGTACCTTTACTGTGAACAGAGAATGCATCGTAAAGAGACCCAATTGCACGCAAGAAAGATGCAAAACTTGACATGCGAGTGAACAACGTTTTGCTGTTGGTTTGAGCATCGAGAACATAAACAGCACTTTCAAATTCAGTGCAGATCCCCAGTGGTTGTTTAAAACAACACGAGTCAGCTAGACCATCCACACTACCCTCCTCTCTATCAGCAAATTTTTCTAATTCTCCACACTGCCCTAAACGACACCCAAAACCTCTCCTTATTTCTTAAAAGCACGTCAGTCCCAAAACCAGTGAGGATACATGGCTCATTTGGCATATCAACAACCAACAAATGCTCCTTTGTCTGGAGACCTACAGTACTTTGCTTATGCCTTGCTACACAAATAAACTGCTGCCATTTACACAGAGGCTATCAATCTTCTCCCAACATTCATGATAGACTAAGACTGTATCCTCCCCATTACACCTAGCATCATATCCATCTTTATCCACAGTCAACCCAGCTACCTGACGATCCAGTTTGTTGGCTGCGTATAACAAATCACTGTCTACAAACGTTACTGCTTCAAATGATGGTTATTGCTGTCTATCCCAAAAGACTATGTCGTCCCCATCAAACTTTCGTAGTTTTATAGCTGCCATGGTACTGGTTGAATCAGTTCCAAAGTTTGTTGCAATGTCAACAAGATCCGCCTTTCTTCCTTGCAAATTAGGAGAGATGAAATTTTCAAGGAACTCTATTGCCTTAAGTGAGCCAGTGTCCGTCAAAAGAAACAAGATGTCCCGATTCCCCGCCAATATTCCCCGTTCCTGCTTTGACACGCTTAGAATCTTTTCATAGAGGAAACTGAGAACCCGCGTGACATCTAAAACCCGAAAACCCGCTCATTTTAATTACAATACTTGAAACCCGGGGTCAAAAAATGGCAAAACCTGTGACCCGCGCAACATCCAAAGCCCGAAAACCCGCACGTTTTTCAGAGAAAACCCGAAACCCGATGGCCGAAGTTGGCCAAACCCGCAACCCGTGAAATCCCAAAGCCCACCTCCGTATTGTTTGGACGCAAAGGTCCGGAAAAATCAAATACAAAAATCACGAAAAATCGTAAAATCAAAGAAAAATCACGTATAAAAAGCATCCAAAATCACAAATCACTGAAAGATCACACGAAAAAATCACTAAAGATCACTAAAATCACAAAAAGATCACAGAAAGAATCATGTGGTTCTAAAGTCACAAAGAAAAGATCATGTAGCTATTTTGAGAAGTGATTCTTTAACCAGCCCTTCCTTCCTGTCAAAATGGGAGATTTTCTGCAGAAAACCCCATTCGAAAACCCTCAAAAATGAGTAACACCTAGCAAGATTTCCCTTTGTTCTCCTTTCTAGCACTAACGACACTTGGATGTGTTGGTTTATTTTGCCCTCATGAGAGAATGGAATTCCTTTGAATGAATTATTTGTATTACTGCAGGGGAAGACTTTTCAACTTACCTGAGGAAAGCATGTTCTGAAGCGTCCTGAAAATCATTGTTGTGAGGTAAATTGCTAGTAATCCTAGCACATTTTAAAAGGTTTCCCGAGAAGAATTTTTTAGAAGGTCGCCAACAGAATCTGAACGAAGTGACTGATTTTAGCCAGGAAAAACTCTGAAAATAATTAAACATAGCTACTCAATCTAGTATTGCAAAGAATATCATATTGCTTACATACTCTGAAAAATGCCAGGATTTTTTTTATTCAACCGATATGGAAGAGAGGGCTCTGTGCCAGACATGTCCAGTGCACAGAGCACAAAGTTTCCATTGTTTATTGTTTTGTTGGTACACTGTCAGTAGTCAGGACTTTCTGGCCTGAAAGGATGAAAGGCATATCAATGTAATTTTTAGGCATAAAGAAAACATCCTTTCAACCAGGGATTATATCTCTCCAGAATTAGATATACTTTCATTTGACTTAAACTTTTTTATTTTTCATAGGTCACAACAAGAATGCAAGAATTCTTTACAGTCAAAATGCCTCTGGAGGAAGTGTCAAAAAATGTAGAGAACATTACATTGCACAAGTTCCAGAGAGAATTTTGGATGCACCAGACTTTATTAATGACTATTGTGAGGATCTTTGTAATTTTGGTTTTGTTTTGTTGTGAATTCTCCTCTCAAGTAAGACCCGCTCTCAAATGGAGACCTGCCCATTGGATTTCAAACTAAGATGAGCACCCTCTTTCAAAAGAGTGCTTCTCCCAAGTGCAAAGGTGTTTTAGACCCAGACATGCCCTGTTCACAGAGTACATACCTTCTATTGGTTTCTTTTTTAGCAGCAAATGTCTGTTGCATGAAAATTGAACTTTTCATATGCGTATGTAATTTTTGGAAGTCATGCAGGAGTGTTAAAAAATTTGTTAAAAATCTCCCAAACTACTGTATATACTTACTAGGATCATAGATGGTTAGATTCCATAGTTGTAATTAATTTAGTTGTGGCAGCTTTGTTTGTTTGTGGAGAAAAAAATTATATGCTGTTGGTACACTGGACCTATTGAAAGAAACTATGAAACCTTATCCACAGAAATGCATATATTTTCTTCCACAGGAGTGTATCATATACTGAAACAGAACTCTGGTGCATAACTCTTGTGTAACTGGTTCAAATAAGTACTCTCTGAGGTAGAGAATCACAATATGCACCCAGGTACTCCCATAAAAGAGCAATGGCTTGGTCTGTTACCCATCTTTCCTTGAGAACAATCACATTGACATTGTTTCTTTATCAGATCTAAATCTTCTGGACTGGAGTGGTGGTAGTCAGCTTGCAGTTGCTCTTTCAAGTAATGTGTACCTCTGGGATTCTGGAACTGGTGATATTGTTCACCTATGTCAGCTTGACTCAGCAGGAAGTTATGTCTCTTCTTTAAAATGGGAAAAAGGAAATTGCTACCTTGCCATTGGAACAAGTGACAGCACTATTGAGGTAGGGGCATTGCATCCTCTTAAGTTAAAATATTGAGTATCCCAAAGTAGTATCCACCTTTGGCAAGCCATGATAAATAGTGCACAAAGCTGATTTTGAAAATGCCATACAAGATCTTATTAAGTCCCTGGGGGTTTTTTCTAACTTTGGATACTTTTAGAGGGGGGGCATATTCGAGAGGGGCTTGTTCACAAAATTGAATGACAACAATGCACTAATGATCACTGATAGCTTTTCAGTTCCTTTGCCCCATATTTTGCAGATTTGAAATATGATGTTACTAGTCCAAAGTATGCACATAAATTCTACACATTCTCCATCCCAAAAACTATCAAAGCATGCAAGCTTGTGTAGATGCATAAAACAAATTGTGTAATCCAGACACTTTCGTAGAATAGCAGAAAGGTCTGCTGCCAATTTATGAAAGTTTTCAATTTCTGGAAACTGATTTAAGAGGATGGGTTTTATAGAGGGAAACCTATTTATTTAAACCTATTTAAAGATTTGGCTCAGAGGAGAGGGGCTTCAAAGAGAGGGTTTGCTTAACAGACCTTTAATGTGAGTAGAACAGCTAGTACAGTGAAAGTAAACTATATGTCCTTATGTTGAAATTTTATATCAAAATTGTCTGGTTTGTATCTTGCATAGACCTTTTAGATGTTCTGCAAGAGTCTGGACCGAGTGCTTATTTCATACGCAAGATTCGATCGAGTGACGTTCGAGCTTCTACTTCTATTAGTTTTGTGTGCATTCGAAAATTCTACAAAATTTGTCAAGATATAAATTATATTCAGATTCATTTTAGAATAGCTAAAAGGTCTATTTGAACTAGAGCTTCTTATGTCCAGTTGTGTCTTTCTAATAAACAACAGATCTTGATATAGCCCTTTGTACAATGCAGGAGGTTTAAGTATGGTGCAGGTAAAAATTTGATAAATGCATTACAAAGAATCGGCGATTTCTTACCAATTTAATCTTTTTGAAACCATCTGACATGATTTGCTATCAACTATTCTATCCTTTTCTTTGATATTGTGTTTCTTTTTGAAGCTATGGGATATCGAGAAGGCTAAGAAACTGCGAACTTTGACAGGACATGCATCAAGAGTTGGTTCATTGTCTTGGAACTCACATATTCTTTCAAGGTAAGTTTCATCTTAATTCCGGTTCGGGAATGAAGAAATGAAGTTAACTTTTTTTTTATTATAGAAGACCTTTTTGCTATTCTACAAAAGGTGGGTCTGGATCGTGCGACTGTTTTACGCATTCTTTGTATGAAATTTTCGACTGATTTTTTATCACTAACGCAGTTGTACGGTGGCCCACAACTGCCTCGGCAAAAGCAAAAGAGCCACGACAAAAGCAAAAGAGCCACGGCAAAAGCAAGAAGGTCATGGCAAAAGCAAGAAGGCTAGGACAAAATCAAGAAGGTCATGGCAAAAGCAAAATGGCTAGGGCAAAAGCAAAAGAGCCACGCAAAAGAAACAGATGATAGAAATTTAGGCAAAATAGAGGGCCTGATTTTATCATCTACTGGTAGTGAAAACGTTACATCGGGATAGCAGCCTAATCGAGTCAGCGACACCTTGTCATGACGGTCATGTGGCGGGATCCTACCTGGTATCGAACCCACTCCGCCTGACTATTCTGGCTGCAAAGTCAGAGCGTTACACCAAGTGCCACAACATATTCATATCGATGATGAAAATATTTCATGACCTCTTCAGTTTCTCATTAAGATTTTCAAAGGCCCTTGACTATCTAGCTGTAATTTTGGGTGGCCCCTCGCTGTATCAAATTTGATGTCATATTCCCAAACAACAAATCATATTTTCTGAAGGCAAGTGACGCAAAAATGACTTTAAAGTGGTGTCATGTGATGGCAAGTGACATTAAAATGCTTTGAAGAGAGATAAGTGGCATGGCACCAAGGGATTAAATGAAAAATATGATACTTTGAGACAAGAACGCAGATCATAGATCATAGATCATTAACATTTGCATTTCACATTACTGAGATCAGATCCGACAAGTTTTCATGGCCCTTATTTTACACTCGAGGTTTTCAGTGGCTCCCTTTCACTACCCTAAATTTTGGTGGCTCCTCTACATATCATCCAGCCCCCTGCCCAGCGTTAACAATGACTGGTCCCTAAGAGTTTGGTGCTTATTACAGTTGCCTATTGGATATTTGATGCAACAACAGTGGAGAATGTTCAGTACTGTGGACGAATCAAATTAGTTCCGTAGGGAGAAAGTGTGAGAACAGTAGGGGACCGACATCAGTGCCGTAGTACTGCAGAGGGAAAGCATTGAGTACAGTGGAAGCTGTTCAGGACGGTGGGGGGCTATAGTTCAGGATAGTGGGGGTTCAGGATGCTTAGTTTTTAACGTGGAACATAAAATTTAACACTTTATTTCCATGATTTGTGATCCTGACTCCCCTTTGCCACCCTCACTGATGTTATCCATCTCCCTCTACTGCTTGAGTGACCTCATCTGTACTCAAAGTTCCCCCGCACGTGCTTTATCTTATTCTTCCACTGTGATGTTGTTATCGCTCAAATGTACTAATGCAATTCCCCAACAGAGTGTCCCTCCGCTGTTGCCGATAAGCTGAATCAAATACGCAATACGTAACTATAATAAACACCAAACTCTTAACCTGGTGTAACATTTTCACTCTTTGCAAGTCTATGATAAAAAATTAGGCCCTCCATTTTTCCCAAGTTTCTATCATTGGTTCCTTTTGCCATGACCTTCTTGCTTTTGCCGTGGCTCTTTTGCTTTTACCGTGACCTTCTTGCTTTTGCCGCAAGCATGTTGCTTTGGCCGTGGCAGCTGTGGGCCACTGTACAGTTGTACAAATTCGAAAATTTTAAGAAACGTATCGATTTATCGTTCAATGCAGCTTCTTTTTCGCAGGATAAATGCAAAGGTCTAATTGGGTGAATAGTCCTTTTGGCTGTTCTAAAAATCATATCGTGATATATTTTGTAATATTTTCGAATATGCACAAAATAGCGATGCAAGCGCTAATGCCACTCGATCGAACGTCTCGAATAAAAATGCATGAAAAGTAACGCTGGATCCAGGCTCTTTTGCAGAATTGCCAAAAGGTCTATTGGATGAGTTACTGATACTTGTCGACATGTCTTGTCAGTAATTGATTTTGCAATGCACGCAAATGTAAAACAGCTGCATCTCTCGCTTTATCAAGCAGCCTGAAATCAAGGGCTGCGCCACAGGGTGGACTGGGGTGGACATGTCCACCCCTCTTTCCTCAGGTCGGTATTCATTCCTTCAAAAACATTAGGTATACTTTCTGGTAATCAATTTTACCTCTTGCCCACCCCTAATTTCTCAAGTCTGGTGCTGCCCCTGCCTGGAATCACTAATTGATATCATAAGAAAAAACTGGCAATCTTTATCTTTACGGGGCGGAGTTAGCTTGATCTCAAATCAAACTACCCAAATTTCATAAAATTGCAAATTAACAACCCAAAGAGACAATTACACAGGTTGTATGTCTTACTGATTAACCTACGCTTCACGCATGTGGTACACGGCAAGTCACTAAAAATGGTATTTTTGTATGGAAAGAATATGCCCTGCAATATTGGCTAAGGTCAGTGCGTTACCATTACCCAAAGTGCTGGAACAACGTTACCGTAGAGAAAAGAGGTTTACCATCTGGGTCCATCTGCTTACAGGTTTCATATACTGCATTCACACTGATACAGTTAAACCAGCTTTAAAACACAGTTAATACAGTCATTTGTTACCTGACTGAAGTTTCAAAAACGAGGCAATGCAGAATCCCGCCATTCCTATTGGCTAATCGCACCTTTCCCGTGGGTTTCCCGTAGCCTTGTATAATACGATACAAGGACGCGTTTTTGTCGCCACAGCAACTGCTTTAGGCCTAGGCCTGTGAGATTTACAGTAAACTCGCAGCTAGCAAAATGTGTTCTGTTAAATGAGAGTCAAGGTTAGAAGATGTCAGGTAATAAAACTCATACTAACCGGTTTTGTTGTTGTACAGGAAAATATAAAGCCCTCGGTCTTAATGCACAGACCTCGCAAGCTCGGTCTGTACTTCTAAGACCTCGGGCTTTATATTTTCCTGTACAACACAAAACCGGTTAGTATGTGGATAAACGATACTGAAGAAGAAGATGAAAGTCGAAATGTTTGTGAAGTCGTAGTATATTTCTGAATTATCCTTTAAAATTTTATGTGCTTATTGGTGAATGGGCTCTTGAATTATTTCCATTTAGTTGCATACGTTCCATAACGTGAATGCATCATGACGCTCATAGTATGGCGTACATTGTTAAGATAAGCTATGGAAGCTTTCTAATTGGATTCGTCAATCTCCTTCACAGTGGATGCAGAAGTGGTGCAATACATCATCATGATGTCAGAATACCTCACCATCAAATTGGTGTACTCTCTTCGCATTCTCAAGAGGTTTGTGGTCTCGAATGGTCATTCGATGGTAAATATTTGGCAAGTGGTGGCAATGACAATTTAGTCAACATCTGGGATTCATCGTTTCAAACTTCAACCTCTCCTTTACATTCATTGACCCAACATACTGCTGGTGTTAAGGTACTTACATTTCAAGATTTTTGCGATTGTTTATTACGAATTATCTACGTTAGAAGAGTGTAAAGGAATCATACAAAACATGATATAACTCTTTTTTCGTAAGGCTCATCGTTGCACAGTCGAGAAAGGATGTAATACAGCTATCATTTTATTTCCCTGACCCCCCTCCAACCTTGGGATAAATGGGGCTGTTGCGAAGCAATTCACCTTTCGTTCAGTGAAAAGCTTTTTCCGGGGAGCAGGGACACCCGGACGATTCATTTCCCTTGCAACGTTTAAACAAAACATGCATTATTTTCTTTCTAAAGTGGTGTCAAGAAGAAGTCAAGAATGAGAAAAAGCTGATAAACAGGTCGTCAATGTTTGAGCAAACGGATTGCGTATTATTGTGTCCTCAATTTTTTGATAACTTGATGAAAAACACAGCAAATGGTAGGAATTCTGTCCATGCCGCGCATAACATGCCAGGGCTTTACGCGGGACCAAACGTGACCTATCGCCCCCTCCCCCATTCACTGAAAACGTGACGTCTATGACTTTCACTCAAGAAAAACGTGAATAACTCAACATATGCCCCGCCTATCCCAGGAAGGGGGTTCGCGGCAATAAAGTGATAGCTGCATAACATCTATTGCATTCATGGATACTGCAAGATGAGTAAAAAAGCTACCTTTCTGAAGAACAACCGCACTACCGGATGTTCGAGAATAACACTCCTATTTACATAATCACCAAAATATCATTACATGACCAATCTCAAAATTGCTTTTCTCTTCAAGTAGAGCTAAGAAAATTATTTTCTTGGGTGTTTTGCTGCTCTTGTGATTGGTTTTAGAACCAGAAAATTTAGGTCTTTTTTGGTCTGCCTGTTTTTGAATCTTATCGCGTAATGCACTAATCAGTTTCAGATTCATTTCTCTTTATAAATTAAAGGGGGTATAAGCATTTCCCAGGGGGGTAGTCCCTAACTTTCAATACGGGGAGGTCCATGCCACTATTTCCTTCCTGACCACCAAATATTGAGCCTAACATTTTGGGGACCCCAAATATTGAGTCCAATATGTTGGAGACCCGCACCAAATTCCACGATTCTTCCCTTTTTCAGATTTGTGGATCCTAAATATTGAATTTTTGTCCATGTTGTAATTCACAGACCCAAAATATTAATTTACGTAAAATTTCAGACCCCAAATATTGGCATGGACCTCCCCGTATTGGAAGTAATGAAGTACCCCCCTGGGAAGCACTTATAAGCCTTTGATTAGAATTTTATGATATCTTGTTTCATCCTTGAGTTATCCAATTTTTTGTATGATTGGCTGATGACGTAATTTTTTTGCAAAACGCAAAGAAAGTATACAATGCTGACTAGGTTTCCAAAGTGAAATAGAATGGAGAACTTTTTTGCGATCAACGTGTCTTTTTGAACATCGTATTGATTCATGAGGCTACATTTATTCAGTTCACCTGTAATGCTTCATTCAACTGTTACCTTTCAAGAATAAGGCACAGCTATATTTCACAACCGGGCGTCTCAGAAAAAGTACCCCTTTTTGACCTACAATAGGAGCAAAACAGTAAGATATGATTACCCTCCGAGCGCACAGCTAAATCTATCAATCTTCAACTTTGATACACATAGTTTGCATTTGAAGATCGTCCTCCTAACACCAAAGATACAGGCTTGCAAAGTCAAAATTTGCATTGCATCCGAAAACAGAGCCTTGAAAAGGGCCTAGTCATGATTTGTGTTATGGACATTTTCCAAAGTACCTGTAAATATCTATTAAGAATAAAACATTCATGGACACTGCCCTTATGAAAAGATTGACAAAATCGTGCCATATCTTCAAAATTTGAGTGCATGTACTCCTTTCCATCTTCTTTCATACAAATGGCACTTGAGACGGATAGCAATAAAAGGAGTGATTTCTCAAATGAAAAGTAATTTCAAGAACAATTCAAGAATTTCAAAAAAACTAAGAGTCAAAGTTGAAAATTCATTTGCAAAATGTTTGTGATATCAAATTATGGCCAGGCACTTTTGCAATACCTCTAGCTCGCTTCAAGTGCATTTTAATATTTTGACGTCATGAACTCATATCTCCGGTGTTTGATGGGCGATTTTGAAATACAAGGTAAGTCCATTTAAGTTGAGCATCAACAAATTTAGCTATAAACTCAAAAAGTCCTTATATTCTTTCGCTTTGTTTTCTAGTTTAGTCAAAAGAAGGTACTTTTTTGAGATAACCGATATTTTATCCTAGTAATTTGCAAACAATATGACATCATCAGATGATACTTTATGCCAGTGGATAACTTGATAAGAAATGAGATATCAGAATAATTCGAACAAAATTTCTTGTTTTTCGACAGCGAACGTCGCTTCAGGTTACCTTTAAAGAGTATCTAGCTCTTACACCATTTTTAAGTAACGAGAACAAGTACTAGCTCTTACCCCATTTAGAAAACGAAGACAAATCTTTCATCATCTTTGAATACAGTCAGATCATTGACAGAAGAGATCAAGAATATATTTTATGCTAGATTTGATATCCGAATTTCGGTAATATTCTTAACTGGAGTAGAAGGTGCCCCAAAAATAGTTGAATGTTTGATTAAATATTGAAAAATTACGATAACATGAACAATTTAGTGACAACTTAAACTCTGTCCCTAAGATTTTGAAGATATTGTGGAGCCCAGAATCTTGCAAATCAGTTGAAAGTTAACAGTTGCAAGCTCTCAAAGATAAAAAATATGCGCCAGCTGACACCAGAGACCCCTAAATGACTTTTGGTGCAAGATAGCTCCAAGATGGAGGCAAAGAAAAGGTTTTCCTATGTCGAGTATGTCGTCCTTTAACTTAAATGTTATTTTTCTTTGTAAATTTTGTTTCATATTAAGTGTCAGATCATCAAACTTTCCAAGAATTGCGCTCGTGACATTTGAAAATTTGTCGCGTCCCTGACCTGGCATCAAATGTGAGACAGAATCTAGTACAGTATTGAAATTTTTTTTTTGCATTCATAGTTAGTTGTGTGGTGTTGATTGACTTGCTTGTCTTTACATATTTACCATGGGGTGTTCGTTGTCTTTCGCTCTCCATGGTGCCGCCCCTGTTGTGTTGTAAAGTAATTAGGAAAGCATAGTAGAATGTAATGTATATTGTAATATTTTTACATGGATTAAAAACATCTCGTTGCTATCAGAGTAAAGCAAGTATGACTTCAAAAGTCATTTTATTCTTACAACCTAAGTCAAGAATTGTTTAAGAATGCACGTATCCAAAAATATCAGTTGAAGAGAGAGTGCAATCATCTTTAAATTTTGTTCAACCGAGTTCCTCAAAGCACTCACATGCTTTAAAGTTAAATCGTCACACTTCTTTTCAAATTCCATTTAGTTTGCTGAGATAAGAAACAATAGCTGATTCTACTTTTCAGGTCTGGCACAAATTTGTACTTCAAAACTTGTAGCTCGGTGGCTAACTAATGGATTTGGAAGATTCTGTGTCTAAAGCTTATCAAAAATCTTCGGAATTGGGCTACCTATGAAGTCCCTTCTATTATCTCGTTCTTTTTTTAACGTTTCATTAAATTTCTACCAAGTTTTTTTGAGCACCCAGTATTAAGCTTTTAGAATCTCACAACTTAGGCAAAACAGAGATGTCATGTCAATCAAAGTTATCCCCTCTCTTACTTTTATTTATTTCAGGCGATTGCATGGTGCCCTTGGCAAACTTCTACACTTGCAACTGGTGGTGGATCGGCAGATCGTTGTATCAGGTTTTGGAATGTGAATACAGGAAACTGTCTGAATTCAGTTGATACAAAATCCCAGGTATCATTTTGTACAACTGTGTTTCTCATCATTAGCTAACATTGCTAACATTAGCTGATCATCAATTTCATTATTGTGTGTTATGAACCATTTTGGTATTTATTGCACCTAGCCTGCATGCAGACTCTACAGTCAGTGCGGAGGAGTGAAAAGGAGAAGAAGGCTCCCTGTGGAGTCTGCGCAACGGCGACCAGTTCTGTGTTCTGAGTTCTCAGATTTTGTGGAGCCTCCCATACGCGAATTCACAAAAGCAAAATGAAGGAAGATCACCCTGAAACCGCTACTGTGCTTAATCCAAAAATCTTAGACGGGGGTCTAGGTCTACTGGAGAAAATCTGAAAAACTTACACTGATAGTATCCCGAGCATAAAGGCTCAGACAACTTTGATTCATTAAAAAATTGCTGAATTGGTGCCCCGGCTGCTCCCTTTATCGCTGTATTGTGATTTGAAACAGAGGCCTTTCAAAGACTGCAAACAAAGACATGATTCTGCCGGGTGAGTCAATAAAAGCGCCCGGGCGTTTGAAAAATCCTGCTACCTGAACATCACAGCAATGATGTTGAAAGCTTTCTTGTTTTATCCCCGATATGTCAAATTAGGTTCAATAATTTACCCGGCCTTAATCGGTCATTCCTTCCCGTCGAAATAGGAGATTTTCTGCAAAAAGCCCCTTTCGAAAACCTGCAAAAACGAGCGAAAACAGCAAGCAAAATTTCCCTTTGTTCTCCTTCCTAGCAATAATGACTCCTGGACGTGCTCATGCATTTTGTCCTCATGGGAAAATGGATTCCCCTGAATGAGCTATTCACACTAGGGGGAAGACTTTTCAACCCGCCAAAACGAAAGCACGTGCCAAAGCGTGCTGAAAGTCATCGCTGTGAGGTGAACACATCAGGGACTTTTGCTTGTAATTTTAGCACGTTTTTTAAGGTTTCTCAAAGGGACTCGTTTTAGAAAATTGCCTACAGAATCTGAAAGGAGTGACCGATTTTAGCCAGGAAAATTTCTAAAAATAATTGAACATGTTAGCTATCCAATCAAATATTGCAAAAGATCATTGCTTATATATTCAGGGAGCAGTAGCCTTTCAAACGCCAGGCGTTTTTTTTCTGACTCACCCGGTAAACATATACACCTGATCCAAAGTCAGTTATTGATGTGAAGTTTCGAGATTAATTCTGCCGTTGCTTAACATTTGAAGTCATTGGAAATGTTGTGCTACAGACAAGACGAGCGGCCAAAATGGCACTTATTATGCCGTTTTCAAATGCTACTAGCATTTTGTAACTCTTTTCTCAGACGCTTCTCGAATAATAAGAACTCTGGTAGCAACATAAAGATGTGGGGGTAAGATATTCTTTCTGTGATGTTTTGAGCTCGAAGGTGCCGTGGAGAGTTCTGTCAGTAAGGGGCCGTTCCTTATTTACAGAGGGGTTGGTACCGAAGAGAAATGGGTTGGGTAAAAGAAATTTTCTGACATAAAAGGTTGGGTGAATAGTTTTTCGTGCAGTTTCAAGGCTCGGTAAACAAAATTTTCCAATTAGATAATACTAAATCTTTAAAATCCCAAATTGTCAATTTCATGATCAAAACCATCAGCACTTTCCATTTCACTCTTAATGTCTACTATGTTTCCATCTTTTCATGAATGTTTTCAATATTTACAGCATTTGATAGTTACAATCTACATTTTTGACACTGAAATAATGTTTAAAGGTGGGAGTTGGGCAAAATTTTGTCAACCTCAAAATTGTTGGGTAGATCTTTTTTCAGTCACCTATTCAGTTTGGTAAGAAGATTTTTTGAACTAAAAAACATTTCTCTTTGGTACCAACCCCTCTGTAAATAATGAGCAGTCCCTAAGCACATCATTCTTTTCACTTTTCCTTTCGGCAGGTCTGTGGTATAGTGTGGTCGAAACGATACAAAGAGCTTGTGAGTGGGCACGGTTATTCTCAGAATCAATTGACAGTATGGAAGTATCCTTCAATGAAACGAGTCATCGATTTGACAGGACATTCAAGCAGGGTATTACAGTTAGCGATGAGTCCTGATGAAACTTTTGTTATGTCTGCAGCAGCAGATGAGACTCTGAGGTTATGGAAAATATTTCCACAGGAAGAAAAGATTAAAGATAAGAGACTCGCACAGAAGGACTCTTTGTCCATTTTTAAATTTCGGTAACCTGAATGAATTCTTTATAGATTTATATGTTTTTTGCAGTCCCTTTGTACCCCTAAACATGAGACTATGTTTTTGTGCTTTTTCATAACTTTACTATATTTTTTAATAGCTACGTAAAGGAGCCTGGTACAAATTTCTGGACCCACTGTAAATTGCATAATTGACAATCGACCCTTAAAATGATTTTTTGCAGCTTCACAACTGTTCAGATAGTAACTTTCTGAAAACCAAACTATTTGGTATTTGCAAAATTTTAGAGAAAACGGAACCGTCACTCCATATGAGCGATAAATGCCATGCTATCTCCAGGACAGTGAATTCTTCAAGATTGTGGCCATGCTCGGAAAGGGTTATTGTTTCTTTGGTTCAAAATATTTCTTCCTAGCTTTAGTATAGACATTTAAAAAGATAGCCTTGTTTTTCTGAAATTCTCGTCTATGCTCTCAGCACTCCCTATTACTATCTTGTAATCCTTACCTGCTGGCCTGCTGTATGAATATTTCTTTTCCAACTCTTACCTCTTTGTAATAATTCATGTTGTTGGAAACAAAGCATTGAAAGAAAATTTCACTTAGTGGAGATCAGCTGGGCCCAGCAGTTTTTTACAAGATATTATCAGTCATAGTTTGGATATTAACGGCTGGGATGGTCAATTTCAATATGAGATTTTGGAACCAGAGATGTGCCTGATTTTAGCTGTTAAAGAGTTGTTGGCAGTGCTCTTCCCGTAAAATTCATTAATCCCGTTCATCAAGAAAGTTGATTTTTGGGGAACGGAAAGTAGACATGGTAATCCCCCCAAAAGTCCTCGGGACTTTTTTCGCAGCTATGTCATGGATTTTCATTATTGAAAGTTGTTTTTCAATGTTTTTGCTGCATTTTTATGTCACCTTCACGAGAAAAGCCCCATGCATTTTCTATTCTGTCATGTTTTGTTTCATAAAGCAGCTATGTTTAATGTATTTCTAAGACCATTTTTCAGGGCTGCTAGAGCTTCAAGTGCTTAAAGACATCCTTTGACCATTGGTAGTTAGCCACCACAGTTATGCCTCAGAATACATCTTGCTGTGCGGTGGAAAATTCATTCATTCCTGTGCAAGCTCCTCCGTAGTTGCAAATAATGTTTTCCTCCCCAAAATAACAAAGCTGCAGCAATCCAACACAACTGCAGCATCTAACCACCTATCCCTGGAACAAATGTATTTTGTCCTGCATTTTGTAATTTGGCTACCTGTGTAAAAAGCCCACAGGGGCACTCAGCATTTATACATACATATGGTGAGTTAAGTCTGATATTTTTGGGTGAGAATATGGCCAGCTGTGATATTTTTAGGCCCAGATAAAACTGAGATTATGGTTCTGATAGTTTTGCCATCAAATTTTGGGCAAAAATAATTATTTTTGGGTTCTTTAGAGGGAATCCTGACCTTAATTTGCATTGTGTTGGCATGTTTTAAGTTTGTTTACAGTTGTCAAAGTATGAAATGGGCTGATATCTTTGGGCTTGCCTGAAAATTTCCCAGACTGACCCCCTTGTATGCTCATATGCTAAATGCTCCCTGGAGTAAAAAAATTGAGTTGATGACAATAAAAAGATGGAGTTTGGGTGCTCTTAGAAAACATGCATTGAATTTTTATTCAAATTCTATAGAATCATTGTTGATTTTATTGTAGAACACAATGTAAAAGGCCCCTGACACCATCTTTTCCACAGTCATCTATTGTAGAGTTTAGTTTTTTCCCTGTATTTAGCACATCAATGAACTAATGTCTTCTTTTAAAAAGCTTGACAAAGTGGTCATATTGTTGTAGGTAGATATGAGATATTTTGCAGTACATATCAGATGTAGAAATGTTCAGTGATGTAGAAATGTTATTTGTTGTTCCAGCATATTTTTGTGACACACATTTTATCTTTCGTTTTTTGTCTCTTGTGTCTCTATCATATAATGAATTAGTAATTCTATCAATCAATAATGAGTGAGTACAGTACCACACCTTAGCCGCAAGAGAACACAACTGCTGGTCTGTTTGTCCCGGGACCTAACTGTACAGCAATTCCATTTGAGTGTCATGGCAAGGGGTCACAGACTCAATTAGGTCTTCTCTACTTCAGCGATCCCAAGGCTTGGCTGTAAAAACCCTAACCTCACCTTCACAAGTTAATACACAAACCAATAGACATTTACATAGCTGAAAACGCATTTACTTTGCAACTGTATAGCACATATCATACATCTAACATCCTTGAAAATTTTAGCAGATCTGAGTTACATTTTATACATAATAATCCATCATGTCTATTATGGAAAATAACTGAAGCACTTTCTCCAAGCAACCTGTATTGACTACTAAATTGTCCAATAATAACTGACTGGAATATCATGCTTTTTCAATTGACAATAGACTACCAAATCGAAAATGTTGTATAACTGGGAACTTCTTAAGAACTTCAGCCTTGTACATCTTCATCAGTCCTGAATTAACTTTGGACCAATATGGGACACTACTGATGTTCCATAATTGATTTGAGTGTTCTGCAAATGGTCCAGTTTTGGTTTCATTGATGTATTTTATGCAGCCAAAGAACATGTACTCATTACTGTGCTTTGAAATGATGTTTGCCTCAACCATGTGACCAGGATTCATTGATGGGTGATCAACAAGTTGGGAACTTCCCCAAATGAAGGGAAGGAAATGAAAATCATCAAGACCCCATACACCTTGACTGCCTGCTGGTTCCATTCTGTATACTTTATGGAGTTTTCTTGTCAGCTCTATGTATTGATGAAAAATCTTAAAAATAATGGCAATGTTATCTCTCTCTGAAAATATCTTGAGCTTGTATAGACAGCACATGAAAGCACAGAATGCTGCCTCGTGCCCCGTTCCATAATCTATCCTCGTTATATTACCAAAGCCATCACACAAGTATGACTTTAGTTCAACTACAGCCCCTTTGTAGGGTTCATTTAAAATAGGCATTAACAGACTTTCTGCATTATCATTTAGTCGCCCTAGCCAATCTTTAAATGCTTTGTTGCCAAATCTTTGGGGTTGTTCAACAGGGGGAATTTCATCTACCCAACCATCAAGCTTTTGTAGAATTTCACAGATCTTCTCAACAGGTTCTGAGATGTGATATTCATTTTTCATAGACTTTCCCTTTATTGACTCATTCAGCATTGTGATAAAGCAAATAAAGTCTCTGTAGGCTTGTGATCGGAGCCATTTTGGCAGGTCTCCCACCTTCAATATATATCTCTCTGGTTCGGCAAAAGTTGGCAATGTCATGGAAGTTCGTGCAAGATCAGAGTCAGTAGAATTGCTATTTTCCTTCGCATTCAGCGCTTGTGTCTCAGTGTTTTCAGCCATGGATCTTTTTTTGAAATCTTTCGTCACTTGTACTCGCCCTCTGGTCTGTCTGTTTTGTCCAAAATATACTTAGGCCTTTGGCCAAGGCACAACAACAACAACAACAACAACAACAACAACAAACTTAAAAATGAAATTTTAGGTCAGCCTCTCTGTGGCTGCTCTGTCTGCCCTGCCTTACAGTGAAAGCGAAAGAAGCGTACCATGAAAATTCACAGATTATTTAACTTCCGATAGAGTGTTATTTCTGATGAGCGGGGGGAGGGGGCGGAGCGTATGAAGGATTACATTAGGAGTTCCTTTCCTTCATAATGAGTAAGAAATTTCAATGATTCGGTGGAAGATTCGATTTTATTTTGAATATTGACAACATGTGTGGTAAGCTTCTTCCACTTTCGCTGTAATTATCATTTCACAAATATAAGAGAAAGTTTTTGGGAATTTCCAAAGACCAGACACTCCTTTCACCAACATGATCCAGTGGAAAAAGCTATCAACTAAGGGAGCTGTCAGAAAGTATGGAACAACCTCGTCCCCAGTTCAGTTTATATTTTTTATTTATGTTTTTCGGAGCCGTCCCAAAATAATGACGAAAGGCCCTGGGGGCGAGGTTGAGTATGGAACAGAGGGGGCGGAGGGGATTGACAGGGTCACCAAAAATATTGGATGGAAAAGGTTGGGCTATCAAACTACTCAAGCAGGGACGTAGGAAGCATCTCAAACTTGGAGGGGCACGGCACTTAGAGGGCACTTTTTTTTAAGAAAATGGGGGCAATTTCTAAGAATAAAAGGGCACTTCTTTGCTTATTGCAAAATCTTGGGGGGCACGTGCTCCCAGTGTCCCCCGGTTCCTACGTCTATGTACTCAAGTGACAAACATGATGAAGCTATTTGCTTCAGGTTTTGCTTCAATATTTTACAAATTTTTTAAACACTGTCAGCGTCTTTTTGCTGTCCTCTCGATCACTGATATCATTCTCCTTCACAGTTTCTAATACAGTGGTATCTGCAGGTCCTCCCTACCTTTTTAAAGCATTATACCGGATCCCACAAATACGGTATTAACAGCATGATGAATGGGAAGCAAACTGAATTGTAAAAAGCAGAAAATTTTTCTTGAAGGAGCTTCTCCATGTTGAAGCCATGGGGTCATCAAATCATTTTTGCAGGTGTTAGGGGCTATGTAATCAGTTTCTGTTTTGTGCATTGGGCTACATAATTTTACGACGGATTTTGAAATCCCTTCCGTCTCCCTCTGTTTCATTCTTTATAAAAGCTCCCTAATATGAAAATCGTCCCAATATAAAAAGATCAAAGGATACTGTGAACTGAGCTCATTTGAATTCAAGCAAGCCCGTACAAAGAACATTTTTAGCAAGGAGGCACATGATAATGGGAACGTGAAAGGAAGTTGGTTTCCAGGCGCTTGCCCGGGGAAATTTTCGACACCACACCCTTTAAATGATTGGAACACACAATTTTTAAAGTTATTGGAAATCCTTATAAGGATACATTTTTCTTAACTGGCAGAAAATCTTTCATTTTGAAAGTTGTAAATCACAAAAAAGAGCAAGGAGCAAAACGCAATTATCTTGCATGAGAATTTGGTCAAATATGTATTTCAACAGATTTATAGCCAGATAAAAGTTTTTTTCTAAATATATATTCATCTAAAATTTACAATATACTAACTAACGAACAAAATACATTACAAGACGATAGTGCAAGGAGCATGACTGTACATTGCAAGATAAAAGTAGTTGAAAATGTGATTTTAGAGCACTTCGTGAGATATGAGTCGTTTTTGGATTTCGCTCACAAGGTACTCTTCTTGAGAAAGGATAAGTAAAACTGAATTCAGTATTTGATATGACACATTCGTTAACTCAGGCCCAGAAGAGCAGTTATTTTTGGGTGTGTTTGATTGGTGCCAATTCTGAAAACGGTAGACTTGGAAGACTCGGAATTTGTGCTTGATTGACTACCAAATTCTGAAAACGGGCAGATTTGGCAGGTTTGGAAGGCCTGCCGAACCCTCTGCTCCAACAGGCGGAAGGTTTGGCAGATTTTGGAGAGATTCTCGTTTTCATTTGCGAAACTTTGAAAACGAGGCGAATTTGCTCGTGCTGCTATGGTAATTGAGCATGTAATTGAGTCAGTTCAGTCTTTGTTGCCAAGCACCAGACTCGTCTTCGTGTTTTTCAACTGGAGACCTCGTTTTCGCCAGGTTGCATCTGAAATCTGCTGTTTTGAAGAATTTTGTGTTTGATTGGGCACTGTGTTTCCGTCTCTGCAAAGTCTACCGTTTTCAGAAGTTGGTAGGTTTGGAATTACCAATCAAACACGCCCTTAGTTAGAAATGAGCATCTTAGTTGCCAAGACTACTCGACTGCTTTCTCCTGCACTGACCCGCTGACCCCAGTATGACTCGATCCGGCAAGATCTAGTTGATCAGCTCACTGAAATTCCTCGTTTAAATAACGAAGCATACGAACAGCTCGATTCACCATTGATTCATTTAAATATTTGAAATTTCATTATGACGATTCTAAAGATGCCTTCACGTTATTTTTCAGCTTGCTGGTTATATTCAAAGAAGATGTAATTAGCAAACTAGGTAGCGTCTGCGCAGTAACGTGGAGGGGCGGAGTATTGTGGAGGGTGCGGAGTAATGTGGAGGGCTATCATGACAAATGTGAAGGGCTATCTTGAGTAATGTGGAGGGTGAGGAGTAACGTGGAGGGAAAGATGGTTGCTGGGTTTTGTGAACAGGCTCTCGACCTTACCTTTAGTCTGTTTTTTTGAGGGAAAGCAAATGGTCCGTTCCTTCATTTTGTTTTAAAGAACAAGTTGTAAGAAACCACTATCTTTTTTAAAGGCTTTGCACTGGCAACGTTCTAAAATGAAGTTTCCACTGGCAATAAAGAATAAAAAAGTAACCAAAATGAGAGGAAGGGAACATTTGCTACTTTGCAGTAAATTTACCGTGGAAATAGCTTGAGATCTCGATATTTTCAAAATGGCGACATCTTAATTATATTTGAAATAATTCATCCAAAATGTTGAATAAGTTGGCATAATTCGCGAAATCGACTTTCTTCTCCGTCTTATCAGCAGGTTTCTACTGATTTCCCCAGTGATAAGGGACGAGGCAGCACCTTTAAAGTCAAAAATTTGCCTCTAGATTTAGAATAAGATATCCTATCACAATATTTCGCAAATTGCAACAAGCCCAGACCTTATTGAAATTTGCGAAATCGACTTTTTTCTTATTTTCAGCACATTTCTTCTTATGCTATCAAAATATTTGAAAAGACGCTTGAAATAAGAAGAGATCTGCTGAAAATAAGGAGAAAAAGTTGATTTCGCAAATTACAATAAGGCCTGGGCATGTTGTAATCTGCGAAATATTTTGATGGGATATTTTATTCTAAATCTAGAGGCCAATTTTTGTCTTTAAAAGTGCTGCCTCGTCCCTTAGCACAAATTACAATAAGCCAGGGACTTATTGGGGGACCATTACGGAAACAAGGTTGTATTGACTTTTTAATGCCATCCCTGCCCCTTTGTTCTAGAACACAGGCTATGCCACTTTTAAACTGAAGGTTATGGAGCGTTGTTTGCGTCTTTATTACAAGTGATCTTTTTATATGGTCTGTGTCGATTTTGTATGGCAATGCTCTGCATTCTGTATGGTGTTTGTCCAATTCTGAATGGTCTTTGACTTTTATATGGCCTTCTTACTCATTCTGTATGGCGTTTCAAATTTCGTATGGTAATCAAAATTCTTTATGACGTTTTGAATTGCATATGATCTATTTCATTCCGTATGACGTTCAGAATTTCATGTGATCATTATCATTTCGTATGGCGTTTCGAATTTCATATGGTCTTTATCATTTCGTATGGTATGATGCATTGCGGCATGGTATGATGCATTGCGACATGATGTGATGCATTGCGACTTTCAAGAATTCGGCGGGCACGTGTTCAAGAGCAAATAAGCATTGTCGATCCCTGGGGGTTCGGGCTAAGTTGCTCTGCACAAAGTGACAACAGTCATCGGATGGGTCGCCACAAAAATTACAGGGGACGGGTGGGCTGTCACAATACACGTTTTTTATATAAGAAACTTGGATCGGGCCATAGGACTAAAAGTTTCTTATTTTCACATGAAATTTTGTCCATTTTAGTATTACAAGTTTCTTAACTAGTTTCTTGTTTTTTGAATGCAGAATTATCAATGCGGTCGCTATCATTGCGGTAAATATGTTTCTTGACATTTAAAACATCATAAAGGAATAAACAGTGCTCTATTTTGTTGAAAACAGGAATGGTTCGATAATATTGCTCAAGAAAAAGGTTCGACGATCTGTTTGCTATGATATCCATGCTTAAACATTGAAAAGTTTCTTAGTACTTCTCAGACATAGTACGAGAGTTTCTTAAAATTTTGACTTTCTTCGTACTAGTTTCTTATAAACCAGTTTCATATATAAAAAACGTGTAGTTCAAATTACAATAACGATACAACTACATCACAAACATGCAATATAAGATAACAACACATACCAGTTGGAAATAAGAAACCAATAATTTGGGCTAGTGCTGAAAGTTTCTTAAAATTATGAGATCTTGAATACTCCGTACTTGCAAGAAACTTACGAGTTTGTTAGAGGATCCACAATGACCTGCATCCCCTTTGCGAGTGAAACGGGCAGAAAAGATGGGAATATCTTACTTTATGAGGACTCTTATAACATTAATTCGCACGCAGCAATATCCATCAGCGAAATAACACGAGAAAAAACTCATCTGTTTGACAACTGTCTTAGAGGGGAATACTCCCTAACTTTCAATACGGGGGGAGGGGGTTCCATGCCACTATTTCCTTGCTGACCACAACATATCAAGCCTAATGTTTTGGGGACCCCAAATATTGAGTCCAATGTTTTGGAGGCCCCAAATATTGTTATCTATTCCTGGGACACCTATAATTGTTTTGAATGATTTCAATTTGAGCTTCTTGATCTTTTAAGCAATACCAAAACATTTGTTTCATGATTCACAACTTCAGGGTCACACTGCATTCCGTGTGAAGTCAATGCAAAAATTGGATATGTCCAGCGTAAGCTGCATGAATTGCAGCCTGGCTGGGTTGTTTGTAAAAAAATTATCTCCTCGCTCGTTACACATGTTCTATTTTTATCAAAATTTACCAGGGGTAAGCCAGAGGATGGCAAGAGCCCTTAAACTAAGCATTGAGGACCAGGGGCAGATTTCCATATGGCCCCTTCTCGGCAACCTTGTGATGACATCAGGCAGTAAGCTTTTGCCCTCGTCTAAAAAGCGAGAAAACCAGACAGATGTTAAAAGACTTTGGTAACACTTCTGGCATTAAAAAGTATAAGAAACAAGTAAAAAACTTTTAGTAGCATAATGGCCCAAAATTTTAGAAACAGCCTAACAGCCTTGGATTTCAGTTTCTTTTAGAAAAAATGCGTGTATGTTCACGCTGGGCAGTTAAGGCCAAGTCATGTGGTTTCATTCGGGATCTTCAGAACAGCAGGTCCAGCCAATTTCAGTATTTCCCCGCCAAAGCCACAATGGCCAAAGCTTAAAAGTCGCAATGCATCATACCATGCCGCAATGCATCATACCATACGAAATGATAAAGACCATATGAAATTCGAAACGCCATACGAAATGATAATGATCACATGAAATTCTGAACGTCATACGGAATGAAATAGATCATATGCAATTCAAAACGTCATAAAGAATTTTGATTACCATACGAAATTAGAAACGCCATACAGAGAATGAGTAAGAAGGCCATATAAAAGTCAAAGACCATCCAGAATTGGACAAACACCATACAGAATGCAGAGCATGGCCATACAAAATCGACACAGACCATATGAAACGATCACTTGTAATAAAGACCCAAACAACACTCCATAGAAGGTGTTTTAAAATCTATATTTTGTCTTTTAAATTTTTATTACAGTATACATTTGCAATTAGATTCTTTTTCCTCCAATTTTTTTACAACCTCTTAGTCCTTTTTTATCATTTTAATGGCAAATTTTTTACTTACTTACTTACTTTTTTACTTACTTACTTATTGTGATTCCGCTATTTCGCAATTTCGTTATTTCGCAATATCGCAATATCGCAATATCGTATAAGTAAACTCATTATCCTAAACCCCTTTCATACTGAATTTCAACGATACCCCTTTCTATTTTCGGGAAATTATACCCAAACGGTCGGTTTCCTGTATGTGATTTAGGAATTTTTGGGAGTCCCTTTTCTTCTAAAAATGCAAATGGTCCGTCCCTTTTTATTTTCGGGAAATTATACCCAAACGGTCGGTTTCCTGTATGTGATTTAGGAATTTTTGGGGAGTCCCTTTCCTTCTATAAATGCAAATGGTCCGTCCCTTTTTATTTTCGGGAAATTATACCCAAACGGTCGGTTTCCTGTATGTGATTTAGGAATTTTTGGGGAGTCCCTTTTCTTCTAAAAATGCAAATGGTCCGTCCCTTTTTATTTTCGGGAAATTATACCCAAACGGTCGGTTTCCTGTATGTGATTTAGGAATTTTTGGGGAGTCCCTTTTCTTCTAAAAATGCAAATGGTCCGTCCCTTTTTATTTTCGGGAAATTATACCCAAACGGTCGGTTTCCTGTATGTGATTTAGGAATTTTTGGGAGTCCCTTTTCTTCTAAAAATGCAAATGGTCCGTCCCTTTTTATTTTCAGGAAATTATACCCAAACGGTCGGTTTCCTGTATGTGATTTAGGAATTTTTCAGGAGTCCCTTTTCTTTTATAAATGCAAATGGTCCGTCCCTTTTTATTTTTGGGAAATTATACCCAAACGGTCGGTTTCCTGTATGTGATTTAGGAATTTTTGGGGAGTCCCTTTTCTTCTAAAAATGCAAATGGTCCGTCCCTTTTTATTTTTGGGAAATTATACCCAAACGGTCGGTTTCCTGTATGTGATTTAGGAATTTTTGGGGAGTCCCTTTTCTTCTAAAAATGCAAATGGTCCGTCCCTTTTTATTTTCGGGAAATTATACCCAAACGGTCGGTTTCCTGTATGTGATTTAGGAATTTTTGGGAGTCCCTTTTCTTCTATAAATGCAAATGGTCCGTCCCTTTTAGTTTGGAGAAAAATAAACTCAAGTGGCCGGTTTCTTGTATGTGATTTGAATGGCTGAGTATCGGCTCTACCGACAAATCTTTTCTTTTGCCCAAAGTTCCAGTGAGGTTCTTCACCACGCTCTGATCAGATTACATTTTCTCCTAAAACTGACCAATCAGGTGGCGTCGTTGTGCTTACTTCCGCATTTTACGGCAGAGTTTAGGCCATTTCTAACCGTTTTGACCACTATCCGAAAAAAGCATTGCACACTCGGCTATGTCGATTTTCGTCAAAATTTCAACGGGAGAAGATTCTTCATACCTCAGACTATAAGCGTTTTCAGTATCACAATGCGATCTTAGGAGTTGGGAGAAGGATTGGGGCACTGTTTATCGAAAAAGATGCATTGCAAATGGGAGCGATTTGGTCGTGAAACTGGCAGTGCATATTGCAGTAGCCCAAATGCCAAATGCCACGAATCGGCCAATTCTAGCGATCGCATTGTGATACCGATAACACTTATGGCCCGAGGTATGGAGAATCTTCTCCCGTTGAAATTTTGACGAAAATCGACATAGCCGAGTGTGCAATGCTGTTTTTGGGATAGTGGTCAAAACGGTTAGAAATTGCCTAAACTTTGCCGTAAAACGCGGAAGTAAACACAACGACGGCATCTGATTGGTCAGTTTTAGGAGAAACTGTGATCTGATTAGAGCGTGGCGAAGAACCCCACGGGAGCTTTGGACAAAAGAAAAGATTTGCCCGCTATGCTCTCTAATCTTCTGTTGAAATAGCTCAATTTCAAGATAGACTTCACAACAAACTGCAAGTCGAAAAATTTTTAACTTTGAAAGAAGATTCGAAAGACAATCTATGAATTTGGATGAAATGGCGAGGAAGCCTAAATGTGCCTCGAGCAGGGAAGTGACGATCTTTTCATCTGCCAAGTGCAATTGATTTTAAAAGATATTCTCGCCTGAAATTAATCTTTTGAATCTCCCAAAAATAAAGCAATTCAACACTTATCCTTTGGACAGTCGATTTTAGAAAAGAAAGCAACAAAATCTTCTTCAGAAGAATATTGCGAGGCAAAAAGTACAAGTGAAAAGTGAAACCTGATTGAAGCACATTTAGGGCCTGTTCATATGGAGGCGAGGCAGCCCGCTCACCGGGCTGGAGCTCTTTGCCGAGATCTCACCTCATCCTTAAATCCAATACAAAACTTGATTTCTGTTCATATGAGTAGGCGGGCTGGCCCGCTTAGCGGGATCCCACTGGTGTAGTGGCGAGATCTCGGTAGGCGGGATGAAAATTTCCCCATATGAACACTCCATCCCGGCTACCGAGACGAAAATGTCGCTATTGCTCATGCGCTGCGTCTCTAAACAATGGGCACGTGTCTCATTTTTGACACGTGTCAAATTTCTGTCTAGGCAAGCGGGCTGGAATTTCTCCATATGAACACAAGATGAAAACTGTCTCGCCTACCGGGCTAGCCCGGTGTGCGGGCTGGCTCGCCTCCATATGAACAGGCCCTTATACGGTGGGTCACAAGTGTCAAGGCAAAAATCTTTTCCTCAAGGCAAAAATTTCTTTCTCAAGGCAAAATAATCTTGTCACGTGATGTTAGAACAGTAAGGCGGACAGGGTTCGATCCAAGGTAGCCTCGACACTTGAGTGGCATGATGGATGGGTCGCGAGCTTGATTAGATCATCTGTACCTTCAAGATCCGTAACTTCACCTTCAGAGAAGTCAATCCTCGTGGCGTGAATCAAAGAAGAGCACATCGCCCTTGGAGGTCATATCAGAATTGCAAGCCAAACAGAACTTGGTGCTGATGGGCGTTACAAGCTCAAAAAGTTCAGCTTACCGATCTACAGACAAATCGAAGGGTGAGACAGAAAGAACTTACAGTTGTCGTGGCACCCTGAAACAACCAGCCAAAATCACATTGCACCATCAATATTGAGGACGTTGTTGCATAGGTTGTGCTCTCCTTTGATTGACAGTCTGGAGCAAGAAGATCAATTTCTCTGATAGTGAAAGTGAAGTTGAGGATGCACTTTTTGACACCTAGCACAAGGATCTTAGAGGTAGAGATGATCTAATCAAGTCTGTGACTTATCCATCATGACGCTCAAGCGGCAAGGCTATCTTGGATGGAACCCTGTCCGCCTGACTGCTCTGGCATCAAGTCATAAGATTACCCGAACACCCGAGGACGTCTGCTACGATCTTTCGTGGGACTTATGCCATCCATCCTGAGCGTGTGCCAGATAGAATGATTTTAACAACAGCCATGTTGGCAGATCTTAATTCACATTGAATTGGTTCCTTTTGGTTCCCTCCTGAAAGACTTTTTGTCTTGAGAGAAAAGTTTTGTCTTGAGAAAGAAAGTTTTGCCTTGAGAAAGAAAGTTCTGCCTTGAGAAAGAAAGTTTTGTCTTGGGAAAGAAAGTTTTGCCTTGAAAAAGAAAGATTTGCCTTGAGAAACAAAGTTTTGCCTTGAGGAAAAGAGTTTTGCCTTGACAATTGTGGGCCACCGTACACTTAGGTAAAACAAATTGTATCAAGAAACGTCGACGTACACCCCCAAAATGATAAATATCAAGTTTGCACAGCGACTAGACCGCTCAGTGCGGCTTACTTGTTTCATTGAAGTGGGAGGATTCCCCGGAATTCCGACTGCTACTAGGGCCACAGGTGGCGTAGAAAGGTTCAGTAATGGTTGCACGATTCAATAATACATACAAATGTACTAAGATTTAATCATACCTGATAGTAAACTGTGTTAAATTTCTCTTGGATCCTTTATAGATTACACAGACTCCAAATCTCCATATTTCTGTGTTATTATTGCTTAGGCCACAAATTCTGCGAGTTGAAATTCTGTTGTGTTGTTGCAGTTGTATTGAACAGAATTTGTGGCCTAAGCAATAATAACACTGAGATATGGAGATTTGGAGTCTGTGCAATCGATAAAGGATTCAAGAGAAATTTAACACAGTTTACTATCAGGTATGATTAAATCTTAGTACATTTGTATGTATTATTGAATCGTGCAACCATTACTGAACCATTCTCCGCCACCTGTGCTAGGGCTGTTAGAATTGGCCGCGCTCGCCTAAGTACCATTTTCCTAATTGGCAAATAGTCTATTTCGTTTTTTGCAAGACCCAGAAAGAGAGTCTCTGGAAATCCCTGTCTTTGAAAGAAGATGCAAAGGGTATGTTTGAGTTGCGGATGGATCTTAGTGAATCGAAGCCTCCTGTTCAGTACAAGGAGCAAGGAGGTGTCTCCCCCTAACTTTGAGAGATAGGTATGAGTACGCCTCTCTTCAAACTATCTGCTTTATGGGCTGTTTACTTCATACCCTGAAAATCCCCAGGGTAGCGCGGAGCTAAAAAAACTTTCTTGCACAAATCGCCAGGGCCCAAGGGAATCTTTGGGTGAATGCCAGGGGGCTGGGCACTGAGGAGATCCATATTTCTGGTAACTTTATAAGCAAAAGCACCCAGCAATCAGCATTGTAGAATTTTTCATGCATTTTTATGAGTGAATGCTCGGAGGTGTCCTGAGGGATGGCCAGGATAGCAATTGAACGAGACATGAACGGGCACTAGCCACCTTAGTGACTCATCTTAGGGACGGGAAGATTTTCTACATAAGTTGTCTATTTGACAAAGAAACCAGCATCAATCTTTCAAATAAAAACAATAATCATATAGCTACATAGCAGATTTACAACGATGCCAGGTTGCTCGCAAAAACTCTACTTACTACTAAACAAATTATTTTCCAACATAACATGGTACAATATCACGTTATAGACAATCAATCTCTTTTTAAAAGGCAAGAACAGTATAGGGCTGGAATCTTGGCCAAACTTTTGAAATCAAATGTGTCAAATGTTATTGCCTAATTGAAACATTGGTTGGAAAAGCAGCTTTATTATGTACCTTAATATTAGTACCACGACGAGCATTTTGTGAATCAGTTCAGAAGACGATAACAAACAAACAAACAAATCAGTGTAGAGTCGAAATTCCAATATTAACGAGACCTATCCATGTTTAGATACAAATGATGTTAATTCGACAAGACCATTTTTCGAGATTGCTTGTCTCGTCTTCAGCGGAATAAAAAACATTAGCAATGGATAATTAAACTGAGGATGAGACAAGCTGTCTCGAAACGTCCGTATACGAAAAACATGGCCTAGTCGAATTAACATTATTTGTATCTAAACATGGATTTGTCTCATCATATTGCAATGTCGACTCTACACTGATTTGTTTGTTTGCTTTCGTCTTGCGAAACGTTCCACAAAATGCTCGTCGTGGTACTAATATTGCCTAATTCTTTCAACTGAAAGGAGTCTTTTTAGATCAGAATTATAAAAGAAGGGAACTTTAGGTTGATTTTCATAATTCCAGAAAAATCATTTTTGATACCGTCATCATTTGCAATGATACGGAATTTGTAAAAAAATTCTCCTTTTTTGAACTTGTGACATCATTAAATTGATAAATTGTACACCATGAAAGCTACCAACATTTGATGGCTACCATCTTGTAGATTTTCAAAATTTGGGTAGTGCCTGTTGACTGGTGGAGGAGCAACCAAATTTGTTTTACCACGGGCAATAATGCATCGTGTTTGTAGCTTAGAAATTAAAGTTCATTACCTGAGCATGCACCATCTCAAAAGATAGCTAAGCCTTTCAACTAAACTGTGATAGAAAGCAATTGACAATAGCTTTTGATTTCATGGAGCCAGCTATTATCTGGCTGGTGAAGTGTCTTTTTTTAGGTCACTAGATATATCAAATAACACTACTTTGCAAAAGAAATTAGCGAAAAATTGCAATTTGCAACTTCGTTGCGAAAATTAAGATTGGAGAATTAGCAATTTTGACTCGCAGAGTCAATTCCAGAAAATTTGCCCTCCTCTTCATCTTTCAAAATACTTAAAGGCAGTCTGTCACGTATCTGATTGGCCGCTACAATCAAAGCTCAACACAACGGATTTCTTTGTGAATGTGTTTATTTGAAACGAAGGAGGGCTAATCTTCTTGACTTTCTACGGCCGTAGAAAGTCAGAGGATCATCAGCTATTCAAATTTCCTATTCTTTGTATTGTCATTATTACCCAATCAAATGTGTGACAGACTGCCTTTAAAGGACAAGTACGGGGTTGGTATAATTGTTGATTATTCAAGAGATTGCACTGTTGTGAATGGTGTGTAGTACTTTTTTCATTTTTTTCTGTTAATCTGGGAAACTACACATTTCGATATGCTAAGAGGTGCGAAATGACGTCGTTTTATATGACGTCACTTCACGTTGACCTCAGCAAGACTGTCAAACGTGCTGACATCATACCACTCACATTGTTAGCCTCCTTATCGCACCTTTGCATACTCGTACAAAATACCAAATGGCGACGATACTTGGCCTAACTTACGAAGATTTATTAACTAATTTATGAAAGTTGGAGACATCAAAACTTGGAAAGAACTCATGATTGGCGTTCAGCAGTTGGTAAGGTTGCTTTTTAAGAAAAAAATTATCAACCACGGACTTCTCCTTTAAAATTTGGCAAATATTCAAGCCCTAGGCTGTCAAAAACAGTTAAGTAACGTTATTGTCAAAGGTATTGGTAGGAGATTCACCGACTCTTGCGGGAGTGCGAGATCTGTAAGGCGTTCTAGGCTTCTCATCTTCAAATACTTTGAATCCAAACTTTTTCTTCAACCTCTTCTTTATGAAATGGAAAAGCAGAAAGAAAAATAAACACACCATAAATGCAAAATTGGCAATAAAAATACCATTCGATGTGTTTTGTGCCAATTCATCTGTACCAGTCAGCTGCAAGGTTGCAATTATAGCCATTGAAAGAAGAAGAAAGGTTTCCCCAATGTTTGCCATCGTGTTTCTGTATGGCTGACAATATGCATGAATTGTCAACACGACATTTGAAACGATCACGAAGACAATCTGTGGAAGAAAGTGAAAGTTTAGTGACGGATGATTTTCAAGCGAATATGGGAAAATTTTGGAACGATGGACGTTTGCGGTAAAAATGGTGGCAAGGAAGTTTTTACTAAGGTGCACTGCGTTCTTTAATCGAATTCCCGAAGAGCTTGTAAAGATTCGCAATCAGAACACAATGCATCGTGGTAAAAACTTCCTCGTCGCCATCTTTAGCGCAATCGTCCATTGTATCCTTTCCTAAGCTGCAGATATAATTTACATCCGGGTGTGTAAAAGACCAACATTAACACGTGTGGCGGGTGAAGGTGATGATGCACTTTCTAGCGCCAAGCGCTGGAATCGCAGCATTAGCTAAGCGGTAATCGAGTCCACAATCCCTTGTCATGACGCTCAAGTGATGGGGACCTACCGGGTTTCCAAACCAATGCGCCTGACTGTTGTGGGTGCAAATCAGAGGATTAAAACACTGTGCCACAACACTTTCAAATGGGCTCTGGAATAAAAAGTACGCAGCAGATATTCAAAACTGGAATAATAATCCATTTTTCAAAGACCAACTTAGATGTGAAAAATTTGTTTGGTAAAATCAATCATCTTTTAGACCAAGAAATTAGCAAAATGCAGGAACGAGGTCTTATGGGAATGCATATTCCACATTCTACTTTGGTCCATGATTTACTGCCATTAAGATTTAATTTAGATTTTAGAAGTGAATATTGAATCAAATATCAATTAAAATGGCAAATAAATCATGGACTAGAATCGAACGTGGAATTCTTGCTAAGATGCAAACCGCCAAAAAGCATTATCAGCCCACCAATAATCACAAAAATTTGTACATTGTTTCCTGACAAAGGAGGTCAAATAAGAGCTTGTAGAAATGAAGCTTTAAAGAATCAAAGACAAGATGCAATGCAATTCTAACTGATTTGAAGTCCTGCTTTCAAAATTTCCCAGAATAGCTCTCCGTTAGTCGCAATCAATTGCTTCTTTTAATGGAAAATTCTTCACAGCAGGGCTGCTCTCAAACGATCTAAAGGGCGTGGTCAGAAAATATCTTCCCGCATGTCAGCCTTCGGACTCCCATTCTTGCTTGCATCGACAGGCTTGTAAAATGATCATGAAAGCAAGCAACAGCAGACGTTAAAGTTAAATCATTTTTGGTTATAACAAATATTACAATGTTTATCAAAATGATACCGGCCGAAAAATCTAAAATTTCCTGTAACTAAACGACGGATATAGAGGAGACAGTGATGTTCTTAAGGCCCGACTCTTTTGCTTCCCTGACTACTGAATCAGGTAATTCTATTTATACATGGGGCATTCGCAAGAAAGAACAAAAAAACCATATATTGAAATTAGATCGTGTTTCATTGCAACAATGTTCATATTGCATCGTTTTATGAAAATTAGACCCTTGTCCTTCCATTTTGCATTGGTTAAGTGTCTGGAGGGCTATAAAGTAAGTAGCTGTGAATAAAGGAGCTATTTTTCATAAAACGTCGTACTTTGATTGAAACGTTTCCTTTGACAACTTCTTTTGCAAAATTAGGGTACAGCTAAACATGCTACACATAGTTTTCGTTATCGAAATGTTCTTATCAATTACAGCATTTCTTTTTCAATAAATAACCAACTCACTTCTATGTGTTACAGTGCATGCTTCTCGTGCTGTTATAGAATCAGCAAGCTGAAAGATTTTAAATGTTAGTTTCTTCCTTCCAACAAACATACGCAATTAGAAAAATTTCGAATACAATCACTTTTCATTTTGACATGTGCTTGCATTTTCCTCCTTGTAATTCCCCAGAAGCTTATTTTGCAAATATTACGATGAAAGCACAGGATTGAGGCTTCCTGACAATCATCATCTAGTTCATGTCGATGCTTTTTTCCCAGAGAAAATAGAATTTTCGACTGGCACCAATAATTTTGATACAGTAGAAGCTCGCATAAAAGAACCTGTTTTTATAAGAACCTTGAGGGTGTAATTTAATCTTTTAAACCATCTGAATAAAAACCTCTCAGAAGCTGACACTGGGGGAGGTTCTTATATAATTGGTCTCATATCTTTAGAATTCCTCAGAATTTTGAAAAATCCTGGACATTCTGATCAGAATTCCCTCAGAATTCCAGAATTCTTCAGAGTACAAAATACCATTAGCTTTAGGAGAAGAATTCGAACCTAAAAATGTTTTCAAGAATTCGTAAGAATTCTTCAGCATTCTCAAAAGCTCTTCAGAAAATTCTTGTGCTGAGAAGTAGTAAGCAAAGCAGTGTGTAAGGCGTGTACTTTATGTAAGAACGTTTTTAAGAGGAATATAGAATAACTGCCATTTGATTAGCAGCCTATTCAGGCTGTCATAGGTTCTTTTATGCGGGTTTCTGCTGTACACCCTTGTAGAAACATTAAAGGACATAAAAGCACACAGTACGCTAAATGAACTGCAGCTTGCTTGAATAGATACAGGACTTCAAATTCTACGTCAATGTCATACAGAAGGTCGAGGTATGGCTCCGTTCAAACTATAAACAAATCATCCCTTCTCTTGCTTAAGATCTTCTGGATCACCTCAAGTTTGTCGCGATATCTAGTAGATAACAAATCTAAAGAAAAACTACCTGCTTTATTCCTCTTTGGGGTATAAACACATAAACAGCCACATATGCAAATCGTCTAACCAAATCAGCTGCCCACCAGCATCGATATTTACTCCTGAAAATGGAAAAATAATTTCAGTACACGTAAGGTATGAAAGCGTATAGTGGTTAGTATGAACAACTTTAGGAGTTGATTTTAAGATAGCACAAGATTACCTAAGATGTTAAAGGGAATCGACGTGGTTCAAGGCTTGTTAAAATATATCAAGTTGTATTTGATAACAATGACACTTGCCATTTCATTTGTTTCCGAAAGAGCTGAAACTGCGCATGCAAGTGCAAAAACTCGTAACTTTGAGCTTCCCTGCAACAGATCTCGAAATTATGCAACACTTGATATTTTCTTCCCAGGGCCTTAAACTCTTGATTTATCATTTCAAACTGCTTATCTATTCAAACACTTCCTTATCTTCGATTGGTCGATGACGTCATTTTACGCATTTTCTGCCCTGTCTTTGTTGCCAAAGAAATAATGAGTCCGATGGTGTTCTTTAAGCCTCATTTATACGAGATCGGATCCAAATGGATCCGTACCCAAACTGTAACGGATAGGCCTTGCATTTACATGGAACCAAAGCAAGGCAATGGGTGCATTATATAGGGGTAACACAACCACTGATCTGAAACCTCATCTCGCATCAGATGCTACACAAAAGCATCTATCAAAAAGAAAACTAATTCAACTTTAAACAGAACATTATAAACTTTAATATTTGAAACTTTCAGACGCTTAAATTTGCAAACTTTAACTCTTATACTGCCTTCACACTGACACAATTAAACCAGCTTTATTCAAGCCAGTTTAAAAATTAGCAAATCAAATGACTGGAGTTGTTGGCTTAACCAATCAGAGCGTACTATTCGAAAACCTGGTTTAATCTAAGCCAGATTAACTTGCAGTGTGAATGGGGGACATTAGAAGTTTACAGAGGAAGGCAATGGTTTATCAACCTTTAACCAACTTTAAACATCCTTCCCCAGTCTCAATCATGTTGCTTATAAACTTTAGTCGAAAGTCAAACTCGATGTGCTAATGCCATTGGGATAACTTATCTCAGACTAAATTTCACACCCTTCAATATTTCCAGGACCGAGCATTATCTATGATCGAAAAGCAAGAAGTCAAGACGAATTGCTACGAAGCTGGTTTGAATTTGAGGATCTCATCAAGCATGACAAGGTGTTAAGGATGTTCACATTCAACGACAAACTATCGCAAGAAAAGTTATCGAACACAGTTCAGAAAAGATGTCAGAGCTCTCGATATAATAACATAAACTATAAGAACTCAGAAATCCCAAAAATGTACTTAGATTTAACTGCACCGGTCTTCAAATGGAACATAATTCCAGTTGAAATTAGAGAACTCCCTTTGATCGATCAATCAGAAAACAATCTGAAAAAATTGTACGGGCCCTGAAAATGAAAAAACAACTTCCCTGATGAACACCATTAAGTATTCACTTTTTAGTTTATTGCTGAAGGGATTAAGGGTAAAGAATCGACATAATGAGTGCTCTGCGCAAGTAGTTCTGAGCTGTCACAAATCTCACTCGACATTCAATATGAGAGAGACGTCAACGCGTTGGATAACAAAATAAAATAGATGCTTCGTTGCATCTCTGCTGGTCGCTAAAAAGAAATGAGCTACAGATAGGGATTCTCCCATGACTGATTGTAGGACATAATGAGAAAACAGAAACAAGCAATCTTACTTCAAACCCTTGGTGAGAGCATCGACAACTTGTTGGGGTGCACTTATCCTGCCAGTACATAGAAGCACAACAGCAAATGGTGGAAGCAACACAAACAAGGCGAGAACGATCGATGATGCAATGATCATGTAGAGATGTTGACCTTTATAACACTGTAGACTGCCATCATAGAAGAACACCATTTTATCTGCAAATAGATCATCTACATATTATCAAATTCAAACCACAATTAGTACATTAATCGAGACAAGGGTACCAAAAATGTTGCGACGTTTGAAAATCGTGTTACGTGAAGCTACAAAACTTTGGTTGACAGCCGAAAGACAGAATCATCTTTTGCGTCTTAGGTTCTTCTAAGCACTGGACGTAACGTTAAATTTGAAGTTAAAACATTCTTGACTTCAAAATGTTCACACTGGTTGACCCAGAAAGGACTACACAGGCTAGATCTCAACAAGTACCTTGAAATTAAAAGCGATTGTGGTGCTTCGTATCACAGTTTAGTTAAAAGGCTTTGCTATCTATGATCACTTTATCACTATGTCTTTGGGCTTTACGGTATTGCGGTTTTTGTCTATTTTGAAGTTGGTTATTCGGTAATCTCCTTGAAAACATGGGGCAACATGAGCAAATGATCCGTCCCATGCTGTAACAAAGTGAGTTCTCTTTATTTCAAGCAGGGGATTCCTATCTGTGCTTGTGGCACAAGTAAAGAAGATAAAGAGCACTTTCTCCTGCATTGCCCTCTCTTTGAATTGCAGCATACCGATCTCCTTGGTCAACTCGGGGACCTTCCTGGCATTGATATTGACAGTTTGGATAGTAAGACTATTTGCAAATTACTACTATTTGGTAACCCAAACGCAAATGTGATTGTAAACAGAAAAATTCTGGAAGCGACTATTTCCTTCATCAAATTAACACAGGCTAGAAATAAAACGATCAATTCGCAGCACACCCTACTAGGTGAGTAAGAGATATATTTCTTTGACACACCTGGTACACTTAAATTTCTGAAGTATGTTTTCTACTTTTTGGTTAAACTAGATATTTACGTTGTATAAATTGCTTTTAGTGTCGTTCGTAGTGGAAACTCGATGACCTCGTGTCCTTTCTCGCTACGAACGACATTTTTTCCTTTTTGCTAGTTTAACTACTGTTGTTATTTGTATAGTTTAATATTGTAGGATGATATGAAAGAAGCAGGAGATCATCTTTCGCCGATCTAGTTGCGTGAGGAGCTGTACGTTTCTTTAGTAAATCACCAAAGAATTCTTGAGCTAATTGTTCTTAATACACTTGAATGTCAATAGCAATATCTTATACTGAATTCTGCATACTACAGGTAACCAGTGAAGTTCTCTCAAAATTGGTGTTATGTGACATTTTCTGCTTACACCCAGCAGGAGCCTTGCAGCAGCATAGGATATAAGGAAAAGAGGTTATCAGGTTGTACAAGATTATAAGCTTGCATTTGCAAACAGCAAAGATCTAAACTAGCCTATGTAAATCGATGTCTATCATGCACTATAAACAATTGACAGCGGAAGAAACAAGGCTGTTTATGAGCTTTTCCTATATTCCATCTGTAGAGAAGCCAATATACTATTGCACACTTCCTTTATTGGAAATTCAATGGTTCTAGCTTAAAGGTGAGCTGAAGTGAAAATTTTTATTGATGCCAATGAATAGCTCCGTTGAATGATAAAGTATGTCATTTATAATATTCTTATACCTTGTTTTATTTTCGCGTTATTCACTGTTTTGTGCAATCGGCTGATGATGTCATTTTGTTTGCAAGGTTGACCATGTTGCAAAAGAAAATTCTTATCAAAAGACCTTTCTCAATCAACATGCCTTTCTAAACATTATATCAAATCATGAAACAATTCATGAAACATTTATTCAGCGACGCTGAAATGTTTCTTGCCACTGTAACCTTTCAAAGTTCAAATACAGCTATATTTCTATATGCCATCCAAGAAATTTGCAAACAAAATGACGTCATCCACTGAAAGTTAAAACCAGTGACTAACATGGTAATGGAATGAGCTAGCAAAGAAATTTAAAGAGGATTCTTTATCTTTTGAAAGTGCCGTTAATTTGCATCAACACAAATTTTCACTGCAGATTACTGTTAAAGACAGTAAGAAGAAATTGAAAGCAATTACTCACCATTGATAGGCACGCAATAAAAGAAAATCAATGATGTTTCACTGAAGAAACAATACGTCGCAATGAGCAGGATCCAAAATGACTCAAATGGAGAATCTCTCGCAAAATTCAGAATGTAGTATCGACTTAGGATGTAAACAATTGCGAGAATCAGCAATATAGCAACTGCAAAAACGTATGTCAGTGCAATAATGTGCAGTTTAGTCCAATCTGGTCCAAGGCAGAGATCAATGGGAAGGCCTGACGATCCACCGAGGGCAATAATCGATGCACTGTAACGTATCATTTCACCAAAACTTCCATTTGCATTGAATAAATATGGCAACATTTGAACATAAAACACAGGCCCTCGCATCTTTGTAGAAAAATTTGGGTTAAGGTAAACAGTTAAAATGGCCACCATAATCACACCAATGACAACAATCACAATTGATATAGTTGCTTTATTTACAATGTCTTTTCCACATGGGATACATGAACCATCAAACAATGACAGACCACGTGATGCATTCTTACAAGTTCCACATAGAACCCCCGTCCTGCCTTCATTGCATTGATCACAGTCCAACTTTTTTGGGTTGAAAATACATTTCTTTGCTGGTTGTTTATTGCGTGTGCATTTGCAGTAGTTCAAAGGGCAATATGTTACAACGATATTTGAAGTGCTCCCTTTTCCACCTGTCGCCCAGCAACCATCTCTAAGGGTGACGTAATTACCGTTGCAGCTAAGAGAGATGATAGGATTCAGATTATTGCTGATAGTCTCTTGTCTCAATTATTTGAGAGATACAATTGCAAGTCACGGCTAAAGACGTCGTGAAACTTTCACTGAACTGCGTCCAACTTTACGCAAGTCGCGAATTTGTTTTCGGTTAACTTATTCATAATCTAAAAAAGGATTGACAAATAAACATCATATCTCGGAATCAAAACATCTTAAAATCGATGTGCATCACAACGATGCTTAGTGAGCGTGTGGCCGAGTGGTTATGGCGTCTGACTAGTAAACCAAAGGTCAGAACGGCCGTAGGTTCAAATCCCACGCTGGACAGTTTGGTCGCTGTCCGTAACACTGGCCCGGGTCGACCAGAGCCATGTGAAGGAAATCTGGTAGCTGTGGCGGGTAGCTACGGCGAACTGATGGTAAAACATCCGTAGCCCCTGCTGGAAATAAGTTTCTCAGACTTTTGCGGGCTAGCCACGTTAAATATAAATACCTACCTACCTACCTGCCTACCTACCTACCTACCTACCTATCTACCTACCTACCTACCTATCTACCTACCTACCTACCTACCTACAAGCAGCAATGACTAACGGCTCTCTGAAATTTCAATACCGTACTTGTCAAAAATGCATGATTTTCCGAAATTCATCTTAAACGATTTTAGCAATACAAAAAGCCTTGAGCTCAACATGTAACCATATTTCCCTTATGAAGCTCTCCCCTCATATAAGGAACATTGCTAAACTTAAAAACCTAACGGAAATAAGCTAGGGATGAATTTCATAAAATGTAAGGTAAGATGGACGTATGATATCAACTTGTACTGGATGAGGCAAAAAAATTCAAGTCTGGTGGGCTGTGGAATAAAACGTATGTGGCCGATATTCAAAACTAAAATACTAATCTTTCAGTCAAAGGCCAACTTGGATGTAAAAATTTTGTTTGGTGAAATCATCAATCTTTAAGATCTAAAATGATAACGTGAATTCCACGTTCCATTTTGGTACAAGATTTACTTGCTATTAAAATCTAAATTCTATTTCTGAAATTGACAACTGCATTGAATTCAAATTTCAGTGCCAAATAAATCATGGACTAGAACTCAAGGTGGAACTCTCTATTCCCATGCAAACCTCTTTACGCCAGTTGCCAGTCAGTGGAATTTTCCGAGCTGGCGGAAATCCTATTGCTTACGAAAGAAAATGACGCTTGGCAATTGAATAGAACTTCAAGATTGAATGACCTTTGATTGCGTAAAATTCTGCCTGCTCGGGAAATTCCACTGATTGGAAATCACCCTTTACAGGCATTTTCATAATTTTTAGGTCTTAGCAGATATAGCAACGAAGTAAACCCAAGAAACAATCGGGGAAACAAGGCAAGTATAGCTCCTAGCTCTCTACTATCGATGGACCAAAGACCAATTAGGTAATTCATTCTATATGGTTATATGATCTTGCCTATAAGGATGCCTCGCATAGCAGGGAGGTTTTCCCTGCTTATGTTTACATGACAAACAGAGGTACTACAGAACGAAAGTTATGAATGGTTATAAGGTTTCTTAGATTACAATAGCAAAGGACTGATCATTAGCACGTGCACATTAACATGCGGCAATGAGGGCTACCCCATCTTATTCAGGCTACTTGGAGCATAGTCACAATGTGACTATGCTTGAAGAAGATTATCCTGGCTAGCAGGGACGGAGGTAGGATGAAGACATCCAGACAAGATAGTACTTGGTGAATGCTCAAACTAGAAACTACAAACTTCTTTCCATCGGCAGCCAATGAAGGCGAGATTTCCCGCATAGGCAGGATCATGTAAACAGGCCCTGAAAATGCTTGTTTAATGAGCCCTTCAAAATGTACTACTAATCTGAAGCGAAAATCTAACTTACTCTTCAATAAAGGTACTTCTGTTGCACACACAAGATCCAGCAAGTTCGTCAAATCTAAAGCCAGGATAGCACGGTACTGGCGTGATATTCATAGCAGCACTTGCAATAAATGACGAATAAGTGTCTACGAATCGTATTTCATGATTCTGCTTCTCATCCTTCGAAATGTCATTGTAATATTCAGATGAAATTTCATATTGGAGGGGGTTGAATTTATCTCTCTTGAATGGATCGAGCACAAAATACTTGTTGGTTAATCGCAGATGGCTAGGAACGGGGGTACCGTTGGTTCTCTTTGTCATTGCTGTGGCATATGGCACACTGTATATTGTACTGTTCAGCTCATCGTATCCAGCCAATTGAAAATACACATCTTCTCCTGGGGCCATCTTAACCTAAAAAGACATTGTGTAAATAATTAAAAACCAATTTTCAATCAAGATACTTTCTGCATCGAATGAAAAGCAAGGCGAAAAAACATTTGCCACTAACGACTTCAGATAGTACTAAAGTCAACTATGGTGGTAAGAAGGGTCATGATCAGTGATCGGCCCTTAAAGCCTGGTTTTCACGAGAAACGTAAGAATCATAACATTCATAACAAACATTAACTTTAAACCATGAATCTAGCTTAACTAAGTCATTATTCATGACATTTTCAAGCGACCAATGATTCTTTGGTTTCCTTGCACGACAATGGTTGTGTCATCAGTGTATTGAAAATGAGGCTGATCGACTTGTCCTTGGGGATCGAATGTGTAAAAATCAAACAAAACGGGGCCTAGTTTAGATCCTTGTGGTACCCCTAATCTAGCCAGCATTGATTCTAACATCTTATCATCCACTTGGACGATCAGGGTAGTTTAGCAACCAAATTATACATTTTGAGGGTAAAACTATTTTCACTAAATTCGCTAAATATTGATATCATTGGCTTATAAAGAGAGCTTGATACAGCAACATTTTGCAAATCATTGTAAGCGACATATGCTCCATTCATACTGCAAGTTAAACCAGCTTCAACTAAACCGGGTTATCGAATAGGGCCTTCTGATTGGTCAATCCAACAAATCCAGTCATTTGATTGATTGAAATTTAAACGGGTTTAGAAAAAGCTTGTTTAACTGTGCTGTGTCAGTGTGAATGCAGTAATATTATCAAAACACATTTTCATCTACCGGCTGACCCACAAGAGTGATCGAACGCAATCTGTTTTTACAAGGAAAGTAAGTGGCCAATTGAAAAGCTTCAAAAGTTGTTCGGTGGCTAAAAGACCAGCCTATGTTGTGAGTCTTCCTGCAATCCTTTAGGCACGGTAAATTAACAAATTGAGGAGTTCCAGGAAGAGAGGAGCACATCCCTGAATTCCCCAAAAAGTCATCTAAGACAGGGAATCGAATTACAGCCATTTTAGGTCTTGAAAATAGTGAGAGTGTTTTATTTCAGCTTGGGAATAGGCAAGTTTATAGTCTTTAGATACCTAAAAATATTCCCAAGCTGAAATGAAACATGTTCATAATAGTTTTGAAGATCTGAAATGGCTGGCTGCAAATGGACCCCCCCAGAGGAGGTACTTGACCCAAGAAAAAATTTTTTCGGCTCCAGAATTTTTTGCCATGAAATTATACCCAATTCTCGAAAAAATTGATGAATAGTATTCTCCAAAACACAAAAATTGGTTCAAATGATAGCCAGATAGAACAAAATTTCCCCAATTGACATATTTTGACAACACACACCAGAAAATACTGCCTCTTTTATACCCCGTTTTAGAAAAAAATTGGCGAAAACGATACCCTGAAAATGCGCGGTACATCCCTGTCGAACAAATATACTAGGTGCTCCCCTGGATCGATCCACTGTTTTTGAAGTCTTCTTGAGGAATTCAGGAATATGCTCTTCCTCAAATCCTTGAGTTTGAGTCGCTAATGTACCGTGACGAAAGAAATCGCGAAAAATACTCAACGTAAGCAGGTTTTTCAGCGAGCAACAGAACAACGTTTGGAGAATTCAATCGGCCATTTCCTGTTTTCTATAAAACATTTCCCTAGGTTACTTTTTTGGTCACACCCAATATCAAAAATGAAGTTGTGAGGCAAATTGTGTCGATGAAGATTTTTATACACCGCACGTTTTCTGTGACTCACCCAAAAAACATACATATAAAAAGAATTCTCACCGTTTTAGAATCACCAAGAACAAGCTTGTATGTATCTGTAGCAATGTCTGCTTGAAACACATCTTGACCACCATGAACAAGTATGTTATTATACATTGCTTTGACTGAATTATTCGCATAAAAAAATTTGCTGTTCCATCTAAGAGCCTTGTGAAAACTGCGATAGGGTGGATATTCATCCCACAAACAAGCAGTCAAACTATTGATAAATATCGCTCCTCCTTTCAGTTCAGCCAGGTTGTTAATGAACTCTACTTTTGTCTATCAACGAGAAAGAAAGTGATGGCTTTAATCTTAGAATCAATCCTGCAATGTAAAAGATAAATTTGGCAAATAATGGTCGGCGTAAGTCAGACTAGCATTAGTCAGGTTAGTTTGCATCACTATACCTAACAATCATATCGACAGTCAAACAAAGGACTACGAGTAAATTTCTAAATTCTAGTTAATGTGCCATTTATTGGTGAATCAGCTAATGGGTTAAGCCTGGTTTCCATATGATCGTAAAGTTGGCGACATATGGAAACAATCACTGTTAAAAACATATGGAAACCAGGCTCTAAACTCATCTCAACTCTTTCGATGCGTCCCCGTACTGTCTCCGTCTATCGGCGACGTCATTCAGAAAATGTTTCCATTTAACGCAACCGTCTCCGATGTGTCCCCGAGCCTGTCTCGGCGACGCGTCGCCGACTGTTATGATCATAAGGAAACCAGGCTTTATGATCATATGGAAACCAGGCTTTAGTTTCCTGAAAAACATCACATGCAGAGGTGGAAAAAGTGCGTGAAAGCTGGGAAGCAGCTTCACAGGAAGCATGCTTCTCTGGAAGGAAGACAATGGGGGGGGGGGAAGGGAAGAGAAATCACAAGCAAGCAAGCAACCAAGCAATTTTATTTTTTGACGTATATAGGCAGCTATACAGGAAAGGTGTATAGGCAGCTATACAGGAAATTTGTATAGGAAGCTATATAGTTGATGTGAGCCTGCAACACTACGGCTTGTGCCCTCAGAGTTGCCTCTAAGCACTCATTTACCGACCTCCGAAGGATGAACAGCTGAGTTGGCTGCTGGTTTGTGGTTTGTAGTTTCAGCGACCGGATTCCAACCCACGCAGGTAGACCCTACAAGATTCGAAACACTGCGCCTCGGTGATACCACCAATCCCACGCGCAACTTTGTAATAGAACGACAGGAAAGAAGGAAAAAGAAGAAGTAGAAGAGTGAGGGATGGAGAGAAGGTATGATGAAGGAAACACAAAGACTGCAAATATTAAAATGAATGGTAGAAATAACAGAAAAAGAGAAAAACAAAAAGGAAAACAAGTGTATGGATTATCAACTTTTGGTTACGGTCAAAGAAACCTTGTGGAGGAGAGTGGTTGTGTGATCCAAGGAAACAATCGAGAGTAATTCTTGTTCCTAGTGGATCATCACCTGCAATGTACACTATGATGCAATTTGTATCAAAAAAGTGTTTGCAGTAACTGAGTACCTACTTCATGAGTGATTAAATCCTGACAGCTTGGAAGAATTTTTGTGCAATAACTCATAAAACAATAAACTTGTTGGCTTCCGGAAGCCTGATTGTAACAAAGACTATTCTGGATGACTTTACAAATGAGGAAGGAAATTGAAATATTTGTTTGTTTAAAACAATAAAAGGAAAGATTCTTGTTTGAAGTTGCTTTGAAGGAAGGCAAGAGATTTCCATGTTTTCTCATGTTTCATCATGTTTTCTCTGGTAGATTTAAACAAGACGTACTGTATTAGCATTAAAACTTATATTAGTCCTCCATATCAGTCATCATGTTTGATTATCAAATACAGTTAGGTGTTTATCAATGTATGAGATCTCATCTTTTTAAATAGGTCATTCACTTTTTCAATCGTGTTATACAAGTGTGCAAGTCCTGTACTGAGAACCGCTGAAAAACTATCCTCAACATTTCGATGGACCTTCATCAGGAACTCCATTGTTCATGGAGACCTATCTGAAGGTAATAGTTGTTTTTGAGTAATTTTCCTGGGGGGGGGGGTGCATAACATGTTGCGGGTACGGGTATGTGTCACCAATATGGGGCATTTTGGGCCTGAGATTCTCTAAATAAGGGTCCGTTTTTCAGGAAAGTTTCCTTGACCACAGGTGGGTTTTCCTGAAATTGGCAAAGAATCCCGGGGGGGGGGGGGGTACTTGGCCTACAAACATGCAGGAACGTGCCACTGGAAAATCTAAAAAGCTACCCTGTCCCGGAGTCAAATCCCCGAAAATGATACCCTGTCCTGGAGTAAAATTTTCTCAAACAATACCCTGTCCTTTAGTTTCTTCGGACAAATTTGTGCTCTGCAAGGAAATTTGTACGAAATCTATCAAAAAATGTGGAAATATTGCCATCAAGCAATTTGAATCACATTTGTAGTGTGCAAATGGCCTAAAACGACCTTTTGGAGTCAAAAATGACAAATATGGACCCTGTCATGGAGCCGACTTTTACAAAAACGATACCCTGTCCTGGAGTCGGAATCCTGAAAATGATACCCTGTTCAGCGGCACGTCCGCGTACGGAAAAATATATGAGTACCCCCCTGGGCAAAGAATGGCAAAAAATGGGTTTTTTGCAGGACCAAAAATCATCATGCAAGTTGATATGATGGCTAGTATTGGTAATAAGAAGAGGGCAGCTTTGCAAAAAACGGTTGGCAAACCCTGTCCATCGGCAAGTCATGTATCCCCTCTGGGGTACTTTTCATTTTTTCAATGGATCTTTGGACTCAAAATCATCAAACACTAAGGCAAAGAATGGACTATCAATTACCTGCCATTGTGAATATGGTTGATTTGGTACACTGTATTGAAGAAAACAAAATGGATTGTAGATGTAGGTTAACTCTGGCATTCCAACTGTCAAAACAGCAAGTGCACCTCCACTAGCAGCTGAATAATTATCCTTAAATATCAAATGCGAGCCAGGATACAGCACTAAATGACTTCGTATCTGCTAAACTCATTGCACCTCCATTGGATACCGCAGTGTTCTTTGAAAGTTCAACTCTCCCATTGATATGTATATTGGCATTGGATGCAAAGATGGCACACCCAGCTTTGTTTTTAATGATTTTGTTCTTGCCCATAAATAACATGTCAATTTTATTGCTCAAAATTGTACCACCATATAAAGCTACGCTACCCTTTTCATTCATGTATGGGTGCTTTTGAGCAAGCGTTTGATGATGGCAGAATTTAGAGTCAATTATATGAACTGGGTTTGCAGGGTTTCTGTTTACAGAAGCACCAAGGATTAGATGCATGGCTGAGCCAGTCTGTGCAACATTATTGCAGAAAGAAGAGTTGGAAATAATCAAGTTAGCAGCATGCACAGGTGTCCATTTGTCTGGTTTAAATTCATTGCTTATTAAGAACTTCAAGGCACCGGCATATTTAGCCTCATTGTTTGTCAATGTACATGAATGAAGTATCAATTGATTTGCTCTTGCATAATCCCAATTGGCATAAAGAATTGCCCCTGATGTGAGGTTACCCTTATTTCCATCAAATATACATGTATCAAGTTTAAGGCTGTTGTAACTTGCATAGCCCTCTGCAAGGATTGCAACTGCTCCTCCAGAAAAAGCCACATTTTTAGAAAACATTGTGTTTGCAACAAACACATTAATGTTTGAAGCATTCTGCATGAAAAGAAGCACAATTCCTCCCCCAACCCTTGGAAATCTTGTGTCATTGAATGTGTGGGATATAAATTTTGCTGTCAAATCCAAAGCAGCGACATTGCTATCAAATTTACATTCAGTTATGTTTACAATATTATCTGAAGATGAGAAGATAAGTGCCAGTGCACCTCCATTGGAAATGTTTGAAGCTGGAAAGCTGTCATAAGACCTTTCTTCAACATTCTTGAAATCTGCATTGCCATGGTTTTGAATAAAATCGGTCTTTGCTATGGTCATTGATGTGTCTAATGAATTGATTGCAGAACAATTGTTATCCAGAAATTTGCAGTTTGTGATTTGAATATGATTAACCTTGAACAGCACAACAACTGCTGGATATTCAGATTGAAACTTGGTGAAAATAATATTCTCAAAAAGTACAGAGTATGAAATACATGATCGTGCCATTGTATTGTTGCAACCAATCCAAAACACTGCACTTGCATTTGCAGCTATAATCTTTGTCATTGACAGTGATGATCTGATAGCCACAGTGTCAAGATTTGGAGCAGGAATATTTAGTTTAACTGTGTCAGACATATGATATTCCACATCCTCTAGCATAAAGGTTATATGGGTAGTTATATTGGAAAGAACTTCCATTAGGCGTTTATTGGCGTACTGAATGCTCCTGCAAGGCTTTGTACCAGGGCAAATACAGTTTGGGTGATCTCTACCACTTCCTGCTGCCTTAGAAACATTTACAACCAGTGATACAGTGTTAAGTGCACTCTCGCAATCAGTCCAGTTCGCTTCTCCAGCGGACATTACAGTTCGTTCACGATGGTGCTGCATTTCATCAGATGCTTGCAGAGATGCAAGCAGACCATCGACACAAAAAGGTATGCTTGCCAGAAACAGACTGACAAGCAGGCCTAATAAATGAGTGCGACAACACGAAGACGGCATGACGGTCCTTGCATGTGGAGCTTCCAGCCAGACAAACATTCTTTGTTTAACGCCGCTAAATGCCGTGTACCTTGAATATTTCCCACGAAGGCAAAGTACAATCTTTTATTAATCCATTTGCGTGAAACGGTCATATGATCCTGCCATACACACAGCTGCTGTGTACATTTGACCCTGACCAGAGAGTTTGTTTTGACGTAAATTTTGAAATTGCCTCGTACTCGGTAACCAAAGTTCAAGTGAGGCTGCACGTGCAATACAGGTTTTGAGCTTTTGCTCTGAGTTCTCCCAAAGCAAAATTTCTAAGACAGGGAAAAAACAAAAGTATGATTTTGGTAATATTCCTCGGAGGGGTATTTCGGTGTGACTAAAGCTAGAGCTGTATCTGGACTTTGAAAGAACAACAAGTGTTCTACTTTGACAAGAAAACCACTGAAGTATACTGGCTACAATGTAAGATGGCAATGACGCTATACTCGAAAAAGGTGCGGACCAAGTCAGTTGGAGTTGAGACGATAGCCTACATTGAAAATAAACAACAAACACCTTTCCTATTTTCAAAAACGAGTTAGATACTGGAAAGGTGATACATGCAAATGTAGACTCCACAAAACTTATTTTCGTTTCCTTTAATGAAGAATCGCATACAAAGATAGTCACTCTTGTTTTGAATCCCTTTTAGAAAGGAATAATTCTGTGTCTCTTCATCAGAGAAATCTGCAGTTGTTGTTGGTAGAAATTTTCAAAACTAAGGAAAACCTAAATTCAAGCTTCATGAAAGATATCTTTGTTGAAAGAACGGAAAACTATAATCTAAGAAGTGGGAATACTCTGCAGTTGCCAAAAGCCAGAACAACAACATACGGAATCGAATCTGTATCATTTCTAGGCTCACTGCTTTGGCATGCATTGCCAGAAAGTTTGAAAAAATCAGAAAATCTTGCAGTATTCAAAAGAAAATTAAGGAGCTGGAAAGGACTGGACTGCAATTGTCCACTTTGTAAGATATACATCGCAGATTTGGGGTATTTATAGTTGATGTTAACGATTTTTTATTAGTAGAACTTAGAACTTATCATGTAAATAGGTAAATAGTTGGCTTTAATTAGCTGTAGTTAGTTGTCTCTTCTGTCACTTGCAAACTTTAAATAAATCATTTATTATTATCATTATCATTATTTTATATCATTCTGTCTTGTTTTCTGACATTATTACGACCAGTTTGACTGGGCAATCTTCCAATCAGGTTTTAACGCAGCTTTTGAAACGGTCTTGAAAACGATCTCCCTGATGAAATCAACAGCAATATACTTGAGTTAACTCTTCATCCACGGTATTGGTCGATTTGATTGAATTCAAGCTTCTAATGTCTGTCGAGCAAGCACTAAGTCCCTCTTTTGTGAATTTTATTCTTGCAGTAGTGGTTATATGTAGTTGAACTTTTCATTGTTCCATCTTTGCCAACGGGGTAGACCCAATAGTCTGCTCCTCAAGGAATTATTTTTGTAGTATTGTGGCATATTTTGTAGAGAGTGTTATAAGAATCGTGCATCGTAAATTTTCAAAGATGCAACATGAAAGATTATGTTTCTACCGTCAAGATTTAATCTAATCAATCAATTCAGAAGTGCATCGGTGATCCATGTTTTCAAATCTCAAGATGCTCACCGTGGAACTAGCATACGGTACCTAACATTCCTCTGCCGAAAGAAAGGTGAAATGAATATTTTGCAGAGCCATCTTTCAAAATTAGACGCCTCTATTTCACAATGCTTTTCTCAATATAAATTAGATAGATGTTTTACTTAAATTTGTAAAGCCACCTCCCAAACATGAAAGAATGTATTTATCTTCAGATCCTGTCCGTTGCTCATCGTCTTCATCTTTTCTGTGTGCTTCGATTTTGAACATGACATTGAAAAATTCCTTTAGATGCCGTAGAAGCTGGATGCTGAAAGAAAAGGGAAAGTTTATTGTACAATTAGCCTCACTCCAAAGGACCCTCGACTTACGCTCATCTTATTGAATTGAATTTATGTTCTGCAGTCAGTCTATTGTACCACTATGACTATACAACTGGAAGAGTCAAGCTGTGTCGTATAAAAACAAGTTTGAAATACATATTGCGAAACATTCTTAGCACACTAATTGCGAAAAATTCTTAGCACACTGATTGAATCAATTAAAGGGGCTAAAATTGAAATCACCTAAAATAACATGATTGCAACAACTATCAAATACTGATCTAAGTCGTCCATGAAAAGGTTAAACAGTACGCGTAGAGGTAAGAGATTGCATCCCTGATTTAGACCAAGCGTCGTGGCTATCGGCTCTATGAGGACATTCCACAATTTAATACTTTGTTTTTCAAGATCTAAACAAATGATTAGTGGTAAAAGATTTCAAAATGTGTCACATGTCTCTCTCAGATGTCTTTTGTTTTGTTAAAAACAGCCCGGTCGTGTCATTTGTCTGTTCTTTGCATGTATCAAACTGAAGAGCTTGCGACGAAACGCGTATTTGGTGTAATAACATTGTTGATAGCTGATTACTTGATTTTCTTGCAGATTTAACAGCTTTCTCTCCAGTTACAAGTTTATCTTATATCATTGCTGTTCTTTTACAGGAGTTGATAGTGTTTTCTTACAGGATACAAGTTTATTGTACGTCCATGGTTTATTTAGATGATTCCTCTACTTAAGGCCGTATTAAGATTTCAAGATCGTTAGGAATGGCCCTTCGAAGCCGTATTCCCATAGTAATTTGAACAAGAGGGTCTTCACACGGAGTTGTACGCTTTCCTGAGATCAAAAAAGACGGAGAACAACTGCGTACCTTCACAATCTTAGTCCAGGTGATAGTGATTCAATACAAGACAACAGTTTTTCAAAGTTAGTAGCATCGTTCTCAGGCTACAAACAACTTGATAAAAAAGATTGCACTTCAGCCTCTTGACAAAAGACATGACTTTGACATAAAAAGAAAGGTTGATGACAGTCCAGATACTTAGACACATGATGTTTGCGTAATATTTACCATCAGCCAGCAGAGTTTGATGACGAGGGACTAAATTATTAGCAAATGTAATCAAGGATTAAAGGCCGCTTTGAAAGATTTTGAGGAGTAAAATACTGCTGAAACCGCCTGTAATTTGACGAAGCACGACCAGTTTTGACAAACTAAATATTTGTAACAAAGTTGAGATATCAGCTACACAAATATTTGATGGAAATCTAATCATTAGTTATAAAGCAAGAGGCTTGCAAACCGCGGCAAGTTGGCACTTTAGCGAACACAATTTTAACATATCCCAGTGATCTATTCATCTACCGATTATGGATGGAAAATGAATCAGTACTTGCATTGAAATATTTTTACTGTACCAGCGGGGGTTTGGGGACGGCAGCCCAAAAAATAGGCAGTAAAAACAATCTATTGATTACGTGTTCCTGCTACAGATTTAGACCGTGTTGAAAAAATCTCGACGTCCACTCTCGCAAGTCTTAATCAGTTGAATCACGATCGCAATTTGCATTATCCAAACAGAAGATAGGATCATCATTGCCATTGTTTGATAATCCAATCAGCGATTAATTCTAACAATACAATTCAATTGAACTTGTGCTCTCTTCGAGAGCTGTGTCCAACAAAGTGCATTTGTCCCCAAACCGCTAAATACTGTTCTATGTCGCCTGGTATTTAGCTCTCTGTGAAGACGAAATGGTATTCTTTGCTGTTTATCAATAGCCTGCACTCAAATGAGGCCTAAAATGATATAAAATGTGTTCCCCAGTATACCATGTTAAAAGAGAAGGGGGGGGAAGGTGCATTTCTGATCATTCTTGAACAAAAGGATTTGTCAATGTATCTACCTGTGTTGTGTAAGTGGTCCTAACATGACCTTAGAGACGTCCATCTGCCCAAGAGTCATAAACGTCAACACCAAGCCTTGATGCGTAGAATCAAAACATCCTCCCTAGAAAAGATTCAACAACGCAACTTGTAATTGATATGTTTGAAATTTGTATAGACTTTGAAAAAAGGCTACCCGCCAGTCTTTAAACTGACATTTATGTGCGGTTGTAAAGTAAAGATAAGTTCTACTTGATGAAAGTTCTATAATCATGTATCACGGTCAGTGGCAGTACCAGGGGAAGGCTAGAGGGGGCTACGGCCCTGTCGTCGGAGGACAATTTGGGTACTGCTAAGAGGAAATTTTGCAAAATGACGTACGTAAACTGTATCTTGTAGCCATTTATGCTCCCATGTCGGAAGCTCCAGCCCCCTGGCACCACCCCTAATAACGGTACTCGTTTTCAAGCAAGCTTTAATTTACTGTTTTTTTCTCAGTATATTTTAATTAGCTTCAATTTGCCGCAAACTGTTCTTTGCAAACTACATAGAGGCATTGTGGAGCCACATTCTGGATACTGTTGTTTGTGTGGGGAAATTGTGCCGAGTCCTGATTAATCAAGCTTCAAAAATGTAAAACAGCAGCTACGATGCTTCTACTGAACATTTGATCAAAGATTCAAAATGGCCAAATGTGAATGGTGTGATTAAGCGTGCGAAAACAACAACAGTATTTAAGCCTGTTAATAATCTCGCGCCTACTAACCTAAGAAATACTGAAACTGACTTGCTAGTAAGAATGACGAAAAACTAGTAATGGGCAGACAACTAGTAATGGGCAGAAAGCGTTTATATATCATTAAGCGAAAATCTGAAATGAACTTAGCTGGGAGGCGAGGCAAGGTCCCTCTTATCTTCTTTGAACAACGAGGTAGAGATTTGATCGTAAATTGACTGCAATTTGTTGCAAGTAAATACATTATAATTGTAAATAGTTTCCTTTCGTCATTATTAGTATTAGTAGATTCTTAATTTGTAAAGTTTTGGCCTGGCCCCCTGGAGATCGCTCTTACTGATTGACGGGGCTAGAAAATAATAATGATTCTAAATAATTCTAAACTGTAAAAAGAAAGGCTCTATGGTTTATAGGCTAGTCCACAAGGAAACATATACAATTGCATAAAGTTCCTGAATGGACCTGCACCCAACAACCTTCTCCAGATTTTATCCCAATTATCTGATCTTCATCGTCGGGTTTTGCCAAATACCAGAGTGATCTAACAATACTAATAATGAGAACAGTTTAGGCTCAAAAGTCATCTGCTTTGCACGGAGCTGATATCTGGAACGAAATCCAGAAAAACATATTGCAACATTATAACTATAATTGTATGATATACCGGGTGAGTCAAAAAAAGCGTCCGGCGTTTAAAAGGCTACTGCTCCCTGAATATATAAGGAATGATATTTTGCAATATTTGATTAAATAGCTAACATGTTCAATTATTTTTAGAAATTTTCCTGGTTCAAATCGGTCACTCCGTTCAGATTCTGTAAACAATCTTCCAAAATGAGTCCCTATGAGAAACCTTAAAAAACGAGCCAAAATTACAAGCAAAAGTTCCTTATGTGCTTACCTCGCAGCGATGACTTTCAGCACGCTTTAGCACGTGCTTTCGTTTTGGCGGATTGAAAAGTCTTCCCCCTAGTGTGAATAGCTTATTCAGGGGAAATCCATTTTTCCATGAGGACAAAATGCATGAGCACGTCCAGGAGTCATTATTGCTAGGAAGAAGAACAAAGGGAAATTTTGCTTGCTGTTTTCGCTCGTTTTTGCAGGTTATCGAAAGGCTTTTGTGCAGAAAATCTCCTGTTTTGACGGAAAGGAATGACCGATAAATGCCGGGTAAATTACTGAAACAAATAACACCATATTTTTGTGCAAAGTTGTACGAAGAGTATTTCTCCTATGAATCAATCGAAAATGAAACAATACCTTGAAAATTTCTTCTAGGAGTTGCATTGCAGCTTTTCTTCCAAGATCTTCTGGTGTTACAGAATTTCCTTTACCTTTGGGTGCGGAGGCGCATTCAGTGCTCAACATACCCCCTGTTGTTGATTCTGCCATTAATGAAATACCAAATCCAGGTGAGCTTAAATGAAATAACAATCGGCATCTGAAGAACAGTTAGTTGTTTTCAACAAGTACAGTAAATCCACGCACATAGGAATCTACAGAAGAAGAACGTACAGGCTGTTGTTCCTAAATTTTTCGCCTCTTACTATCATGACAAGCCTTCGTTGTACAATATCGTAGAATGATAAAAGCAAAGAGCGACAGCTCCACACGTTTGTAAAGAGCCAGTTATCTAAACTTGAATCAAATTTTCTGTCAATAGTGCTGTATGCTAATAGTTAATGGGAATCGACATGGCAAAAAGCTGGTCTGGGCCAAGTTAAAAACATAATCAATTGAATTTAATAACTATGACACATCTGGCTTCATTGTGTAGCTAGAAAACAATGGATGCGTAGGCGATTCTTAAAACTGTTTATACCGGAGACAAGATATAAGCTATGTCTATTCCCCTTAATAGCAGTGAGGTATGCAGTGTTTCCATAAAGTTTTAACAAAAAAAAATATTTGGCTATCGAGCTGGAAAATCCTCACTTATCAACGAATTCTTTTATATATACCGGGTGAGTCAAAAGACAAGTTTACCTTTTTGGCAGGTTCTGGAAGAAAACGTAAATGGCTGATTTTCCAAAATGAAATTTCAATCTATCAGTTAAAGCCTAACTTCGATGGGAAAATTTTGCTAAAATCACTCATTTTTGAGACCCAGGAGACTAGCAAAATGCCTTTTGTATGGGAATCAGCATTCCACGTTCCATTCTGGTCAATGATTTATTTGGAATTGAAATTCAAATTCAGTGCAACTGTCAGCTTCAGAAGTAGAATTTCAATTTCAATCGCAAGTAAATCATGGACCAGAAAGGATCGTGAAATTCTCTTTCTCATACATGCCCTTTGCACATATTCTTCTAATTTTTGGGACTTAAAGCTAATGTGCAATGGTAAATAGGCTCCTCTATAAATAGAACAAAGAAATTACTCCGACACAGCATTGTTTCGTGGCGAGATAAAAATCTTATTGTGACACTATCCTTTGTTGACTCTGTGTGCAAGTTCGATTTGAATGAGATATTTTTAGAATTTCTGCTCTGTGCAAATGCAAGCTTTTAACCTTGCACAAACCCTTTAAACATGAGTGATCATAGCAAACGTTATATTCACATCTAAGTTGGCCTCTGACTGAGAGATTAATGCATTAGTTATGTGTATCGTTCACATACTTTTCATTCCGGAGCCCACCCAACGCGCAAAATTGTTTTGATTCACCCGGTATAAAGGCTGATTTCCAGTCAGTGGTATTTTCCGAGCGGGCGGAAATTCCATTATTGTTTGTGGGAGAAAATGTCGCTCTGAAACTGAATAGATAGTTACGGCTCAGCAACTTTTAATTGTCTAAAATTCCACCCGCCCGGAGAATTCCGCTGACTAGAAACTGGCCTTAATACTGAAAGAAACTACAATACAAAACCTGAGCCAACCAAAGCGTTCAAAGATACACGGGCATCTAGTCCCAACTATCAATGAATCTTACAATGAATGTAAACAAATAATCTATAACTTCAAATAGATTTAACTAGCAAAAGAACACAATGCAACGCTACATCACTCCACACAACAGAAAAAGATACTTCACTACACTAAAGTACAAATAAAAACCCATGTAGAGTAAAGACACTCCCAGCCATAAAACTACCACCTACGCACAAAAGACCACCTACGCACAAAAGACCGCCTACGCACAAATGATCCAGAAAGCCCTGTGAGCGGAAGCCAAATTTTGAAGCATGCCGATGCAAGATCAAAGCACTACCCATCAAATCTCCCCAGACTACACCCAGCCTGCAACAACCCATTTTAAATAGTCAAAGAAAGTCCCAGTGGAAAGGCCAGAATTTACTTAGAACCTAAAAATGAGAGAATTTTTTTACAGAGGAATCAATCATCCTCCTCTACGTTTCTATGTACTTGGTGAAAAGGCTATTTCAGAACAACCTGCGGTTGTTTTAAGTTTGCAGATATCTGACGATTGTGAAGTATGACAAGAGCAGCGCTTTTCGACTAACCCTACAGATGCACTTTTTCAAATCGATAAAGAAAACTAGCCATTGTCGCATACTTACTTTCCAGATTGTGCTCCTTTGCAATGATCTGTATATATGTATATATCTGCTACAAATTTATTTAATATGGATCTACAAGAATCTACCATTCGGTTTGCAAAGGCTGGCGAAACTTTTAGCGTATAACTGAAAGAAGACGTCAAGGAAAGAACAGCAAACGTCAACATACACTTTAGGCTAAGGCCAGGGCCTGCTTACATGAGCAGAGCTAACCCTGTGATACGAGGTGGACGATTTTAGGAGCGAGTCAACAGGAAGCATTTTAAGGATCCGAAATATGCTTACATGGTAAGTGGGTCAGCCGTGGTAGCTGGGATCCCGCTGATCTTGATAAACTGAAGAATTGCAGCTGAGACGGAAACTGAAATTGATATCTTACTTACTGCTCAGAAGAAGGATTATTGAAAATGATAAAACTGACAGGTTACGTCCTTTATTTTCGAAATGCCTTTGATGATGGGTTTTCAGGTCATTTTCTAGATTTTGTAAACGCTAAACTTCCTGAATCTTTCGAAATTACCACAGGAATACTATCTTGAAAATTACAAAAAAAAATTTAAAAACTAGTTCGATCTTCTAGCTATTAGAAAGATTAAACTTTAAGATTATGAGGTACGTAAATAGACAAAAAAAATAGCTAAGGTTTGTTCACACTCATTTCAAATCATGTGATCAATCTCTTGACAAAACTTCTTTTAACTTCTCTTACATATTTCGAAATTTCGCGTAATGAATGAAAACTTGTCCCACATGACTTGAAATGGGTAAACGTTTCAATTGTTTTATTTGCAGATTTGTTCACTTGATTTCTTCTATTTTTAGGTCCTTATATATTGAAAGTACAGTTTTGAATAAGAAATTGTAAATTAGATTTTTTACATATATCTACATACCTTTACTTTGTTTTAAAGATAAGCTAAATTAAATGGACTCTATAAATCCTTTTGGTCTTGACTGGAAGTAATATTTTAGATTTACATTTTATATTTCTTTTAACAATTAGAGTAGTAGCAGGTCCACATCAGCTTTAGCTGACACATTAATTCTAACCTGCTTATCAAAAAGATAATGTATGTAAAAATGTATGTACGCACTTAACAATTAATTTTGCTGTTTGCTGAGTTCATAGTCTGATATAAGCCGCTAAGCCGTTCAGTTGTGACAATCAAACGAAAAAAATCTCAGTAGACGACAAAGTCGAGAGGATACGCAGTACCACGAATTCGTTTGATTTTTCCTTGATCTATGAAATTCATTGACTTTATATTTCTTCTAACTGGGCACGTGAACAAGATTTCACCACCACCATCAGGAGCTGCACCTCTTTTGATGATCTACAACAGGACAGAAAAGAGTGGGTGAAACAAATTCCATCCGATTCTCTTTCAGATGAATTGTTTCTGGAAAGAACTTTAATCTATGCATGCTACTGTCTCACCATCAAGAGCTCATTGTTAAATCACTCATCAAATTTTTATTTATTTCTCCTTTTTGGAAGGTGTTGTGGCGCTGTGTTGTAATCCACTGACTTTGATTACAACAGCCAAACAGTCAAGCAAATGGGGTTCAAATGCCACCAGCACCTTTGAGTGTCATGACAAGGGTCGAGGACTCGATTAGCGCTTAGCTATTTCTGCGATCACAGCGCTTGGCACTGAAAACCGCAACTTCAAATACACCTAGAGAATTGAAGCAGATTTCAAAAAAGTTAAAGCCTTCGCAAATTTAATTAGATAGACGGAGAACAATTGGACAGTGAATACAAACTGTATTTCCAATAAGTGTACAACATTGTTTAAGAACAAATCCATCCCTCGTTAGTCAATGATTTTGTAGTCTTGTTTCATCACAAGCTATACACTTAAAACATATATAAAAACAGATATACCAGGTGTCCTAAAGAGCTTGAAATGTTTGAATGGTTCCTGCAAAGGAGCCTTGGTTCAAAACTTTTTATTTACAGTTTATGGCATAGATGAGATCTTAACTTAGTTTTTGAGTTATTTTGTTTTTAAACAGCTTCTATGCGCATACTTTTGAACTGTTCGGTCATTCATTACTCTCAAATGTATTTTCTGGTAAAACTGTAAAGTTCAAGTCCATTTGATGCTAAAACTTAAGTTATAAAGTTAAGTACAGAGATACAGTAAAATCCTCTGGTTTTGTAACAACCAGTGATTTTGACTTTCTTTATCAACATATTGGCCACCACTTGTCAAAGTTACTCAAACTTGATGCCAAAGTCTAAGTTGAAATCTCTGTTATTCACAAATGGTTAGCCTATAAAAATGGATTTATGGCTCTTTTACAGTAGCAATTCAAAAGGTATGCATGTTTCTTGGGACACCCTGTACAAAAATATTCACAGTACGATTATTTTTATAAAAATTTTAGTTTCCTTTGTTTTTACGGGGGGGGGGGGGGGCTCTCTCTTGATTAGTTAACCTATTTAGAGAGCTCCTCCTTAATCGATCTATCTTAAATACAATCATGTAGAGTTGTTTGTTGTCTAAGTACTGTTTTCTCTTTAGTATTGTTGAATTTTTTATAGTAGCATTTGTAATTATGTTGAGTTTTTGCGTATTTGTAGTAGTGTATTTATTTGGTGTTATATGTTATCTGGTAAATTAGTTGTTGTATAGTTATATTTGTAGAATTGTATTTAAGATTGATTTATGAATAAATGAAACTGAAACTGAGATTAAGTTTTGGTACTGCTTTGACATGAACATACGACAACCTACCTTTAAGTCAACATCTTCATCGATGATAAATTTTTTGAGAATCGGAAGTGTCACATACTTGATCACATCTACCTAAAAAAACATCATTCAAGCCTATTGTTAAAACATCTAAAATTTCTTCTATCGCACCAGCCTTGGGTCATGATACATAATCTAATTCTTTCCATAGGAAGCTTGGATCAGCCCTTTCCACATGTTTAATAATTAAAATTTCATAACTTTTTTCTCATATAATTGATGCAAAGATTACGAAATAGCTTCTAGTTAGTATTTGTAAAGCATTTGCCACATTGATAAGGCTTGGAAAGGCTACGGGGCAATGTCAAGGGCAGCATCAGGGGGATGTTAAGCAGATCCACTGTGATCCAGCTCTTTAGAAATCATGTAAAAATGTCAAAACGCAAAGCCTTTCAAATACAAAAACCGTAAGGTTCATCTTAAAGAGGACACACTGAGCTATTCAGAACAAAAAAATCCGTATTTAAATCGCACCACCGAGTGCAGAAGTTGCAGTTTGAAGTTGACCAAACTTGTAAGGTCATGTTTTTGTTTACATTTCCGGTCTATTACATTACCACGTTGGACCCACTTAAATCTTAATGTGCTTGTTAAGTAATGAAATAATTCCTCTATTCATTTACAATTTAAACATTTGCTATTACAACTGCGCAATGAAAACCAAACATTATGAAGCATAAGCATCTAGAAACAAAATGTACATTCCAATAACAACGGAAAATCACAGAAAATAACACAAATGGGCCTAAATGACACAATTATTTTATATTAGCTATAAAATATCTACCTGAACGAATCTGAGGGAACCCTTTGGCAGAAATCTTCATTGATACTTAAAGTTTGGTGAGAAATGAATTTCTAAGACTCTTTTTTCCTCACTTTTCTTCTTGTTTGCACTAGGAAAGAGGAATTTTACGGGTCTCATGCTATTTTACTGCTAAAACACTCCTTGAAAAATGTGTCCCAAATAAACACATAAATTGATGTAAATTCATGAAACTCATCGTTGTTTGATTGTGCAAACATTTGAGGTTTAATCTAAAAAAAATTTTTCAAAACAGGATGAATACAACTGGAGAAATGAAAATTTGAAATATTTGGTTTAGGCCCGTTTCAAATGGGATAGACTGGACATGTAAACAAAAACATGACCTAACAATTTTGGTCAATTTGAAACTGAAACTTCTCTGGACTCATTGGTTTGATTTATAAACGAATTTTTGTTCTGAATAGCTCAAAGTGTCCTCTTTAAGATGAACCTAACAGTTTTTGCATTTGAAGGGTTTTTTTGTTTTAGCATTTTTCCATGCTCTGGATCACTGTGAGATCTGACAAGAATACATAACAAATGGACTAGCATGTATTGGGTTCTTAAAATTTTGTTACATCAACCTCAAATGGATATATATTTGTTAATATTAAATTGAATCATCTCTATAAAAGCCAATACACCTATAAAATTCTTCAGTTGCTTAGCTGACGGCCTTGTGGCCAAAACTAGTCAGCAGACAACTGAATAAATGATAAATAGTGCAAAAGATCAACTCGGTGCCTGCTCTCTGGTGATGTTGTCCCCTACATATGTAAAGTATGTTAAGGAATAAATTCTGGCAATCAAATTTATTGCATAGGGCTGGCCCTGGCCCTATAAAATACTTTGAAACTGAAAACATAAGACCGTGAAAGAAAATCAAAATGTGCTTACTGAAGGATCTATGTTATCATTTGTGACACCAGTCAGCTTCAGTCGTAAAGGCTTTTTACAAAATGGTGCAAGCCATATAATGGCCTCAAGGTAATAGCCAATTGATCGTTGACAGCTGCAGTCATGTTCCACTGTTCCACCATATAGAAGACCAGGTTTATAGAAAACTGATGTTCCTGAAATACAAGTAGATGACAATAAAGATCTTAATTGTATTTCATCATGTATATTTCAATTTCAAGGAACATTAAAGATATATAAATCATTTGCAAGTTAAAGGAAACCTTTGCAGCTTCTGGAAGCCTTCTTGTAAGTTTTCTTTCATTTATGTAAGGTTTCTTTCGTTTTACATAAACCAGGTTGAAAACAAGCTATGTATGCTTAATCCTGTTATTTACAATAAAGCTATTTTACATATATACACACAGACAAGCCAAAAAGCACTGTCATCTGAATTTCACACAACTTCTCAAACTCAAAACAAACAAGGACTTGTAAGAAGTAGGGCTTTCTACGCAAATCTAAATTATTCAAGGAGCTCTACACAGTGAGCACCAAGGTTGATAGCACTTTCTACACAGTGAATGTCTGTCTGTGTGAATTTGACTATAAAGATTCTGATTATATTTGGCATGTTCTTATCACTGCAGGTGTCTCTTTACTATGTTTATTTATCAAACAACATTTCTTGATGTTCATGGACTGACTTCCTCCTGACCAGCTCAATCAAGTAGCAGGAATTTTAAGGTACTCTAATTGTCAAGCACCTGTATTGTGCTTTTGAACATTCAGACAAAAATTTCACACAAGCAAGTAATAGAAAACGATTGACCAACATGTGAAATGACACATCATCAATCTTGCCCTTAGCTACTATATCAGTACACTCTAATAAGACATTTATAAAAATATTAATTCAGGCTGTTCAACTGACCAGGAGACATACTGTATCCAAAGTTTGCTGAACTTCTTGAGTTTCTTTCCGATAACCTTACACAGAGAGTGCTGTGGGGCAGTGGTGTAATCCTCTGACTTTGCAGCCAGAACAGTCAGGAGTACCTGACAGGGTTTTATGCCCAGTAGAGCCCAACCTCTTGAGATTCAAGACGCATGGTTGCAAGGCTCAATTAGGTCTGCTCTAAGTGCTTGGTGCTAAAGCAGCCACTTCACCTTTACACTCACATTCAATTTCATAATGTTAGTCTTGATCTAATGGGTTGTACTGTACTTTTCCACCAAGTGACCTTTCATACCTGTCTCATTTATTTCTATCCTTGATCCATTTGTGACTCTGTCCAGTAATCTTATGAAACTGGCTTCAAATTCTGCAGAAAAGAAGGTAATTGATTGATTTCACACAGTAGATCTAAGGAGCATCACCCAAAGCTAAAGCTGTTTTACAAGAGAAGGCCAAATCACACATGTTTTCCAATCTGGCTCTCCACTAGAAACTGCCTTAAAAAAAGAATGATCAAACTTTTCTAAGGCTGAGCTGAGCATGAGAAGAATTTAGACAATGTCTTAGAAACAAATTGGGATTTTAAAGTTGACAGGTTGTGATCAGTTGCACAAGCATTATAATGTGCTCTCTCCTTGATTAGCTTAGCTACTGAGATAGTTTCTCCTCCGGAGAGCTAACCTTAAGACTTATTTATGCCACGGTTCTTTGGCAGAGAAATTTCTTTTGTGACTGCCATGGTTTTGTTTTTAGGGTCATGCCTACAGTCTGCGGACAGCTCCATTCTACAGACAACAAGCAAAAACTCTGGTTTTTGACAATAAAAAGACCGTAAATGCTTGCAATTTTCTGGTCATTTTAACTTTGTTTTATACACATTTGGAAATTTCCCTTGAGCATTTCATCAGGCAACTAATAAAATCTTAACTCTGTGTTGTCCATCGTCAAAAAATATTCCATTGACACTTTCTTCAAGCTCCAATTGATTGACCATGCTTGATTTTCAAATTCCTTGGGAGCGCTGATGGATCCGCGTCGTTTTAAGTCTTCACGGTGGTTAAAGTTCAACCTGGTACCGACACGCCCCATCTCCAGTCTGCGGACACATTTTTTTCCGTTTGTTCTTCTACAATTTGATACCTTGTGGAAATGCGAAAATTTGGGCCCAGTTTTTATGGGATGCTATGATTAATTTCTTTCCTTAATTTTAGCTTGAATACAGAGCTTATTTGAATCAATGTGATTTGCAAAGTATGGTACTGTGATAGCAATCATGATTAAATTGTTGGAGACATTCTGAAATAATTCACTTCAAGGCAAATTCGTGGCAAATCTATTACTTTCCCGTAGACTGGAGGTCTTGCGGCAACCTTGAAAGAAATAACAACACAAAAAAGAGCCAAGGGAAATCCGTTTTGGAAATTAATAAAACTTCTGATAGCAACCATTTTTTTATCCGTTTAAAGGTTTGCATAAAATTTATAAGTGATGATGATTGACAGTTGAATATTACTGTTAGGGGTGTGACTGCTCCAGTTATGATAGAATTAAAATGGTATCAATATATGTTATGCTTGCTTTTTGATGTTGTGTTTGTCCAAAAGGATTTTGTCCAAAATTTGCAAAAAAGCATCTGGAAGTTTTTTCCAAAGTTGTTTTTCCACAGACCACAGCGTTTTCTGACTGTGATGCCATCACTGTTGGGTTGGCAAGTTGGTTTGCATCCGGATAATTTTAATCTGGCAAATTTTTATTCAAATAGGTTACAGGACAGTTTTCTTTCTTTTTTTCATATCAATCTTATTTTTATATTTCACATTATATTTACCTGTGAGGGGACGATAACGTGAATCTGACCTTTTTTAAGGCCATCCAAACAATTACAATTAGGGGTGTTTTTATGAATATTCACCGATTCATTGTGTATTAAAATTGTATATAATGTATTAAAGATGTATTTTATTGATCGATATTACACAAGCCCCGGTCAAACAGATAAAAATTTCACCTAACATTTTAAAAACAAATGTTTGATGAAATGTTGGGCTTGTTTCGCCACCTTGTTTGGTCTCATAAAATCTGTTGGCAGTGTTGGATGAAATTTTATCTAGGTCAAAACATATTTTGTTTTTCATTGTTGTGTGAAATGTTGGATCTGTTTGACCACGCCAACAAACACTTTGCAAAAAATTCTCTTTTGTTTTAATCGATGTGCCTTTGTGCGTGCTCCGCAGTGTCTCGTTGACTGCACAGGCACCTTCTGATCACAGGTTTCAAGCCAATTAACTGTTTGGTGAAATGTGTGGTGACATGTTAGTTATATCTGTTTGACTCCCGACCCACAACATGAATCAAAATCAAAATATAGAATTTGATAAACGTTTTTGTGAAATGTTTGACTAGTTTAACCGGGGCTACCCTGGAGGAGCATAATAAGAAAAATCACTGACACTGTTGGTTTTGTTAGTGAAGTCTCGGTCTGCAATCTCGCCCTTACTCACCCTTGACTCCAGGGTTGTCTTCTTCTGCTCGTATTTCCTTGACCTTGACTGCCTTTCCTGCTAATGTAGCTAAAACTAGTCTTTGCCTAAAGAAATTGCATCCCTGGTATTCCAAAACATTTCTCTTGCTTTGTTTTTCCGCCATTTCGTCTTCACATGGATCGTGAGCCTCAGTTTCATTTATTCATGGATGCGAGACTTTCCATAATGGCTGCATCTATTGCAGTTCATTGATCGGTACTTTGTGTCCCATCACAGTCTCTTCTTCTTCCATAAAGCTCAGGCCCGTCGGTACGAAATTCATATTTGGAGGAGGGGCTGAAACGGATAATGAGAGTCTTTCCACGAAAATTTTGAAATTCTAAACTTGTGTGACATCAAAAGATATTGAATTTCTGATAGATTCTGGTAACTTCCTCGAACATACATGCGAGTTTGAATATTCATTCCTTCGACATTGGCTGTTACAGCCTTTTTCACTTACAAAATCAACAAACTTCAGCAAATCATTGGGGGGCTGATGCCCCCAACCCCCGCTTCCGAAGGGCCTGAAGCTGAATTCCATGACTTACGAAACTTCACCGACAACTCCTTTTTAAAACAAGAAGTACAAGAAGGAACCAATCATGAACATAAATTATACTCATCAATGTTTGAGTTGGCAATATTTTTGCAACACTAACAATTTGCAACTCGCAACAACAAAATAATAAAAAATCTAATTACTACTTTATACATTGGCAAAAAGGCGAAAGCGTACGATAAAAGAAGGTGGTAAGGGGGGGGGGCAGTGTGGACCACGAATCACGGAAATAAAATGCTAAATTCCACGTTCCACTTCTGCATTTCCACGTTTCATGAATACAGTAAGCATACTTTTACGTTCACGCTTCACACGAAGAAAATTTGGTCAAAAATACAGGAGAAACCTAAAAAGAGAGCCTAGATTTTTCTTGGGTAGCTAGAATAGGTCCTTTTGGCTGTGATTCTAAATTCCAGCCTGCAATGTTCTATAAAAGGGTTCTTATATACGTAGTATGCAGTACACACCTTCCACATATTAATACTGTCTTTCAGCACAAGAATTCTTAAGAGTTTTTGAGAATTCTAAAGGATTCTTGATAGCATTTTTTTGTTAGAATTCTCATAGTCTGTTGTACCGTACCACTGAAGGATTCTGATCAGAATGTCAAGAATTCTTGGAAATTCTGACAAATTCTGAAGACGTGAAACCTATATTAGAAAATCTCCAAGTTTTCAGGATCCTTATTTTGGGAGTTTAAAAGATTAAATTTCAGGGGCAAGCCCCAAAACCCCTATTTTGCACTTACTTGGTTCTCGTGTCTACATTGCCCCTTGGTGGATGGCCCCGCTCCTATTTTGGTCAGTTTCTCACTGTCTTATCAGCACTGGAAGTATAGGTAAATTCAACTTTATGAAAATTTCATGGTTGCAAAATGACTGAAAAAGGGCCTAAAACATTGATCAAATTGTAAGGACTTTCCTAACACAGTAAAGTACGCAATTGGCGTTTCACATCTCTCAAGAGCCTTGAGACATCAATTTTCAAACAAATACTAAAGATTTTCAGTTCCATAATAATAATAATAATAATAATAATAATAATAATAATAATAATAATAATAATAATAATAATAATAATAATAATAATAATAATAATAATAATAATAATAATAATAATAATAATAATAATAATAAAAATAATAATAATAATAATAATAATAATAATAATAATAATAATAATAATAATAATAATAATAATAATAATAATAATAATAATAATAATAATAATAAGACATCGACAAACAGACAGTTGTTACCCTAGGCTACTGGTTGTGGCCCGGTAGCAATTGAAAATAACCGGCTCAAAGCAAGATCAAACATTAGCCGTGAGAAACAGTCAAATAATAATAATAATACGAATCTTTATACAGGAATTGACACTTCAACATGCAATGCTGTTATCAACGTGTGTCCTGATTAAATTAAATGGAAAAAGAAAAAGAAAACAGTAAAAACCTAACCTACTAAAAAATCTCCAAAAACTTACATTGATATTAATTGAGCTACTTACAACGGCGATAAAATATTTTACATGAGAATTTAAAACTGTCAATAACTGAAATGTTTCTTGAGAAGATTACTGTAGTCGCTGAAGGATTCAGCCTTTCTGATTTCAATAGGCAGTTCGTTATAAATTTTAGCACCCATGAAACGAAAGGACTTGCGATGCATGGACAACTGCATTTTATTTATTGATCTGTGCAAAAAGTCCTTTATGATTTGATCAACGTTTAAAAGGCAATTTGGACACATGAGGTTTCCGCATAGTAGAATTTACCTATACTTCTAGTGCTCGTGAGACAGTAAGAAAAATAAAAAAAATCATTTGATCTCTTTGCTTTAAACCAGAATTTGAATCATTCAAATTCGTGAAGTACTCTCGATGCTGTGGATTTTCAAAATTGGGAACTTTATTCTGGCTCATCCCGTTCACCTTCCTGCAATAAGTCTACCGCTAAAGGCTAAAGGGATATAAATTCTGTATCTGCCACCTAAACATTTCTAAAAAATGACTAATTGTCCCCACTTTGCAGTTAGAGTCTATCCTGATCCACTTTGATGTCTCACTTTGCTTTTCGCTGGGATTACAAATTTGACTGAATCAGTAGCAACAAGCAAATTTTGGTGGTATCGATGGTCAGACCGCAAGTATCTGAATCAAACTTGCTGAAAATGGGAACAGTGTCTTCTTCTCACCTTCTATTAATGGATAAATGGCTGAAAGATCTACTTCAAAAATATAAAACGAATGCAAATTCACGGCACTATTTCTAGACGTTTGCACAAAGCTCTAAATTGCAATTTTATCGTCTATCCTTTGCAGGTCCTTTCTTTACCCTTTCTTCAACCTTGAATAACCATAAGTACTTCATTTTCTTGGTCACCGCATTGAGTTAACAATTGGTCATGATTATGATGAGCAGGCTAAGTTGTTAACGCCGTACAGCACGTGACTGCTATGCTATAAGAGAACTCCTTTCTCGACAATAGCTGCTGTGCTGGTCAATCTTGGATACTTTATCCAGAATGGATCGACTCATTCCCTGCCAACATATCTATGAGACTTCAAGATACTCTGAATCTTTGTCAACATCATTATCTCCGCTATAGAAGTCATTCGATGCTTCTATCCTGAAATGAAATGCAGGTCATAAATGTTTCATCGTCGTAAACCTCACGATTCAAGTACAGTCAAATCAAATGAAAGGAGACCGATATCTAATACCGCGTGTCCCGAAAATATTAGAGAGTTTACTGTAACGCAATGTTGCTTCAAAACTTTAGATCCAAAAGATTCCTTGTTTTCTACTCGAATTTGCTTCCCTTGAGAGTCAATGAAATTGTCCTTTTCAATTTCACAACCTGGTAACCCTATTTCTGGCGTTCTGTACTGCAGATCTAGGCCTCCTGAGTAAAACTCAAGTCTTTCTGAATGTTAGTATTCCAAGAAAAAATATGGTTTCCAGGTATCTCTGAGCTATAGGAGGCCTCATTTTAGCCTCTTGGATGATGAATTAAAGGTGGCGTACGCAAACAATACTTCCTTTGCAGAATATCAGATGACGTTCTGGCTGGCGTCCCCCCCCCCTGATTTCGTAAACTCCCTACTCCTGCTCGAAAACTAATCGGATTTTCATCACAAAGCCCATCTAGAAATCTATTTTTCAGCAATTACATAAAAGACCGAAAGGCAATTATAAAGAGGGTAACGAATGAGAATGTATTGAGAAGTGCCCAGACTGAAAGACAATTTATGAAGCAAATAGTACAGAGACAATGTAGCTTCTTGGGACATACACTGAGGAAAAGAGGCATCGAATACCGAGTGGTAACAGGGAAAGTAAAAGGAAAAAGAGATACAGGGAGAAAAAGACAGATATTTCTAGGTTGGATAGGCAAATGCTAAGACAGAAGAGGCGTGGACACTATTCAATTGGCAGAAATAGGACTTTGTATCACGCTATGACAGCCAATGTCAGAATCTGACAAGGCACTAAATGACGATGGCGAGATAATAGTCCAAATGATTTCTTAAGTACATTCATTAATAAGGCCTGGGCTTATTGTAATTTGCGAAATATATCGATAGCATACTTTATACTCAATCTGGAAGCGAATTTTGGCTTTAAAAGGTGCTACGTCGTGCCCTAGTGCTTGAAATAAGGAGAAATCTGCTGAAAATACGGAGAAAAAAGTCGATTTTGCAAATTACAATAAGCCCAAGCCTAATTGTAATTTGTGAAATATATCGATAGCATATTTTATACTCAATCTGGAAGCGAATTTTTGCTTTAAAAGGTGCTGCCTGGCGCCCTAGTGCTTGAAATAAGAAGAAGTTTGCTGATAATACGGAGAAGAAAGCATATTTCGCAAATTGCAATAAGCCCAAGGCCTTATGTAATTTACGAAACTGCGCCATTGTGCTATTTCGCAATTTCGTTATTTCGCAATTTCGCAAATTACAATGAGTCTGTACAATCCACAACTTATTGGTGGAAGTTGTATAGAAAATACCTTGCATCTTCTTCTTCCTGTGAAACACGTACGTCGGGGTTAGGTTCAGTGTTAAGCTCCAAGCTCAGAAGATCAGGAGGCACCTAAAAACAAAAATGCCAAAGCTGAGAAAAGCATTGCGAGGTATTCATTTCATGTAATTTTTCATTTAATCTTATTTATACACAATGTTATAAAGCCCATCTATAATCATTTCTTATTCACACAAAAATGTATGAAGCCCAATCAGAATCGTTTCTAAGCACTTACCAGCAAAGCTACAGTACTCCCAAGACGGTAACATTTACTCTTGTTACTGCACTGCCGTAATGAAGAAATTTTCATGAATATAACTGAGATTTCAACCTTTTTTCTTGCAAGCTATTGGAAGCCCTCATAATTTCTGAAAACTTTGGAAGTTTTCACAACATGGGCTGGACTTGTCCCAAAGCTCCACATGTAGGGTATAGAAAAAAGGAAAACTTCCCCTTTCTTTTCCTCTAATGTTTCTTCTCATTTCTCTTTCAATTCGAGCAAATCCAAATCTTTGCTATTCAAAGCTTTGGAGAGTTAGGAGTTTCTTTAACGGCGCTAGATCCAGCAACCGTAAACAAACCTGTTATCTCCCAAAACAATATCGTTGCCCACACGTGCCCACTGTGTTCTTTACAGATTTTGGTGCCTGGAGTGAACCCACAATAAAGTTACTTCTAAATGTCTCTGCAATATCGTACAACATATGATTGTTTGGTTCGTTTCTCTACGAAGTTCAAAAGAACGCAGTCATTAAAGTAGTGGAAAATATCTGTGATGTGGCCGATCAAAAATACTGCAAAAAAGTCGTTTCGAAAGATTGTTTACTTCACGTTACCAAGCAACTTTATGTGAAAAAGGAACTGTAGAGTATATCCCTCCAAACCGATGTAGTATTTTTACCCACTTGGAAGCAATATTTAAACAATAAAAGAAGGTTGATTGCAAAATAATACCACTTACCTCTTGCATTTGGACACTTGGGGCACCTGTCATACATTGCAAATGGTCCATAATGGTTTGCTTGATATTGTCCAGGTACTACGCAAAAGAATAAAAAACATTTATGGATGAGTTTGAAAAACAGTCCCTGTTTGAAAGGTCACTGCTCCTTGGATCTCAAGGCAGCAATAGACCTATTTCACAATTAAATTCAATTGAGGGCAAGAGATGTGATTACCTGAACAGCAAGAAATCTACATCACATCATTATGTTACAACTACACATACAAAAGAATCCACTGCGTTGCTGAAAGCAATGCACGCTTTTGAGATTTAGATCCATGTTAAATCGAGGCAAGCGATGTTCCTGGAAGAATTTCAAAAAAACTGAAGTCATTGTGAAAGTGGTCTATACTGGCAAGTATATCCCTTTCATTCCCAAATATTGAAAAACTTGTCAAATGAATTGTTTTTGAGCTTCTTGGCATATTTTTTCCATCGAATAACTCATTTTCGAGGAACAACAGCATGAATTTTTTAAAAATTTTTGTCCAATACAAATTTCGCATTGACTTATTCAAATCCCAATTGTTGCTAAATGGCAACGCAAATATTTGAGACAAATTTTGCGGTGCTGAGCAAGGCATACAAAAAAATAGGATTTGAAAATTTTTTCAATCAGACAGGTTTCATCTTGGGAATAAATCGAAGACAGATATTTTGCAATTTTCACTCAACGTTGTCTAGATCATTATCCACCGACCATTCCAGTAAAGTAATAGCAGAAAGATCTCCTTTTCAATGCTCAATATTTGCTATGAAAAGGCTGTCAAGCGTCAAACATTTGCCGCATTCTAATATAACAATGGCTGTTTTACAGTAATACAAGGAGAAAGATCCGGAAAAAGGAAGCTAAGGAGTCGTGAATTTCGTTGGGAAATGTGTTGCCAACAGACTACGGTGGAAATGAAAGGATATAGCTTAACAGATGATATTTTCGAATATATTTCACAATTCACCTGGCTGAAATAGACAACTCCATAATAATGTTATTCTTGGTAGCATGACTACCTTATTGCAGGTGACTTCATCCTCAAGAGAAGCATTTGGAAACTTAATTTATGATTTAGGCCTTTCTCAAGGTTTCATGGAAGGGACCAATTTCAATCAGCAAAAATCTAAACGGATTTGAACATGTCGACCATTACACACTATACAGCTGTGACCAAAAACTTAAGATCACACGTTATTCAATAACGCTTGTTGGTGTAACGAGATCCAACCTTCCACTCTGCCTATTTTGCTCTTACGTTTCAGTTTCAGCTTCACATATTTTAATTTCCACTGCATGCAATTTACATACAATTTGCTATACTGACAAATAACTTACTTTAAGGAAATAAGACAATATTACAGAAAATTAATACATTGATACGGAATATTGATACAATATACACATACAGAGAAACAGGATAAATGGTTTAGAGAGAATTACTTAAAGGAGGAGCTTTCTCAATAGGTAAACTAATAGAGGAGAGAGCCCCCCCCCCCAGTCCTACGATAATGTGAATGGTTTGGGTCTGATTGAAATGATTCCAAGCAATATAGGCAATTGATTTTCATACAATGAATATAGGAATCGTGCAAATATACAATAATGATTGATATTGCTCAATAAGTAACTCTTCCGCTGCTTTTTGAGGGAGATTTTCGATGGAGAATTTCGGAGTTCCAATGGTAATTCATTCCAAAGTTTAACGCCAAGATATTGAATTGACTTTTGACCATATTGTAGACTGCAGAGTTATGGGTTTCCTTTGGTAAAATTTCCATGTAGATTCCGAATTTCGATGTTGTTGTTTCTTTATTTTCGCATCATTTTGCCACGAAGTTACAATGAAGTCAAAAGAAATTCTCGGAAATTATAGTGATTCTGCCGACAAGGAGTGTGACCCCAAAAATTGTGTTACTCAGCTGGATTTCACATCAACCTATGCACAATTCATTTCTCTGAATGGCTTCTAAAATATTCAAGTACTGCCTCATGAAGAAACATTAAAACCTCATAATAATTCAACAATCGATATACTTACTTGTTTGGTATTTGAGTTTGGGAAGCTTCCACTCATTTCTGGGCAAAGGGAATAGTCTGGTGCAAAGTATTCTAAATATTCTGAAATGAAAAGAAGAAGTTTCAGAAAAGAATGACATAGTTGATGGTTTTTGATGAATGATAAAAACAAAAGACGCTCTAGGTAAATAAAATTCTGAAAGAAGATTCTAGAAACATGATATTCCCAATAGTAGAATGATTTAGGCAGTGAATGGGAATTTGGACGCCCATACAGTTTCAAATCACAACTGAAAAACACGCAATACTTTCTCTATACAGGGGCTGGCTGCGTAGGTGCTGGCTGATATTTCTCCACTTGAATTTCCTGACGGTACTTAATGCTTCAATAGCTCCAATATAGAAGAAATCACATTGCTAGCAAGCTGACGACTTCCATGTGGTTACAAAGATGGCGAAGCAGTACTGCGATCTATAATTTCAGTTCAGTTCAGTTCAGTTCAGTTCATATTTTAAAATTCCTCTACATACAATATCTTAATAAAAACACTAATTACATACAATGACTACGAATAACATAAACATACTAATAATAACACACAAAAAATAACAATTTACATAAGATGTTGCATGCAGGGGGATTTCTTTAGGAGGAGCTCTCTCAATAGATAAACTAATCAAGGAGAGAGCACCCCCTTCTTTAAGATGGTTCTGAATCTTATTTATTCATTGACTGAGTGACAGAACGATATTTATCACTTTAGGATCAACTTTGATTGTATTTCATAAATAAAAAGGCTCGAAGCTTTTGACGAAAACTGAAAGCAGATGATGATCTTTTTATGTCAACTGGAATGCTGTTCCAAGATTTAGCACTAGAGAAACGCACAGACCTGATACCATATTGCAAAGTATTTTTTCAAGTTAAGAAAATATCATTCTTAGAGGCTTGCCGGGTACCATACTGATGAACATTTGATACTGATTCAAAGAAATTGTGGAAGCAATCAGGAGAGTTCTTATTGACACAATCATAAAAATTGATACATTATGGTATAGGATACCTGTATTGGTTGGTATCTTCTCGCTTATGCATTCATCAAGAAGGATTGAAGTCTCGTAGGTCCTACCAAATGAAAATAATAATCAAAGTTTGGCTTGAACGAAGTGATAGCCATGCTCAAAAATGAGTTTTGCACCTGTACTTGCAATTATCTCAGTTGCAGGAGGAGGAGGAGGTGGGGGGGGGGGATAAATGACAGCAAGCTTTACACTGAAACACTCACACTAGGTAGCAGGTTCGGAAGGGTGGGAATTTGAACCAATAACCTTAAGATTTGTAGTCAAGCGACCTACCACTATGAGCCATCCCCAAGTGAAGATCTGAACCAAGACCAGCCAATCTTACTCTGGGTACCAAGCTCTCTGGTATTAAGAATAAGCCGATCTTGGCATAGAGTCGAAAGTGTGCTCTGTCCAAATTGGAACTTTACAACGAGAAACACTATTGTTACAGCCTGCTCCAACAAATACCCTTTTCACATTGGCTCCAGAAAAATTGCGTTCTTTTGATACCTGGTGTTACGAAAACGAAGTCAAAAACGATACCCTGAAAGCGGGTCACATCCCCTCAGCAATGTACATTAGTTACCTCCAGGAAATGACTTCTGTCCTAGTATTCAATTCATCACATGGTTTTAACAAAATATAGCCCCCCCCCCGGATTGTAAATGAAGCGTGTTCATTGGTTGATGGTCAGCCTGTGGAGTCAATAAAAGTCACCAGCTTTTCCCATGTCTGCAGAAGGGATCGCTTATAACGAAGAAACATTTAGGTACTGCCCCGTTCAAACAGATCAAAAATTTACACAACATTTTAAAAACAAAAGTTTTATGATAGTTGAGCTTGCTTGGCCACCTTTTTTGGTCTCATAGCATTTTTTTCGCAGGGTTGGACGAAGTTTGATCTTGGTCGAAAACAAATCTTGTTCTTCGTTGTTGTGTGAAATGTTGTATCTGTTTGACTACTCAGACAAAGATTTCGCCACATATTCTCTTTTTTTTTCATCAATATGCCCTTGCGCATGCTCCGTGGCGTCTCGTTGACTCACAAGTACCTTCTGATCACAACTTTCAAACCAAATGTTTGGTGAAATGTTTGGTGACATGTTCGTTCTGTTTGACCACCAACTAACAATATGAAGCAAAATCAAAGCATGAATTGTGAAAAATGTTCTGTGAAATGGTTGATCAATTTGACCAGACTTTAACATGGCAACTCACAAAAACAAAACAGTGGAAAATGGGCTTTTGATCCTTCTAAACTAGCTAAATAAAAGGTTTTAGGCTTTGCGATGAATCAGCAGTTCTAGCGAAAATGCAAACTATGATTGTGTGCATATGAAAAAGGGCAGATTTTGTAATACGATAGCATCAGTTGCTTTCTACTGACACCACAATTGAAAGCGATTAGCGAATGCAGACAAAGGAAATTCTCTTAAGAGGTAAATCAACACAAAAACGGCCGCAAAGGTTGCCCCGAAACTAGTGGGGCAAACTCTCACCTTGTGCACGCGAAAGGTGGCTTTAAGAGAAGTTACGTGCTTATAACGAAAGAAGAAGAGTGAATCTAAAGATCTGTCTGGAGGATTTTGTATGTTTGATTAGGAAGCCGAGGAAAAGGCATTGCAATTCTTGCATATTTTGGGCTGAAATGAAGCAGTAACTACTCAGCTCCTGAATCAAATAAACGAAATATGCCATATGATATTGGTACCACTTGAGATCAACGACATAGGTAGAAGTGCAAATCGTCCGTATTGCAGAAGTCAGGCATATGTTCTACAAGTCACTGCATACATGGCTATTTTCTTATGTCAAAGGCTAGGAATAAAACAATGCTCCATAGTTCAAGGACAAATCCGGGATTGGTATAAGTGCTGATGAAACATAAGATCGTAATGTTATGAATGGCGTATAGCACATTTCTCACCATTTTTGTCTTTTCGCTGCACAATCGCGTGTTCAAATAAGCGATCTGAGGATGGTGACGACATAAAATACAGGAATCTGTGCTTTTCTGACGTAACGCTCAATGAATACTAGGCCGCCCTGTTGTTTTCGTGCCTCTTAATGGCTGGTAGCCTCTTTATAACATTTTGATAAAAATTGCGACGAAATTGCAAAAATGTTTGGCCTGAATTCGCAGTATATTTAACTGATTTACAGCTGCTACGAAAGTCAAAATGTGAAAGAAGTTCACAACTCAGGGCAGCAGTCGTTGAGTTTGTTTTTTAGCATTAATCACACAAACAGCACGCTTGTCCCTTGAGCAAATTACGGAGTTTTCTTCAAGTCTTTAATCGTAAAATGTTAAGAATCCTGTTATGTCGAGAAGCTATTAATGACAACTTACTTATGAAAAACAAAAGCTAGTGCCGTAGAATAAGTGAACTTGCTAGCAAATGAAATAAATAAACTTACCAGCAACGAGCCACATTACGTATTGTGTATCCTCCACCACCAAGAACCAGCATCGGTAGATTGAACGACCTCACAAATTTAACACATTCACTGCAACCAAAAAGTTTGGTATCAAAGAATTCATTACTTTTCAGCAAATGATGCAAAGAATTTAAATTGAAAATTGAAATCTCAGAGGACATTTGTTAAATTTGTCAAACAATGCTAAACTTCCATTACTGGGACTAAAAATTCACAGTAAAGCACAAAGGAAGTTCCAATCGGAACTTCTTTGGTGGTTTTCAGTAAAATATATTGTGATTACAAAGGTTGGGTGCGGAGGAGTAAATTTTCTATTGCAAAAGATATTACTTGATAATTTTCAGCATCTTTAGACATCTCAGCCAGCCAACTCTGTGACTCTTATTGTCAAAACAATATGCTAACAATATCTAATAATAGACTATTTGAAATCCCCGCAGGCCAAACCGAAAGAAATGTTCTGTGAAACATTTAATGCATCGTGTCGCCTTGGCTGCGAAAACTGTCAGACTAAGTGAAGAGTTATTAACTGAAATGTTTGATACATTTAGCCGGGGCCTAGGATATGATTTGGGGGGGGGGCGGGGGAAGCATCCTGCAACTTGTTAGTTACACGAACCTAAAGCTAAGATGTTGAAATAATTTCGACGATTAAAAGTATGCAAGGTTCTTTTGCAGTATGAAGTTACATATCAAGTAACATACCCGTGTCCTTTGATGTTCAAATTGAAGCAACCAAGTCTATCAAGTGCAAGCGAATCTGCACCACACTAGAAATCATAAGAAGTGTGATATACATTGATGTAACACAATAACATCAGCAGATTTTGACCGAAAGCGCAATTAGAAGCAATTGGCGATGCCACAAGGCAAATTTTCTTGGCCAATAATTCAAAACAAATAAAGCCGCAAAAGTTGCACTGAAAGCAAATCGTCGTCTTGAGAGCGCGAGAGGCAGGTTTTAAGAGAAGTCACTGGCTAATGACAAAAGAAGAAAGATCAGTCTAAAGATGTGCCGAACGGATTTTGCATAATTGACTCAGAAGAAGAGCAGAAGGTATTGCAGTTCTAACATGTTTTAGAGCTTAAATGAAAAAATTACTACTTAGCTCTTGAATAAGATAAATGAAATCTGGGTGGCAGCTCTTTAGATCTATCTTTCTTCTTTCAGTAAAGGCTCATAATTTCTCTTAAAAGGTACTTTTCGTATGCACAAGGCGACAGTTTGCCCTACTAGTTTCAGAGCAACTTTGCAGTTCAGTCAAAGCAACTGGCAATAATTTTTTCGATAATCAGTCTTTGTTCACTGATTTTAAGTGGATGTGCGAAGTTATCTAATCGTTATTGGCAAAAGTATCGGAAATTATTAGCAAAACCGATCAAGGTCAAAGACCTTATTAAAGAAAGCCTTATTTCCGCACAGCGGCATTTTGCGAACGAGCAGAATTTTACACAATAAAAAGTCGCTCAGCCGTAACTTTCTTTTCAATTCAAACAATATGCTTGCGAGCATAATGCAGTTTCGTGGAAAATAAGGCTAAAGATGCATTCGATCAAAATGTCATGGAACAGCAATGGGTTGTTCCTCCTTTAAGCAAAATCTGACGGATCAAAATACCTGCAACACTATACAAGATGGTCTGTATCTCTCGATCACTGCCTCTACAGTAGGTTTGAAAAGCTGGATATATCCTGAGAGAGAAAAAAAAAGGTTTCACTTATAAGAGCACAAACGCTGGTAATGACAGGCACAGGTCAGACGTGATGAATGGCGAAACATGGGCGTATGGTAAAAGTCTGAAATATCACAGACATTTTGATTACGCCATTATTCCCTATGGTTGTTTTAAAGACCTAACGTTATTTTAGAGATGGTTGCTACTCTATTACCATGCGAAATAGATGATGAAACCATGATAGCTAGAAAAACAATTGCCAAACATTGCCTTACACACCATCATCGTAGTTTTACACAAATTTTGCTTCCAAGTTGAGACTTCATTGCGAGTCTTGAGTGGCAGCAGAGCTTTTACAATCACACATGCAATGAAAGGAAAATTATCTTTTTCCACTTCAGAACGAGAATGCTTTTTCAAATAAGTTAAGGCGTAAAAACACAAATTCTCGAATCGAAGTTATTCCCATTCAATGAAATGTGGTTCATATTAATGTTGTCCTTGACACAAAGACATGGATACAGGTCAGCAGGATCAGTAACTGACGAAATTAAAAGCTGGAAGTGTTCTGAGTCACAAAGAGTACTTTGCAAAAAGCCAGAACTGCTAGATAGAATAAAATGTGAACCTACGGTTGACTAACCGAAAAAAGGTCAAGGCTGACGAAAGACTTTTATAGAAGTAGAAACCTCGTTGTGAGGCAAAAAGGATTCAGTATATCAGCGATTATCAACGAAAACAAAGCCGATACTGTAAGAACACAAAAAATTGGTCCTTAAACATTTTTGTATAAGCCAATTGAATTCATAAAGAAATTACTCTTTATGGGAAACATTGAATATCCAAGAATTCCTTTACATTTTAATTTCATTTTATGACACTTATACAGGTTTAAAAGGTGCATAACTATGTATGTTTTTCAACCTGACCTGTTAAAAAAATTAAAATACATACCAAAACAGAAGAATTACTGAGCTAACCTAATTTACAATATCATACAAAACTAAGGCAATAAAAGAGAACGTAAAAATGAAATAAAAGTTATCCCCGACTTTAGCAGTACTTTGAAAGTTTTCAGGGAGGGGGGCAATTTAGTAGCTCTTTCTAGGCTGTCCCACAGTTTCTGGGCTGTTCCACAGTTTCACAGGGAGGGGGCCAATCTAGTAGCTCTTTCTAGCCTTTCTGGTTGGGTATGAATAAAAGCTCACTGCATTGTGGTCGAAAGTGGCATTGTATTGTGGTCGAACACACACAAAAAAAGACCACGTAAAAATTCAAAGGACTTCTAAAGTGATGGCGACGACTCACGTACTAGGCCATGAGTCACTGAATGTGGTGTAGAAAATACGCTTTGTAGGTCCACATTTTGTACAGCCTTGTTTGCCTTACGGTAAAAAAGCAATGTTATCAGTATTGCAAGGGAATTTGCTTCAGTCATGGCTGGAGAGAAGAAATGGAAATTACAAGCTGCCTAGTAAAGGATCTCAACCAAAGGATAAAAGGCTTTTGCTTAGGGGCCATTTTCGTCCCTGTCAACGGATTTTGCCCGGTTAGGGGGGACGGGGTCTCACCTGAATCCGTTAAGATTTTCATTTTCGGAACAAAAATTTGATATACAAACGATGCTATCAAAATAGGAATTTAAGATAATGAAGAAGCTGCTTCCATTGTAATTTTACCAAAACTTCAACGATTTACATTACTTATTCACATCTTTCTCCAAAACAAATCGCAAAGTGGTTAGACCGAGCTTGATTATTGTTTGTTTGCTTGTTTGTTTGTCTTTGTTTGTTTTTAATTCATTCTGAGTGGGCTTGTCAGGATTTCTAGCTACTGAAAGCTAATAGAATATAGAATAGGTATTTGCTGGTATAGGCAACTTTGACAGTAGGCAACATTGACAGGAGGCAAAGGGTTTATCACTTAAGTTGGGCGGAAGGATTTGGATCTCAATTGACAAAATCTGCTGAGGAGGACGAAAGTATTTTGTAGATGATTCCTTACCTTGATCATCGATACCATCTTTTAGAGGAACATTCAATGAATAGAATTTCCCATCATCGGCGCCAGATTCGTACATATCACCTGGAAAGAAGGTGAGAAATACAAATATAACCTAGAAAAGCCATGTTATTGAAATAACGATGGTGTTCATGCACATTGGATTGAAGGGGATGATTCGTGGTAATATCAGCATAAAAATGGAATTCAGCAAAAATCAATATAAGTTTAAGGGCAAGATGATCCCGTCTGGCTGGGATATCTCGCCCTAGCCAGGATACCTCACTTTGCCGGGACGTTTTCTTCTGTTTCTGTTTCCCCGTAGGCATTGAGTGTTTCAAGACGCCCAGGGCAGATAGAGGTAAAACCGCTTTTCATGCAAACTGAAACTAGGGAATTTCGCAAAGTCAACTTTACCTATACTTATACTTACAAAGCTAAGAGAACAAAATAAAGATCACAAAGATTCTTCAACCGTTCAGGTGTCAAAAAAATTTTGAGATATTTGGACTATGGGCATACCAAATACTCTCAGTACAGCGATTTTTCAAACATTTGAAACTTGTTTCTTCCAACTGATCTCTCAGTACCGTAAAAGCTCTATTAAGCCCCCGAGAGAGCTTATTTCATCTTGGACCCCCCGGAAGTGGGGCTAGAATTAGAAGGGGCTTATTAGAGAGGGGGACCTATTCAAAAATCATAAGACGCAGATATATGTGATGACTTTTTAGTTCTTTTACGCTTTACTTTGCGGATTCAACATACAATTTGGCGGGTCTAGTACATATAGGTTTGATACAGTTTCACTCTAAGACCATATTAAACCCAACATGCAAACTTGCTTAGCAAACTAAGTGGAAATACTTTGCAACTTTTAGAATACGATATAAATGGGGGGAGGCTTAACAGAGAGGGGCTATATAGAGCTTTTATGGTATTTGCATTCATAAATTGAAGTCCCATCCCGCCTTTATCAAGGTGCAGACACCTATTGTCTGGCTGTAAACCATCGACTGACACAATGACTCCCGACTTGTGTTAGGCTGCATTCACATTGCACAATCTTTTGTAAGTTCTTAAACGTTCGTGCAGAAACTCGCAATACTAATTCCTTACAGTGCTCAGAATGCAAAATATTTGCATGAAGAAAGAATCTTGCTCATGCGAAAAAGTACCGGGTGAGCCAGAAAAAAGTCCCTACTTTTGAAAATTCATAACACAAAGACTACTTCACAGATTTGAATCATTCAAATTCTAGTTAAAAGACGAAAGATAAAAGTTTTCTTGTGATTTTTCTCGTTGTCTCAAGAGCACTACAAATATAGGTTAATTCAACTTTGCAAAAAGTTCATGGCTGCAAAATGACTGAAAAATGGCCTAAAACATCGATCAATTCATAAATGACTTCTCGCACAGAATAATGAAGGAAATGCAACTTCTCATGTGTGAGAGATATCCTCTAGGCATTAATTGCCTTGGGATTGAAAATCTTTCGTATATGTTTGAAAATCGATGTCTTATAACTCTTGAGGGGGGTGAAAAGCCCATGGCCTATTGTTCAATTTGAATAGAGCGCTTACGATTTGATCAATATTGTAGGCCCCTTTTCCGTCATTATGCAGCCATGGAATTTTTGCAAAGTTGAATTTACTTCTAGTGCTGGTAGGACAGCGAGAAAAATCACAAAAATACTTTGATCTTTCGACTTTTAACTAGAATTTGAATGATTCAAATCTGTGAATTAGTCTTGGCGTTATGAATTTTCGAAAGTGGGAGCTTTTTTCTGGCTCACCCGGTAGATGACTCACGCGTGCAAGCGTGATGTATTGTGAGCTTTTCATTTAAGAAGTAAAAAGCGACCTGTTATATGGGATCTAAGAGAAGTATCAATCTGAATGGGAAAACGCAAACAAAAAAGCATATCTACGCAAGCGAAAGCATGCACGCAAAAACAAGCATCTAACGTGAACGCAGTCTCATGATAAAATCAACAGAGAACTTTCAGACCACCCGATGGAAGCTCCATCCTGGTACTGTTTAAAACTTTACTAAACAAACTTCTCGTGAAATGGGTACACGGCACAAGACAAACGAATGAGCTAACATGGTTTCACCATACCTGTTCCAGGAAAGAACATGTTTCCGTATTTGTGAAAGGATAGAGTCATCACACGATCTGTCAAGTAGAATGCTTCCTGCAAAACAACGATGTACGGCATTAAATGAGGCAGTCAGTTTGCTCTCAAATTTACAGGGTGTCCCTCAAAAACTGTGCCCTATTTTTGAAGCTTCTGTGAAGGAGCTGCAGCCTCAAAATTGTCTCAGATTTTCCACAGCTGCATAAGTCAGGCTTCGACCAAGAGTTTGAGACTTTATTTGAGTCAATCTGACAAGTGGTGACTGATATATGGCAGAGGAAAGGCAAAATAAGTGGCACTTCTATTGTTCTCTGCAATGTCAATATTTAATGAATTTTCAAAGAAAAGGCTCTGGTATCCTATTCAAATTTTTCCTAAATCTGTAAACGGGTTGATATCGTTACGTTTTTGAAGCAACCAATCGTCTTGCATTTCCTTTGCTATAAACCAGCAATCACTTGCCAGACTGACTCAAACAAGGTCTCACACTCTACGTCGAGAGCTGAAGCCTGACTTGTTCAGCTATGTAACAATGAAGAAGACTGAAGATGCCACTTCTCTACGGCGGCTGGCACACAAACTGATAACAAATTTTTTGGACACCTTGTACAGTAAAACCCATGTATTAAGAACCTAGTGATTAAGAATCTACAGGCATGGGTAGTTAGACACCAAAGTTATGTTTTAGTGTTTATGCTACTGCGGAGGAAAATTAATATATTTCTGCTGGAGGAAGTTTGAATTTTACGTTAGCTCCTTCGAAGTAGCAAATAGTTTCATCCTCCGCAAAAGAACAAAGTGGCACTAAAACAAAACTAAGGTGTCTAGCCATTCATGCCACTGGCTGAAAGTTTTGAAGTTAGAACCCTATTATATAAGAGCCCATTCAGCCTGCAATTTGTCATTGGTTCTCATTTGCAGAGAATATCAACGTGAATCAAAATTCCAGTTGCTCTAAACCTGTAGAAACTGATAATTCCATATGTGGATATTGCAAAAATGCTCTAAAAATGCACTACTAGTTGCCAGTTGTCATGTTCAGTATTTCAAGTACTTCTGTTTCACTCTTTCAAAGCTTTTCACTGGATTACATAAAATTTCTGATTCTTCTATAAACTTCTGTTGTGAACAAGAGCTCATCAACTCAAGTGTTGTGAACTGACAGTAAATAATAGGCTTGAAGCTTGAGTCTGAACAAAAGAGAGTCCCGAAAGGCGTGAACAAAATAAAAACCAATTTAAGAACCGGAACAGCCTCATTTCCTACTCAATACCTAAGAAATAAGAACCTAGTCAGGCTGACATGCAAAATCGTAGCTTTTTATATGCGGGTTTCTACTGTACCGGGCGAGCCAGAAAAAAGCTCCCACTTTTGATAATTCATAGCATCGAGAGTACCTCACGGATTTGAATGATCCAAAAGCCAAAAGATCAAAGAATTTGGGACTTTTCTCACTGTCTCAAGAGCATTAAAATATAGGTAAATTCAACATCACAAAAATTTCACGGTTGCAAAATTACTGAAAATGGCCTAAAACATTGATCAAATCATAATGGACTCATCGCACAGATCGATAAAGAAAAAAGCAATTGTTCATGGGTGAGAGATATCCACTGTACATTTCTGGTCATCAATGGCGGAATATCTCTTACAAGCTCTCATGCATCAAACTCTGATGATGATTTCGACATTCTATCAATCTATCTTTCAGACCTTATAACTTGAAAGGTTCATTAACTTAATTAACTAACAGCATGTCAAGACATGAGTTAAGATAATGAAAATGTAAAAGTAAATATTAAAAAATGCAGCGGAAGAATTGTCTGCCCATGAAGTCAGTGTCTTCAGCGACAAAACAAGAAGATTTATAGGGCATCCAGATTTACATCTTTGATTTTTCACCATCCTTATTGCATCAACGAATAGATAAGCAATGTTTGTTTTGTGTGTAGTGCGTCAATTGGCATGCATAACTAAGCATCTTCCAAGAGACTATGAGAGCTGCCCGACTTTGTAGCTTTCACAATTTCCTTAACCCTGAATCTCATTCAACCCTAATTCATCGACGCCTATCGGCGACCATCGCCATAAGCTCAGAATTAAATAATGTTGTTTCTAGAACTGATCGGCGATCATTGCCGATGCTTCCTGTCATTGTCAAGACAACTAATTTCTCATGAAAACATAACATTGGCGAGGTTCGGCGATGAATTGCAATTCAATGAAAACCTGGCCATCATTGTATAAGATGTATGCAGAAAATTTCCTGAGAAAAACATTGGAACATAAATACATCTTTTCAACTAACAGCCTCGTCTTCAAAGTTTTTTGAAAATTTTTTAACACGAATTCTGTGGCCCCAGACTTGGATTCAGCACCCGAAGTTTGGTCTAAGTGTAAATTTTTATATTGCTGGAGTTTGAGATTTTGATTTTATGGCTATAATAAATATGAGCAGTCCACGGCTCCCTAAAAAGCAGTCCATGACCCCCGGAAAGGCATTTCTCGTGGACTGACGGGACTACAAAGCCTTAATAAGTAAAATTAGATAAAGAAACGAGAATTTATAAGGGATCTGACCGTGAAAATCGTTCGGGTATAACTTTACAGCCCTAAACACTATTCGCGGTCAAATCCCTGATAAATTTTCACCTTTGTTTTTGTCTTAGAATTGAAAAAGCTAGCAATAAGGTTATAAAAACTTGCAGTAAGACTAAAGTTTGGCGCTGAATGTGAATCTGACGTCAGAATCTTCATATGAAGAAAATGGAAAAAATTTGCTAGATTCCAAAAAAACGTGTATTTTGAAGGTGGAAATGAAACGCTCGTGATATATAACAGCAAAGAAGAACCGATAAAGCTGTTACGTGATTATCTTACTGTTAAATATCTGTTAAATATCTTTCTTAAAATAGCTCAGCGTTGTTCTTCCTCATGAGATCTTGCAGCACTGGTAAAGCAATCAGACTTTTGCTGATTCTAAAGCTACTGTAAAATATTTGAAAAAAGGACAGCTACCTGAACTCCATCTCCATGATGAATGTCAATATCAATATACAATACTCTCGGATGATATCTAGGATGAAACAAGGAGAAAATTAGTATTCGTAATAAAATTAGTATTTAGTCTGCGTGTCAGAATACTTCTTTAATTCTGACGTTTAAAGGTCATCTGTCCATGCAAGTACAGCAGCTTTGCGGGAGGCATGGCAATTTCACGTGAATTGTCATGTGATCACTTACACACAAGCTTTCAATTGCTAGTTCTTATCCAAGCCAAGTGATGACTTACTTGCGGTTGCTTTTCCAGATATGAACCACAGTGGGCAGCCTCGCTATGAAATTTGACTTTGAGTTTGCATGTGATCAGTTAAATTCTACATATCACAGTCTGCTGCTTGAGGTTTCTTCGTCAGCGTCTTGTCATCATATTTTGACAATGTGTATACGCAACTGTACTTACATGGACACATTACCTTTAAATTTCTCTTTTCAAAATTCGAAGCTCTCTTTTATTCTAAGACTTCTAAAGGAAAAGTTTTGAAAAAATTTCAACGCATCCTAATTTCTAAAGTTTTCGAGAAAACATTGAATACTTGCTAAGAATAAGATAATTTATGAATAATATGGTAAAAAGCAGAAAATTTTCACTCATCTGATTTACGATTTAGGAATTTGATAAAGTGACGTCAAATTCACGAATGAATTGAAATAAGGATGCGTTGTAATTTCGAAAAATATAACAGATGACTTTTGAAAATCCAGCCATAAAACCATACCAAAGTAGATAAATTTCCTTTCAAGATCTCTACTTCAAAGTGATAGGTCACAGAATTTTACGACAACCTTTTCAAATATTTGGAACCTGTGCTGACTTGACTGATATTTAGAATTATTACATGAGTCCTCAATTTTCGTTCCACTTCCCCCAAACGATTCTCACACAATACCCAATGACTATAACAGTAAATAACAATTCAATTCAATGGAAACTGAGACGAATATCATCCGTGTGATAAACAATTAGATATCAGGATTATGGGCAATACGATTGGCTGGCTTCCTTCTAAAATTTTCAATCCAAAATCGGTTTACAATTTTGTTTGTCAAATGCTAGCCTCACTCAACAAGGACTCTCAAGTTACTCTCAAGTTACATCAATTCATTGAGTTGAATTTTTTTGTTCCTGTCGCTCCAACGAGGGCCTCATTTCGCTAGAGCTGAAAACGGCCAAAAATGTCAATCGGCGACGAGTTTCTGTCGCCTCGTCGTTTACTGATCAGAATGTGGCTTAGAGGAAGGCAATTTTGGCTATTATGGTAAGAATGAGCTTTTGCCGAAGTACTGATACCCAGTATTTGTACAGCAGTCCTAGAAAACTGATTTCTAGGGAATTTTAGATCTGGTGGACGTGAGAAAAGCAGCAGGTGAATAGGTCCAATTGATCTTTCACCAACATTCGAAAAAAAGATGACTCGAATGACAGATTACATCATAGTGACTATAATTACACTGAAGAAGATTTTACACTGAAGAGCACTGAAGAAGATACGTTTGATATAGAACAGCTGTGTCTTTCTTAAATTTCTTTCTGTTTCATTTTGGTGATAGTTTGAGTTTGATATGACTATGATTACATCAACATTTCGTAAAATGTTCGAATGTACACAATAGTGATCGAAGCTCCAACGACACTTAATCGAACCTTTAGTAGAACAACTAAATGGTTTCATATCGAATCAGTACGAAGCGAATCCATTTCTACAAGCGTTGGGAAATGAGTCGTAGTTGTAGCGTCATCATTTTAGGCAGAAAGCAAAATTACGATATGTAATAGAGTCCAGTCAAATGCATTTAATTCAATAAGGTGCTTAAGCATGCTTGTTTTAACAGCATTTGAAACCAGTCAAGTACCGGGTGTCCCAAAAGACAGATTTGGCTTTGGGATTGATCGAGCGAAAAAGTTAGCTTTAATCAATGCCTAATCAATTTCAGAATGTTACTTGAGAGTTAACTTGAACATAGATCCTATGATGTCCTAGCATCAATGACATTTAAGAACTTCATCACGTGATTAAGATAATATAAGTCCAGTTGATATGGAGTAAGATTATAATTTTCAGTATTAGAGTTCAGATATAGTTCGGTTCGTATTCAAAGTATACGCCATGCGTTCTTATTCAATCGCGGTCTATATGGCACCTAAGTGTCATCGAAACACTATAGATCCGTTGTTTGTTGTAATTGGTGCTTTGAAAGTAGTGATCAGCCCGGTAGTAGTGATCAGTCATTAAGACGACATTGATAATGCTGGACTCTAACAAATCTGTTTACTTTTTCAGGAACCACTGGTAGATATTTCTGCTTTATCTGTTGCATTAAAAAATGTATGTAAAAACTCACTTGAGAAGCTCCAATATTGCGATCACGATATCATTGACATAGCAGAAGCCAGATGCCTGAAAAAGAAAACAAATCGAGTGAAAATAACAGAAGCACGATACAATGAAGGGTGAAACTTTTGCAAAATGGCCAAGACTTCAAATCGAATTCATTTTAGACATATTTCTGTCATCGGTCGTGACATGGGATTGAATTTGTGGGAATTTGAACTTTTGATTCTTCTTACAAACCTTTCGAACCTGGTTATATTCTGTTTTCTACCGGGTGAGCGGTGAGTAAGGATGAAAATCCCTTTTCGAAACGTCACTTATTCCTAGATATCAAGGTAAACATACCATAGGAAAGTGCATCATTCAACAGTCAAAACTTTCGACAGACTTGCCTACTCCAATCCTGACATAAAACAGGCTCCTCACTGTTTTGAAGATCTGAAATGCCTGTAAATCGATCCCAGTTTTTGACGACTTTTTGAAGATCTCAGGCATGCCCTTTCATCAAAATCCTTAATTTGCAAAATTTACCAAGCCGAAGAAATTGTGAAAAGATACTCATAAATTAGGCTAGTCTTTTAGCGACAGAACAACATTTGAAGCATTTCCATCGGCTCCTTACTTATTTTCTATAACAGATTGCGCCGGGTCATTTTCTTGGGTCACAGGGTAGTTTATCAGTGATGAACTAGGTTTATCATGTTTATGTGATTTTCGCGTGCCATAGGCTCCATCTTTACTTTACTTTATTTACTCAATCTGTACCTTATTTTATAATTTCAAATTTCTGCAGCTTCTCATGAGACGTTGCGAAGAACTGCAAAATTTGTTGGGATACGAATAGGCTAAGTTGAGAGCCTCGAGGAATCCCCCAAAAAAGGGCTCCAGATCGCATGCGTGATAGCGATTTATGTCAATCACAAAATATGCAAATTAGCTTGACCGTTGAGAAAAAGAGAAGAATACAATAGCAAAGTTGCGCATGACAGTGTGTGCCCCACCGACCGTTGATTCGCCCTAAACGAAGCTGAATCACAATCGGTCAAAACAATAGGGTCACCACTTCATCTCTCCAACAAAAATTGAAAAACACTCACTTCAAACTTTTTCGCATGGTGAAGGCCACCGGCCCAGTTGAGTGCAATATCACAAGCCTGAAATGTAACAAATTTACTTGTTTAACTTTCTAGCTGAGGATGAGACAAGTTTTCCAAGGAGACTGCTTCAATAAAAATTGATCCCTGATTCTAGGAAGAAAAGAGGAACCGCAATTCAAAAATCGCTTAATATGATATCTGAGATACAACAAAAGGCTGCTTGGGTGCCCGAAGAAAGTGGAAGATGGCGAGAAGAAGTAATAAAATTGCTTAGGTCACATTACTGTATTTTACCCTTGCGATGGGCATTGCTTCACTTTCTTGTAATTTACTTTCGTCGTCAAAAATTTGGTAATATTTCACTTGACAATTTGACCGTGATCAAATTTGACTTGACAATACTCGACATCGCTCGACACCACTTTATATCAATAAACAAGGTGGTTAAACGCTCTCGACATTCCACACAAAACAAATGTCGAGTGCTATCGAGTGAAGAGTAAAGAGCGTTTGGGTGGGGCTTGAGCTACTTTAAAAAAGAAAAATAGCTAAATTACAGCTAATTTTCAGGTCTACTTTACAAAATCCTCAATCTCTTGAAATAGATCCAATAAAAGTGTAAAAACAGAATCCTGCGAATGAAAGTCACACTGCACATTAATCTCGCTTCATCTGGGTCTTCACAGTGCCTAGGGTCTTCTAACAGAACGCTTTTCCAACTTGTATAATTTCAAGCCTGGTTAACCTTGAGGTGGTTGCTTTGTGACGAAATGGAGACCTTTTCTTTTTAACCAAGATATCAAATCAAACAGTTTTTCCAGGAAAGTATCGGTATTTCTTCAAAGTTTCCATGGAGAGTATGAACTCTCATTGTTCAACTTGTCCCACAAATATACTGGATCTACCACAGCCAAAAAAGGGCTTACCTTATTATTCAATTTGGTAGCTCCTTCCAGAGATGCACCAGTATATATTGAACAGAAGTCATACAACCCAGGAAAGACAGGACTGAAAGATAAATAAAAATAAGATGTTTGACTCTCTTGGTTCTAGAATGGACTATAGAATGTATTAGTAGAAACTGCCTTGGGTGAACAACGTGTCAAGAGTTACCTTCGTGAGCTTACTGGGACTCTTGTTAATTCATTTGATGGAAAATGTGACCACGATTCTTTTCTAAATTATGTGAAATCGATTGCAAGCTTCAGAAAATGGTAAGCACATTTAAAAATATTTATCTCTTCATTAATCAAGACCCATGCTTAAGAAACTGTCAGATGTTGAGATTTGAATGATTCAAATTTTAGTTAAAAGGCGATAGATCGAAGAATCTTTGTGATTTTTCTCGTTGTCTCGCGGGCAATAGAAATATAGGTAAACTGAACACTACAAAAATCTCATGGTGCAAAATGAGTGAAAATGGCCTAAAAAATTGATCAAACCATAAAGGAATCCTCGCATAGATCAATAAAGAAAATGCAATTGTTCATGGGTGAGAGCTATCCACTCCACATTTATTTCAACGGGCTGACAATCTTTAGAATTTATTTGAAAATTTCGTATAACTCTAAAGAGAGGTGAAACGCCCATTGCATATTGTTCTGTGTACAGAGAGTCCTTACAATTTGATCAATGTTTTAGGCCCTTTTTCAGCCACTTTGCAATCATGAAATCTTTACAAAGTTGAATTTACCAATACATGTAGCGCTGGTAAGATAAGGAGGAATAATCACAAAACTGCTTCGATCATTCGGCTATTAACTGGAATTTGAATCATTCAAAATAAAAAGGTACTCTTGGTACTACGAATTTTTAAAAGCGGTAACTATGCTTACAATAGCAGATATATCGGACAAATTGCTTTTGAGGCAATATCTAAGCCTGAATAAAGAGAATTCAAAAGCATCAAGAAAGAGCCTAAAGCATGAAGAAAGTCAGTGAAGAAAGACAATTAACAATATTCGCAATAACAAACAGTTTTATCAACAGTTATCAAACGGACAAGAATTTGAATCGATAACTCCTCATGGAGGCTTTCTTGACGGTGGGGGCTTCCTTCGCAAAAATACTTTGGATGGGGGCCTATTCGAAGACTTATTCGAAGGGGGGGGACTTATTCGAAGGTAGCGGCTTATTCGAGGACTTATGGCAATAAATTTATAGATGATATTCAGTGAGGAGCAACCAAACCAACCAGTCTTCCCCGACGCTAAACTTTGCAAGGGATCCAGTGAACTCACTCATGTTCTTTGAGGTGACCCTGAAAGAGAGTAGTATAATTAAACATCTGCCATCTTTTAAAGGGGCTTTGCTGTACAAGAATTTTTAGTAACCAAAGATAAGATCAGGCAGCCAATATCACAAATCCAAATGACAAATTCCTTTGGATCAAATAGTGTTGAGTCTCCTGGGCCTCAAATATGGAATGACTTGCCAAAAAACTGAAATCCGAAGGAAACTTGAAAAGCAATGGAATGGTTCAGGACGTACATGCAGTGCCTGCTCTGTAGTTTTGATCTTATTCAACAGTTAGTTTTGTATGAATTTTAATATGAGTCGATTTAGATTAGTTAACTTTGTAAATATTGTATATGATTGTTAGCTATGTAAATACTGAATTGAAATAAATAAACAACAACAGCAACTCTAATTTCTTATATTCCAATAAAAAGTTACATTGACATGTTACTAAATAGTCTACTTACAAAATTTCGCTACTGACCATTCTAAATATAAAATTACTCTGCTAAACCACAAGAACGATACCGCAAGGCGCAAAGACCTGTGTCTACCCTGCAGCCGTAACATAAAAGCCAAAAACTACTAATGTTAAAACGAGAAAAAAGAAAGAAAAACCAAACAATATATGTAATTACAACAACAGCAAGTTGCTAAAGAGACTATGTTAGTTGAGAAGCTTATGATGGAGTCTGAGATATTCTTGGTGGATAAAAACTTAAAGTTAGAAAAAGTACGCTTTAATTCAGGTCATTAGGACGGTTCTTATCAACATACAATAAAACTTGTAGCAGAGCCTTGTTCAAATTATTAAGATATCCATATGGTCGTAACAGAGAAAGACCTCCCGCGAGATCTCTTCGTGGGCAAAGGAAGGGCAGAGTAACAAGAAGTTTTCCATATCCTCGATGCCATCGATCAAAAGGCACAATAGGTTTATGGTGTCCCTAAAGTTATGCTTAAATTTGTGAAAGTTTAGTGTGGTGAGACCCACCCTCAATTATAAAAGGTGGGATAAATCTATTGGGCCGCAAATTCCAAACATGACTTGGCAGGGGGTCTGATGATTGAGCGAAATTTTTTCCTAAAAACAGCAATCGACGGTGCAAGTCTAATTTAGGGTCAAGTTCATTCAAATAAGCAGTGAGGATAGAAGCTACCTTGGAATGTTTCTGTTCTTGCCTTTATTCGCTCAATGACATCTTGGTTGCGAAGGCAGTATTGCAACGGTTGTTGATGTGGAAGTGGATTCTTAATGTAAACTGGGCTAAGATATTCAGAATCTTGGAGAACAAAGTAAGGCCTCTGCTCCACCTTCAGCGACTTAGTGATTCCCATCCAAGTTCTGTGTATAAATTTTCTCGCGATAATCCTCTCCATGTTCCCGTAATAACTGGCGAGGGGCAAATCACTTCTCAAAATGGCGTACGTGATTTTTGTGATTTTGAAATCACATGACTTTTTTCTGTGATTTTTTGTGATTTTAGTTATTTTTAGTGACTTTTTCATGTGATTTTTCAGTAAGTTTTCAGTAGTTTGTAATTTTTGGTGCTTCCTATGTGTGATAATTTCGTGATTTTGTTATTTTTGTATGTGATTTTTTAGTGATTTCAAGGAAGGTGTACGAAAAAAAATCAGTGATTTGCCCCTTGATAACCGGAGCAGAAGAATACTGAACAGATTCTAATTTTTCCACAAGGCTTGGTAATGTGACGTTACTTCTAAAATCACGCACTTTTAGCAGAATATGGCAAAAAGAATCCCCATAGTCTAGATGGAGTCTTACATAGAGATTGTATAATTCATTTGGTGTTTGCATGGGCAAATACTTGGAGAGATATCTCAGCAAGCCAATACCCTATCTTGTTTAGAAATAGCACATATGATATGAGCAGTAAAAGAAATTTTGAATCCAAGATAAACCCTAAGTGCTTATGATCATCGAATCTAATCACTGGTATATTGTTAAAGCGAATTTCTGGATGTTCAGCTTCGATTCGTTTCTTGGAAAGAATTAATTCAACAGCTTGCTTTTTTCGATCTGGGTTAATTGACCTTCTCCAGCCGTGAGCCCAATGCCTTATTAACTCCAAGTCATGGTTCATGTCCGCGGCAGCAGCAATGGTATCTTGGACCACTGTAAATAACGATGTATCATCGGCGAAAGGCATGACGTTGCACTTCAAGTCAATCGTTGTACACAAGAAAAACAAGGACCCCAGGACAGAACTTTGTGGTACCCCGGCTGAAACATCTCCCTAAGTGGAGCATCGCCCGTTTCCGACGGTTCTCTGTTTTCTATCCTTTGAATGGAATAGCCTTCCTGCTGAGTCTAAGACGGCATCCTCCCTGGGTAGTTTCGAAAAATCAATACATGGTTGATTATTTCCTTTTTTATTGTAAATATCATTTAGTTGTAAATAGGTTTTTGATATTATGGGTTCTTATTTTCTAGCATTTTAATTGTATATTGTAATTAGTTTTTATTGGAGGGCCCCTTGAAAAACAACTTCGGTCGAAGGGCAACCCTCCCTAAACAGCTCAAATATGAAATATGAAATATGAATAATGAAAAGCAATTTTCTTAAGATACTACATCACTTTTATCAAATGCTGTAGAGATATCGAGATAAACAGAGCGAACAACAAGAAGGGGATTGCAATCAAACGCTTTAAAGATTGTATTCGTTATGGAAATTATGCGGTTAACTGTTGAATTTTCCGGGACAAAAACCTGATTGATTTGGGTTGAGTAACTCACACGACACAAAATGAGAATAAAACGAATCGTAAATGAGTTTTCCAAGAATTTTCCCAAAGACTGGAAGAATAGAAATTGGACAGTAGTTCAATTTCAAATTTCTCATCCTTCTTATGCGCAGGCACAACATTCGCATGCTTCCATATTTTGGGAAACATACCAACAATCAAACATTAAGTGAATATTATCTTTAGTGGAGCAACCAATGGAGCATCACTTAGTTCTATCATTTTTACTGATATTCCATCAAAACTGCGTGCCTTATTTGGACTACAGCCTCTTATGATATTCAGTATATTTTCATCAGAGATTACAAAGTCAATTATTAGAGTAGTAGCTGGTAAGGTTTGTTTTGGAATTTCACTCCCCGTGTCAATCGTCGCACACTGAAGTATGAAGTAATCAACGAATTGTGCCTTTTCTTCTATAACGAATAAAACGTTAAAATACAAAGAACTAAACAACTCAAATCTATCTACTGTTGAGATGGAGGCGAAAAACATAATGATATCAAGTCGCCTCCAAATTCAACAGTTCAAATCAACAGCTAAATTACAAGAAAATTATAAATTACACAACTTAAAGAACTTTACTTTAACGAAACAATATTAAACATACAAGATAAAGAATTTACATATATCATTGTAGTCCAAGGCCATGTTTAAGGGGCTACTCCGCTCCCCACCCCAACGAGTGCAAAGAACCGGCCCCGAATCCCCCCAAGCAACCATCAGCCGCTACCGGGAGCCCATCGACCCTCCGAAACCCAGGAACGAGCGCTCCACAGAATCCTGAAAGTCCGACAGTGAAGTCCGTACCTTTCAGTGAAGTCCGTTATGAATAGCCCATTCTCAAGGAATGGAAGGATGATTGGAATCTTAGCCTTGTTTAATACAGTGTTGATTAAGGACCGACATGTTTTGCTGGATGTTCCAGGACTTGCAAGAGTTTTCACTGCCTTGAGAAAGTAATTGCGTTTGGCATCCTCAATAAGTCTGGAACCTGTCGATATCATCTTTTGCACTCTTTCAAGCTTTTTATCTGGTTCGTCGTTCCTCACGAACCTTTTATAGGCACCATTCCTCTTCCTAAGGAAGTTCTTGCTAGTTTGCGTTATCCAGGCCAGCGTGCTTGCTGAGATCTAGCCATTTTGACTTTAATTATTGGGTATGAAATTTGAGTAGATGCTTAGAAGAACTTCATTGAGAAGTCTAACCTCTTCATTGGGGCATGCATTTTGTCTCCAGATGCTCTTGCCAATGGAACATTTCGATATACTCTTCATGATAGCTTCAAAATCTGCTCTACTATAACACCAAATCCTGCAGGTGTTCGTGGCAGTGCTATGTTTGAAACGGATAGTTGAGCATAAACGATCTCTTTGGCATGCGCCATAGAATTTCCTCAGCTTAAACTATGGCCTTTCCTCTTATGCTTATACAGGAACTTGGCCCACATTGAAAACGGCACTTCTTTGCTGAAATTCCTCAGCTTAAACTATGGCCTTTCCTCTTATGCCTATACAGGAACTTGGCCCACATTGAAAACGGCACTTCTTTGCTGAAAAGGTAACCCTGTCCAATAACCATACAATTACTAATGGTTATCATCAATATCACTATTTGCTATTAGGCCTTTTCATTGATTGAATACCATCTGGTAGAGATCATAGAAATAATAAGGGAATCACATGCATACTGTATACAAAAAACAATGCAAAAATTTGATAAAATTTACCTTTGTAAGAACTTGATGTAGTCTTCAGAATGGAAACGGCACATGTCATGAGAAGAGGCATGGTATGGTCTATATACCTAAATTTGGAAGAAATTGAAGTCTCCATGTCAAAAACTTGAATGGTGTACACTTGTTTTCAAGAAACAACTCATAGACGTCCTGTGCATGGAATCAGACAAAGGAATTGATTTTTTGCATTCAGAGTAGCAACAACATAATTTGTACATGGATATGAAACCGGAAAACAAAATTTCTAACCTAATTTAGATAACCTTAGGGTCAAATGGGGTAAGATGAGTTGACTGGGGTAAAATGGGAAGAGTTGGTTGCTGGAAAACAGTATACCTGGAACTGATGAATCACCATTCACTGCATCACAGAGCGTAGCTCAAGCAGATCTAGCTGGAGGAAAACTCTAAACAAAGATTTTGTAAAATTTATCCAAGTTTCCATCCAACCCATCTTACCCCAGACGTACCCATTTTACCCCAGTAGACCTTATATAAATACACATAGATAATTTGACAATCTTTTCTGGTGTAGACTCTGTTAAATGAAGCCACAAAATGCTGATACAGTAGCTTGTTGCACAAATTTTCTGCTTTCACTGAAGGACACTTTTAGCCATCATTGCAAATAAGGTAGTGTTACATTATGCCTTCACCACAACGGCAGTGGATACACAAGATCCTTTAACTAGAACTACAATGATTGTTTTGATATTAAATTTCATTGCCAATCTAAGTATAAAATGCATATAAAATAGAATTAAGAACTAGACCCTTAAACAGCTTTGCCCCCTAGCGTTCCAACTAATAGTTAAAAACAATTGCAAAGACCCTTATTAACTAGTGTTACAATTTATTGATATACCAAAAACAGACAAAAATTCTTAAAACTTAAACTGAAAAACTTACCTCCATTTTCTTGTATAAGCCATAGTTAATCACTAAATCATGAGTCAAAGCAAGCCGATGTGGTTTCATTGGATGCCCAGGACCTAGGAAAAAAAAGCCGACAATTCAATATCAATAGGAAAGGCTGAAAATGTTGCTTTGATGTTATCATGATGAATCATTCAAAATTTTGCAGTTTGTTATCAATGACTGAGGTCATCACATGTGACATAATCATCTGCAACATAAGCTTCAAGGGGCGTTTTTACGAAGGGCGTATTATTTTGGGCACCTGAAGTCTGTGAAGCAGTCTACTGAAACGGCAGACTTAGCAGAGAAAGACGTTACTTACCAAAAGAATGCGAATTCTGAAAACGGTAGAGCTGGCAGACTTCGCAGAGAAAAATACCAAAGAATGAACATTCTGAAAGGAAGAGAGTTCAAATGTTGTTGTCCAGCCGAACGAATTGAAGCCATTGCAATACGATGTACCTTTGTTATGCAAAGCCCAAGAGAAAAGAATCTACAACAAGGTGTCATTGTTATTTCGAATGTTTTTGAAACTTCATCATTCGCGAAGAAATGTTCTCTGCGATCTTTCATTTGTCTGTCAGCTTCAGGGGCGGGAGGTTACCTACGCCTCGGAACTCTACCGTTTTCAGAAGAGTCCAAAAAATACTCTGCAAAGTCTAGTAATCGCTACCACCCACCCAACCCCTCCTCCGCTCATACTAGTAGCTGGGTGGTAGCAATTACTAGGACTCAACGTAATAAGTCTAATTTGGACGCTCGATCCAAACCTGCCGCAAAGGATCATTGACGTGGTTACTTAACAACAGTTCGATTGATTCGATAGGATTCGATTTGCTACGTCATTCGACGTTACGTATAAAGTGGATCGAAAGATTGTTTACGATCCTGTTGTGATTTACTCAAGTTATGAACGTACGCAAATGTTATCGCTGCTCTCAAACGCTGAATACTCTGCTATCTGCTATCAAAGGAAATTCAATCACGAAAGCGAAAGGAAAGACTGAATAACTCAATCAATCACTAAAGACTTTATTCGAAAGATAGTTCGCTGGCTTTGTCGAATTAGAGTTTCGCAAGATGGTAAGTTCGCTTGATAAACGTTGAATCAATCGGTCGAACATTATTACATTGAGCGTCTCTCTTTTCGGTTCCTGTATGTGACTAACCCAAAAAAGTTTACTTATGGCAAGTTAGGAGAAGTCTTTAGCATCAAATTGTGCATATGCAGTGAAGGGTGCCATTCTGATTCGTGCAGTGTTAGGATTGTAGTGTCCTTGATGAGGAAGCCTTCTAGACAACAGGCCTAATCGGGTGTCGCGCTCTGAAACTTGCACCTAGATACTCGAAACTGTATCAAACTCGTTGCTTGCAACAATAAAAAAGGTTCGCATGCGAGTACAAAAGGTCTATTGCTGATTTTGCATCTCTCGCAGCTTTTCAAAGCCTATTGGCAGGTCTCACCTTCAAGTTCTTTGTTTCGCGTCAGCCAAAATTACGCATTTTGCCTAACCGGGCTTACAAATGGTGGAACTGTTACAAAGCTTCGTCACTGCAAATTTCAAACAACTATCAAAGAGCTAGGACAGTAACTAATAACTCAATGTTAAAGTGCTTTTGCTGCAATCAAATGGTAATTCAAAGTCTACCAGAAATGTCAATAAAGACACGAACTTCCTGAAGTCTGAAGAAAAAATTTCGGCAAAAGTGGCCTAAATTCAAAGGAAACTTTATAAAGCAGTTACTGTTGCTAGGCAGCGTTTCCAGGACTACTAATCCAATCGAGGCAAATGCCTCATTTCCATGATTCTGTTCTGTTTTGGCATTTGGTATGGCAAATAAAAACAATCTCTTTCAGGAAAACAACTGTAACTATCAAACGAAACAACCCAGAATCCTGTTAAACAGTTACAACGAAATTGCGAAGGATATTGGTAAGTTAAAGATGACCATTTCTTGTTCTTAATAAGGTTTCTAAACTTCTGTTGACATCGAGGAGTATTTTCATACCTTCTTATATGAAATACCTTCCTGTGTCGCGCAAAGGGTCTCTATAACTACTGTGTACGTGTGAAAACTCGTCAGATTTCCACACAAAGTATTAAAATATCGTTCAATCCAGTATCATTTTAGATTGCATGCCAGGAACCCATGGCAAAAATAAAACGAAATCGTCTAAAAATGTTTGTTTTCATTTCAGAGAAACTCTTCGCGTCGATCGAAAGATACACAGATGTTTCAAACATCGAGACTATCAAGGATCTTTCAAATAACTTCGAAAGAAAACATTTGTTTCAAAAGGTAAGCAATTCAATGCTTGTTTCTTTTTACACGTGCACGTATTTTCGATCAGGAACTCTATATACTATTTATAAGCTACCTAACTGTTGGATTGACAAAAATGAAAAAGCTGGATGATTAGGCGTTAGAAACTATTTTAGAAAGTTTTCCTATGCAATCTAGGAAACAAGCAATATAGATTCCATTTGATTTCTATTTTTTGGCTTGCACTGACGACAAGTGGGCCATCCCAAAACGGAAAATAAAGAAACTTTCAGCACTCATTAGATGAAAGACAGGAAATCTTCAGGGATGGGCAAAATCTGCAGCTTCATATTCAAAGAATGCGTTCGAAAGCACTTGTCAGAGGAAAGAATTCTTCATAAATTTAACTCTCAGCAATTTAAGTTGTTTTCGAAGAAGTTACACTTTTTCGAGAAACCCATGCTGCTATGCTGAATATTTATAGGGCTTAACTGGCTTCAGTTGCTAGACAAAAGCGCATGTATACGTTTTTTATTTTATATGAAACTAATTTGTAGGAAACTAGTATTAGGATGGCGAAAAACTTGAGAAACCGTAGTACAATGTAGACTCATGACGTAAGTCCCTCTAACTTTCACTTGTTGTTGTTGTTGTTGTTGTTGTTATCGCTTCAGTTGAGCGACAAGTCTGCAGGGGGAGCGAAACAAGAGAATTTTAGAATGAGTCTAAATACGATGTTCGATATTTGCTAAGTAACTTTCTCAACAGCAAAATCAAAGAAAATTGTGGAAAATTGTTATTGACCCTTTATTTTTGGGTAATATTCATAATAATTCTATACTTTGAACCCAAGGAATTTGTTTTCTTCATAAAAATTGTGCTGCATTGGAAGAAAGAAATACCTGGCAGTGGTAGAAACCACTTCCATCCAAGAAAAAAGAAACAAATTAAGTAAAAAAACTGAAATTTTCATGTGAAATTAAGAAACTTTTTAAGTACTACGGGCTAATCCAAGTTTCTTATAAAAGAAAAAGCGTGTATGATCTTATATGTAGGGAAATCTGATGAAAGGATGATAGCGGGAAATCGCAAACAGGCCAAACAATTTCACAAGCTACATCGCAAATAACTTTATGAAAGCAACTGTTATGAAAACAAGGCATCGAAACCCGGGTATCAAAACGGCTTGAAGGGCATACACGTTTTTTCCTTTATAAGAAACTTGGATTAGCCTGTAGTACTAAGAGTTTCTTAATTTCATATGAAAATTTCAATTTTTACTACTATACGTTTCTTTATTTGCTTCTTTTCTCATGGAAGGAAGTGGTTTCTACCACTGCCATTTTATTTCTTTCTGGACATAAAGCACAGTTTCTTTGGGCTCAAAGTATAGAATTATTATGAATATTACCCAAAAATGAAAGATCAACAACAATTTTCCACACTTTTCTTTCTTTTTTTTATCACATAAAATATTAAAACAACAACTGCAACGCAAATATTCTATGGCTGCCATAGCTGGAAAGGACATGATGTCAGCGAGTTCCAACCACGACAGCCACCCCACAATAATTTCAGAATATGTGTACAAATGATTTAATAAAAGAAAGAAAAGCAACTCGAACGGGCGTCTCAGAAAGAGGACCTCCCCCACCTTACTGCACATTGTCAATGAAGCACTCAATCATATCATGGAAACACGACCTTTCAACAAAACAGGGCGCGCCAGGCAACCAAAGCCGATCCCCCGCACGCGCCGAATGCAACACGCGCAAGAGACCGACCCCAATCAACCAGCACGCACCGCCTCGTCGAGAGGGCGCACTGTAGTATGCACACTTTTCTTTGATTTTGCTTTTGAAAAACTTCCTTGGCAACAAGTATCAAACATTATACAACGGTCCCTTATGTTTTTTGCAATCCTAGTAATAGTCTCCTATAAACCAGTTTCTTATAAAATAAAAAACGTGTAGCTATCTTTTGAGGTGTTGCTTGTTTCAAGAAAACCGTTTAAAAAACACGATAATTCAGTCATTTCTCTAAATACCCTTCCTATCAATTCAGTCCATATTTTAGAAGATGTGAAATAAGCCAAATTCAAAATTTTCATGGGAGCACAACGACTGTCAATTATTCTTAAAAACAGACTTCCGATTTCCGGCATTTGTACATGAAGTTGTCATAAAATGTTGACTGAAAGAAGATGATGACTATTTCACTCAAATGAGAAGTCTGGGATTCGAAACTCTCTTATATCTGGTTATTCAGATTTTAGCCATAACTAAGAGTAACTTGACACATCTTAAAAGATAGCCAAGCCTGTCAACTAAACAGTGATGAAATGATTTTCAATAACTGTTTAGTGTATAAGACTACTTATTTTTATAGCTCGTGAAGCTTTGGGTAATCCAAAAAGAAAAACTTCAAAGAATTCCCACAAGGAAGAAATTGCAACTGTTTATTGTCTTTTTAGATCAAGCAGTCAGCAAAATCAATAATGAAGAAACTTCTAGAGCTGTTCTCGAAGGTAAGCAATTATTTAGAGAACAATTTATGAAATGCCGAAAATCATACTTCTCGGGGTAGGATATATTATCACTGACTTGAAGGCAACTGGAAACTCTTCAAATTTCGAATCTGTTTCTTCTAAACGCTGAAAGCCATTTCTAAAAGTCGTTCTAAAAAATTCTGCATAACTGGAGATTAGCTGTAATGACATACATCGGCAGAGAAGTTTTACTGCTTTATCCACATTAGAAGAAAGAAGGTCTTGTGGTGGTGTAATCCTCTGACTCTGCAGCCAGATTAGTCAGGCGGAGTGGGTTCGATACCAGGTAGGGCCCCACAACTTGTGGGTCATGACAAGGATCGCGGAATCGATTAGCGCTTAGCTACTTCTGCGATCCCAGCACTTGGCGCTAAAAACCGCAACTTCATCTTCACCTTCACCGTCTTTGGCACCTCTTTGGAATCAACTAGTAATCATTTGGCAAGCGAAGCAATAAAGGATTTTCTAATAAATGGAATCTTACATTCATTTATTTTCATTTGCTTCAGCAAAATGCCTATATAGCGATGCTCAGTAAATACATCAAAGTAAAGAAAACCTTAGTTAATATAAGCCATTGATAAAAATAGCCGCCCAAGACAATAGGCTACTGATACCTGATAGGCTAGAACTTAGCCGCAAGTGGCTGAAGCCACTTTTGTGCTTAGATTCCTTTAAATGTATAAGAGCGGTACCATGCGTCTGGTGTAGCGGGGAGAGTACGGGGAAAATGGATAGGCAAAACATGTTAATAAAGCTGGTAAAGCTTGATCCAGCTATATCTGTTGGACAGACCCTCTTTAAAGAATCAAATGTAAAATGAACACTTCACGATCTCTCGTTTTTCAGCGATCGACATTGCCCATTTGCCCATAGCCTACCCCAACAAGAGTCAAGAGAGACATACCGGGTGAGTCAGAAAAAACGTGGCGCGTTTGTCGGACTGTGGCGTCGCATTGAGTCTTTCGATCATCGTGAAATAAATTTTTCCAAGCAGCGAACAGTCTAACTTAGATCATAAACCTTTCCCCGTTGAAATCGGTCTCTTAATCCATTTGTTAAGAAAAGATTTCCTTCGTAAGGCCTTGTATGGGATTCTTGCAACCTGATGGAATCTTTGACCAAGCCTCTTCAGCATTTTAGCCTTGCCAGAGTTGCAGGTACATGTGGAATCATCTGGGGATACTGACAAAGTTAAGCTTGGTTCACACTAGCTCGTTTGGGTCGCTAAGATCGTGCAAAATGAACAAAAAGACAGAGACTCAGAGTTTGAATCCTTTGTCTTTTGGGTCTTTCTGCACGACTGGAGCGACTCAAAAGACCTATTTTGGGCCAGGCCTTATGAAATGCGTTGTTGGCAAAAAGTCCCATTGCGATTTATACAGCGCTGATCTGCTTCAAAGAGACCTATTCGCAAGACAAAGAAGTACGCATTATTGATGTCTTTCAAACATATTCTCCACGCAGGACAAGTTATGCTAAGACATCCCAGGGGAGAAAATACTATCCCCTAACAAATTGATTCTCCCCTGATAATACCACGTGTACCTGTAACTCTTGCCAAAATAAAATACAGAAGGGGCTTGGCAAAAGATTTCACCAGTTTGCAAGACTCCCATACAAGGTCTTACGTAGCAAATCTTTTTTAAAAAATACGTGAAATGACCGATTTAGGTGTGGAAAGGTTTATGATCTAAGTTAGATTCTTGGCTACATGCAAAACTTTAGTTCACGACAATCGGGTGACTAAATGCAATGTCACAGTCTGTCAAACGCCCCGCATTTTCTCTGACTCACCCGGTACAATATCCTATAACATGCTGTAAAGAGTATGACCAAATTGATATGAATAATGACACACTAATAATCCATGTATCAATTGAGCTTTAAGATACAGCCGTGACCAAAAGTTAAAGACCGTATTTTTTTATAAACAACGTTTCTTGGTTAACGAAATGGAACTCTGGCACTCTGCCTATTTTACGGTCTTAGAGTTAGTTTAGGTCATCTCTCCATATACAGTAGATTCCGAATTTTGATGTTGTTTTCAAATTTCTGCGCCATTATGCTATGAGGTCACAATGAAATTTATAGAACTTCTCGGAAATTGTAGTGGCTCCGCTGACAAGGCTGTGATCCAAAAATTGTGTTACTCAGCGGGATTTTACATCAGTCAATGCGCAATTCATTTCTATGATCTGTTTGCAAAATATCGAAACTGCATGAAAAACATTGCTTCAGGGAAAATGGTAGCCTTCGGCCCAAGTATTGGCCAAAAGTTTAAGAACATCCTTGCAAAAGCGTGAAACAAATTCTGTGATTATGATGTAAGAGCTTATGATATTTGATAATTCCAAAAATAATGGAATTATTGAAAGTTTGTTCCAACAACTATGCAATTTGTTGCTTCTAACTAAAAATAAAGTGCTGGTCTTAAACTAATGGCTAAAGCTGTGGACTGAAGGCCCTCAACTACCATTTTCCCTGCAGCAATATTTTTCGTGCAGTTTCGGTTATTTGCAAAAAGTTATAGAAGTGAATTGTGCATAGATTGATGTAAAATCCGGCTTGGTAACGCAATTTCGGGTGACAACCCTTGCCAGCAGAACCACTACAATTTCCGAGGATTTCTATAAATTCAAAAAACAACATCGAAGTTCGGAATCTACGAGGAAAGTTGACCTAAGCGAACTCCAAGAGATTCTAAGAGCTTAAATTCTACTTGGCAATATCTGCATTCGTGAGTGAATAAATGTGAATAATAAGCACTAGGATTCTATTTCGTTACGCCAAGAAACATTGTTGATTGTTGACGAAAATGTGGTCTTGAACTCTTTGGCACAAGCGACTGTAGAATCACAATCCTAATAGATTGCTTGTCTATCTTCAGATCGACGACTTCTGGGTGAGCATGGATGTACGTCTCATTGGGAAATGTATCAATGAAATTATCCAGTCTGTTCACAAATTCTACTTAGCAATATCTGCATTGGTATGTGAATAAATATGAACTTTTTTGGATTGTTTAATTTGCTAGGAAAGGCTTGGATCATAATTGGCTTGGATAGACCTTGCCAAAAAAGAACAGCTTCGGGTCAAGCGTACAACGAAAACTTGACCCGGTTCTCAGTGGTAATGCTGCCATATCTTTGCCAAGAATTAGAAAGAACGAAAGATTACCTAGCTAGAATTAAAGGACAGTGCAAAGTTCATTATATAAGATGGCCGGTGCAAAATGTAACGGGGTAACCACTTTTTTGAGTTGTCACAACTGGGTTAACACCTTTTATTAAGCAAATATGAACAAGCTTGAACAGGGCAGTAACTTTTTATGAGCTCAAGATAGGATGAACTTTTAAATATAAATGACTCACCTTGAGGACAGAATTGTAAACCATGCAAGTTGAGAAATGCTTGCAAAGATGTGCATAAATGACACCAAATTTCCTAGTACGTTTCTCGCTAGGAGGATTCATCAGTCATCGGCAAAGACTCTTTTGGAGATGAACTGCCTTTCTTACTTTTTTTGTCTAATTCATCGGAGGTGCTATAGTATTATACAACATCTGTTGTTAATGAATACGGGGAAGATGAATCTTTTAAGGAAAAGGTGACTGGATAGCTGGATATTTTGCAATGATTTCATACAAGGCAAACAGATTCTTTGCGACAATTTCTCTACTCCACTGGCCACGTAATATAATAAATTGTACGCTGTCCCTAAAAAACTTCAGAACTGACGCAAAACTATTCAAGAAACTTTCCTGATTTCATTGATTGTACAAGAAATCCATAGCACAACACACATTAGTTTCACATGCTTTTTTATTACGTTAATTGGAAGGTTGTGGATGAAGCAATGTCTCCATCAAGGCAATGCATGGAGAAATGTCTCCATCAAAGCACAACATGTAAACAGTAACAAGCGTTATATGTTATATGACCCTCAACCCCTTAACACCACTTTAATATCTGAATGCAATCTATTTTCTTCTACAGAAGCCACTCAATATGTCATGGCCAAGGCCAATAGCCAAGATGACAGAGTACCAAAGATTCTTTAAGCAAGATTCCACAAGGAGTGTCATGTGTCTCAAAGATTTGCAAAAGAGACTAGAATCCTCACTGCCAAGCTGCTCACAGAAAACAGCAACAGAAGCTGAGGAATACACAAAACAGTATAAGGGCTTGTTCAAACTTAGGTTTAGAATTAAGGAGCAAAGTTCACGCACAGCTACCGTGGTTGATCAGCATAGAAACACTTCTAAAAACCCAAGTGCATCTATGCAGAAAAAAGCACTCGTTACATTCAGAATTCAAAAATGCACTGCCGATACATATTGTATTGCTAACATAAGTGCAGTGACAGTTGATGACAGCAACGAAAAAAATGCTGCCTCTAAATATGAAATAAATACGTTGGTTAGCGCTTGCAAAGTCGAGAAGGTTTCCAGGAAACAAATGGATAAAATTAATAAGCCAAATGAAGGGGCATCACAAAGCACTGATTTAAACTTTGAGAAGAAAACTAACGTAGCAAAAAGGAAAATCACGGTAGCTGAATACTTTGCTAGAAAGAGGCAAGAAAATGAAATGAAAATATGTCCAGTGAATGAGAATGCAATGAAAAGAAAGAGAGAACTGAGTGAAAATTACGAGAGAAGTGATGACAAAAACTGTTCAAATGACTCTACGGAGGTGCTTGATACAAAAGACTGTGTTGAAATTGCATATAAAAAGACAAAGTTCAGTCCCAACTGCAAATGGTAGCATCTGGCATGGTCTTACTTTTAGATGATTTAACATATAATGTAGATATTTTAGCAGATATTGTAATTTAGTTTAGTTTACAAGATCAATTGTTTGTAATTGTTACTTAGGCGTTTTGGCACGTTTGCCATTACGAGAATTTGAATTCATTGATATGTTGTTGTTTAACCAAAGTTCATTGCTCTCTTGCATACTACTGTAAAGAACTACAATCCTTGCCAAAACAACTTGAAAAAAACTTCATTTTGCTTTTCGTCTGCTTGACAATACAAAATATATCACGGGAAACTTCACACCTTACTTTTTTCCGCGCCCCCTGCCCCCCTGAACAATGTTGGTCCAAGAATATGATCACCAGACTTGAAGGAAAGCGATTCGGCTGCTTGGTTGTGCCCTAACCCACTGCGTAATCACACAAGAAACCAACATTGTAAGGGGGAAGGGGAAGAGAAGTGGGAAAATATGCGATTTTTTTCAAGAGTTTTGGCAAAGATTGTAGCACATGTCTCAAAGAAGACTCCTTTGAAAATTCACTAAAATTTCATTATAAGGCCAATCTTCAAATATCTTGTTCTTGGCAAGGAAGTCAAGGACATTATTCCAGACATAATTGATCTTTTGATTTGTTTTGAAATTAGAGAGATTACCTCTTTTTATGCTGCCTGGTTTTGAAGCATACTGCAAAAAGCAATGATTATTACCAGATCAATTTCCTTAGTATAGTAAACTTGACTGGTCATAAAGTAAAGATGAAACACAAAATACTTCTGCAGACTTGAAGGATAGTGAAAGATTTCAATATAAAGGTATATTATTCAGCAAAATCAGGCCTGAGTTTCTTATAATGCAGTTTCTTAAACGTGGGACTTTACTGTAATTGGCAATTCATTTATTTGACTTAACAGTTGAGATTTGTTTTGTAGTCTTTCCTCCAAAAGTTATTGAATCCACTTTCCGCTCAAATTATAACTCCTGGCCGTACTGTTAAAAAACTTGGCGCTAAAATCCTTTGAATGGCAATAACTTTTGATGATATGTATGATATGATGATACGTTATTGTCTCTGCCCAAACTGATGCTTGGACAAAATAAGGATCACATTCTTAGCAAAGCTTTTCTCAGCAAAAAAACATTTTCCTAGTTTTGTATGGTTTGTGCAGAGTCATTGCTGTTGTAGCTGCTGTTGTTGTTGCAATGCAAACGTTCTTGTAGTAAGTCTGTTCTGTTAGCATAAACAAAGGTAACAGCTCCATATCTGGAACCACTCAACATCTCCCTTACTCAGAAAAATTGCAGGCAGGGCTGCATTTATATCCAATAACTAGAAAAACATGTTAAATATTCAGACCTGATACTTCTGGGTCTGAATATTTCCAAAAGAGATATTTTTGGGTCCAAACTAATCTCTCACATTTTTCACAAGAATAGAAATTTTGAGAATCGTCTAGTTTTGCTTAAGAGCAAAGGGTATAGCCCTCCTTTTTGGCAGAAAAAGCCTCTACACTATGGTTTTTGGCAAAAATAGATAATTCTTCAAAATCCGCATTCCTGCCACAAAGTAAGGTCTATACCCTTTGCTCTTTGGAAAAAATAGGGTATTCTCGAAAATCCCTATTTGCTTCCTGGCAACAATAGGAGATTCTATAAAATTCCAATTTTTACCAAAGAAATAATGTGATACCCTTGCTTTTTTGGCTAAAATATGGGATTCTGGAAAATCTCGAAAGTGCTCTCTAGTCCCTATTTTTGCCAAAAAGGTAAGGCTATAATTGCTTTTCTCTCTCAAAAATCCCTACTTTGCCAAAAGGTGAGGCTATACCCTTTGCTTTTTGACAGAAAATTGAGTATCCTCAAAATTCACCATTTCTGCCCATAATGGGCATTCCCATTTCGCTTTGTTGGCAAAAATGGCGGATTCTTGAAAATCCCCATCTAGCCAACAGGCTTGGCAAAAACAGAGGCTTCTTAAAATCTGTGAACGACTAATAGACAAAAACAACGCCTTACTTCAGTTTGCACATGGACTTGCAACATGTCTCTCTCGTGGCGAAAATGGGAGAAGGACAAAGAGCAAGAGAGACTTTTAATACTTGGAATGCTCATTAATATTCATGAGCTATTGAACCTTGGTTTTGTTTTCAAAATGATGGGTCTGTTGTCAACTGTTTCATCGAAGCTTGAGTGGGCCATTGTCAAAGAACATTGCAGAGCCTCACTCTGTTGTATCATTGTCCATTCTAGGCATATGATTGGATATTGGCTTTTTGCAAAAGGATGCCGACTGGACAGAATCCTGTCCAGCCAACAACGACCCAGGCTACCAAGTATTACAAGTTTCTCTTGCTTTTATTCCTTCTCCCATTTTTGCCACGAGAGAGACTTGTAGCAAGTTCAGTTCAGGGGTCAGCGACAAACAATTTTCATCACAGTTAACGGAATTGGGCCGTTAGGGGGGGAGGGCGTCCAGCTCAAATCCGTTAAAAGTTTTACTTTTGTGACGAAAATTGAAATAATTAATATTTTGTTATCAATCCTTAAAGAATAACTCGTGGCAGTAAATTTTTCAGCACTGCACAACTTAATTTTGATGTAATTGCAATCTGCACAAAGAAGTTGCGGTAGGCTTAGGCCCCAATTCAAGACACATAATGGGCCTATAACAAGAGTTTGTGGGACGTCCGCGACAAGAGAAAATCTAGCTTTAAATTTAGTGGTCCGTTGAGAGGGGGGAGGGGGGGGTCAAGCCGTTAATGGCCCAATTCCGTTAACTGTGACCAAAATTATTTGTTGATGACCCCTTCTTACACAGTCTACAAGTGTCATTGGTCTTTTTGCTTTGCTTCTCATTCTGATTCATTCATTGTTAGCTGACCGTTGTTTCAACTATATAACAATTGTTGGAAACAGCAAATTTTGATTTATGCCTTTGCAAAAATGAAACCCATGCACTTTTCAGCTGTAACTGTTACGCTACAAAAACAGCAAAAAATGAAAGAAAACAATGAGAAACAAGGCCACAAGACAAACACAGCATCCCTATGTATAGACTGAATCATTACTAGGCCTAGAACCCTGACTCACTCAGCACTAAAAAACATTCATCACATTTTGGATCGTGTTGTCACCTACTGAAAAGTGATATCAATGAAATACCAGGGTGCATTCCATGTAAAACCTACGGCGAAGGTACGCCGAGCCCTAAGCTTTCATACGCCCGGTATTTTCAGGGAGAGAGAAGCTGCTAAAGAATCTGAGTACTCAAAATCTGACGATCTTAAGAGACTTTTGTACTGTACTGGCCCAAATTCTTAATTTCTCATAAAAGAAATATGTGTATTATCAAAAGAAACTGCTGAAAGATCAAAGATAACTTCACATTCACCCCAAGGTAGGCAGATTTTCAAATGCTGTCACTCCAAGAATCGATTTTATTGCAGAAATGACGCTGATACGCCGACAAAAAGTCAGGTCTACACCGAAGATCTTCGGGCCTAAGACTTAGGCTAAGTGCATGAAATGCACCCTGGATGAAATATCCTGCTACAAAACAAAAAAGGATAATGAATATCCTCACCATAATGAAAGTTGCCAACATCGGGATCATAAAAGTACGCAACTCTTTGACTTGACATTTCTTAGCTATCTAGATAGAGGCAGGCCCTGGCCCAGTCCAGTTTCTGTTCTAAAAAAGTCTTCTTCTTCTCTCAAACAGCTCTCTCAACTTTCTTTTTCTGGATATTTTGAACCTTCTTACCATGAAAAGGCACCAGAATTCACTAAATTTCACAAGCAAATCTGAATACATAAACTCTATGCTGTATCAAAATATTTGACTTTGAAGAATGCTTGGGAAATGCCCAGCCTTCGACTCTGTTTTTCTTCATGTTCATTTCTTGCCGCCATTTTCTTTCACTAATGCAACAACAACAGCAGCACAGTGTCAATGTCGAAACCGAGACAGAACCAACATAGGCTCCAATTCTTACATCGGTGTAACCTATCGGTGTAAAAAGGTGTGTCTGTGACCTATTTTTCAAATTGAATGGCTTGAGAAAAAGAGTTTGACCACTTTTCTGTGATTCTACTGTTAGACTTTTCAGAAATTTTGAGCATTTGTCAAAATTGCAGCCCTCTTTGTATTTTACCCCATTTTTAGGATGTGACGTCATCAAACTTCTAAGTCGTAAACCAGAAGAGTGAAAGACGCTTATACCATAACGTAGACATCCACAAAGTATGGTTTTCTTGAAAATCATTCGATCTCGTGTCAAAAAGTTTAGAAATTGAAATAGTTTTTAAAGTATTTTTTGAAAATTTTTTCTCGCCCCCTGAAAACATTGAAGATTTTTGAAAAGTGCAACGGCAGATTGGCAGTGATCCTAGCTACAGTTTTTTTTATGTTGTTCCTCGAGAAATAGGTCATAGAATCTTACACCGACCTTTTTAAAGATTTTAAACCTATGCTGACAGAACCAAGGTCGGATAGAGTGCTTGGGTTGAGCTGCTTTATCTTTCGAAAGTTCACAATGATTTCCACGAAAAAGATACATCTTCGGGAAAGAAAACCTGATGTTGTGTTATCCATTTCGGTTGCAAGATCCCGGGGGGGGGGGTACTCTCAATGTGGTCTGACAAGGGGCTCCAGTCGGTTTGAGGGTTTTACTGAATGGCTACCGAATGACGCTATTTGTCAACCAAATACTACCAATTGGAGATATTCTTAGATTCCTAGCCACTTATTATGTTTCAACCCGGTACGCTCCTCCGGACGCCAATTTAGTCATTACAGTATTTATCATAAATGAACTTTGAAAGTTTTCTTGCTTTGTTCTATCGGTTTTGCAATAAAACATTATGAAAAACCGTAGAAAATTTTCATTACTAAATGCTACCAAATGATCCAGTTTTCAAGTTCGTGAACTACCATTTGAGGGTTTTTGTTAAAAGATACTGCTATTTGAGGGTATTTTACAAAATTTTTGCTTTGACCCTCTTTAGCCCTGACTGGACCCCCCTGTCAGGCGACAATGGGATTACCCTCCGGGTGCAAGATCTTTTCTTTAAAATATTTGGATCACAAAGAATAAAGAGAAAGCAAATGATATCCAGGATGCAACAGTATTATTGCATCGACTGCAGGAAAATGACGACACTTTTTCCGACAAATAATTATGCACATTAACATAAACAAGATCTGGCTGCTTTCAGCCCGACACGGAAATGTGCCTCCCATGGGTGGGTTTTTGGCCCCAAAGTCTCCAAACAAGAATTCACTTTCGGGCAAAATTTCCTTACACAAAGGTCGATTTGGCTCAAATCAGCAAAATGTACTCCACAAGGATTCATTTACAGACAGTTGTCCAAAATCAACAAACATTCTGCTTAACTTCACTTTATCTATAGACCCTTTGCTTTTCTACGAAACAATCTGGATGAACCAATTTTTTTAAACATTCCTATAAGCCACGTGCGATTGAGTGACGTGGCTTCTATCAGCTCTGTAACATTGTGCACGGCATCCAGAAACATCGAGAACTGAACCATAGCCCAGTGAGGAATACGTGTACCATCAGCCCTATTGCAGTGGATATTACAGAAACAATTTGATTTGATGCTTTGAAAACCATATGCAGCAGAAAGAAACAAAAAATCAAGAAGTGAATTTATAGATGTGTTTATAGATGTGATATTGATGATTCAAATTCTATGCATTCATTGAGTCTACGCATACTGTTGTAGTGGCAGTCATTTGGTCATTTGGAAGAAAGAGAGAGGGAACGCAAAACTTGACAAGATCGAATTAAACTCGGAATGTATCGATCTGCCTTTAACAACACTTAGGAGTGCAATTTCTTTACAAAACTTTGGTGAGCAATCGTTGGGAAGATAAAGCAATACAAATATATTTTAAATCTGGCATTCCTATTTGGAGTTACAGCAATTTGAAACACACTGGGCGATGCACCACGGCAGCAGAGTATTGGACCAGGGCAAAGAGAACGTTCACCCAAGAACACAAAAGTTTAGCATCATCAACTTGTCTAGCCAGCAACCCAATACGAGCACGCTACTGTGGCCTGTCACCACAGATAACTGTACGTTATGCAATATCCTAAGGCCGAACTCCTTTTTCCTGCAAGAACGCCACAGCTACATTTGCGGCAGACTCCTTTTATGCAAAAGTTCACGGTAGTTCCGCCAATAAAATTTGACATATTTAACGGATTTCAACTTGTTTCATTTTTCAACAGCAATTTATACTGTTTTTCAAATACAAAAAATTTGCCGATCAGTACATTTGAACGGGACGAAATAGACGTTTGTCAATTATTTCTTGGCAACAAACAGCCTATGTTAGAGAACACATTCCGTCTCATTCCCTGTTAGACTACCACTACCCAGTTCTAATCATTCTAATCAATTATGCTGCGTATACCAAGTCTACGTGAAATTTCTAATGGAAAAATAATTCAAATAAGTTCAATTCTAATTTACAAATAAAACTGATATTTACATATCGTCAAGAGAACTTTGCAATACTATAGAATAAACATTAAAAAGAGCTTTGATTGATAGCTGAATTTCTAAACTCGTCTGAAGATGGCTTTACTCAGTACTCAATACAATCAACGAGTAAGCGCTATTGAGTCTTTTGACTGCCAGATTCATAGATTTCTCAACGGGCAACATAACCAAGAGTTGTATCATTCCTTGCGTTCCTTTGGCAATCAAAGCAATCATGACTGTATTATTTAAGATTTCAACACTGTTTCGTTTCAAAGTGATTAGATCCAGCTGGCTAATTTCGAACGAAGTCATGATCGTTTTGATCGCCAAAGGAATGCAAGGATTGCGTTGCCCTTGGTAGCTACTGTAGCCTTACTTGAAGCCTGATAGTATTTCAAACATGAAGCATGTTAACTGCATGCTCTAACAGTGCAGGTTGAAGGGAACCTAAGCAGCCTGGGTGACTCCGGAAAATGTACCCATTGTCTGATAAAGTGTACAGAAAAAATTTTAAACCAATTTTTGAAATTTCCATGTCTCCATCAAGCTGAGGTTACAACTTAAATTTGAACACTTTTCTCGAAGTTCTAGGTGCATTATTTCCTTCTCAAATCAGTACTTCTCCTCAATTGTCCATGAAGCAGCAAAAGCTGGGTTAATCAGAGTCATGGAAGTTTGATTCTTCGGTGCACAGCATAGATTAGCGAGCCCGATTACAACTAGAAAATTCCGTATTGCTAGAAGGCACGGACTGAGCTTAAAGAAACATTACCCTGGTCAAACTCTCTGGCAGACAACTGGAGTCGGTATTTTCCAACTGAACCAACAATTTTCGTTGTACGAATCTGCAAGCAATTGATACATTTTCTGACTAGTCCTTGACCAGAGGACATATACAAGTCTTTGACAAGAAAGCTGCGCAACGACAATAGATCTTGACAGCCATCGAAGCACATTTGGGTAACTGTTCTCTTTCAACAGCAAAAAATTGACATCTGATAGGCTAAAATTGGGCCTCAAGTTTTTTTAGTCACTTATAAGTCACTTAGATTCCCTTTCAGAGCCACAATTTGCACTCAAGGCAAATGCTGCTTTCATTGCAAATAAATACATGTACCATAAATAAAGAAACACTGAAAATGAGAAACAAAAACACTAAATATTACTGTTTCAAAAAATTACCTTTGGACATATAAATTTTACAACTCAAGTAAACACAACGTAAACAAGGCAATTGCAGCAAGATATCTATAACTTGCGAGGTCATATGAGAATTGCGCTCGCGACATCAAAATGATCGCGACCCTGACCTGACATCTGATGTGGGGACTGGATCTACTATCATATTCATCAGTTTTTAATTATTCTTGGTGCAGTTTTATTTTGCTTAACGTAGCGTGTCGCTTAAATTGGCTATGAGGTAGACAGTCTTTCGCGCCACATAGTATCGTACCTGTTACGTTGTATAGTAATTAGAAATGTATAGTAGAATGCAAGATATATTGCAAATCTTTATATTTGAATAAAGAATATGCGAATTCTAGTCTTACTTGACACAAGAGCTTTATCAAGGATAAGGGACATCAACTTAGGTGGTCGTGCAGCATCAAAATTGTATTTGATAATCTATTCTTATGATTTTTAGGGCATGCTTCGAAACCAGGTAGGTGCTATAGACATAATTTTCCACAGATACAAAACTGTTCTAAAACTTTTGGTGATATATTTACAATTAATTTGCTCCTTGGCACAGACGCAGATAAAGAAATTTCATGCCAAATAACAGGATAAAAATTGAAATTTTTCAAAAGGCGTAAGCCTCATTCACACAAATAGGCACTCATTTATTTGACCTTCTAAGTTTCTTCAGAAACAGTTTCCAAGCCAAACCTCAATAGCTTCAGATCTGAGTAACAGATTCAATTGTAGTGAGTGGGTTTGTCTGAGTGAGATCTTTCAATATTAATTACCTACGCTATGATGGCCAACAGAGGTTTGCAAATTTCAGCAAATGCCTATGGAATACCAGTGAGTATCATTGACACGTGAATACGATGCAAAACAAGGAACCTGCATGTTTTGCAGCACTGATATCTTGCAGTGGCAGTGAATTGCAAAAAGCGACGCTTTTATTGCAAAACTATGAATTGCACGAAAACTTTTGATACCTCATCTGCACATTGCTGGACTGCATGGAAAGCACACACAAGGATCAATCCATTTCATTCGGATTTCAGATTTCTCATCCAATCGATTGTGAGCCACTCGGATTTTATTATGATTACAGGCTTAACTTTGCAATTCTCATGCCGAATAAAATGCAAATTATCCCTTGCATGCCGAATAAAATGCAAAACAAACAGAACCTAGGCAAGATTACAATGGTCGACATCAAAGCCCACAAAGGATCATGGTCAGCTAATGGTCTTTGAGGGTAAAAACAACGGTCATTATTTGTTTTTCCCCTTTAAGCCAAAATGAAATCTTTGTTGAGGACGATCATTCTTCCACAAGTTACTTGTGCAATTGCGGCTCTCGCCTCGTGTCAATGGCCATTCGAAATTCCAGCACGAAATTTTCAAGAAATTTCTGCTTTGCATTACCGTTTGCAACTATTTTGCTGATAGATAAATCCTTTCACCAGAGTATTGTGGACGTGGAAGAGCTTTCCTTCTTGTTTTGCTCATTCTCAAAAAGTGAGGCAAAATCTTTAGGCTAACGTTTGACAACTGAATCGATACAAAGTGGTGCGCTGTTGTGCAACCTCAGAGATGTAGTACGTATTTGGCCATCTATCATAAGATCTGTGCAAAATACAAATAAAAAACTGCAACATCTCGTTCTGTAATATACATAGATACTTTATACCGCAGTTTCTTTTGGCATTTTGACTTCACTTTGGTTGCTGGAATCAGTAGCAGCAGCATCAGATATATCTATGGTTGCGAAGTCTTCTGAAACATCAAAGAACGCATCCTCCTCCCCAGACGAAAATGTTCCGTCCGCATGATCGTGGCGATCTTCTTTCATAGCCTGCAAGCTTGAGTGAACGCGAAAATGCAAACGGCTCTCCAAGCTGTATTTCGTGAAGCGTTTCCTGAAAAAGGCAATAAAGACAGGCTAAAATTAAGGGTCTCCTTGTTGCAAAATGTCAAAATAGCCTTCAGCACTGGCACTGAAAGCTCCTCAGCTTTCATGCTATGAGCACAAGTTGCTTCCAGGCAGCAAGTAATTCTAAATATAAGATGTCTCAAAAAACTGTTCGACGTTTGATCAAAAATTGAAAAATAAAGATAACATGAAAAAGGTCATGGGCAGATAATCCTGTCCCTAAGATTTTTCAAATGATTTTAGAGACCAGAATCTTGCAAATCGGTTAAACATTCATTGAGCTGCGAGCTCTCAAAGATAAAGAATATGAGACAGCTGAAACTTGAGATCCCCAGATTAATTTAAAGCAAAAACCCTCGAAGATAGTTGTAAAAGAATGTTATCCAATATCATACCTCCCTTGATATCAGAGCAAACCAAAGGGGAATTCTAAATCAATTTAATCCTGATAATCGTTATCAAAATTTGCTTAACATTGCATGTACCCAAAAACAGTAGTTGAAAACATAATCGACGTGAGATTGATTCTTTTTCCTCGAAGCATCCATACGTTTGAAAGTCAGGCACGTAGGAAGCGGGGGGGGGCAGGTAGGGCTCAAGCCCCCCGATAATTTTGACAACAATGGTGCTACGTCAAAAGCATTAAATGGATGTATTGTTCTCTACTGTTTTTGGAACAATTGCTCCCCAATTTTGACAACAATGGTGCTACGTCTTAAGCATTAAAAGGATGTATTGTTCTCTACTGTTTTTAGAACAATTGCTCCCCAATCAGCAGCTGCTGCCTACGGTCCTGTTGAAAGTTAGGTTATGGAAAGCGTGTACAAATCTCATTTGACTTGCCCTGAAACAATTGAGAAATAACAGTAACGATGGCCTATGGGATTTCTACCAAAATTGCCATTTGGAGGCCTCTGGCTTCAGCTTTCGCAAAAACTTGAAGTTCAAAGCCTTGTAACTCTATGAATTTTTAGCTGATTTGCAAGATTTTTGTGTCAAAAATTAATTATAAATCTCAGGAAAACGGCCATTTGACTGAGTTCCCATTCAGCATATCGTTATTTTTCGGTATTTAATCAAACGTCGAACAATTTTTGTGAGACAACCTGTAATGATATTCAAGTTTTCATATTCAACGAAGAGATAAGGGCGTATTCTTTTGGGCATCTGAAGTCTGCGAAGTCTTCTGAAAACGGTAGGCTTCGCACAGAAAAATTTCAGTTACCAAAAGAATGGGAATTCTGAAAACGGTAGAGTTGGCAGACTTCGCAGAAAAAAATGCCAAAAGAATACGAATTCTGAAAACGGTAGGGTTGGTAGACTTCGCAGAGAAAAATGCTAAAAGAATGGGAATGGAATGCTGAAGAAGTGAGAATTCGAATGTTGTTGTTCGATCGAGCGAATTGAAACCATTGCAATGCAATGTACTTTTGTCACGCCAATCGCAAAAGAAAAGGATCTGCGAAGTACCATTGTTTTTTCGAATGTTATTGAAAACTTTCATTCACGAAACAATGCTCTCTAGGGTCTTTCAAAAGTCTGCCAGCTTCAGGAGCAGAAGATTTCCGAAGTCTCGGATCCCTACCGTTTTCAGAAGAGCCCAAAAGAATACGTCAAAAATCTCTCGGAAGTCTACCGAAAACAGAATGACCAAAGAATGGGATTTTATAAAAAGCGATCTGAAGTCTGCGAAGTCTACCCTTTTCGGTAGAAGGGTACCAAAAGAATGGGATTTTATCTTCTACCAACTCAACTGTTTACAGAAGAGCCCAAAAGAATACGCCCTAAAAGTACATAGAGTGTCGCGAAAATATTGTGCCTCATTCGTGTGGCTACTATGGAGGAGCTGTAGATTTAATTACCTCGGTGTTTACACAGATAAATAGGTCAAGCCTTAACATAGAGTTTGAGACCTTGTTCGAATCAACATGACACGTAGTTGCTGATTTATGGCAGAGAAAAGGCAAAATAAGTGGTTGCTTTAAAACCGCACTTGTAGTTGTTCTCCAGCAACTTCAAAAATAAGGTAAGTTTGAAAGACGGGGTTTGTTGCATCGTATCAAAATTTACACTACATCTTTCAAAAGGTACAACGTGCTCTCTTATGAATAGACAGCACTGATGACCCATTAAAAGATTTAGCGAAAATCTTAGTACGACGCTAGATACCCTTCTTTAAAAACTTTATATTGACATTGCTGGAGAACAGAAGCAGTGTTGTTTTTGAAAAAAAACATTTACTTTGCCATTTCTCTGTTTTAAATCAGTAACCACTTGTCAGACTGACTTCAACAAGGTCTCAAACTCTAAGTTGAAACCTGACCCATGCAACTGTGAAAAACCGAGATGATTGAATATACAGCTCCTCCACAGTAGCCACAAATGGGACACGATTTGCTGAGGCACCCTGCAATCGAACTGACTTTAGATTTCACCCGTTTGTTTGTAATTGTCAGCAAACATCGCAATATATTGGCTTTCTGTCATTGCGTATTTAGATGTAATGAACATCATACTAACCTTAACTCCTCTAATTGTTTAATTGCTTCCTCATATCTGCCTAACGATCTGTAAAGAAATCCTATTTCTGCAAATGCATACGGTGCCAAATAGTTGTCAAGTTGGATATCATGTGCCCTGAAAAGTAAAAGAAAATTATCTACAAAGGAGAACTCGGATCAGAACTATGCATCAACTGAGTTTACATCTAGTTTGACACACACAAACAGATATGGACCAGTAATCATCATCAGTTATGCATCAAAATTTAGTTTATAGGCTAAGAAGCAGCACTTCACCTAGACTTCGCACATTGGTTTGTATTTCCGCGTGATTTTCCTACAACGATACACTCACAACACAAATAATGAAATAACAATCCAGTCAAATGGAACATTATTTCACGTCATCATTTTTCACCAAGCCATTTTCAGATAAACTGTGAGTGAATTGCAAGTAGCTGTAGGCGCTAGTCTGCACTTAAACGGACCAAGCTTCGGTACCTTGTTGGAATTTGAATTGAATTGCTTCTTTGAAAGGACGAATGGTCATGTAATTGGCTAAGTGTTGAAGATCTCATTCGCTTTGATCATTCTGTGATAGGATATAAGATTCTGAACAAGTTGGGCCAAGAAAGCCTTTGGGATAACTACCAATATAGATCTGCGTATTCAAATTATGAAACAAGGCATTGTAAGGATAGATCCCATGGCTTAGAACTGAACATGCCAAAAAAGGATTTTACTACTCTGCTTTAATGACTTGGAACGATATCCCAGCTCATATTAGAGAAATCTAAAGCCGGATCTCCACTAGGCGGAAAAATGTCAAGCCGCAAAGGTAGAACGTATTCCTACTATTCGCGGATCGACATTTTCCCGGTGGAACCAAAAGGGCCGAAACTGTCAAAAATATCGTTTCGTGGAGCCTACTTGAGGTTGTTAGACTGAATCAAAGTTTACTTGATTGCCGAAAGAATGAAGTATGTTGGTGATTCTTGTTCTATTTTTGTGAGCATGGAAAATAAAGGTAAATTCAGTTTCAAAAAAACACCGAAACTTCGAGGAGCGTTAAAAGTGGCCTAAAACCCCGATCAAATGATAAACAATCTCATCATTCAAACAAATTTCGTTCCTTTTGAGAGTTAAGAATTAAATATTTATTAAGCAACAGCGTATCTGATCTGATACTTTTGCAGAAATCAGTTTTTAAGTCTGGAGGGAAATGAAAAGTATTTCCATGTTGCTCTATCTCTAAGTGATGAGATTACATATCCTATTTCACGCATTTTGAAGTGAAGGAACTTTCAAGAATCCAAATTTACCTATATTTCAAGATGACCTTAAAATAAAATAAAGATAATTTAAGAATACTCCAGCTTCAGACTTCTGGCTGTCAATCAAACTTTGATTACATCCAAAATCTGCAGCATTCTCCGCATTAACAATTTTCAAACAGCTGAAGTTTTCTTGTTCCACTCGGTCACAGTGGGTCTCAGGCTAATGTTATGCATGGAAAGAAAGCTAAGATTCTGGGCTTTCAAAAGATTTAAAAAATTTTCGTTTGTCTATTTCAACAAAAAATTTACATCATACGTTAGTTTGGAAACGGATGAAAATCAATAAAATTTCTATAACATGCCGAAAATGCTTTCATCCAAACAAAAAGAGCAATTGCAATGCATTAATGCTTAGAGAATTTCAACCAGAGTATCTTGAGATGTAATCTGCTGCTCATTATCATGATGTTTTTCCCCCCAAATCATGAAAATATTCACAAAACGGTCAATTTTCCAACATTTCTGTGGTCATTTTTTCACGTTAAACTTAAAATATATCAAAAGCCATGAACGGATTAATTGTAAACCATACACTTATCTGAATATTGGCAACAAATAAAAAATAAACAAGATACAAATAGTGCGTATGAAAAACGAGCGAGAAACAAACAAAAAGAGATGTTTTTTTAGCACACTAAGGTCTTTCAAGTTAATGCTATGATCAGAGTATGACTGACAATCTGAATTGAACGTTTTCTAATGACTTTTTCTAATAACTTTTTCTAAAATTAGAAAAAGTTCGATCAGATTGTCAGTCACACTCTGATGATAGTATCAACTCGAACGGACGTAGCGGGCTAAAAACATCTCTTTTTTGTTTATTTCTCGTTCGGTTTTCATCCGCACTATTAGTATCTTTTTCACTTTTCTGAAAATACAGACAACATGTTGCAAATTGCTAGCCGGTTCTTTCTTATATTCCGTCACTATTTTTGAAATAAAGTTTATTTCCATTTTACCTTCAGAAATCATCATTCAAGTCTGTTGGCCCTGACTCTTGAAATTTAACAAACTGCGAAATTTTTACTATTCTGAATTCACCGTAAAATACACTTTATAATGAGCTATGAACAAGCTTCTGGTTTTGCGTCGTTCTTAAATCACACTGGATGTTCAAATTTTTTTGCAAAATGCCCAAAGATGGTAAATTTGCTCTAATTTTTTTCCAGGCCCACCGCGGTCACTCAAAATTAACCTTCTGCGGTCTCTACATGCATGTAGCAATATCCTTCAAGCCTGGCACATAGAAAATCAGCTTTATTTCCTTCTCCAAAATATAATGAAATTTTCAAAAATCAGCATTCTGGACCCACAGCGCCGGTATGTAAAGAAAAACAAGATTCCGAATAAATCATGATGGGCTGTTTGACTCTAGTAATAAGTTTAAGATCATGTAAGATCTGTGTAAGTTATGAGACTTATAGTAAAGTCGCCATGAATAACGTAAAGAGCAGATGCTACTCACTTCTCCACAACTTCTTGCAGGCATGCTTCTGCTTTGCTTGGCGAGTCCAAATAACGATGGCAAACTCCTTCCAATAATTTACATAGGCAATACTCATCCACGTAAAATTCATTTGAATCTAGAAAAGAGTAATAGGTTTATATTACCAGGTTTCAAAGAACTCCTTAAAGAAAAAGTCCGGTGTTGGTACGATTGATGATAAAATACAAGATTATACTGGGTGAGTCAAATAAAGTTTACGCGTTTAGCGGGCTGTGAAATCGAAAGTATGAAGCCGATAGTCAAAAATGAAACGCTAATCTATCAATCAAAGTCTAACTTCGATAGCAAAATCTCTCATCTATTAGATTCAGCAATAAGGAAAATGCTGGTAAGGGGCATATTTGGGAACAAGGATCCCACATTCCATTCTAGCCCATGACTTACTTGCTATTGAAATTAAAATTCTGTTTCTGAAACTGAAAATGCAAACTTCATTGCCACATAAATTATGGACCAGAATGGAGCGTGGAATTTCGATTCCCGTACAAACCCTTTACAGACATATCCCTAATTGTTCGGTATTAAAGACATGGGATTTTACCAAAAATATTTCGTGATGTAAGTTTGCCTCTGACTGACAGATTAACATTTTAGTTTTGAACACGCTCACATACTTTAAGCTTTATTGACTGTACCTTTACTATTGTGAATGCTTTCTCGCATGTTTCCCCATCACTCGTTGCCTTGTCTCTACGAAATCGCACATTCAGATACGTGACCAGTGGATAGTGACGTCATGAAAGCGAAGAACCTGTGCTTTTAGCTTTTCTGGTGTCGCCCTCAACGAAAGTGAGGCAGCCTTATGGACTTTTTAGGTGTTCTACATGAGAATGAATCGAGCGATATTTTATATAGTTTTATATGCCAGGTTCAATTGAGTAGCGTTAGGGCTTCTATCACTTCTGTACACAGTCAAAAATTCTAAGTGACCGTATCAAAACATCTCAATTTAGATTCTCTTCAGAATAGCTAAAAGGTATATCGTTTTTTTGCCTCTTAATTGCTGCTAGCCTCTTTATAGTTTAAACGAAAAAACGTGGCGATAATATTTGGCCTAAATTCGCAGAATGTTTATCTACTTTACAGCTCTTACGACCGTCAATATGTGTAAAGAAGTTTGCAATTCGCGACAGCAATTGTTGATAGGTCTTTGCCACGCGTTAATCATATCAACCCAAAACTTGTCCTTTAAACACATTTTACTCACCTGATAACCAATGCGCGGTTCGATCAGATATAAATAGCCGTTTACAACAGATGTGGATGCGAAAAAGTTTAGAATTTTTCGAACCTGTAATCTAGCTTTTCATCGGATTCCTTAAATCAGATACCATTGTTCTATTTTGTTCGGGATACTGCGAATTCCCCCTTTTGTGAATCACAAAGGAAAAGACGTTAACTCTGATTGGCTCGCTGGTCAATGGGACGCACGAAGCGTTTTGGAGCATGCGCGAATTAACAAAGGAAGGACGAAGGGCGATGACTCTGAGATCGATACTGCGCAGACTCCAAAGCGCTTCGACGGGAATCTGGCTCTTCAGGAGAAAATCCGAAAGACTTTCACTGATTGTATCCCGAACAGTATTATCATTTCAGTTGAGATATAACCATTCATTCTATCAATTCAATATTTCAAATTCGATTTCATTTCATTCATTCAAGATCAGATTGGTATTGTCACGTAGGCTAAAGCTAGACTGATGATGATGAGTCTTTTGTTGCCCTTGGCTCTTTGACTTGATGATGGCGCTTCAGGCAATAGAGACTCATAGTACTACTTTGAAAAACTTGGCCCTATTTAGGCCCAAAGTTCGCAATTCCTCCAGTACCAATCAGATTGAGAGATTTGTGAATTTCTATTGTTAAGGTGTAAATGTGATAGAATTTCGATTCGATTGAAGAATTGAAAACACTCCCACGGGATGGAGATTCGAAGCCGTGATTCTTTCATAATTCCATTGGTGATTGAAGAAAATAGGGCCAAGTTTTTCACTGTTTCAGCATGAGTCCCTCTTGAGCATGATTTACCGCAGGGATACAAGGGACTCATCGTCATCAGTCTAGGCTAAAGCTTGCACAAGTAACAAGCAATTTATTAAAGGCGGTATCTCAAAGTCTCTCAGAATCCTTCAATGTTTTATCAAATTCATTAAATATTCAGCCCAACAGCAACCACCATTCTCCGTCTTGTCTATCTACGTTATTGGACTTGGTAATGGGTTTAGCTAGGCCCGCAACGTCGTCGTATATTACAAGCTCTGTTCGTAACACAACTACTCATACTTTATTTGTTTAGATGTCAATATAACATTGTACAACACACATAAAAGAAGCTTGTTTATCTGTGTTATTGCCTGAACGTCATTCTCCTTACAGACAATGCAAATAATAGGCCTCTTAGCTACTCTGACAAAGAACCTGAATCGAACGACATTTTTGATTGAGTGGCGTATGGGCTCCTATCCCTATTCTGCACTTTCGAAACTTCGCTAAAGTACCGGGTGAGCCAGAAAAAAGCTTCCACTTTTGAAAATTGGCAGTATGAAGAGTACATCACAGATTTTAATAATTCAAATTCTAGTTAAGAGAAGAAAGATCGAAGCATTTATGTGATCTTCTCGCTGTCTTATCAGCACTTAAAATATTAAGTAAATTCATCTTTATAAAATTTCATGATTGTGTTAAAGCCCTTTCAAAAGTTATAAGACATAGATTTTCAAACAAATATTAAAGATTCTCAATCCCATGGCAATAAAAGTGCAGATGATAGCTCCCACCCGTGAGAAATTGCATTTTCTTTATTGCTCTGCGTAAGGAATCCATTATGATTGTGATTTGATCAACGTTTTAGGCCTTCTTACAGTCATTTTGCAAGAATGAAATTTTTGTACAATTGAATTCATCTATATTTCCATTGCTCGCAAGAGAGTGAGATAAATCATAACAATACATCGATCGTTTGGCTTTTAACTAGAATTTGTATCATTCAAATCTGTGAAGTACTCTTGGTGCTATGAATTTTCAATGTGGGAACTTTTTTCTGGCTCACGCGGTATATAAAAATATCGTTCGATTCAGATCACACTTTGGAGATTAAAGGCCCATTTCATATTCTTTCTTTTTGTACCAAATTTTAGCTACAATCGATAGCGGGCTGTACTCTAAACTTCCTGAAATGTTTTACTCTGCTCAAAGTATAAGTCATATCATACTGATTTCGCTTGCTTTAAATCTCAGCATAATGACGCTACACCACTGGAGTATCAACCCATAAAAGGCAAAATATGACTAGAAACAAAGCCAAATTGAGTTCGTAGAACGTTAAAGTTGCTGCATGTCATACCTTTGGTAGCTTCAAGATCTTTCAGCGCAATTAATGTCATTTCGAGGTAACTTCTCATTATTTCTTTTCGACAACCAGCCATTGAAAAACCATTCCAGAGGTAGATGACTTCCTATTGAAGAAAGGCAATGAGATTCTTGACAAGGGATCAATTTCAACGACATCTATAGTTGGGTCAGGACAGATTTCATGGGTGACTTGAGGATTCTATTTATCTATCTCTAAGGTTAGGGAGCACACATGATAGCCTTTTTGGCGCACCAATGGGAGAACGGTACCAGACCTACCGGGTGAGTGAAAAAAGTTTACCGGTTTGGTGGGCTGTGGGACAAAAAGTATGTGGCTGATATTCAAAAGCGGATTGTTAATCTACCAGTCAAAGGGTAACGTAGACGAGAACATTTGCTTGGTAAGTAACATATCTTTCAGACTTAAATTAGAAAAAGGTCTTCAAGGGGCATGAATGGGCATGAGAATTCCATGTTCCATTCTAGTCCATGATTTACTTGCCATTGAAATTTAAATGCTATTTGTAAAACCTGAAAATTAATTCAAATTTCAGTGTCAAATAAATCATGGACCAGAATGGGATGAGGAATTCTCGATTCTCATACAAACTCCTTACTGGCATTCTTCTAATTTTTGGCTTAGAGAGATGAGTGATTTTACCAAAGAAAATTTTCACATATAAGTTAGCCTTAAATTGATACATTAATAACATTTCTGTTGCGACTATCGGCTTCATACTTTTTAGTCCCAAGCCCACAAAACCGGGTAATATGTTATTTGATTCACCCGGTATGGTAACATGGTCTGACTGGTGCTTAGAAACACAAATGTCAATGGACAGGACCAGCCTGACAGACGGTGATCTTTGACGCTGGGAGTAAATTTACTGAAGCTATTTGCTTCTCTCCGGAAAAATCATTACATAAAATTTCAATTTCACGATATATTATTATTATTCGAGTCTATAATAGGCATCAACCTCGCGAAAAACTTTAGAAAATATTCCATCCATGACATCCTTATCAATTTCGAGCTCTTTGAAATCTGAGAGATTTGAAATTATGTTTCCTGAGATGTGGCTCGAACTGCATTTTCCTCTTTGATACTTTTTACGGTTCCCTCACTTGCTCTTGATATTTCTTATGGTCAAAATATTTTGCGCTATTTGCTAACTTATAGAACGGGTTCTATAGGATTCAAGAAATTTTCTATCCATCCCGTCTGTAAGAATAAATTCATCTCAGTACCACTACGTTGCTCTTCGCATCTGAGTCGCAGAGCCTTAGCTATGAAGTATTTATGCGTCGGCTTTTTCAAACCGATAACTTTTGCCACAATTTTTCATTTTCATTTAAATTCTTTATTTACTGTGGTCCCTTCAGTCAGCTAGGTTGATTTTTAGGGGCTCAAGCCAAAGGCATTTTGAAAAGTAAAAGTTTACTAATCTAACGAAAAATCAACTAGAGTGCTGATTTGATTGCGATTCCTTCACATGTTCTTAGAAGAAAAGAAAGAGGGGACTTGCTTGGTCTCGCTGCTGAGTTCACTCCAAATATTTTCTCGTGCCAGAAATGTGAACGCTTTCAGCCAATTACTAGTTAGGGGTAGCAAGCCAGTGTCGATATTTTGGAGCCCAGACTGATAGTATTGCGAGTAGAATAAGTACAGCAGATCATCAGAAGCAAGATTACCGATAATACCTTTCAAGAGAGCGTGGCTCCAAAATTTGCTTTCCCCTGCACAAATTAAGATCACAAGTCGTATTTGTAGCGAACATTAACGATTACGTCCAAGTCAGCAGAGCACATGCATAAAGAAAATGACAATGAGAATAGATACTCACCAGTCCTGGTAAGACTAGCCTTCTATTCTTCTTGACATATTTATTTGCTTTGTATACAGCGAACTTTTCGAAGGGCAAGGATTTACCTGCAATCCTTTGCTTGTATTCAGGAACCTGCCTGCAATAAAAACTAGAAATATCAGAGTGGAAAAAAAGAGACGAAGTCAGGACAGTTAAAGTTCATGTCAGTGCCTCTATACTCACCTATAACTTGAAATAAGGCAATCAAAAAACCCCTAAATGATACCGGCCTTTTGCACTATCCTCAATACAAATGATAACAGTATCCAGAGATAGGGCTAACTATTCTTCCAACTTTTTGAAACCTTCTTCTAAAGGTCAAGATCGATCCTCAGGGAGCGATCCTCAAGGAGCGATCCTCAAGGAGCGATCCTCAAGACACAATAATAGTTGTATTAAAACCATAAAGACCAAACAAACACATGGTTTCCAATAGACCTATTTTACAATTAAATTCAGTTCGAGAAAGATGATGCAATTCCCTGTACAGCAAAAAATCTACACCATATCCATTATGTTACAAATACACATAAAAAATTCCAAGGTTAAAGAAATCCCCCGGAATAAGTTATTCATACCAGGGAGAAGAATTTATCTTGAGCAACTTGATTTTAACAGGTGCTAAAGCATGTCAAAGTCATCGCTGTGACGAAAACGTTCTTGGAGAACAATCTTATTATCATTATTATCAGTTTCTTTACAGTTGGATAAGAGAAAAATAGCTAAAAAACAATTAGCTAATTAATTCCAACTTAAAAACTTTACAGAATACAAATATTACATAACAATGTTGGATAAAATATTTACAAATCAAACTGTATAAAAACAGATATCTAAAAATGTGTTTTATAAAAAGCCCAAATTCGGAATAAATGTGCGGCATAACCTGCATGGATAATTTTCTCCGTACCAATTTTTTATCTTTGTTTTAAACTGATAAAGGGATTCCGAATGGCGCATTGTTAGTGGTAAAGTTTGCCAAAGCTGCGGACCTTTAAATCTGATGCTTTCTGAGCAGTTCTCGACTGATCTCACACTTGGTTGAATAAATTCGTTATTGTTACGCAAATTGTAGTGAGTCGTATCTTCACAGAAAATCTGGAACGCTCAATGAGTTCCAGATTTCTAGAACCTAATTTATCCAACCTTTGTTGAGAAGCGATTCACACATTATTTGAATTGAAGATTAGGATAATTTAAGATAGCAAGCTTTAGCAAGCTTTCACTTTTTGTTTCGTAGACCCTTTCTTCTTGAATAACGGGTGTATTCGTAGGCTAGTGTACACAGCACCTGTTTTTTGTCTTTTACTAGTTTTACCTCCTATAAAGAAACCTTTGGGGCATGAATCTACGGATTTCCAATCACATAGGCTCAGAACTTCATAAACATAACAACATAAACTTTTGTGTGAGGTAAGCACTTAACTCTGTCAAACTCGCTTACTGGATTTATTTCAATATCAAAGAGGAGATGACATTTCATACCTGAAAGTTTCAAGGATTAATTTTTCCTCTTCGTCATCTTTCCAATTATTTGTTTTTGATTTTGCAAACATATCCATTAACTTGAAACATCCTTCGAAGTACAAGTATGCTGTCTGTCGAAAAAATGAAATCACGATATTTCAGTCTCATTCCTTTCTCTCAAAGACCTGAAAATATTTCTGGGACATGACAGGAAATAACCTGATACATTATCCACCTTTGAAAGGAGAGGAATGCAGCTGTAGACTGTTGTGACCTTTTGTGGCTCAGGCTGGGTTCTTGAAAGGCAATGAAATGACCAAAAAATGTAATGTAAAAGTAAAAGTAAAAAATACTGTAAAAACATAATAGAAACCTGTATATATGTATTTATACTGTCATCATCATCATCATCATCATCATCATCATCATCATCATCATCATCATCATCATCATCATCATCATCATCAGCCATCCAAGCCACTGCAGGCCGACGGCATGACCAATGTTTTCCAGCCTAGTCTTTTCCCAAATCTTCTCATCCAATTGACTCCTGCTTTTTGGCAAAAGCTTATTCAATTTACTACAGTTGCTTTTGGACAAATGCTGCAGTCATAAACCATAAAGTAGGGGTCACCAGAAATCTGCAATTTCTCAATTGTTTCAGATAGCAAAACGAGCTTTCTTTGACTTAAAAGAATTCATCTCAATCATAATCTCTGGTCCAAAAAGAAAGTGAATCACTTACTTTTGACCATTTGCTTTCTTTCGATAACGTACTCGCAAACTTGACAGCATCTAACCATTTACCTTGAAAACTATGAAGAAATAATATGACATTACACAGCATACAAACTACAATGCCTGCCAAAAGTCTTGGAGCACCCTGCTAATTTCGCCCTGTTTTGCGATCCCCCCCCCTCTCCCCTTCAGAGCAATGTCGTTTTGTGGTAAAAAATTAGAATGAGAGGATGATCTGCGACTCTGCTGGAAGGCTGGGACAATAATCTTCGAAATCAACATTGTTTCGGGAGCGAGGGGTATTTAAAGCTGATCGCTATGGCTAGAAATATGGATTATGAAGAAATGGCCGAAGTGTTCCAAGGACATTTTGCAGGCATTGTATCATTAACGATGGTCAGGGAAGCTGCCTTCTTAGTTACCTCAGACACATTGTTGTCAACATGTTATTTAATGTGATCAACAGCAAAATGTGCGGGCAATGGCTCCATGTAAGAATACTGTAAAGACCTGAAATCATGAAACTAGAGAAAAACTTACACCGGGAGAATCAATACAAAGGCCATGCGTTTGAAAGAATTATTTTCTCTGAATATCAAAGCTATGATATTGAAAACTGTCTTGATTCATTTCCGATATTTCCAGTTAGGTTCCGAAATTTACCCGGCCTGAATCGGCTATTTCTTTCCGTCAAAATGGAAGATTTTCTGCAAAAAGCTCCTTTCGAGAACCTGCAAAAAAGAGTGAAAACAGCAAGCAAGGTCTCCCTTTTTTCTCCTTCATGGCAATGATGATATTTGTATGTTTTCATGCATTTCGTCCTCTTTCGAGAAAGAAATCCCCTGAATAAGTTATTCACACCAGGGGAAGACTTTTTCTGGAGCACTTTGACTCTAGCACGTGCTAAAGCGTGCCCAAGTCATCGCTGTGACGATAACATACTTGGAAAACTTGCTGATGATTTTAGCACGTTTTCTAAGTTTCCCGAAGTGAATGTTTTCAGACAATCACTTGCGAAATCTAAAACAGAGTGACCAGTTTTAGCCAGGAATAGATCTAAAAAATAATTGCAGATGTTGCTAATTCAATCAGATATCGCAAAATAGTATTGCTTATATACTCCGGAAGTAGTAGGCTTTCAAACACCGGACCTTTTTATTGAACACCCGGTAGTTGCGTGACAACTGGTCGGTATGTTGCACCTAAGTTTTTTCAGCTACACAAGGAAATTTCAATATACATCAACAATGGATCTGAGGTATTCAATTTGTTACCTACCGGGTGACCCAAAAAACTTCACGAGCAACATAGAACATAGTTTCTTGAAAGCAAACGTTGTGTGCACTAACAAGGTATCAACATATAGCTGAAAGGCTCAGCTATCTTCTGAGATGCTGCTTCGTCAGTTTAAGGTATGCCTACTGTCGTAAAAAACGGTTTCAAAAACATGGAAATTCCTACATTTTTCGAACTTTTACCTCGTCTGCCAGTCAATTCTTTAGATGATGTGAAAAAATAAATCTCAGATTTGTTTTCGAGCGCAAAATTCGAATTGGAAACAGAGGTCGATCACTTTGCAAAAAAAAAAAATACCCCAAACAACTTCAATCTACCGAAACGTTGAGCTTTAAAAAAATGTTTACTGGAAAATGATGGCGATAATTTCACTCAAAATGAGGAGTCCGGGATTCGAAAGTTTCTTTGAACTTGGTTTTTCGGACAGTAATCATAGCTTAAAATGACCTTGCACCATTCAAAAGATTGTTAAGCCTTTTAATTAAACTATGATAGAAAGCATTTGACAATAGCTTTTAATTTCAGGGTGCTAGCTATGATCTTGCTCGTGAAGTTTTCTTTTGGGCCACCCGGTATTAAGTATCCAGCCAAATTTGAACGCATACGGTTATATATACTGATATAACCGATCAAGCTTTTACCTGTGGCACCACATTAATTCCCAATAGCACACATGATGAACTTGTTTCCAATCGACATTGACTGAAACAGCAGAATTGTACATCTCAATTGCCTAAAACATGACAGAGAGACCGGTTAAAAGGTCAAGACGTTAAGAACGAAGTTTCGGTTTAATCAAGCTTATAGGTTACTCAGGGTATGTAGTGACACAATGTGTGGCCATGTAACAACGATAATCTGTCGTATCCTTGTATGCAAACAAAAAACCTCTCGAAACGATTATTCTCCCCCTTTAAGAGCTCTTAATTAAATTGAAAATAGGAACTAACGATTTACAGTGTAGATCTCTAAAAGTTGAAGAATACGGATTGACGATGACTGAACTAGTAGTGCACCAACAAGATTTATCTGTCTCTTTGATAAACCTCTAAAAGGCCAGTTGTTGTTGTCGCTGTTGTCGCAAATTCATTTTAAATCGATGTAACTATGGCTAACAATATATACACATATACATAAAAAATGTACCAATGGTGCGGATGCAAAATGAGCACTCTGATGATAGCGCTAACTTGAAAGGCCTCTGTGTGCTAAAAACATCTCTTTTTGTTTATTTCTTCTTCGTTTTTCATGCGCGCTATTAGTATCCTTTTCATTGTTTTTTGTCGCTAACACATACATGAATAAATACAAAGTTAACTAATCAAAGTCACATATACATGAAGGAAACAAATTAGATATTTACATAAACAGATAACTTTTTTGTCTCACAAAGGTAAACCTAAACAAAGACATTATTCAAATTTCTACGAAACCATTTTATAGTTATGGGCCTACTTCTAATGTCAAATGTCCCATTGCAAAATTGACAAATACTTCACTTTCAGTGGGATGTCAAGGAGCCACAGAATCATTTGAAACAAACAGTACAACACAGCCTCGTCCCCAGAGTAAGTTCGTTGCTCTACCTCTACTCTGGGATACAAGAGGCCGTTCGGCGATTGGATTGGCTGTAACTCCGTTTGTGCAGCAACTCCATTTTGCGCGGGCAAACGGCCGCGGCAGGCCAACACTCAACGGAAAAACACATTCTTTACCTATTTCAGTCATATCTTGTAACTTATCTCCGAAATAGGGGAGTAACGAGCACTTTCATTTTCGAAGCTGCGGTGAAATGTTCTCGAATGTGCAACTTGGGCACATTTTCGCTCCAATGAAACCCAGCTTACTTTCACATTAAACAAGGCACTTGCCAACCCAAGCATTTGCTCAAATACCTTCAAAACGGTTGAAATAAGGTCCTCATAGTGTTTGTTTTTAGTTTCTCAATTTATCTTCCGTAGAATTAGCGCTAGAGCAACGGCCATTTTCCGTCAATTAGCGCTGCCTAGCAAACCGTGAAATCCATAATAGCTGTTAATGCACCCATTTTGTGGGCGCCTTTGATCGAAGTGTACCAGGGTGTTCATTCGGTTTCGTGATCAACGTATGACGTACGAACACCCGTACGAACGTACGAACTCAACGTATGGGAATGAGGTTGAGTATAACATTTTCTTGCGATCATACAAAGTACATGTGTTACTGCACACGTCAGCCGCAATTTGCATTGCTCATAACCAGACGAAATTTGCATTGCATTGCCTTTTCTGAAAGAACATTCATCGTCTATCACAATTTCAGGCTCCTTAGTATTGAACAGTCTTCTTGTCTTGCTACAATCAATTGGACTTATTCTGCAAAACTGCTGTATCCAAAACGAAACTCTGTAATAAACCAGCTATGACCTATATCGGCAGTTGCCTTGCATATAAAAAGTGGTATTTCCATACCTTCTCAAATTTCCCTTCCACTTGCTCTATTCTTCCAGCATAGTAAAGAAAAATTGCCCCCTGAAAGTAAAACATTCAAGACAACAATAAAACATTGGTTTAGTCTGAAAAATGCATACATTCTGCACAAAATCATGCAAAATCAGAAACTATAAAACCAATTGTCACACCAAATACGCGTTTGGTCGTACACTCTTCAGCTTGGTTCATTCGAAGAACAGATAAACGACATGAAAATTTTAAAGTTTGAAAATTCCAACTCCGTTGCATGGCTGAGAACTAGCATAGATTCCAAATCTTTAATAAGGAGGGTATAAAATTCAACGAAGCATCTCTTTCAACTGAATGGCTTTAGAGAAACTCCAGCTTTTTCGCTATAATTCTGCCGTTGGACAATTTTGATATCTGAACATTTTAGTAGGTGTTCACTGAACCGACGGAGTCCTCCACAACAAGTTAGGTTGAATTTAGTTTCCTCGGGCTGCACTGACTTTTCGTGTGTTTAGGCTAAGCACATCGAGAATTTATAACTGAGAATTAACTCCTATCTCCATGATCGTCCGGAGGGAGCATTACATATATTTTGGGTGCGGGGACGTGCAATCGGGAAGTGTACTGATTTTCACGACTTTGGTATAAAGAACGATACTAATTTTCATTATTTTGGTATAAGAAACAGCACCAATTTTCACGATTTAATTTCATTTCATTCATTATAAATTTTTCTACCCACAGTTACCCCGTCAGTCATGAAGGATTGCTTATCAGGGGACGGTGCATAAAATCCTAGACAAAATACGTTTTATGACGCAAGAACCCATCCCAGCTAATTACAATAATGCATGAATAATAAGAAACAGCAAAATAAACCATTTTAAAGCGTCTTTAGATGCTTTGAAAGTGGATGCCTGCTTGACTTCCCAATCTAAGTGGTTCCAGACTCCACCACTACGATATGAGGAAGCTCGCTGAATTTTTCCTTCTGCATGCCGAGTTTTTTGTAAAAACTTCTGACAGGTAGTCTGGAGCCAGGTCATTTATTGATTTGTAAACCAGGCAGACTGTCATGGTTTTTATCATATTTGCTGCGGTGGGCCACTTTGCTTTAGAATTTTTATCAAGGCACTAGCAGAAGAATCATAACTATTGTTGGTCACAATTCTAGGAGCAAGGTTTTGAAGCTATTGCAGCAACCGCAACTTAGACTCCCCACATGCCCCCCCCCCGGAGTGAACAGCAGTATTATACATTTGGGTATAAAGAACGAATAAATGTGCCATTTTTCGCAAAAGAGGTATAAGGCCGGGTATATTTTCGGAAAAATTGGTGTAAGGAACGGGTATATTTTTGAAACTTGGATGATACGCCCCAGAGCAAAATGTGGTCAAGTGTAGACCTCATGCATGATCACTGATGGTATGAAAAATCTGATTGCACTCACTGGTTCTACGGAGTTGAAACATATAGAAAATATGTTCCTTTGCAATGAATCTGCTGCTGTTTACCTGCATCATTGAGAGAAATGCATTGACTTTAGAATTTTAGCTTGTAGATCACCATTAAATGTGATGAAATGCAAGAAAATATATAAATAAAGCTCAAAAAATCATTACCTGAGGAAATTTCTCTAAACAAGAATCCAAAACAGACTTTGTATAAGCTTGATCTGGATCTTTGATTCCTAAAGAGAAGAATATTTTTGAATATACACATACCCAATGTAAGCTAGTAATAGCTAAGTATATACTGAGTACATATATATATATTTTCTCAAAAGCTCATTCTAAAAGATGCTTTAAAATTAGTATAGATGCTCAAAGAAAAACACTTCTGGTAAACGTTTCGACTTGCGTCTTCATCAGTATTCAATATGAATACTGATGAAGACTCAAGTCGAAACGTTTACCAGAAGTGTTTTTCTTTGAGCATCTATATATATATATAAATATATATATATATATATATATTTATTTATTTATTTATTTATATTTATATATATATTACATATATATATATATATATATGTACTCAGAAAAAATACACATTCGCTAAACGTTTCGGCCGAGGCCTTCATCAGTATGACTTTTCAAAATTAGAAGAAGCATACATATAGATTTCGAATTCAAAATAACAATACAACGTAAAACAATAGCCTATATATATAAAAGATATAACGTGGCAACGCCACACAACGTTTTCTCAGATTTACATCTCGTAGAGTAGCTAAACATATACGGTGATGCCACCATGAGAGTCTACCACCAGAGCTCCTAGGAGCTCAAACCATGCGGTCCAAAAGAAAGCTGAAAAAATTTGTGGGGAGACTGAGCAAAAAAGAAAAAATGTATGGAAAGGCAAAAAAAGTGAAGAGATAGTTCTTTTGGACAACAAGGCTCAAGAAACCAGAAAAAAGCTTGTCAGCAGACCCCACAATGCCACCACCCTTGCCCTCTATCGTTTCAAGATATCCTTCCCATGTAAAATTTATTGTTGTAATTGTTTCCTCATCATTTTGATCTAAGTAAGCTTGGGTCCCCCTCGCGGTCTTTTGGACTGCATCAATGCTACTCTTAACGCTTCTCGTGCAGGCGATAAACTGATACGTTATTAAGAAAAGGGTCTGGACATACCCCTGGCTTTCTGGAATTAATCCATCGATCAAATTTGACATAATTCGGTGGGAAGCAGGGAAATTGTTCTGAAACTCCTTTCCCACAGTCCTTCTGCCGCAAGCGTTCATTGTAATTGATTTAGGTTGTAGTTAGCGTACAGTGATTAGTTTACAAGTATTCTTCGTTTTCTTTTGTGTATAGTCCTAGTAGTGTTATATGTAAGAACGTGGGGTAGCCATGCCATTTTGCTCCTCGCGTTATTGTCCCTGTAGTATTGTGCAGTTGTATAGTATTAATATGTAGAGTAGGTAAACATGTATTGTAAGCATTTTATATGGATAAAAAAATACTGTTTCCTAAAGTCTGATTCACAGACTCATGCAGAAAGACCAAAAGACAAGGGATTCAAACTCTGCGTCTTTGTCTTTGGTTCTTTCTGCACGATCTTAGTGACTTAAGCGATCTCGTATGAACCAGGCTCAATTTTTTCAGTTCCCCCTGACAATAGAACGTCTACCTGCAACTCTGACAAGGCTAAACGGCTGAAGGGGCTTGGTTGAAGATTTCACAAGCTTGCAAGACCCCCATACGGGGTCTTACGAAGGAAACTTTCTTAAAAAATGCATCAAATGACCGATTTCGATGGGGAATGGTTTATGGTCTAAGTTAGACTGTTGGCTGCACGGAAAAGTTTTGTTTTTGATAATTGAGTGGCTCAATGCGACGCCACAATCCTTCAAACGCCCCACGTTTTTTCTGACTCACCCGGTATGTAAACTGAACTTCATAAAAATTTCATGGCTGCCAAATGACTGAATAAAGGCCGAAAATGTTGATCGAATCATACAGGACTCCTGCTTCAGATCAATAAAGGAAATAAAATTTTTCCATGGTGAAAGATATCCATTGTACATCTATTGCCAAGAGACTGAAAACCTTGTATCTGTTTCAAAATTTATGTCGTATAATCCTGGAGAGAGAGGTGAAACGCCCATTGCGTATTGATCCGTGCATGTAGTCTTTACAATTTGATCAATGTTTTAGGCCATTTTTAAGTCATTTCGCGACCATAACAGTTTTATCAAGTAAGATTTACCGATACTTCTAGTGCCGTTAAGAAAGCGAGAAAAATCACAAAAATACTTTGATCTTTCGGCCTTTAACTGAAAAGTGAATCATTCAGATTTGTGAGGTACTCTAGGTGCTATAAATTTTTAGAAGTGGGAACTTTTCCTGGCTCACCCGGTATATTCATACTGTACATGAATAAGAAAGTTCTTAAAGAAAAAAATCATAGGCAAATACTACGACTTCTAATATTCTATGAGCCCAGGCAGCTGATTTTGACCAGAAGCTTAAATACAAGCGTAGCACACTTGCTCACCTAAAATGGGTCCAACAACAATACGATATCCGAGAACAGTGATTGCACATAGAGGCGATCGTATTCCATCCTTCTTGACGCCCTCATCTAAGTGATTCAGTCCAAGTTTCTACAAAAACAAAGCATCTATTTTAAAGAGTTGCTTGGATTTTTGTCGAAAATGAGAGATTCTTTGGGATAGTAAAAGCTTGATACCGAGTGTTTTCTCGCACTGGATGAGACATTTTCATCCAAAATAATTAGCAGCTTACTAATAACACCATTTCGGGAGAAGGAGAAGCATCTCTTAAGGTAAATACCAGGTTTACTCAATTTCAGCTCTCATAAGTGCAGGTAGACAGTACGAGGATCGTCACCCAGCAATGAATGCCTTTTATGATATGGTTTTGGGTAGATGGAATTAGAAAGTTGAAGCATGGCAGTGTGGCGGAGTGATTACGGAGCAGTGATTTGAATCTTGTTAGGTCTTCCCGCGTGAGTTCGAATCCTGTCGCTGACATTACAAACCACAAACCAACAGCCAACTCAGCTGTCTTCCGAGGTCGGTAAAGGAGCACATCAGAGACAACTCTGAGGATGCAAGCTGTAGTGGTGCAAGCCCAAATCAGCTGTATGGCTGCCCATATCTGAGCCTGCGTTAACACATGAAATTGCTTTCTTGCTTGCTTGCTTGCCTGGTTTCTTGTTCACTTGCATGCGTTTTCTTAATACAAGTGACAGTCTTATTATGACCCATAGTTAACCATACTCCTAGGACTGTACCGGCATACAGTGCTATCAGAGGCCCTAAGGGAGCTGTCTTTCAATAATGGCATGCAAGGAAATTGCTCGAATCCTTCATAAAATTTCTTCAAATGTTCATTTACAAAGCAAGGATAAGAGCATGATTTATCGTTCTTAGAAACTCTGAACAGAGAAATTGCCATAAACTTTTAATTTTACTTGACTCTAAGTCTGAACAAGATACAAAGTCCTAACTTTGCTAGATAATTGGATAATTACCTTGTCACCTGAAAAGCCAACCCATTCTAGTAGCCGTAATATCTTCGCAGGAAGCAATGACAACAACTTAGATAAAAGAAAAATAGTCAACATTAATCAATTTCCCTCCTTTAAGTCTCCAGACAAGAAGGGGTGAGTATATATGTCTCCCTGTTGCGCAACTGTTAAAGATGGTTTAACCCGCTCGTTTCAAAAGACTGTGGCTCTAATCTAGTGTTGAAACTACAGCGTTGACTTAGATAATGAAGTTGGTATTCATATCAAGCTACATAATCAATATTAAATAATGCGATTAAACTACATCATTGTCCACGCAGAATTGCGATAGCGATTCCGTGTGGGTTTGTAATCTGCCGCGAGAAAGTAAGCCTGTTTGAAAGTTCAGTACGAAAAAGCGTCAGCAAAAAATTCCACCAACTTGTATCATGACGTAAAACGATTCAGATCTTTGTTCTAATGTTTTCATGATATCCGGAGCTCAATGACAATCGATTTCATGACAATTGATATTGTACTGGTTGACGAGCAAGCTTTTGTCTGGGTCTTCACAAAACTTCCGTTTTCTTGAATTGCCACACAGGCTTCAGGATTTCGTTGTTTCGAAATTATTGATGTGTAAATGGCTTTGACATTTTGATTGGGGATTTGTTTACCATGCAGGCTTCAATGAGAAAGCCCTAGCAGGAAGTTCGCCTGTGTTCTCGTTGCAAATTGAACAGGTAGGTTAAGTTAGGCCAAACCAAAATTCTAAGTATTAGTAAATCCCTGTTGAATCAGATGAGGAGCTTGGTCTTCCACCGTGCGAGAATATTTTTCGCTGTCTGTGGTCTCGTGCACATTTCAAAACAAAGTTTTTAGCAGCCGTTGCAACGTTTTCCTAATGTGATTCAGGCTTCCACTGAAGCAATGAAGCGTGGGCATTAGTTAGCGATAGCCATTTCTAGTTAATATCAAATAACGCGATCGAATTTGATAAAAACTTCTTTAGCGGGGCAGGAAAAAGTTGACTGACTTTTAATAGGATCAAACAGCAACTCAAATTCCGTCAAATATCATTTTAAAGAACAGATGATTGCGAGCACCCCGAGAACGGAAATACAACAATCTAATATAACCCCATATTTCAACAAATAAAACATAGCTTATTCCTTTTTCTTAGATGATGAACGATGCAAATTCGTCAATCTATGGCTCAGAGAGGGACGAACTCCTCATCGGTTAGAATAATCATTCAATTAATGATTAATAATCATAGAATAATCATGCTCGTTAGACCCTTCTGAACTAAACCCTACCTATAAAAATAAGACCCTTCAGACAAAAAAGTTGATGCTTACTGAAACTGACCAAAAATTCATGATTCGGCACACTGGCAAAAGCTAAAACTAAGCTTTTTTCAATCGGTATTCAGAGAGACTGCTTTTTGTAAATCAACGAAAATATTGCAAAACTTACCAAGTTAAAGGTACCAATTCCAAGATGTACACCTCCTTCAAAATCTAAACGATTTGTAGATGACTCCATGGAGGTTGGAATGTGTGACATAATTTGCATACATGATCTGAAAGCGGAAAAACCGATTCTTCACAAAGTAAAGTTTCAAGCAAAATATTGTCCAGCCAGAAGAGAGAGGATTTAGAAAGTGTGATTAATAGATGATTCCTGCTTTATCCCTTCAGCAAAGAGACAACGCCATGAAGATATTAGAGATTCGTCAACGTCAGAGGCAACAAACCTAAATGGTACCGGAGGATAACATTGAATCTTATGATCTATTCTTATAATTTCGAAGTATTCTTCAAAACCAGGTAGCTTGCAAAGGCATGAGTTCTCAGAAATTCAAGTCATTTCAATACTTCACAATATGTCAAAGATCACTTTGGTCTTTGATACAATGCACATGAAAATGTTTTATCAACTGTGGGAGGATCTCGTTGGCACTGTCATTCGGCACTGCAGTATTGGGTATTGATACTGCAAATCAGCATTCAGAAATCTTGTACAACTTGCTTCTTTATGGCAGTTCTAATTTGAATACGATCGACAACAGGATAACTATTGAAGCAACAATTGAGTACATTGAAAAAACAAACATGTTATATTGATAGTGGGTGCTAGCGTGCTACCTAGGTGAGGGGATGGGTTTCTTTGTCTTTTCGGTTGGGCGGGATTTTAGGATATGTGGATCAGCATTAACTCATCTGGTAGCACTTCTTCGTATCATCTATACAGTTCCACACCAAAACATCCAAATGTTCCCATAGTGCTTAACCTCCATCGTCACCGTACCATCAAGTTGCGATGTGATGGTACAAAACTGATGGAAGCCTACCATTTAAAAGGGCTAGACCCATAGCATGGTTTAGGTTTGGTGTGGAACTGTCAGTTGTGTCTTCTTACACCAAGCGCGGTACTCTATCAATGCATTTGGATTAGTTTAATTTTAACTCATTATGAAAAGAAAAAAATTTTTTAAGGCGAGCCATATGATAAGCTTCTGACCATTTTTCAAAGAGTTCCACTTTCTTTGTGTCACTAGGTGCATTACTATCCTTAAAGATTGGACGACTCTAACATCTACAATGGTAAGTTTCATGTAACTTGAGACGCAATTCTTCTTGGTAGCATCAAGAAAAAATCTGCTTATTCAGTTACCTGTACAAATTATATGCATGCTTGATCTTTAAGCCACCTTTAATGAAGCTAATCAAATTTTCGTCCTAAAGAGAGTTGAAAGTAAATGCAATGCGACAAATTGCAAGGCTTCTAACAACTAAATGCTCTGAATTTCGTGTTATCAATATTCTTAGCACTTCATTTTACTCTTTCTCCAAAGTAACAGCACCAAATCACAATGTGGACACATTGGATAAGAGAATACAGCACTGGCTTCCTATCCTGGCTCTATTCCCTTCACCCTCCTGTAAAATATGTTTCGAAATCAATTCAGGAAATGAGCTGGTTTTCAATCATGGCACTAGTATGGAGTCATATCGATGTCAAAATTCAAAATCCGATTTCGGAATGCAACATTGCAGTTTGACAATGCGAAATCCGAGTTTGGAATGCAAAACAGGACTTTGTAATGTAAACAGTCAATTCATAATGTCACAATAGACACAAAGCAAGCAGTTTGTCATTTCACAATCTCAATTTGATTAGTACAGATATCCATCGCAATTTGAGAAGTCGCCAAAGCAACTGTCCAATACATCAAGTCAAACATGAAAGGCAGAAAGGCAAAATGCAAAATGTCAATTCAGAACGATAATGCATTGCGCTCCTTCATATTTTGGCGGGAAACTGCCTGCATGTGCCATTATGCAAAGGTGGCCCAAACACAGTGTTTCAGAACTTTGAAGAAGAGAAGAGAAGACTTTTGACTGCATTTCATTTCATATGGTTTTGAAAAAGCCCTTTGAAGACTGTGATGTAAATTGAGTTTTCGTGAATGATGGGGCGTTTCTTGGCTAAAGTTTGGGTAAAAGTTCACTGCGAGCATATTCAAAGTTTACCCTTGCCTAGACAAATTTCTATAAAGACGATGCCCTTGGCAAGACTAGTATCAAAATTATACCAACTTTAAAAGTCTTTTTTGAGGATCTTTGGTTGAATTCTAAACTGATTTAGCTCAAAACATGACTGTTCTCTCGATCAATATTGTCAAATACGATACCGTTGAAAAAGTATATCTACCCATAGCTTGATCAGAAGTCTTAAAAGTGTACCTTAGGGAATGACACGTTCCCATGTACCTACACTAGAAATCCCCTTTCCGTGGATGGGCCTTAAGAATTCACTGTACGACAGTTATTATTAAAGGCTCATGAAATCTTAGAGAATCTTCTTCACGATATTCACCTACGGGAAGAATCAGAAAGCGTACCGTAAAGTCCCACCTTTAAGAAACCGAATTATTAGAAGCTCAGGCTGATTTTGCTGAATAGAATTCCTCTCCATAAGAAACTATCCAGGCTGATTCATGCTCTTTTTCTTTTACAATGGTACATTGTAATAAAATAATGCTATTATGGTTAAATGTGTATCCAGTATGTCTCAGTTCTCTATAATTGAGAATGGTGTAATTTCTTGATAAACTCATATAAAAGGTAGCTGAACCCATTGGGCAAATGAACGACACGATGAGATAGTTTTGCATTTGCTACCTACATCTCGAGTCCACAAACATCTGTGATTGACAGAAAGTCTTGAAACACAGTTTGCTGTAATTTCAAGAAACTTTCTGTAATGGCCCAATTCTTATACAATTATTTTATTCTCATTCTTATACAAGTTTCTTATACACTTGTGTACCTTCATGTTGACAGATAATTGGAAGATATAACTGTTTCTTATATTATGGTTTACACACCCTGTTCGGGAGCCTGGCCGACCATCTTTTGAGATCAATGACCGTCCAATAATAACTTGCGTAGAATTACAATGACTTCGTTAGGTCCATCTGACAAAATCTACTTACATCACACAGCAAAGTGTCTTTTTAAACAATATGAAATTAAATGTACCCAGAATAGTCATCCGTTAGGTTGCGAATAACTGCAAGACGCCATTTTTTACGAAAGGGCACATGCCTCCCCCGGGCACATGCAGACGGTTTCCCGCCAAAATATGAAGTAGCGCAATGCATTATCGTTCTGAATTGACATTTTGCCTTACTGCCTTTCATGTTTGACTTGATGTATTGGACAGTTGCTTTGGCGACTTCTCAAATTACGATGGATATTTGTATTAATCAAATTGACATTATGAAATGACAAACTGCTTGCTTTGTGTCTATTGTGACATTATGAATTGACTGTTTACATTACAAAGTCCTGTTTTGCATCCCAAACTCGGATTTCGCATTGTCAAACTGCACTGTTGCATTCCGAATTCGGATTTTGAATTTTGACATCGATATGACTCCATACACTAGTACCGATGTTATGATAGGAGCATACTAACCGGTGCTGTATTGTATAGGAAAATATAAAGCCCGACTCCGAAAATATAAAGCCCGAGCATGACGATTGAGCTGTCAATGAAATTTGATTGATGCCGGTGCAAACCTTGAATGTGTTGAGAAATGAAAACCGATCACAAGCTTTGTTTTTGGTTGTTATGGATGGCTCCTCCACAACAACTTCTACTTCCAATTATGCTCCGACTGACAATTTCTATAAACCAATTTCAGAATGTTTTTCACCCAAAGGTACTATCGTAAAGAAAGTTAGAAAGTTAAGCTTGCAGAACAGATAGCTTTAAATTTTCCATGCATTTGATAATGGAAAACTGTGACTATTTAAGTTTCAAATTAATGAAAGTTGATCGGGTGCATCTGCACCAGTTGCATCCGTCTGGATCCACCCCTGAGCCCAAGGCCTTAAAATACAGACCAATCTTGCGAAGTCTGTGCATTAAGACCGAGGGCTTTGTATTTCCTGTAAAGCGACAAAACCGGTTAGAATGAGTTTTATTACCTGATAGATTCTAGTTTTGATTCGTATCATATAGTCAAAGACATTTAGGTACTGTCATGTCGTTTGAGTTTATTCTGAATCTCATAGGCCAAAAGCAGTTGCTATGGCGACAAAAACGCGTCCTTGTATCGTATCATACAAGGCTACGAGAAACCCGCGGGAAAGATGCGATTAACCAAATGGAATGGCGAAATTCTGAATTGCCTCGTTTTTGAAACTTCAGTCAGGTAATAAACAGTTATTAAAGTTTTCTTTAAGACCCTATTGGTGCCTTGCTGTGATTCTCCTGCATTAATATCGATATTTTGGTTATTGGCACTTTTTGTATCCGGCTAGTTTCAGGCTTGTGCTGTAATCATTTGCTTATTCGTAACCAGGAAGTGACAGACTTTCACTTGCTACCAAAGTTACAAGAAAATCTGTTCTTGAAAATTCTACCAATTTTAAATTAATTTAGAAGATACATTGGTTTTCATTTCCTTTCAATTCCTGAATCAATCGATCAAGAATTCCGAAGGGAAATCACAGTCTATTTCCCCAAGGCACTTTCAAGGAGTTTTGTTTGAAAGATTAGTGTAACAACAATCTAAAAAGCTTGCAATTTGTAAAGATTTGCAACCTCCCGGATTAGTCAGGAAAACGTGGGGTGTTCGGAGTACTGTAGCGTCGCGCTTAGCCGTTTAGCAATCCGATCGTCGTGAACTAGAGTTTTCTGTGCAGATAAAAGTCTAACTTAGATCATACACCTTTCCTAGATCGAAATCGGTCACTTAATGCATTAGTTAACGAAGATCTCTTCGTAAGACCTTGTACAGTACATGCGAGTCTTAAAAACTGATGGAATCTTCAACCACTACCCTTCAGCATTTTAGCCATGCTAAAATTATATGTACACGAAGCATCGTCAGGGGAGAATGAAATAGTTAGGAAGTAGCATATGTTCTTCCCCTGGGACGCCATATCATAACTTGACCTGCACAGAGAATATGTCTGAAAGACAGTAAATCGTGCGCTTCTTTGTTTGGAAACCACAACGGGGCTGCCTGCTTACTGACAACACTCTGTCCCTACTATTTCATTCTCCCGTGATAATACCAAGAGTACGTGCAACTTCGGCAACGGCAAGGTGCTGAAGGGGGCTTAAATAACGATTCAATCAATTTTCAAGACTCCCATACAGGACCTTACGAAGAAACTTTTAGGATCTAAAGTCCCGTCCACACGAATCCGGATGATTTTGAAAATGGATTTTTTCATTCGCCCAAACGAAGAGCGTTTTCGAAAATATACCCGTCCACACGAAAACGATTTGATATTCGAAATCCGAAAACAAACAGATAAACAAAATACCCTCGCGTGATCCCCAAAGATCCGAGCGCATGCTGTGATGGCTTATAAACAGACGCTGTGATGTTAGCGTTTTTGAAAAGCTCTGTTTTTACCCGTCCACACGACAACAGAAAAACGGCGTTTTCAAAAAGATCTAATTTGGAGAGCATTTTCGAAAAGCTCGTTTACGGTGACCGAAAATGCCGTCTCCGTGTAGACGCTAGCCCAAAACGGATAAAAAAGACGCGTTTCAAAAATATTCGGATACGTGGGGACGGGACCTTGGTTAGACTTATGGCTGCACGGGGAACTTTATTTCACGACGGTCGGATGACTAAACGCAACGCCACAGTACTCCAAACATTCCACGTTTTTTGTAACTCACCAGGTATACTTTTGCGGGTCAGAATAAAGAAAAATGACGATATGCACCTCTTTGAACGAAAGGAACTGTTTATCAATATGAATTTACGATGTCATTAAGCACATACCTGAATAAATGTGAGTACAGCTCTTTCTAGTAAACATTCTGCGTAGCATAATTCGGCGTGAACTTCAACTGAAATCAAATTTCCGACATTCTTGCGAAAGAAGATAGGTTTGTCATACAGATACAATTAAATATGTTTTAGCCAGGCATCGCTAAAGTACGGGAGCGCGCGAGAGCGTCGCAGGCACATTTCTAGATTCAGAGAATATCTTCAGGCACATTTTAAAACAGATTTTCCTATAGTTTTTAACGATTCATTGCTGGGAATTGGGAAAAAACTATCACGATGTTAGTTTCTCATCAAATGTGGTTTGGCGATTGCAATAAAACGATTTGAAAGGTCTTGAATACGGAAAGCAGGCTTACAACGTGAATTTTTGTATTCGTTCACTGCTTCAATGAGCGATGCTGAGAATTATGTAATGAGTACATAATGAAGCAAAACTGATTGGACGTCAATATAATCTTTCAACATCTCACATGGAGAACAGTTTCCTTATATCGCAGCTCTTGAAGAACATTTATTCCTGGAAAACTTTAAAAGATTGCGTTGAGATTGAACATAGTGAATGTACCTGACAATAAACCGTGTTTACAGTTGCAAGACTCTTTGAGAAAGCATGCAGCACTAAAGTCTTAGGAACAAAGTGTCCCTCACTTAATCAAAGTTTGCTTCACGCGAGTTTTTTTCAGCAATTTGTTTTAGTGGTCTGTCGGGATCTCATCAATTTGAAGCTAATTTAGGCCCACTATGTTTGAAGTCCCTTCCGGAGTACGGCGAGGTGAGTTATCAGGTCAGGCCCCCAGGGTCACAAATCTGGATTTTGACCTCATTCGACCGAGCTTAACTTTAGTCCCTTGACAAAAACTGTATAGGCTGCTCGGCAACTCACCCCAAAGAGAGAATCTTAATCCTAGATGATATCCGTTGATAAAACTTGCAGGCATGTTTTTGCGGAAATTTTGTGCTTGCAGGCGCAAAAACTTTTGGCGAGGTCCATTTTTAGCACGGTGTGAGCCATGCATAAATTGCTAATTCAATTTACATCTTCAAATAAGTATAGCCACGAATCTTTTCATAAAAGCTGCAACCTATTGTATCTACTTACAAAGCAATGGATAACATAGTTTCTTACCAGGGTTGAACTAAAATCCGCATTAAAGGATCAATTATGGCAACAAGTGATTCGAATATTCCACGTGGGACAATAGTTTTGAGGGTAGAATGTTATAATTTAGGAACAATTTACAAAAGAGGATTGCCTTGGAAGTATGAGATACGGAGATCTGTTCACCTTCTGAATAGTCATTAAAATGTGGCTTGCCAACGAAGTTATACAGTGTTTCTGTCCATGTTTGTGACCTTCTGTACCTATAACAAAGATCTGGATTGTCAACATCTTCTGGGGAATAAGATCACGCAAACAAGGGCAGATTTCGTAATACAATAGCATCAGTCGCTTTAGTTCACACCTCAATTCAAAGCGATTAGCGAATGCAGACAAAAGAAATTCTCTCAAGCAGAAATTCAAAACAAATGAAGCCGCAAAGTTGCCCTGAAACCAGTACTGCAAACTCTCGTTTGGTGCGGGCGAAGGGAGGTTTTTAAGAGAAGTTATGTGCTTAAGACGAAAGAAGAAAGGTAAATCTAAAGTCGTTTCTCGCGGATTTTGTTTATTTCATTCAGAAGCCGAGCAGAGTGCATTACGATTCTTGCATATTTATTGCTCAGATGTACACAGTCACTCCTCAGCTTCTGAATCAAATAAACAAAATCCGCGAGACAGAACTTTAGATTTACCTTTCTTCTTTCGTCTTAGGCACACAACTTCTCTTAGAAACCTCCCTTAGCCCGCATCAAACGAGAGTTTGCAGTACTCATTTTCAGGGCAACTTTGCGGCTTCGTTTGTTTTGAATTTCTGCTTGAGATAATTTCTTTTGTCTGCATTCGCTAATCACTTTGAATTGAGGTGTGAACCAAAGCGACTGATGCTATTGTATTACAAAATCTGCCCTTGTTGATCACGCATCTAAACTTTACACTTCAATGATCTAAACATTTAGACTTGATTGAGATTTAAGGTGTTGTATAAGCTTGGGAAAGAATAGCCTCAAGGGATCACTTTAGAGCAAAAATTTACAAGGGGCTAAATTTCTATCATATTCAAAATAACTGGCCATGAAGAAAATATCTAAATGAAAAATTAACAGACTGGTTTACGTGGGAGGAACTTTTTGGATGTGGTAGGGTGGGGTCGTTGTAACTTGAGTGGCAACTTCCTGTCAATATCAATTGGTGAGCAATTCAGCATGTGTTGCTAATATGCTATGCTCAACATATACTGTATTTCAGTGCATTCAAAACCATTACTAGCATAATGTTGCCTACTTGTTGCAAACAGCCAGTGATCTCTTCACAGACTTGCAAGCTGTCTCTATTGCCTCCTGAAATAAAAAGACAGTTAATGACGTTAACTTGAAAACAGACTGGGTTTTTGAAAATACAGTAGTATGAAAGATGGTGAGTCAATGGGCTAATGAAAGATGGTGAATTATTCACTTTATCAAATTCATTTCAGATCTCATTTCAAATTCATTCAAATTCACCTTTTCAAAGCAATAAGTAATAAGGGCTTGCTTTATCATTTTTCATAATAAGTTTTGACAGTCTTTCTACCACAAAAACATCAAACAGGCAGACTACCCATAAACTTAGCGTTTCCGCTATGAAATGAACTGCTCTCTAATTCAAGGGTCGTTGTAAATGATATGGTAGATAATAGACTTTTTACTTCTTAAAAAAGATGTTTGGATCAAGCGTCCAAATTTGGTAAACTTGCGAAGGAAAACAAAAGTATGACCCCTGTTCTCGGTATAACCAAGGGTAGCTGTGGCAAGAAGTTGCGTCAGATTTCAGAACATTCAGCAGTGGCGGATTTAAGGGGGCAAGTGGGGGCAACTGCCCCCCTTCACGACGGAATTTACAATTACCCAGATTCTATACCTTTCTGTAGATGTGTTCTTCCCGTACGAAAATACAGGGCCTTGCAGAGCCAAAACCGGGCCATAATCAGACATTATTGCCCATTCTTAGCCTTAATTCACCATTGCAAGAACGTTGTAATTTTTTGCTTGGCTCTTATAAAAACGTTGGTTTGGTGGAAGAGGGAATCGACATGGTTAAAAGCTGGCCTGGACCAGGCTAAAAATATGATCTATTGAATTTGAGAACTTCGACACGTGCGGCTTTATTGTGGAGCTAAGGAAACAATGAATGGGTAGGCGTTTTCTATACCCTACTTATAGCGACTACGAGATACAGCTATGTCTATTCCCTTTAATTTTGGCCCTATCAGGCCTTGCATTAGCATCACAGCAGCGATATTCTTTGGCTATCAACGTTAGTCTACTGCAACGCTCATGTCATGTTTGTTGTCGATATCTTTTGGTAAAAAAGGACGAAGCACCACAGGTAAGACAACATGAGTCCAACTAAGTGTAAAGTTTCGTTAAAGACTTCCTCGAAGATTTTTCAAAAGGTTCACTAAGAAACTTAAACGCACCAAGATGAATAATGGTTGCTGCATCTGTTAGGTGAGTATAAATGTTCGTTTCAACTTCCAATTTATATCGCAAGTTTTCCTTTCTTTTCGCTCTGCAATCGTTAGGATGGAAACAAAGATCAGCGCATCCAAAACTGCGACGACCATCTCACTATCGCTTTCGTTCAGAAATGATTTAGGACAACCCAAACACAATGCTCTACTTACTTGCGAACTGTGGTAGTGAAATAAATGACAAAATATATTTTCCTTTAGATAAAGACAGGCTCCTTCTATCTCCTTGCAGCAAACAGTTTGTTTGTTGTAGGGGTTAATATGCACAGCATTTTTAGTTTGTAAACATTTCGTCATCCACACCTTTTCGCGTTGCTCCTTGTCTCAGCATAAAAAATTCAGACACAATTTTAGAGACACATTGAATCCAACGTGCCCCTCAAACAAAGGTATTGAGGACATGGAGCAATTTTTGATGCACTGCAATCCTTACGATGCATACAGGAGAGATCTTCTCGACAGTGTAAATTCAATGTTGCAACCGTACGGTTTCCAAAATCTTTCAAATGCTCTATTGCTTAAGATAATAATGCACATATGGTGATGAAAGTTTGTCCATTGATTCTAATTCAGAAATCCTTAATCAGCTCTAAGACAAATATATGTAACACAAGGTTTTGAATAAAACGATGCTACTAAAACTTAGCTGCTGCAACTTCGGGGATTTAGGTGTATTTTTGTTACCTTTTCTATTTCCTTCCCTTCATATTACTTTTAGATCTTGTTTTTATGCTAAATGGTCACAGGGTAGACATAGCCTTGTGCTTGTTGCCCTATTGTTTTGGTATTGTAGCACAGTAATTTTGTAAGTAGTGTAGCTAGCAATATGTTATGTAAATGGTTATCGGTAGCACAGTAATTTTGTAAGTAGTGTAGCTAGCAATATGTTATGTAAATGGTTATCGGTAGCACAGTAATTTTGTAAGTAGTGTAGCTAGCAATATGATATGTAAACGGTTATCGGTAGCACAGTAATTTTGTAAGTAGTGTAGCTAGCAATATGTTATGTAAATGGTTATCGGTAGCACAGTAATTTTGTAAGTAGTGTAGCTAGCAATATGTTATGTAAATGGTTATCGGTAGCACAGTAATTTTGTAAGTAGTGTAGCTAGCAATATGCTATGTAAATGGTTATCGGTAGCACAGTAATTTTGTAAGTAGTGTAGCTAGCAATATGTTATGTAAATGGTTATCGGTAGCACAGTAATTTTGTAAGTAGTGTAGCTAGCAATAGTCTTCATATAGCAATAGCAATATTTATAGCAATAGTAATAGTCTTCGTCTCAAAGCTCACTTCCACGAACAGAATTCCGAAGAATCTTCACAACGCAACAACGATCCAATTTCTTCTTCTCCTGAACAAGACGCCAACATTGCTACTATTAACACCCTGTTCCCTACCAAATCAGCCTGGACCCCGCGACCTGGTAAACATTCAGCACTTGACCTCTACATCGACAAATGCAGGTATGAGATTTCTCAAATTCATTTTAAGACCAAATGCAAAACATTCAATTTAACAAAACAAGAATGGGCAGCCCTTAAACATCTCAAATCATGAGACGGCATTGTCATCAAACCTGCAGATAAAGGTGGTCGCATTGTTGTTTGGAGGAAAGATAAACTTACAAAGAATCCCACAAAGTCATTCAACAAAACAATTATCAATGCCATCAAAGAGGAGATGAACCTTGAACACCTTCTCCCAAATGCAGACAAACTCTACATTCAGCACCCAAGAACATCAGTATTTTATATGTTGCCTAAAATACACAAACCAAACAACCCTGGTCGTCCAATCTCTTGCCCAACAGCTCAAATTGCATCCTACCTCGACAGCATTTTTACACCTATCAATCAACAACTACCCACCTACATCAAGGATACATCGCATGCTCTCCGACTGTTCAAGCAATTCAAATTCAATGGCCCTAATCGATATTTGTTCACTATGGATGTTAAGTCGCTATATACCTGTATCCCTCATGCAGATGGATTAAAAGCACTCAAATTCTTTCTTGAACGACGCCCAAAACAGCATCCACCATCAAACACTCTTCTCCACCTAGCCGAACTTGTCTTAACTAGCAATGCATTTTCATTCAACAGTAATTTTTATCTGCAAACTTCTGGTGTTGCAATGGGAAGTAAACTTGGCCCCAGCTATGCCTGCCTTTTTGTGGGACATCAGGAGCATCTCATCTCTAATTCATATAATGGCCCATTACCATGCCTTATTAAGCGCTACATGGATGATATCATAGGTGCAACTTCGTTACCGCTTGAAGCTCTACAAGAATTCATCGAATTTACCAACAACTTCCACCCAGCTCTTCAATTCACACACAACATCACTGAACAAAGCCTGCCTTTTCTCGACATCCTACTAAAGATTGAAAACGATACCATTGCGACTTCCATCTATTATAAAGACACAGATGCACACAGCTTCCTCAATTACAAATCCTCCCACCCAAGCAAATGTAAAGACTCTATTCCCTACTCTCAATTACGCCGTCTCCGCCGCATCTGCTCACATGATGATGATTTTCAAACCAAAGCAGCCGAAATGGCATCCTTCTTCCATCAAAATGAATATCCAGAGACGATCACAACTTCAGCCCTCAATAGAGTCAACAACCTTTCACAAGACGATGCTTTACTGCCGGTCGACAGGAAACAGACCAACAACCGAATCCCATTCACCCTTACCTACCATCCACTGAACAACCGTATCAAGAAAATCATTTACAGCAACAATCACATCTTAAGCAACGACACACACACAAAAGAGATATTCCATGCCCCTCCACTGATGGCCTTCAGAAGAGACAAAAACATCAGAGACTGCCTTGTTCGCACCAATCTTCGATCTTCAGATTCCCCTGGCACATTCCCTTGTAATCATCATCTATGTCATACATGTAACCACATCAATTCAGCAACCACAGTCACCAATGGAAATAGATCTTTTACAATTAAATCCAAGTTCACCTGTTCATCTTCAAGCATCATCTACTGTATCTCCTGCAACAAATGTAACATCTTGTATATTGGCGAAACCTCCCGACAGCTTAACAACAGATTTGGCGAGCACATGAGGAATGTCAAGCACAAAATTCACCTGAAGGAGGAACATGAGAATGACCCTGATAGCAATATTTCAAAACATTTTAATTTGCCAAACCATTCCATTGAAGACATGTCAATTCTTGGTCTCCTCTTCGCTCCTACAGACAGCACTAAACGCAAAACATTGGAAAAGCGCATCATTTTCAGACTTGCTACACTTCATCCTGCTGGACTTAACAAACAATTTAATTACTTACAGTAGCTTTCTCATAGCATTACTCTTCTTTTCTATACTAGCTCTTGTTTTATTATTTTCATTTTATTTTGTTAAGCTCGTGCTTACACTTCTTATCCCTGTTGCGTCACCACGATTCCTTTGCATTCGAATTCTATCTTCCGAATCTCTTCTTCCTTTACTACTATCGTTCTACTAATCTTACTTCACTTGATAACGGGCTCAGCCCGAAACGTCGTGTTTCAGAACAACTCTGCTCAAGGTACGATTATTTTTATTCTTGAATGTTTTATTTAAATCTATATCGTACAACACGCTCAAAATAAGATTGTTTGGTGCATAGCTAGCAATATGTTATGTAGATGGTTATCGGTAGCACAGTAACTTTGTAAGTAGTGTAGCTAGCAATATGTTATGTAAATGGTTATCGGTAGCACAGTAATTTTGTAAGTAGTGTAGCTAGCAATATGTTGTGTAAATGGTTATCGGTAGCACAGTAATTTTGTAAGTAGTGTAGCTAGCAATATGTTATGTAAATGGTTATCGAGTATAAAAAACAATTTGATCATTAATCATAAGAAAACAACTGCTATACTTACAGCTTCATAAGTCATGATTGCTTGCAAATAAGAAATCGTTGAATACCCAAGAGCATGATATATGCTATCATTCATGCTAGAGAGAATGAAAGATACAATGTGGTACAATTCATGTGCCGAGGTCATAACAAACTATCACAGGGGGGCTTGGTTTACCTTTCTGGGAATTGGTAACCTCATATTTGAAATTTGCCTTCATAAGAAACTGTTTTACAGTATCCTTTGAATAGCAAATGAAACCGATTTTCTGAAATGGTGGTACATTTTAAAAATTTGGTACAGTATCTGTTATTGCAGCAAAGGTCTCAATTCAACAAAAAAGAAAACAGCATTAGAAAAGGCAAATGATAGAAATTATGCAGTTTATCATATGGCATATTATATAATTACATAAAGTATGCTGTGCAATTTTCACCAAGAAAAGATCATACACAAAGTCAATTTTCAAAGATTGATGATGTAGACTACACAATAAACACAAACATGATTCATCCAATTTAACTATTAATAGTTTTGCAGGTTCCTTCAATTAGAGTGATTTCTTAAAAGGTGGCTTTTTAGAAACAGTTTAGAATTTTGGAAACAATGATCAAATTCTGTATAAGATGAACTGGGACCTACAATATAATTATAACTCTTTATTAACAAAACAACTTGTGGAAATGTTTTGCCAAAGTCTGAAAAAATGTTTGCAGAAATGAAAACATTTTCAAAATTGATTTAGAGCAAGGAGGAAGAGGCCTGAAATAAAATAAAATAAAATATGTCAGAGCACTCTTTTGGATTCTGCTCATATCTATCATCATGAACCTTTGTGAATCAGCCTTGTCATTTGTGACAGCCTGTGAAAGAGCTGGAACTTTTTTGGCTCATCAGCAGAAAAATGAATGATATTTTCAACTCACTGTGGCTCCAAAAGAGATTGAGCTTCACCAAATTTATTGCACAAACACAAGGACATTGCTGTATTTGTAACTGATATTGATTCTTGGAGTGAAAATCCATTGTTCAAGGACTCTGGCCTTTGAAAAGAAAATAAGGAAGCATTTTTAAGTAAGAATGCAATTGAAAGCATTAAGATGTTATCTAGAGCTATAGATTTGAAAGATCTAAATTCTTGCCAAGTATTCTTTATGAAAAACATACAAATTTAGATCCATATCTATGGCATTTATCCCCTCCACATCATATACCAGGTGAGTCAAGAAAAAAGCCCAGCGCTTGAAAAAAATCGTGCTACCTGAACATCACAGCAATGATGTTGAAAACTGCCTTGTTTTATCCCTGATATGTCAAACTAGGTTCAGTAATTCACCCGGTTTTAATCGATCATTCCTTCCCATCAAAATAGGAGACTTTCTGCAAAAAGCCCCTTTTGGAAAACCTGCAAAAACGAGCGAAAACAGCAAGCGAAATTTCCTTCTGTTCTCCTTCCAAGCAATAAGGACTCCTGGATGTGCTCATGTATTTTGTCCTCATGGGAAAATGGATTTCCCCTGAAAAGTTATTCACACTAGGGGGAAGACTTTCCAATCCGCCACAATGAAAGCACGTGCTAAAGCGTGCTTAAAATCATCACAGAGAAGTAAACACATTAGGGACTTTTGCTGGTAACTTTAGCACGTTTTTTAAGGTTTCTCAATGCGACTCCTTTTAGAAAATTGCCTACAGAATCTGAATGGAGCTACCGATTTTAGGCAGGAAAATTTCTAAGATAATTGAACATGTTAGCTATTTAATCAAATATTGCAAAATATCATATCTTATATATTCAGGAAGCAGTAGCCTTACAAACCCCGGGCGTTTTTTCTGACATCAGTTCAACAATGTTGCTATGCAAAGGAATGTATCTTTCATTTTACTGTCTGGTATATAACTAGTTACAGTATGCACCCACCAAACTACAACTTGCTACAAGTCAGAGCTTTGATGTCTGATGTTACTAAAACACAGAACAAGCCTAACAAGCCAGTAACAAACGGAACAGACCAGTAACATGTGAAAGAAGCAAGGAACAGGTCAGTAAGCTTAGTTTAGTTTTCATTGAATTGTTAATCCATCCTAAATACAATTCAACGATACAATTAAGTACATTACAAAACCATAAATTAACTGAAAAAATAAAAAAAACATCTACAGTACTACAAACTAAAACTAAAAAAAGAAAAAAGCATATTACATGATTGTATTTAGGATAGATTAACTTAGGAGGAGCTCTCCAAATAGGTTAACTAATCGAGGGAGAGGCCCCCTATAAAAACAAAGAAACTAAAAAATATTAGATAAAAACATAAACCAGACAAACCTCAGAATGATGATGATAATTCTAGAGAATGTAAGGGGAATGTAACAGATTAAACATAGGAATCAACGAAATAAGCTTTCAATTTAGACCGAAAAAGTGCCGCAGTGACTGTAACACAAATAAAAATTGGAAGAGTATTCTACAACTTTGAGCCAAAGTATTGGACTGTCTTTTGTCCGTGAGGGTGGTATTTTTCAAGGTATTGAATAGATCAACTCTAGTTGCGTGACGAGTTCCAAACCTATGAACTGAAGAGCTAGGAGTAAAATAGTTATGGGAGTAGATAGGAGAAAGTTTATTGATGGCTTTAAAGACAAATGTTAAGATATTCAGGTGAAGGATGTCCTCAAGTTTCATAATTTTTAATGAATGAAATAAAGGAGTAGACCGAGCAGTAAATGGCTGGAATTTTATACATCTGAGGATTTTCTTCCTGTTATAGGAATAATGGGTTTAAGTATGAGGAATAGGTAAGACCCCAGACAATAATACCATAGCTGAGAAAAGAGGAGAAGAGTGCATTGTAGAGACAGATGAGAGTTTCAGTGGGGATGTAGTGTCTGATTTTGAAAAAAATTCCAATTATTCTAGATAATTTTTATAAAGTTCATTGATATGGTATTTCCAAGAAAGGTGCTCATCAACAAGAACACCTAAGAATTTTACATACTTAGTTTTTTTATACTACTTTTACCAAACTTGAGATTCATTAAGTTTGGAAGTTTCTTCCAAGGTGAATGAAAGAGTACAAAATTAGTTTTCTCAAATATCTAATGCAAGTTTGTTACAATCCAACCAGGATTTAACTTTTTTGAGCTCTTTTTGAGTAACAAGTGTAACAAGCCAGGAACAAGCCAGTAACGCATCAAAAAATGTGGAATTAGTGTGGGTGTATTGCTTAACCTGATGGGGGGGGGGGTGGCTTGTGTAAAATGCAGGTCAGATTTTTGCAGGTCACTGCGGCAGGTCACCGCAAGGGCCAAAGGCTCATAGGCTGCACAAAGGAATTCTGTTGTGTATGAGGTACTGAGAGCCACTAGTGTGTTGACGTGTAATGTGTCAAAGTGAAGTGGCTAGATGTGCCCCGTGACTAAGCCAAAATGAAAAGGTCTTCAGCACGGGTGGCGGGATTCTCGACCAATTTTCGAAATGAAACCGTGACTGACTAGACTAACTTTCGTGAAAATCATACCCTTGGCCAAATTCCCCATTTAGAGTGCCATGAGATACCACTTTTTGGACAAAATTGCCAACTTTTCGCTTTACCTTGACCAAAAGTTTTCCAAGGGAAATATGCAACTCTGGGTGTGTGCAATAAGACCGCTTTTGTCTTCCTTACTCAAGAGGACTTTGCCACCAGTTAATTATGGAGAATTATAGCACCAATTCTCTGATCAGAATTACATCACCAGCTGGTTAATGCTTTCAGTCGTTTGATTTATGCACAGAGTACCGTCATGGGGTTAGGGCGGCTTTCTTCAATGTCAAGTTATCGTCACTAACATGACAATCAAAAGGATTTGATAACCATCTCTCACGGTGTAACCAGACATTGTGTAATGACAAAAGCGAGGCTAGGATTGCATTCCCATTTAACACCAAAAGGAAGAGGCATTATCACACAGTTTTGTGAGCTTTCGGAGAAATAAAAAAATCATTTTGTCACCCTCTTATCTTTTGCGAATCCTGAAATTAACAAATACATACAACTTAAGGAATACGTCAACACACTAGTGGCTCTCAGTACCTCATACACAACAGAATTCCTTTGTGCAGCCTATGAGCCTTTGGCCCTTGCGGTGACTTGCCGCAGTGACCTGCAAAAATTTGACCTGCATTTTACACAAGCCGTGGGGGGGGGACATCAACGTTGCTGCAATGATAAGAAGAAGAAAGGGAAGAAGGATAAAAGTTAGGTGTATCCTGATGCAAGAGGCATTTCCACTCCCAAACAGTGGTGAAACACAGTTTAGGACACCTTAGTTCAAAAACTAAGGGCCCCTAATCAAAAGGAACCCCCAGCAAAATTGTTAATGCTTCTATTTCAGGGCAGGCAAAGCCTGGTTTGTATTAAAGTTTTTTAAGCAAAAAGAACAGGGTCCTTACACAAAAAGTCTCCTGGATGTCACATTGTGGTGATCTATAGAAAATTTTTACAAAATGGTAAAAGAGGCATGGTAAACATGGGATCGAGATTGGTTTTGCATAAAAGTAAGTGATGCTTTGTCAAAAAGTGTGAATGGATTCAAGAGATATATTCTGAGTCAAAGTGCAGGGTGTGTCCTCATATTTTTTTGGGGGCCTTTGCCCCTAGAGTCCTTCATTTTGCTGCCACTATAACTGATTCACCCTGGCCACACCGCCGGCTTCGTAATTGTTTTAGCTTTGCATGCGCAACTCATTCACTTGAAGTTTGAACTGGACATGGTGCCTTCATGTTTCTAATGTTATCATTTACCAGTGCTTTAACTTGGGGGCCTCAAGTAGAAAAATCTTTCAGGGCCCCAACTGTCTCTGTTAGGCCAGTGCTCCCAAATAATCTCACAGCTTTGGCAAAAATTGTTTTGTTAAGAAAAAATCTATCAGAAGTCCATGAAAATCCTTTTCTGAAAAATCTCGTACACTTTTTGGAATGAGGGAAAGGCTCATGGGGTTTACATTCATTTCCAAGCCTTTTTTTGAATCAGTAAACATATGTGCACTTCAAATTTTTGGTCTGAAATCGGAAATTTCAAAAAGTTGCTTTTGTTTCATTTACTGAGGTTTATTATCAATGAAAATGGGTTGAAGTCTTTGTTGACTACTTTAGCAGAATTCATAACTGTTCCCTAGACCACTGCACGTATAAGAAACTTTGAGGAGGCCAGATCATATAAAGTACTGAAAATTTTTAAATTTGTTTCTTATATTTTGAATGCACAGATGGTCATATAGTCTCTAATTCTGGAGGTTCTTGGGACAGAAGGCCCCTTTTCTGCTTCTTATTATTCGCTCTGATACTCATTCATTTCACACCACAACGTAAACTTCTCTTGGAATAGTTGGTGCTTTTCTCATTCTCTTTCCTTTCTTCATATTGTTACGGCAACGTTAATGTTCCCATCGGGTTCAGCCACACACCCACACTAATTCCACACTTTGTTTAATGCACTAGGCATGTTCCTGGGTTCTTATGCTTTCTACTGGAGCGCTACCGTCCAGCTACTGGCCTATTACATGCCTGTTCCTAGCTTGTTCTGCTCGTTACTGGCTGGGTCAGTGTGTTACTGGTTTGTTCCACCTGTTCCGTGTTTTAGTAACATGGCTTTAATCTCACAAAACACAGTAATCAGGTTTGGCATATTCAGTCTTTCCATGCCTGACCCTCTCCCACTGGAACTCAGACTTAAAAATCAACCATGGAAAAGAAAATCCATTTTGAAAAATATTGGCACAACTTTCTTTAGAAATTTTACCCACCCAACTTCAAAACACTCCAAAGTTCCTGTATCCTTGTGTTGTCTCCATGCTATTTTGCAATTTCATGCTATGACAAAGATGCTGGGTTGAGGGTTTTTGATGTACTTTGAAAATGGCCTTAAGCCCCGTTAAAACACTCCCAACAATTCACGGAACATCGCTCAATATTTGTAGAGGGCAAATGTTGAGAGCGCTTTAACACCTTGTTGAGTGATGTTCAGTAATGTTGAGCTGTGTTCAGTGATGTTGAGTGGAGTTTGAAAGAAGTAAAAAATTTTCAGTGGATCAACTCAACATTTCTATTGTTCCAGGTGTTGTTGAGTGATGTTCAAAGCGTTTAAACACCCTATCCAACAATGTTCAGTAGGCGCAAAGACTCGATCTTTTTGTGCCATTGAAAGAACAAAAGAAAGTTCAAAACATATTGAGAGCTCAGAGCTTAGTCCAAGAAGGTGAGGGAGATCAGAGAAGTCAACGTTTATGAATCACTAATGGCAAATCTCTACAAAAGCATTGATGCAGTTGGCAGTGAAAGCAAATAAGATGATATGATTATACAAGACAAGCAGCAAGACAGAGAGCAGGCTTCTGAAGAAGAGCAGGTTGATCTTGGGAATGAACCGTTGCGCCTGAAATCCTGCGGTAAGAAAGTCATTAGGTTAACTATGGTCAAGGGGGAAGAAAGCTAAAATACCAAGAAGAATGTCAACAAGTCCAAAACCATCGCTGAACAAATGTTGAATCAAATTGTTGAGAGCACTTTAACACCCCCACTCAACACAACTCAACATCAATAAACATCGCTCAACAAATGTTGAGTGATGTTCAGTGCAATGTTGAGAGCGTTTTAATGAGGCTTTACTATTCAGAGCAATCTCCAAACCTCCATTCTGCATCTTTCAGCCTGCACACTGTTGTTCTGCAGGGGGGAGGGGGTCACAAGAAGTTGAGGGCAAGGGTACTGTATGTGCCACCAGTATGAGGGGGTTCTTGGCCTATCCAGGTAAACAGGAGAGCACGTGGCTGAGTGGTTAAGGCGTCTGACTCGTAAACCAAAGGTCAGAACTGCCGTAGGTTCAAATCCCACGCTGGACAGTTTGGTCGCTGTCCGTAACTCTAGCCCGGGTTGACCAGAACCATGTGAGGGAAATCTGGTAGCTGCGGCGGGTAGCTGCGGCGAACTGATGGTAAAACATCCGTGGCCCCTGCTGGAAATAAGTCTCTCAGACTTTCGCAGGCTAGCCATGTTAAATATAAAAATACCTACCTAGCTACCTAGGATGTTTTGGTTAAGGCCTTGAGCCAGTCATCCCATTAACATTTGGAAATGACAGCTCTGTGTTCTTAGAGTCAAAGGTCTGATTTTTACTGTCTTAGGAACTCAACTCTTGAATTACCAAAGATTTGAGAAACTCGTGAATTTCATTTTCACTTGTTTCCTGTTTCAGATTACTTGGAAGGTACTTAGGTAAAGTCTAAACATTGGACAACTTAAAAACCTTGTCTTGAAATGTTAACTGGGGAACAGGTGCTTAATATGAGGATTGTTGTGGAACCTTTACAAAACTTGTAAGAAACCCTTCTGAGGTACCAAAAATCTGATAGTTCTAAGGAACTTCAGACTACTACTACTGGCCCAAATCCTTAGTTTCTTATAAAACATATATATGCAAAATTTCCAGTCTGAAAGTAACTTAATTGTAAGGTTATGATCCACCTTTTCGTTATTTTGTGGCAAAATAAAATATGTTTGTGCCCAAGAAACAGATCAGAATTTCGTGCAAACTGCTTGTCGCATGCAAGCTTCAATGGAGATGAAGAAACTGCTGCATACTGATTGTCGTAAACTTCTATATGGAGAAGCAAATATGAAATTTCAATTGTTTGGATATTCATTTCAACAACACTGGAAACTGCGATGATTAACCTGAATATCACAATGAGCGTTGAGAATGATGAGACAGGCTTATTAAAATAAGGCCCGGCCTACGTCGCCCCTCATGCCTCTCCCATATTACCGTACAGCTCCTTACGTTTTGTCCACGCCTTGAAGGTCTAGCTCCTGCGTGAATGGAGCTGCTTCTGCTGTCATATTTGTGCTTGCATTTCTTCTCGCCAAGCTCTTTCTTCTCTTCGCGAAGTTCTCCTATTTCTTGGCCTAACAGTTGTTGTGGTTTGAGCGTTGCGGAGGAAATCGGACAATACATTTATGCTGTGGAGGAGTTAAACATCTGGAAACTGGCAAAATGTTTACATTGAGATTTATTTGCACCTGCCGGGAATCGAACCAGAGCAATTCAAATAATGGATAATGCGCCAGTGTTCTGTCAAAATGGCTGAGGACTGAAGTGGCTACTACAGTTTCTGATAAGCGGTCTTTTCGAGAAAATTGTTTGCATTTTCAACTCACGTTTTTAGATACGACAAGAACAGTATGTTGAAGCCAACATCGCCATCTGGATGAAAAATTCCTTGATTAATTTGGTGAAAATGAAGAAAGCTGCGAATTCCCAAGAGAGTTTAGGTGTTTTGCCCCCAACCAACTCAATAAACCATAATCTGCCTCTCTATCTCACCCATCAGCTACCAAATTTTCGAACGTGATAACAGACCCTCTGATGCTTCTTTATCAAAAAACAGTCTTTATGATGAAGCAATATGTTTCAAAGAATGGATCTAACTCTAATTGTCTCAATGTTACTTGTGGTGTCCCACAAGGCTCAGTTCTTGGCCCTCTCTTTTTGATTTGCATAAATGATACCTCACTGATCTTCTAAACTAGCCTTCTACTTATTTGCTAATGATACTAATTTTTACTGTGAAGCTGAAAATCTCGATCAACTTCAATGTGTGGTTAACGAAGATTTGATGAAAGTATATGGCTTAATATTGATAAGCCTCTAACTTCAATATCTTTAAGTCTCTACAACGTTCCTCTTCTAACATTGTCAATATTAAAATTGGTAACCTTCCATTCAAAAGGGCTTGTTACGTCAAATTTCTTGGAGTTCTTCTGGCTGAAAATCTGTCATGGAAATATCATTTAACAGAATTTTCTAAGAAATTGGCTGGAACTTGTGGCATGTTCTTCAAAGTTAGACACTTCCTACCTATTAATGTTCTAATTTGTCTCTACAACTCTTAATTCTCACCTTCTCTGCAATGTGATATTCTATTGTGGGGTCTTACATATGAAACTCACATCAATCCAGTGTTTCTATTACAGAAAAGGGTTAAGAGCAATGGTATTTGAAACTTTCACTTCCCTTTCTACTCCCATCTCCTCTGATTTGAAAATCCTAAAGGTTGCAAGACCTTTTTCATCTCAACTTATTAATTTTTTTGTACGAATCTTTTTATCAAATCTCTCCTGTTTGTTTTCATAATTTTTTCGAAAATTCAGCTTCTGTTCATCAATATGGTACACGGCAAGCTAATAAAGGTGATATTTTTCTAACTCATCAAAATACCAAGCAATATGGTCTGAGATCTGTACGTTACTTTGGTGGAAAATGTTGGAATATGACATCCCAGTTGATATAAAAAGGTCGCCATCTGTCAATATCTTTCGTCAGAAACTCAAAGCTTTCCTGTTCAAAACAAACTACTAAAGCAGAGCATCTATAGTCACAATTTACTAATAGTTTCTTTCAAATTCTTTTAAATTACCCCGATTTTTTTCAATTGGGGACGCCCTCTCCTCGATTAGCTCAGCTACTGAGAGAGTTGCTCCAAGAGTTCCCCTTCATACAAATCCTCCTGTCATGTATCCATCTTTTCCCCATGTGTTATTTTATCCTTGCATCTTAATTTGTATTCTGTATAGTATATATTTAATTTGTCGTAATTAGTTAATTTATTTTTTGAATTTGTATGTAGAGGAATTTAAAATCAATAAAACTGAACTGAACTATTTTGTTAGGTTATCTTACAGATAACGGAGGATAAACCTTTAAAAAAGAGGCAAATGTTTGCGAAACATGCTAGAACGCTTGTAGAAGGCTTCAAAAAGCTTCCTTTGAAAAGTTTTTGATGTGCCAGGCAATGGACATGAAGATGGTTATGGAAACTTCAAGAAACTCCTGAGAAACTCTGAGTACTCCAAATCTGACAGTTTTAAGAAACTTCCAGTACGGGCCCAAATTCTTATTGTCTTATAAAAAGATACGTGTAGCTCTTCAAGAAAACGGAGACTCGGCAAGTAGAACATAGAGCTTGATGACGACTGAAAAACTGTGAAAAAATTTGTGAGAGGGTGAGCATAGAAACAAGCAGTACAATTCTGATTCTGCGCTGTTATTTCTGAAGATTCATTGTTATGGTGATTCATTACAAAGCAAATACACTTACAATCATACAAAAGAATACTTGTATTACTGATGGAAAATTCAACTAAAATTATACTAATGTCTTAGTGAATTATTGCATTTTCTTATATATCAGTTGATATAATTGAAGCGGCTGAGAATTACCAGATGACTGCTCAGGCCTTCTTTGCGTTGAAATAGGTAAAAATGACTAAAAGTACGTAGCTCCCAAACCAATTTTGCGATTCCTAGAACTGATATTACCTGTGCATCATAGGCTACGTTCACACTGCGCCGTTTTCGTTTCTATCTGCTTTTATTGATGAAACGCTGCCCGTTCACATAGCTCCGTTTTCAAATAGACATGCTATGAAAACGATAGGTACACCCCGCCATAGTCACCTTATATTTGGAAAATAGACCTTATATTTGAGAAAAAGACCATAAATATGAAATCTTCGTATCATATTTGAGAGAGGCCTTGAATTTAGAATTTTGTAACATGTTTGAGAGATACAGTTTACACTGCATGAATAGACCATAGATATGAAAACTGCATAAAATTTGTGGGAGGAGACCTATATCAAAAATACATATCCTATGTGAAAAATACACGTCTTATTTGAAAAATTATACACAATATTTGAAATATAGACGGCATATATTAAACAAATAAGACTGACACTTCAGATATGGACCCTTCGTTTATTGTTTGCACTTTTGTCCACTATGGCAGGGTATAGATAGGCGTTCACATTGCTCCGGCAAAACGGTATTGTTGATCCCCTTTTCAAAACAAGGCATTTCGTTGCTAGCTATCAGCAAGGCGCCAATCGTGACTCTGAATGCCATTGTAATCAACAGCCTGTTAACAAAGGGATGTGAAGCGTTTTTAGATGTCTCCGTTTATGGCGTTCACACTGAAAACGGATCGTTTTCAAAACGCACCGTTTTCAAATTTATCCTTTTCATTAGCGTTTTCGAACAGCTCCGCTTTTAAAGCGGAGGAATATGAACGCAAGGCACAAACGGAGAAGTTTCACTCTGTTTTCAAATATAAACAGAGGAGTGTGAACAGGGCATGCTTCATCTCAAAATCTTTTAAAATGGGTTGAAAGTCCTTGGTCAAATTGGTTCGCAATTCAGCCTTGTGAGGAGAAGAAATAAGTGATAAGAGAGTGAATAAGAATCCTGAGTGAGTACGATTTTGTACACTGTAAATGTTTGAACAACCAAATAGACAAATAGATTTTGATTAGGATGGCTGCGGGGCTGAAGGCCCGTTCTGAAATATTTTGAAAATGACAATTTGTAAAAAGGCTATAATATGAAAATGATAAGAAACGAAGACTAGGTTCACACGATCCCCGCACATTCCCAGAACGGTGAAAAAAGTGACAGGGTTTCAAAATTTGAGCTAGCGTTCACAAGAAGCCGGAACAATTTGAAAACAGTAGGTAATCGCTGCAAGGCTTTGATCCCAAGGAAATGTACTTACATCCCAAGAATCGCAATTTCGTTCCAAAATTGTCGAAAAATGTCTTTTCATCATTTTCGAGCGTTCACACGATGTCATGTCCAAAATGTGCCCGTTAAGAGTTCCGTTTTCAAAATCTACCGTTTTCGCAATCTGCCGGCAAGAAATGTGCCATTTTGTGAGAACAGGAGGCCAATCTGTCACATTTTTAAGCGTTTTCAAAATGTACCGGCATCGTTTGAAAGCAGTCTAAAATTTTCTCAGTATAACTATAGGCATCATCAGTTTACAAAGAAATGTGATAAATTGTTTGAGGGCTGCAAGACCTTCAACATCTACACATATTTTGACTCAACTTGTAGTTTTTGACTCACCCGGTGCCTATCTAAAATCCGTTGGCGCAAAGGTACAATATCGTGACTCACCCGGTAATGAAGGGTATGCGGTGAAGTGGTGTAATCCTCTGACTCTGTAGTCAGAACAGCTGGGGGACGGGTCGATCCAAGGTAGAGTCACTTGAGTAACATGGTAAGTAGCTGTGGGCTCGATTAGGTCTTCTCTACTTCTGGGATCCTAGCAATTGTTGCTAAAAACAACAACTTCACCTTCATATTCTACCTGATCACAAGATTCCTTCAAATTCCTTCAAATTGATAAGCATTTTAAGGCTTGGAGGCTAACGTGTCAATGTACAATAGACGATTACGGAAAAGATGGCGGACCTCATTTCATGCAATGCATGATAGGGATATGCCCCCTAGCAACGCATAGCTACCAAAATTTACAACTGCAGCATAAAATCTTGACCACAGCTACGATAGATTGAGGCCGTCGCAACTTCATCGTGAAGTTGACACTCTTCCAAGCCGTTGCCCGCAATAAGGTACAGTTTGTACAGTTTCCCTGCAATATCAAGATGTAGCAGCCTCCTGTTTTCGTCGTTTCATCAAGATTTCAAGAAGATTTTTGGTCTTGCTTACATAACTTATTGGAGAATGGAGAGGTAAATAAAAAGAGAGATGAATGAAAAGTTCTAAAAACATTCGAAAAACGAACGAACATTGCAAATCACCTTCTCTTGTTGAGATTTGCATACACTCATAACAAGAGCATTGCAATGGCTTCGGTTCACTCGACCTAACACAACATTCGAACTCCTTTAACTTTCTTTCCGAATCCTCATTCTTTGGGATTTCTCTCCGCCAAGTCTGACGACTCTCGAGACTGCTGTTTTCAGAATTTGCATCCTTTGTGTAGCTGAGGTTTTATCTGCGAAGTTTACCGTCTTCAGAAGACTTCGTATACTTCAGGTGCCCAAAAGAATACGCGTAGATTTCACGATAAAGCTGCGACGGCCTAAGTCTATCGTAGCTGTGGTCAAGATTTTATGCTGCAATTGTAAGTTTTGGTAGCTATGCGTTGCTAGGGGGCATATTCCTATCATGCATTGCGTGAAATGAGGTCCGCCATCTTTTCCGTAATCGTCTATTGGTGCAGAAATTTAACTGATCAAGCTCGGTCATGTTACGACCGATTTAAAATAACAGGTGATCTCAAAATCATCCTGAAGTTGTTAAACAAGGCTAAATTTCTTGATAAAATTTGCTAACGATTCAGCTTCAAAGTATCACAGTGAAATTCTACCTAAATGATTGTATGATTAAATCAAGAATAATCAAATGAAATTTGAAGCAAAATCGGTGAGCATGTGATCTAAGAATCATAATTTAGCCAGTAATAATAAACCAAATCTATATTTGAATAATAAAAGTCCGTTATGAAATAAGCTAAACTTGAGTTAATCACCTTTAGAGATATATAGCCTTTCAAAGGCAGCCTCGTGTACGACTATATACAAAATAAAAGACGCTGTGCTGTGCTACAAAGGAAATACATTAATACACTTAAAATTCAGTTATCAAATATCTAAAAACTAACTTACAGTGCAGTAGTGGTCAGTATTGTAGCTCTGAGGAATCTTCTTAAAGTAAATCAATGAGGTTAAAAGCAAACATAGCTAAGGGGACTGGGAAAGACTATGTCTAAATATAACCTATTGTATTTGATGTTTTCGATCTATGAAACAAAAGGAAGATAAGTGGCGTCTGCGGTTGTTTTGTGCTATGTTCAGATCATGTCGCTATATCTCCGTTCATTTACTTTAAGGTGGAATCACTGCCTGACGATGATCGTATTGTGACGGTTACGAAGATCAGCTTTGTGACTGACACTTAAAGGGGTTGGGTAACCTAATGTGAAGAAACTTGTTTCGAAACGGCGATTTGCAGTAGTTTTTGATTGGCCATATCACAGATATTTGCCACTAATTTCTCAAAACGAAGAGATCATTTTAAAGATGGACTCAAGAATTTCGTCGAGAAACAAACGAAACACTTGTATGTTGTATGAAGAACTGAAAAAACTGCACAATAGATGCCTTCTAGCAAATAGAATGCAACATGACCTAATATTGCTCAAAGTTTATGCAGGCTGTCATTGATTATCTATTCGATGTGCAATTGGGCCAAAACGCCAAAGCCCTTGCTTAGCGTGGTAGCAAATTTGACCTTTCAAGATTAACATTTCTGCTCTGAAACCATCAGTACCAACAAACGATGTACCTATGCACCAGTTAAGTACAGAGGAACATTCTGAGAGTAATTAACCTATGGTTAAAGCTAAATTCACATCGTTGGAGCCAACCAAATCCGTACACTCGCTTTGGGCCTCCGGGAAAACAACAGAATCACAGGTAACCCTGGAAGTTGTATAACCGCCCCCCCTCCCTCAATGTTAAAGAGGTGTTAATCTGTGATTGCGAAATTATGACGTAATGCTTTAAAAGAGAGATCAAAAGCTTCGCGCACCTCGTTTTCGATCTCTCTCTTAAAGCATGACGTCATAGCTTCACAATCACAAAGGAGGCTACAGAGTAAGGCCTCCTTGTAATTAAATTCAACACTTCTTTTGCAACTTCCTATACCAACTTATATTTATTACCAATGTCTTTCCAATTAATATCCCATCATAATTTATCACATCGTCGCCAATTCAGATTCTTCCAGCTTTAGCATCTCCAATAGCTCCCCAAAGGTCGAAGATGAAATCATCTGGGAATCCAAAATCACCAAGTTGCTCTTCTACAGCACTTGCATATTCACTTGGGTTCTCGATATTCTTGCCGAGGTCGATCAGGGTATTTGCTGTAAAAGAGAAGAAGAGGGATCAATACTTTAGCAGGGAAAATCCCAAGTAGACCTGTCTAGCGAATAAGGACCTACTTTGAGGGAAAAGATTTGTATACGAAGAGAAAATAACGGGCTAAAAAAATAGAAGCATGATAATGGGATCACATGAATGCAACTGAGAATGGATAAAACAATGAATGAATAGGTGCCACAATTAAGATACATGATGAGGAGATTCAAGAAAGCAAGAGGCTTTTTAAAATGGTTACTATGGCATACAAACAGCATGACATGTTAGGGATCATCTCCAAATATTCGTATCAAATTCGTAGAGGGAATTCGTAGCATTAACAATATTGATACGATATTCTTTAAGCCGCATACGAATTAATTCGTATCGTCACATTTTAGAATTCGTATATAATTCGTATGGGATTCGCATGCAATTCGTATCAAATTTGTATAAGTAATTCGTAAAAACAATTCGTATCATAATCATATAAGCAATTCGTATACACAATTCGTATCAAAATCATATCAAAATCGTATCAAATTCGTATCAAATTCGTATCAAAATCGTATCAAATTCGTATCAAATTCTTATCAAAATCGTATCAAATTCGTATCAAAATCGTATCAAAATCGTATCAAATTCGTATCAAAATCGTATCGAATTCGTATAAACAATTCGTATCAAAATCGTATCAAATTTGCATACACAATTCGTATCAAAATCGTATCAAAATCGTATCAAATTCGTATACACAATTCGTATCAAAATCGTATCAAAATCGTATCAAAATCGTACCAAAATCGTATCAAAATCGTATCAAATTCGTATAGAAGTCAAACAATTCGTATACAGCTCTTATCTCTTGTGCGGCTATACGAATTAAATCGCATAACACCTTTCATGCATACGATTGAATTCGTATCAATTCGTAAAAAGCTATACGATAATTTGGAGGCGATCCCTTATTATGCAGTTCGCTTTTCACCTTTTCTTCTTTGCGACTCCTCACCGGGCAAAGACAGCTAGTGATACCTTTAGCAACTGTGCTTTATGCTGGTTTAATGCGTACACTTGTCATTGCCATAGACTACTCTAAAACCTTCCGAGTACAAATCTAAGACGCCTGGAAAAAGATTTACCACTGGAGGAAAATGCATAAAAGGATTAGCCACTATTGATATCAATATGAGTTTTAGATGCTATGTGCAACCAACCAAATATGATAGAATAGGATCTCGCAAATGATAGAAGATGCAAAGACGTCAAAGCAAAAAAAAAAACTGAAGGATATTGTGGTGTAAGCCAAAAAAAACCATAATATAAAAACCTAATACAAAATTTACAAAATCTAGAATAAAAGAAAAAGAGAAAGTCCTAAATAGATTTTTTAAAACTATTCAGGAAAGATGCCTATTTGGTATCGGCAGGAAGGTCATTCCAAGCTTTTGCTCCTCGATAGGAAAAACATTTTAGCCTATTACTTGACTTTTTCATGGGTAGTCTTAAATCTGTCTCTGAATTGCGCAAGACATAGGAAGAGCACTTTGAGTTTCGGATGAAAAGGTCACACAAGTATTGATGAGTCCGTTCATGCAGGGACTTGAAGACCACTGTTTAGCGACGAGTTGTTAAATGGTCTTCCAGCCAAGCTGGTCGATGAGTGGTCTGCTTGGGGTGTCAAAGCTGCTGTTGGTTATAATTCTAGTAGCTCAGTTTTGAAGTTTTTGTAAGTGACTAAGCTCAGTCGAACTGGCGCAACCCCAAACAGAGCAACAATATCAAAAGTGTGGCTCTACAATACCTGTGTAAAGAGTCTTCAATGTTTCCTGTCTTGGGAACGTCTTGGCATGTTTTAAAAAGCCAATAGCTCTTGAAACTTTGGTAGAGACAGTCTTGATGTGTCCCTTCCAGTTTACAGAGTTGTCGATCTGCACACCAAGGTATTTTGTTTCTTTGGATTATTTCGAGCTCATCACGAAAGAGAAGAAATTCGAACAAAGGTGTTTTTTAAGGCTCATGATCTGAGCATGATTTCAAACAAAACCCGAGAATATCAGAATGCCAATACTGTGTAATAATCCATGCATACATGAAAAATGATGATGTAGGTACAAGGTGAATCAAAAGAAGGCCTAGCGTTTGAAGACTATTGCTCCCTGAGTAAATCAGCAATGAAATTGCATATCTTACTGAATAGCTTACATGTTCAATTATTTTCAGAATCTTCCCTGGCTGACATTGGTGACTCTATCCCGGGGGAGGGGGGGGGTACAAAACATGTTGAAGGTACGGAAATGTGCCGCCCATATGGGTGGGTTTTTGGGCTAAAATTCTCAAAAGAAGGGCCCCCTTTTTCGGCAGATTTTCCATGAGCATGGGTGGGTTATCCAGAAATTGGCGAAAAATAGCCAAAAATGGTTCATTTCCGCCAAAATTCATCATAAAAGTGGGTATGACAGCAAGTTTCGGTAATAAGATGAGGGTACCTTTCCGAAAACCGGGCGGCAGACCCCCGTCCATCTTCAAAAAATACACCCCCCCCCCCGGGAACTAAGTTTAGATTTTGCAACGGATTTTCTGAAAAAATTCCCTTCAAGAAAACTGGAAAACGTGCTAGAATTACGGGCAAGTTCCCCATAATGTATTTACTTCACAGAGATGACGTAGGCACGCTTTAGCATATGCAATACTCTCGGGGGAATGAAAAAGTCTTCCCCAGTATGAATAGCATATTCAGGCAGGGAGATTCATTTCTCCAAAGAGCACAAAACATACATGAACACATGCAAGTGTCATTATTGCTACGAAGGAGAACAAAGGAAATGTTGCTTGTTGCTTTCACTTCTTTTTGCAGGTTTTCAAAGTGGCTTTTTGTAGAAATCTCCCATTTCGACGGGAAGGAATAACCAATTAAAGCCGGGTAAATTACTGAACCTAACCAGACATATCGGGAGTAAAATAAGATAGTTGTCAATATCATTGCATTGATATTCAGGGAGCAGCATTATTTCAAACGCCCGGCCTTTTTATTGACTCGCCAGGTAGTCTCTGATGTTGATAAATTTCTGATACTCACCCAGCTCTGGATCTCTAATACCAAGGAAACTTTCTAACAAATCGTCAATTCGTTTTATTGCAACGGCTTCCCATTGTGGTTGCTAGTAGAAAGGAAGAAAAGTTTCAAAGAAATCCACGATGAATATATATACAGTTGAACTGATTATTGATCAACTTTACAGCCAGCAATGCCTGTGTCCTTGGCTGTGCAGATTTTCCTTTGGTGGATGATTTTCCTCAGATAAAAGATTTGCTTGTCTTTCGACTAGCAGAAATTCAGTCAATCGATCCAATGAAAGTGAAACAGTGCCAACTGCTTGAAATTCCCTTGAGAGGAATGAGGAAGGTCTTCGAAAATGGACCCGACATCAGATTTTAGTCGGGTTTATTGTTATTCCATGTGATTTCGCCGTTACATCTTCCAGAAAGTTGATATCTGTCGTTTCTCATGGCAATGCTTATGCAGTGGTAAAATCGATTATCCTGGTTATCCTATGACACTATGCGTGTAGAACTGTTGACTTTACCAAAATCTGGATAAGATACTGAGGCACACAGCCCTTGCGGACAAGATGCACCAAAGCGCACATCTACTTTTGACAGGCAACAGTTGAACCCGACAGATTTCAGTGACTCATG